>OZ010738.1:115381514-116581514 GCA_963932295.1 Tipula lateralis
GGATTCCGTCGAAATCATCGTCACTGATCAAGTTTTTTCGCTACTAATAATTCTTTCCAAGTACTATATATATATACATCACGCGATGTATACATGGTATTCCTAGATTTCAAGCAAACCTATGACTCGATCAATCGAGCGAGGCTATGGTATGCTCTTGAATATTAAGGAATACCAAACATATACGTACATATGTGTAAAATGACAGTAACGCAGACAAAATGTGTCAAAGTTGAAAACAGGCTATCGAGAATTTTTGCAATTAGTTCTACCTAGTGTTCGACAAGGAGATGCGCCGTTCCCGATACCTTTTAATCTCATGTTGGCATACATCCTTCGTAGAAGTGAAACATCTGAAGACAATATCTTATGCCGACAATCCCATCAACTGTTTGAATATGCAGATGATATCTGTGTGATTGGATTCAATGGCGACGTAGTGAAAGAGATACTTGATCTACTAGAACAGTTTGCAGCTTCCTTTGGTCTCAAAATCAACGAGTCCAAAACCAAATATCTGATCCTTGGTTATAGAGGCCAATAAGCAATTGATAGGATATCAAGGTTCAGAACTATAGGATATCAAGGTTCAAGAAATTTAAACATCTTGCAAACGCGGATTAGCTGAAATTGTATAAAGTGTTGATCAGACCCATTGTCATATATGGATGTGAGAGTTGGGCATTGACGAATGAGTACGAAAGATGGTTTCTAACATTCACGACGTTGAAAGCACATATCAAGTTCTATTAGGACAGTGAATACGCTGGCTCGGTCACGTTCTGCGTGCTGATCTAAACCGATGGAGTCAGATTATTGATTCCATCGGTTTTGATCAGCACGCAATGTAAATATTTCCCACGAAACATGATACCCATAGAACATCACCTCAATAACAAGAAATAAATCTGGTTGGGTCGCTAATAGGCTTACGTCCCCCATCGATCTAAAACAAATTTAAAAATTTAAACCAAATATCAAATCGGATAGCACGAAAATAATACCAAATCCTCGCTTAATTTATGTATGTAACGTTGCTTTCCACAAAGCAAGATATGGTTTAAATGTGACGACCAAGTGTCCTCAGAAATTTTAGAATTTGATTTTTCTTTGGACAACAGAGAAATAACGCAGTATTTGACTTCAAACCAGTCGATAATCGAACAAGCTCTGTTTGCGTATAAGATTAGCCAACCCGTCAATCGAATGATTACATACGCTCCCTGATGAGAGCCAACCCCAAGATAAAGATTCATTTTGCAATAATTTGAATAGTTTGAAGAGTTATAAAACCTGATCACGATGTCATGTTGGTGATTAGCTGGCAGAATTTGACCCAAACTTATGTAATAACGTAGATTCGCAAATAAATTGATCATTGACTATTTTGTATCAGAGTTCAAACAAATGCATGGGCATCACCACTGGTCCTTGCAAAGCTACAATGCAAATTTGGAAACTGCCAGCAATAAGATTGTCCTGTGGACGATCTAGTTATTAGTAACAAAAAAGTATCGAAAGTTTTAGTTGTATACCAGACGCTGTCATCTATGGATGTGAGAGTTGAACCTCGATGGATGAGTATAAGAGATAACTTTTCACATTCGAGAGATCAATAATATTAATAATCAGTCATTCAATAAGTCCGTAGGACAAATAACTAGTATACAGATAACCAAATTATATGGAGAAATAATGTATACTAGACTGAAATTAGGGGAATTAATTGTACCCTGGGTGAAAAGGCTATATGTGAATTGTATTATCTCTTTTATTTCTTTAGCATTGATATTACGTTAAATAAACTTCAATCAAATCTATAAAACTAAGTTCAAATACATACATGAAATTAAATAAATATTTCATGCCACTGCCATGAGTTTCATTCAAATGAGTTTATAATATTTTATTCAAAATTTATATTCAAATATTTATTCATCGTAATATAAATGCTAAAGGAATGAAAGACAATAAAATTCAATTATAGCCTTTTCATCCAGGGTACAATTATTTCCCCTTATTTCAGTCTAGTATACATTATTTCTCCATAAAATTTGGTTATCTGTACAATAGTTATTTGTGTCCGAAGGATAAGAAAAAACAAAATTTTGACAAAACTCGATTTTATTATTCAACATAGTTGCCTTCGAGGGCGATACAACGAGTATAGCGATTTTCCGAAAATTCGATACCTTTTATAGTACGATTTCTCTTTCTCGTCAAAATATGCCTCAGTTTTAGCGATTACTCTTGAGATCTGAAAACAGAGAAAAGTCGCTGGGGCTAAATCTGGAGAATGTCAGATACAATGTCAGATCCAATATCAGCCATATTTGGGCATCCACAGCGCCCTGCATTATTTTTTCTGGTAAGACCATATTTAAATTCAACAATTCAATTCCTTACCATTTGTCTCGATGGAGCAGAGTTAGGATAGTTTTTATCAAGCCATTGTTTCGTTTCCACTGTATTTTTTCATCAAGCAATGCTTTATTAAAACTCGAAATTCACTTTTTTCCATTTTTCTTTTCAAAAACAAAAGTTGCATCACACAAAATGGTATAACTCACGAATCAATAGTCAGATTGTTGTCAAATTTATACACGCATCGTTTAAAGATTAGTACTAAATAAAAATCATATAGAAAAAATCCAGTAACGTAATCTAGGTATCATCCTACGAACTTTCTGAATGACCCTGTATAACTCTCAAAATGTGGCAATAAGATCATATATCAAGTTTATTTTAATCACGAGAGAGTATCGATTCGGAGCGAATAGTTCAGCCAACTATAGGACACATTATATAGCATTGGCCAAATCAGCTTCACGTAACTCGGGTTCCTCAATAGATGCAGACGGTTTTTTAAATCGCATCAGGTTCTCCCGATATATAAAACCTTTATTAGACCTTGTGTAGAATATTGCTGTCAGGTTTGGGGTGGAGCATATGGCATTGCTCTCCAGTTGCTGGATAGAGTTCAGTGGCGTGTCAGCCGAATAATACGAAACACCAGACATACGAACAATCTAGACAGCCTAGAGCACCGCAGAGGTGTTGCAGAACTCTGCGTTTTCTATAAAATAATAAATGGTAAATGTTCTGCGAAATTAAAGGAGAAAATATCACCATTTGTTACTCCAAGACGGGAAACACGAGGAATGGTTAATGCGGATAGGTTTACGGTGAAACTGCCGAAACCTCGAACTGAAGATGCAAAGTGAGAATTTATTTATCGAACATCTAGGAAGAGGAATTCATTAACCGGTTTTCTGTTTCCGTTTGAGTATAAAATGCACAAGTTTAAGGCGGCTATCAACCTTTACTTAAAAGATCGCGCGTTGGGTGCAGCAGCTCTCACAGTTACAAAGAGCTAGGACAATCTAAAAGTCCGCCCTGCATCCAATGTAAGCCAAACTTAAAAAAAACCCTTAAAGTAGAACTGATTTTCATAGATGAAGATATCGTTGTCGGTGATGGTTAATTCACTGCGTAGAGAGCGACTAACATCTTCTGTCTGTTTGAAACAAAATAACGAGCTAGTGAAACTATTGGAATCGCAATACTAATGTCTGTTTAGTTAAATTTTAACTGACTTCAAAGGCGCACTCTCCAATGTGGCAGTTGGAAAACAAGATTCCGGGCTCGAATCTCGGTAGGAATTCGATGCAAAAGCAAGTTTGCTATATTACGATCAGCGATATGGATAAAAACATCGATGACCACGCGGTGGAGTACAACACTTACAAACTACTCATATTCAATTGTTGCATGGACAATGCAATGTCGGCTTTGCTTTGACATAAGAGAACACATCTGTATTAGAGGCTCGCCTCATGTTTTAACAGTTTTGTGGTGCGAATGGCACAGAATTTACATCAGCCTTAAGTTTTTCTAAAATTTATGAATATCATTAAAAGATATATGTAAACGACTTTGAAAAATCCTTTGATCTGCAGACTATTTAATACAAAATAAGCTTACCAGATAGGACCATTTACCCAAATATCAATATCCTTGGAATAGCTGGTCCAAAAATCACTTCTATTAAGAATTTAATGTACGTTACACGTGGGGAGTAATAATTGTGGGCAGGCCGTAATCGGAACTTCTATTTTCCGGAAGTGATCTCATTTTGAAAACATAAAATGTATCACTTGATAAAAATATAAGTCTATCGAATTATGAGCTATCAACAAACACCTTGAACATAAATTTGAGTATTTTGTGATTTAACTGCAAAATTATTCTTAAAAACAAACCTAATGGGTTTCCCTCTCGATTCAAACAAGTCGTAGACAATATTCAACATTGGATAAATTATACAGCTTTTTTCACGTTAAAAGATTTGATAATTCACGATGATCTTTGGACTTTCTTAATTAAAAAACGCAAATATGTATAAGCACAGAAGAAGTAATAATTTCTTTTATTTATTTTATACATTTTGTTTGATCACACTTTTAAATATTCTGTACCTCCTGTTCCAAATCAGGCTCCCTTATAGGTAGGACAGTGGTCGTTCTTCTCGAACTCTTGGTTGTTGACGCCAATTCTTCAGAACTATCACTATGTGATTCACGACTTTCTTCCGAACTACTCGTTATCGATGCCTCGGTTGTTGTACTATTACGATCTCTACGTGTTCCCCATTTGGTGGCATTTTTTTTTCGGGCCTCGATACACTGGCAAATCATCAAAATTACACACAATGTTAAGAGAAATGTTCGAAAAACTTTGTTGAAATTCATTTTTAACGTGTTTCCCTATGTACGATGTTATTCCAACTAAACTGGTTACACTTGTATCAAGTATTATATACAGTTTATTTACTACAAATAATCGGCTTATGTTGCTTCAGTTCATGAACTTGACTGTTGTTTGAGTAAATACATCCACAACATTGATAATACCCATATTACCCAATTAAATAATTTCTATAATTATTCGCTCTTACATACATTCTTATGTACATCTATACACACAAATTAAGACTATCTACGTTGTACTTGTACATCGTCTAAATAAATATATTTAATTTTAGTTATGTGGGAATATTTTTATACAGTATTCTTGAAGTTGGAATGATGCAAAACTAATGAGCAGCCTCATTAAATCGAAAGCGTTTTTTCGTCATTCCACTGTGGAAGGCTCATGGATGATCCATATTCCGTACTATATGCTGTCATAGAACAATGGAATGTCAAAATGGTATATAGCCGTACTCGTACACGTTTTTGAGAGAAAGTTAAAAAGAAAAGGTTAACCAGGAAAGAATAAGGAATTAGGAATCATGTCGTAATAGTCGATTAAATAAGGTTAGAAAGCTAATGGTTAATCTCCATAAAGCTATTAACCAAAATAAAATCAAAATCGGGAAAACTCTACTAAACGGATGTGAAGTTTCCGACAAAATTCGACCAATCGACAAAAAAATATGTATACAGAATTTGCGAAATAACAAAAATATGTAAATGTATTGGTGAAACAGTAGGTAAAAGCAATGTTATGCTATGTCTTGACACGATAATTAATTGGAGCATAATTTGAATTATCAGTGTAATATTACACAGCAAATATAAAATAGGGACATAATTTGAACAATTTTAGTACAATAATTAATTATCCATTACACCCATAATTAATTGGAACATACTTTTACTTCTCGGAAAATATCATTGGATCGCTTCAATCGATATTTCAAATAATTCTTAAAACTACTGTTACAGAAAATTAAAAGAAAATATTGGTAGTAGTACGCTATTAACAATGGAATCTAAAAAACATTTTTCGAACGACGAAACGTTTACATTAATTAATATTTGGGGTGAAAACAAGTTTTTGACAATGTTTAAAAATTGCAAAAAACATAGTGACATATTTAATAAAATTTCAGATGAAATGAAGATGTATAATTACGAAAGATCTTCACGAGAGATAAAAATAAACTAAATATGTAATTTAAAACCAGAGTACAATAAACTCAAACCTAAATGTGGTACGTATTACCTCTATTTTGCTTTGTTTTAAATTCATTTATTGACTATTTTTTAACGTTTTAGGTGGAGAGACCCCGACATGGAAATATTTCGAGAAATTAAACATTATACTGGGAGCGAAGGATAAGTATAATAGTCACCTGGATGAAGATAGTTGTATCGAAGGGTGCGCTACTGATACAATCGAAATCTCGTAAGTTCTTTCATTCCATACACTTACAATTGATGCTTTATAACATTCTTTCGCAGAAATTCTAATTCAAATTTGGAGATATATGAGGAGGTGCAGTATTTGAAAGATAGATAGAAGGCACTGAACTACAATCCAGTTGTTCAACTTCTTTTAACTCTGTCAACACATTATCTACTTCAAAACCTAGTAAAAAAATAAAATCTGATGATGCCATAGAAAATCTACTAGAATTAGATAGAAAAAACCAAAATATATTCTACTTAGCATAGAAGAAAGGCGAGAAAAACGAGAAGAAATAGAAACGCAACTAACTCAAAAAGTATCAGAAGCGATGATCCGTTTCTTAGAGTTTAATTCAAAATAATATTTTTTTTAAAAAATTTTTTATATCGAGTGGATCTTTTTATAAAACTGAATTTAAAAATGAAATACAATTTAAATATTTAATAGTATAAATTTTTGAATTTCCTTTAAATGCGTGTTTTGTCAAATAGCATCCGAGCTATTGAATCACGCTTGCTGAGACCATCTGTGTGTCTCCTATCGGAAATTACTCTTTGAGAAACCTCATCAAAATCGGCAACTTTATTTTCCAATATATTAAGCCAACTGGTATACAATTGGCACTTGTTGCGTTCACATAAATTATAAATTATAATGCACGCTTTTATAGTTTTTTTTTCGAATGTTCCAGTTAAAAATCCATCCGTTTTGATAAAATCCTCATTCTTCCTTTGAATCTGCCAAAACTATCTTCAACAGTCACCCTAGCTGAATTTAGACGAAAGTTAAAATGTTGCTGTATGGGCCTTAGCTTTGCACCTGGATAAGGTTTAAGAAGCCATGAGCGTAGAGGAAATGCTCCATCTGCTATGATGTGATGCTTGGTAACATTGTTGCTTAAATATTCAGACAACTTCGAGTCCCTAAATACTACAGCATCATGGACCCCACCGGGCCTACCAACATTAATGTACCTAACATAGGAACCGAAGCAATAGTTATTAAGTAAAATACTTATAAAATTTAATAAATATGAATGCACTTAATACCTGAAGCAATAAGTACAATCGACAAGAGCTAATACTACAACTGAATAGAAGTGCTTGTAATTAAAATAGTCTTCGCCTGACTTTTCCGGTTTCTTAATTGGAATATGGGTGCCGTCCAATGCCCCAAATGTTCCGGGAAACTTGAAGGAATTTAGAAAAATCCTACTTAAAGAATCTAGTTCGCTTTCTATCACGGGAAAATGAATTTCTTTCTTGTACAATTTTGCTATCAGTGAGTCGCAGAATTCCTCAACAATATGTCCAACGCTACTTTTACCAACCTTATATAGATCAGCAACTGTGGCTAAGTCGCAATTGTTTTTCAGGATATGTAAAGCAATTATAAACCTTTTTTCGGCACTCGTAGCTTCCCTCATGTTTGTATTTGACCTATACAAATTTTCACGAACAACATTACATATGTATGCAAAAGTTTTTCTGTCCACTCGACATTTTTTCTGAAATCGTTTATCTGTCAAATTCAAATTTTATTCAGCGTATACCTGGATAATACCACTGATAATAAAGCAGTATTTATTTTATTTTGCAGTTCTAAATATTGACTAATCATTAATCGAACTCTTTCCTTTTGTCTACTCTTGTGTTTTTTGTCCCTTAAGTTTTTCATGTATGAGCTATGAAGCTGTAAAAATTTGCGTGGCTTTAATTTCTATAAACAATACATTCATTAAAATCAAATTTTTATTCTATATATATTTTGTTAAATGCGATTTGATTGCTTACTGAAAGCATCTTTCAATATTATATAAATATTAAGGAATAATATATGTATTTAAATATATTCAATTTTCCAAAATCCATATTTTTTATTATTGACTTTTATTATTTAATTTGAAGTTTGTTAAACTATTTGACGTCAAACAAGAAACCAATTTGTTTGCGTATTCGACGAAAGGAGCAGGAGTAGTAGTTCACATTCAACGTCAAGACGCAAAATTCAATTTATGATCATAAAATTAATTTTTAGAACTTTATTCTTTGTATCGTCAAGACAAAGCTTTACTTTACTTTACTAATTTTACTTTAGCTTCAAAATTGTTTCAAAATTTATAGAGAAGACCACTTTAAAAAATAAATCCTTAAATAGTGGCCAAATAAATACATACATATAATTTAAGACCATTTGTATAACCATTTGTGTAACAAATTAAAATACCTATTAAAAGACATTGAAAATCAATCAGTTAATAAATATCTTATCACTCTAACTGGGCAAAAAGGTACGGATTATTCATTATGGAAAGCAACTAAAAACCTTAAAAGGCCCAAACTCCAGGTTCCTTCAATTAAAAATAAAGATAATTGGGTTCGAAATGCTAAACAAAAAGCAGATTTGTCTGCCAATCACCTTGAAGAAACATTCCAGCCTTACCCCAAACAAACAGAAGAGGAAAATATTACTTCAATATATAAACAGGATGAAATAAAAATTACACCTGTAACATTGAAAGAAATTAATTGGGAAATCAAGAATAATCTGAATGCGCATAAGGCTCCAGGGTATGATCTTATAACCGGTCAGATAGTAAAAGCGTTACCAGAGAAAGCATTGAGGAAACTAGTGCATATAATTAATGCAGCATTTCGACTAAGATATGTACCAAGACAATGGAAAGTTGCAGAAGTAATTATGTATGATACTTAAGCCGAACAAACCTCCGAATGATAAAGCTTCATATAGGCCAATTTCTCTGTTTCGAACTTTATCGAAACTATTTGAAAAGGTTCTTCTTACAAGATTAAAACCAATTATCGAAGAAAGGAATCTCATTCCCACACATCAGTTTGGATTTAGGGAAAAACATTCTACGATAGAACAAGTACATCGAATTACTGATGTAATCGAGAAATCACTTGAAAACAAATAAATATGCTGAACCATATTCCTTGATGTAGCGCAAGCTTTCGACTATGGCACCAGGGGCTAGAATTCAAACTTTACCGAGATCTTCCGGAGCAATTTTTTCAAATTTTAAAATCATACATATTAGAGAGGCACTTCCGAGTAAGATATGAGAATGAATACTCTCAATTAAAAAAAATAACAGCAGGAGTACCACAAGGGAGTATTCTTGAACCAATTCTTTATCTCCTATATACAAGAGATATACCAATTACTGAAGCAACATTGGCCACTTTCGCCGATGACACGGCAATACTTGCAACAGCAAATAACATCAATGACTCCACTAGTAAATTACAGAGGGCTACTAACCTGATATGTAATTGGACAAAGAAATGGCGAATTAAATTAAATGAAGCAAAATCAATCCAAGTGAACTTTACAAATCTAAAAGTTAATCATATACCAATTATGAAAAACAAACATTGCTAAATATCTCGGCATGACTTTAGATGCTAAACTTAGATGGAAGGAACATATAAAAAAGAAAGATAGATGAACTAAACATAAAATTCAAAAAAATGTATTGGCTTTTAGGGAGACAATCTGAACTAGCGATCCACAACAAACTTCTGTTATACAAACAAATTCTAAAACCTGTATGGACATATGGCAGCCAACTCTAGGGTTGTGCCAAAAAGTCAAATATCAAAATCATACAAACAGCTCAAAATAAGATCCTGCGATGCATCGTTAATGCACCGTAGTACATTCGAAACGACAACCTCCATCGATATCTAAAGATCGAGCTTGTCGTGGATGAGATTAATTATCATGCAACAAAGCATCTACAACCAGCATGAAAATCTGGACATACGCTGTATGCTGACTACCACTCCAACAAGAAGACTGCAAAGAACCAAACCGCTGGACTTATCGCGACCGGGAGGTCAGTAGACCTATACTGTGGTGAAAAATCTGAGGAGTTAAACGAAACTAGGGACAATCATGTGATTACTCTGACAAATGAAAACGTATTATGCAATGTTAATTACTAAATGGGTACAAGAATCAGTCGTAATATAAAATAAAATAAAAAAATAAAAAAAAAATTAAATAAATATAATTTAAGACACAATCTATCAAGCCATTATAGTTCGACAAAAACTACGATAAATTTTATCCAATTATTGAGTTGGAAAAGTCGTGACTTAGATGATTGTTTTATTGAGGCAGTCGGATACCTCTCCGTGCCAGTTCTGAATTAATTGTTAAATGATGTTCGTTTAAGAATAAAATGGCTTATATTTTTATTTGGCAAGTATAATCCACAGTGGCGACTTCGCAATTACAGCTCCATGCAGGCCTACACCAAACACTTCAACGCATATTATTGTTCCCTCCGACTGGATATGTCTTGTTTTAAATTGTATAATTATGCGAGTTTTAACCCATAGTTACATTTAATGGGGAATTTCAGGTTTATATGTACAATATCAGTCCACAATCATAACCACGAATGTTTTTAGCAGTTTACACGGTCTTTTTAGACTATATGAGTACACGTTGGTACCTGCACTGTAGCGCGAGTGTGTGCAACCCAGGACATCTAAGAGCACCACATACCTGTTCTTCAATTATTATTAATAGACGCAATTTATCTGTTAAAGAATCAAGTGTCTTATTCAAACAATCAACCAGCTATGACAAGATTAACAATGTATTAAACCCACATCCCGTTAGAAATATGGATAACAAAGTAAAAAAAGTCTGTAGTTTCTACACCATAACCATGCCGGCATCTTGTTAAGAAATTTGATTTTCGTTCATTGTTGGAATTAACCGGACAAGTCACTCCACGAACTAAGAACGGCCGTGTACCACCACTCATAGCAAGAAAGAGTTATTAATCTTCCTTACTAATTTCCGAGTATATTCTAACCTGATTAGTTTTCCTATATTGAGTCAAATTAAGCCGCAGCCTCTAGTCCCGGTGGTGCTTTTCCGTAAATCACTTTAAGTTTCAACTTTGCAACCATACTTCCCAAAAACTTTGGATCCCAGAAAGCGACTAAAAGTGCCATATATGTAGCTTCATCCAATTGCTAGCTGGCATCGTTTATGGTTAGAACTATCAAATGCTTTCGCATATGTTATAGTCTTACGACGGTTCAAGAATTTCACCTCTCGCGCCGTTATATATTAATTCCCTTAACTGCTTTTATTAATCATTACGTCTCAAACTAAAAATCAATTGAAAATAGAACAGTCGTCTTATTCCATTATTCCGTGCAGAGAATATTTCGGCATAAATGGCCTGCTTTAAGCATTCTAATTTGTTCAAAGTTATTGTACTGTTCTAGACCAACACTCGGTAAAGAGCACCAATTTAAATTTATTACGTGTATAAACTTACGGTTAAACCACTACAATAATACGTCATTGCACCAATATACTTTACGAATCCAGTTATGGATTACCACCTCTGCTTGACACAACTACGAACGTTTTAACCGCAAAACCTGTAATATAGTCTATTGGAGTTGAAATTACCGAGGCTGCTGGCACCAGACTTGCTCTCTAATTGATCCTTGTTAAAAGAATTGAAATGTACTCATTCAGATAAATGGGCGTGAGATTAAAGAAAATGGGCCTATAAGTTTATCGTTCTTGTTTATGACAGCTTTCGCATAGAGCTTAGGACCGACTAACTCGTGATCAGTAACTGTTCACACGAAACCCTTCTCCACATCAGTCCTCCAAGATCTCATTCGATTATTTGCTACCACCACCAAGATCTGTGCCAATGACAGCTCCATGCAGTCTTACATCAAACACTTCAATGCATATCTCCTACTCGATATGGCTTGATTTTAATTTTTTTTTTATCGGTTTTTATCAACAATCTGACTCCATCGGTTTCGATCACGAGCCATGATCTTCAAACTGTTGTAGACAGTTTGAAGATGCCAGATCGCTCTCTACGTCGTGGAGACATCGTCGCCGACAGCGACCTCTTCGCCTACCGAAAGGCGGTTCTCCCTTAAAGGTTCGCTGTATCATTCGGTTCGGATCAGCACGCAGAACGTGTCCGAGCCAGCGTACTCGCTGTCCTTTGATTTCATGCACGATATCAGGAATCTGCATTAAATTCCTGATCTCGTGATTGAAAAGTACTCGGTAAGTGCCATCGACGTCGCGTTTTAGGCCATACATCACACGCATGATTCTTCTCTCGAATGTTAGAAGCCATCTTTCGTACTCATCCGTCAAGGTCCAACTCTCACATCCATACATGACAACGGGTCTGATCAACACTCGGTACAGTTTCAGCTTATCCGCATTTTCAAGATATTTTGATTTCAACAGTAGAGGATACAAAGCCCGATTGCCAGCGGCAAGGTGAACTTTGATATATCCTTTCCCACACTATTATCGTGAGTAATGAGAGATCCAAGATACTTGAATCTCATTACTCCTTCACACGTGTGGTTTCCACTACTGAAATCAATTGCGTCTTGGTCTCGAAAACCAGAGATTAAATATTTGGTTTTGGACTCATTGATTTTGAGACCAACGGAAGCTGAAAACTGTTCCAGTGGATCAAGTATCTCTTTCACTCCGTTGCCATTTAATCCAATCACACAGATATCATCTGCATACGCAAGAAGTTGATTGGATTGTCGGAATAAGATATTGTCCTGAGGTGTTGCACTTTTACGAAGGATGTATTCCAACATGAGATTAAAAAGTATCGGGGACAGCGCATCTCCTTGTCGAACAGCAGAAGTAATTGCAAAAATTCTCGATAGCCTGTTCTCAACTTTGACACAGCATTGTGACTGCGTTACTGTCATTTTACACAGATGTACATATTTTTTGGTATTCCTAAATATTCAAGCGCATACCATAGCCTCTCTCGATTGATAGATTCATAGGTTTGCTTGAAATCTAGAAATACCTGGTGTACATCGCTAGATGTTTCGTAGTACTTGGAAAGAATCATCCGCAGCAAAAAAACTTGATCAGTGACTGACCGATTTGGACGGAATCCTCCCTGGTATTCACCGACAATTTCCTCCGCCATAGGAGTAATTCTTCCCAAGATAATGTACGACAGTAACTTATATCAAAGATTATTTTACATAAAGATGACCCAACCAAAGCAAAAATTTACAATATCCACAAAGTTAGCCCTTCGAATATCAAGGGCTCTGAATTAATGCAATCAACTCCTGGTGAACGATTTATCTTTAATTTGTGCATGGCCATTGTGAATTCCTCATAGGATGGATCCTCAATGAACATCTCCGTGGTTTGTATTTGAGGGTATTCAAATACAGCTTGTGAAACATGTGGAACATTAAGTAAGTCAGAAAAATGTTCACGCCATGTATCGAGTATCGCATCGACGTTATAACACAGAGGTTTCCATCCTGGTCCCGAATGGCAATTGACCGAGATCTTAAGGTATGGTGCAATTCGGTGATTCGTTTAAAGAAACCACGCGAATTGTGCTCATTGCTGAGTTGTTGTACTCTTAAGACCTTAGTCTTCCACCATTCTCGCTTCTTCAGTCTACAAATTCGTTTAGCTGTCCTCCTAGCAAGAGCTGCTTTATTTTTCCTTGCGATAGTAAACCGAGTCTACGCTTAATTATAGGCTATATTTCGTTGCTCAACAGCAAGACGACACTCCTCATCAAACCAATCATTTTTGGGCTTAGTTTTCACTATACCGAGGTTGTGCTGGGCAGCATCGACAACCGAGGTTTTCAATACTTCCCAGACACTGTTCACATCATCAGATTGGTAATTGGATTGCATAATGCTATTGCTGACAAGAGCTTGATATTTTCGTTGCGTTTCCTCATTTATCAGACCTTCACAGGAGAATCGCGTTGTATATTCCCCTGTCCTCCCTGACTTGTACGAACATTTTCATCGTAGCTTTGCAGCAACCATAAAATGGTCACTGCCTACGAATTTGGTTGACGACCGATACGATCTCACATGATTTTAATAGTGTAATTAAATTTGCCATATCGGTTATGTACAGGCATATAACTTGAGCGCCATCCATTTTAAGGGCTAGTTGCTTCGGTAGGTGAGTTGTTACACACTCCTTACAACTTTCATGTCCACCGTCCTGCTTTCTTAAGCAAGTAACACCTTTCATGGTATCTGAATGAGTCATTAATTTTGGCGCCGTAACATAACGTTTGGTTCATCCCACAGCGCCAGTTCTGCTTACCATAATCACTAGCTAATTTGGCCAAAATTCAATACAGTGAACTATTAAATTTGCAAATACTGACTAAAACTACTTCAAAGTAGTTAGCAATCTATTAGTTAAATAATGCCTTCATGCGCCTTTAAGACGTATAATTTACATATACCACATCATGATGTCATATTTGTGATAGGCAACTTTTTTGCTTTTTCTACAATACTTTTCCAAATTCCCTGAAAGAAATTGATACCGAAAATGAATCAAATAATGATATGCGTTGCGATCGCTGAGGATGTGAAAATAATAAGCACAATAAGGAAAATCTCGTCAAATCTACCAAATTTTAAGAAAAAAGACTCTTCTTATCTATTTATGGAGCCATCAAATCATCCATTTTATTCAACGCTTTTCCAATTTTCTTAAGGCTTTAAACAAACACTTTCTCAATTAAAAAATAATCGTTTATTGCTTTCAAAATTGATCTTTCCATAGAAATCTTTTATAGTAAGGAAAAGAAACGGCCAGTGGCAAAGCCTGGAAAACTAAGTGATTGTCTTGACTTTGTTGCTTCCTTTTTGAAGTGAAATCGTTGTACCTCTTTTCATATCCGAGTAACGTTATATATCGCCACAACTGATCATTTGAAACCAAACGCAGCAGTCATCTGTCTGTCTTTTATTATCTTTGTAATCTGTTTCGGGGCTCAAGGTTTTACCAACTCTTTTTCACTTATTTACGTCCTACTTTACGCCATTACAAAGCCAAATCGAGGCAGTACGATTTACGTTGAACCATCTATACATTGCCTAGCTCCATGTCAGCCTATAGTATTGGCATGGAGGATAGGTTGGCCCATGTGTTCTGCACTCCAACAGGGGGTGATAGATATAGATATTTTGCATCCTGTAACTATCGGGATTCGAACCCGGTACCTTCCGCCACAATTTACGCAGCTCTACTCATAGCACTCATCTTGTCATCGTTTGATCATTTGTGCCTTAATAAGATGTTCAAGTCGTTCAGCGTCATTCGTGCTATACAATAACGAAAGACAGTAAACTAATTAAGAACCATGTATATACTATATTTGACAGAACAGTTACGTTATTTACTATTTTCTCATCTTTAATAAAATAATAAAAGCTTATTCACTGATTTTAAAATAAAACTAATTCTGTGTCTTATAATTATAAGATACAGAATTTCTGTGTTAAGGCTAATGTTACGACAAAACCAACACTGGGCGATAGACCTAGATGTTATTGCTTAATAAACCTTAGTTTTATATTTCCTACTTACCACAATACATTTACAAGTATATCACTTTTATATCGCTAAGGCATTTAAGGTTTGCTGTAAACTGTATATGTAACTGCTGTTATTTTGGTTTTTCGAATTTCTACAGTTAGCTTGAAGTTTTGAAACTATTTCATTTTGACTTATTCTTTGCTATGTCTGAAGAATGAAGAAAGTTATATAAGAACCATTGTGTTATAGATTTTATTGTTTAAACCTTTTGGCGAAGAGTTAATTATGTACTCATTTCTGGAAGCAATAAGATGTAGTTTCATAGGGCTCTTCATTGATCATGATAATGTGTAGATAGTTCAAAGTTTACCATACCGTATAGATTTATTTGTATCCTTGTACTATTTATTATTATATGGACGGGACAAGTGGGCGTTGTGCGGCAGATCACTGCAAAACTAATTTTGTTTGGGTAAATGTTTCTCAGCCCATTTTCAGGTTTTGTATGAACATACGATCTCATTATCTTGCCTCCAAGATGGTGAAGTCTTGTAAGGATAATAGCTACATGACGTGTTCTGCAAATTGCATTTCTGAATCGCAAAAATGACAACTGTTAATCGAACTCAACCACATTCTTGAAGGTGGTACCTAAGGCTGTGCTACATATGAAGCAGCTCGTGGTCCTCATTTAATTGTGCTTACCAACAAGAGCCTCATTTCTAGCATGACTTGGAACATATAAGAGTTATTCATGGATGCCAGTTGCATTATCAAGTTTAAACAGACTCTAACCAGTTGTTTAATCTGAGTGCCTTTAAACCTACCTGACTTTCTGATAGAATATAAACCCTTTCTATTTGGGCCTTTCGATTGAGCGGCATTTCGACAAAAAAAAATACCATACCATTGACCCCTGTTTAAATAGAGGTAGTCCTGGATTCGACTCATCCTGATCAGTCCTTATAGGCTTTTCATAGCTGCATTCAGGCATGTCCGTTGCTTGGTCTAGTAATACCAATGCCAGCTATGCGCTTAAAGTTTGCGCAGATCAGCTAAGTTCTTGGAGTAGGTGACCATCGATCTGATGATGCTTAGATATAAATCGTAGCTCATCTTTGGTTTCAATACCTAACTAACACCAGAAAGATTTTAAATTCCCAAAAAGCACATGAACCGGTTTTTAGATTTTGATGATTCTAAGTAAATAGTGAGGGTTACTCTTTTTGAAAAAAAAGTTTAGATCGAACAACTTTATTCATGCAACGCTGAATTGTTTATGCGTATATTCCGGTTAATTTGATGATCCCAAATGAGATCGTAATTACCATTCAAGACATCCCTTCCGAAATGAGAGCTATCATTTTCGAAAAATATTTGTTTTTCGAAGTATATCTGATATCTTCAACATTGTTAGCTGAAAATAAAACAAAACGCGGTCCAAAGCTAGCGGTTTTTGAAAAAAATATGCAGTACGGGAAACCGGGAAGTGCTCAACAGTAACTGCTTCTCTATCGCTATATTGCTTGTAGTTAGATTTATTTATAATTTATTATTCAAAACATATGAAACACCAGAATCTAGTGAGAATACTCGATAATACCCTCAAAGTAAGTTTATAATAATTCAGGAAGAACTGAGATCGTTGATGGTTCACGGAACACCCTTATTAAGCGACATGAGATAAGGTTGGCCGTGTTTTCTAGTTCAGATCAATAAAATGAACGTAGATATCTTTCTTCAAAAATAGCAAAGTGGCATACCCGGGGCAAGTTAGTGGCCTACGCTCATACGACCGGGTATCCAGAGAGGTTTGATTTCAGTGGTCAGTAATGCTAGAATAATTATCTATAGCCAGTATATGCTTCTGGAATCAATCCTCCGTAATTTATTGATTTTCTTTAATATAGTTTTGTCAAGAAATCTTTCGATCCCCAATGATCCCCAATGAATATGATCCCCAAATTGTTGAAGACAAAAGTTTTCTGGAGACTTGTGAAAAGAACAAACAAAGTCTTCTTAGGGTTATCTGCTTTGCCCTGATCTAAACACCAGGCACAATTCACCATTTGTATGTCATCACATATACATCCGTATATTTACAAATCAGTAAACAGTTGCACTTTATGATCACCTGCCAGTTTAGTCTTTAATAGTCTCCACATGGTCCACAATCGTGGTCTTTCTTTGTCGCCATAACGACGAAGGGGAAGGGGAAGTGGATGATCGACAAATTCTTAGTAGTTAATCTATCTTTAAGAGAGAGAGAGAGAGAGAGAGAGAGAGAGAGAGAGAGAGAGAGAGAGAGAGAGAGACAGACAGACAGAGAAAGAGAGAGAGAGGGAGAGAGAGAGAGAGGAGGGGGGTTAGAGAGAGAGACAAATAGAGAGAACATTAGGAAGCAAAGAGAGATCACGAGAATTAAAAATAACTTTACATTCAAAAAATATTTAAATATTATTTTTGGATAAACTTTACACAGGCGGTAAATAAAAAGGAAGCTCGTTTTGCAATTCAGATATTTTTGGTCGGAGTTATGGAGTAGAAGGTCTCCTATTACAAGAGGTCGTTGGTGTATACGACAAGAGGTCGTAGTTGTGTTGATTCACTCCACCGATCGTAATCAGATGGTGAAAATCTCTTTTGTATTCGAACCCGGTACCTCTAGATCCATAAACGCCATTTCAACTAATGTGCCATCTGGACGGTTATATGTGTCAAAATGTTCGGCACAGAATCACATTCTGGTGTGATATTCATTCTAATGACGTACGAATTGGATGCCAATGAAATGTTAGTTTTATGGATATGGTTACCAAAAAAGTATTTAAATACCATAATATTGTCAATCGATTCTACATGTGGTGCTATGTTATTGTATTGAGGTGTGCTGATAATCTTATATTATGCCCTTGAAAATATTTGATTAAATATTAAAACAAAACTGTATAAATTATCCAACTATAGCAACGACACCCTCGAGTATGTCGCAAGTATAAGACCGCCTTATGGAATAATTGTCACGTCGTTTCTATTAATTATCGTTATGTAAGTAGAAAATCATAACGGAATCAAAACACACCTACAGCGAAGCGCTTATTAGTTGCTGGATATTTTAAAGAAAATATTTTTGTTTTCTTTTTATCGTTTTAATAAAACATTGACCCAGATTTATAGATGTTGATATGAAATTATTGGTTGAACGAAAAAATACCTCTAACTACCACTATTTATTTATAGTTTCTAGGACAAGGATATGGAAATGAAAGCAAATATATAAAATTATCGGGACTGTAATTGTAGAAAATACAGTATTGATGGCATGTTCGAAATGGCCAATAAATTATAAACTGATAACAGGATTGACACCGTCGACATATTTTATTTAAAATTTGTTTTTACATATGTCACAAATCGTCTGATCTTCCAACTTTTTGCCACTATACCGAAACATGTTTGTCAATGGAATCGATTCACTGTCATCAATTGTTTGGGGCAATAATTTGTTCATTGTTTCGGGTAAGAATAAACTAGCCAATCCGCCGAGTACCAACAAACCACCCATTATAATGAGTGGTAGCACAAGCATTTCACCACCCATATAGTTGATCATTGGTATGACTATGGGACCAATCATACCAATCACCGAACTAAAGCTCATTCCCAATCCACGAACGACTGTTGGATAGATTTCCGACGCCATCAACGGTAGAACCACAAATGCTGATGATATTCCCATTTTGCCAATACTGTACAAAGTCAACATGATTGTTTTATCGTTTTGTACTGTAAACGTAGCTAAACATGCTAGACCACCGATCACCATCGATAAGCACAGTATCCAACGGCGACCAAAATAATTTAAACTAGGCCACAATACTAAGTACGTGGGTAGTTCTACAACGCCGGCCAAGAAAAAGTTCCATATTTCATCACCGCCCAAAGCCGGAGCATAATAGCTCAAACCAACGTAAACACTGGTATTCGAGAACCATATAAATGTTATGATTAGTGTTTTCTTAAACATGTTCGGTGTGGCAAATAAATCCTTAATCCCGTAATTTATGATGTACGATGACGGATTTTCGTTCGATTTGATCGAGTTGTCCTTTAGTGCCAAATCGTACAGATGCGTCATTTGCTTACCATTGAAACGTCCAATTGTTGTGATTATTTTTGCAGCCCTTTCATATTTTTTCGTTGCGATTAGCCATCGTGGTGATTCGGGTAATATACAATAGCATGAGAATAGTAACATGAGTGGTATTGAGACAGCTAACGATAAATATCGCCAGTCACGTACTAGGTACACTATTCCGGCGAGCATTATTAATCCAAACGAGTATGCAATATTCGTGACGATTGTACAAAATACTCGCTTATCCGGTCCAACTAATTCGATTGCTGGAAATTATTTAGAACAGATTAAATTTGATTAATTATATATTAATAATTGATTAATTACCCAAAACATAAGGACTTGCCAAAATAGCCGGTACCGTAAAGCCAACAATGATTCGAGACACAAGCCAAGAACTATAATTCCATGTCACCGAACATAAAATCCCACCAAAAATCTCGATTACTAGATACACATAAAATGACGGTTTACGACCCCAAAAATCTTGTAAGTAACCAAAAATGAAATTCCCAATCAGCCCGCTCACGCCAAACACGACCAATGCAAATGCATCGTAGTAATCACGA
This sequence comes from Tipula lateralis, assembly GCA_963932295.1. NCBI lineage: Eukaryota > Metazoa > Arthropoda > Insecta > Diptera > Tipulidae > Tipula > Tipula lateralis. Next base: position 115,401,810 of record OZ010738.1, read on the forward strand.
TCACAAACCAAATCCCATTCGATCACTGTTGTATGTTGAAATGTTGTTCGATCGTAATTCCAACCGTAGACACACGATTGTGTTTTTAAGTTGGTCGTATTCCAATAAATATTCGGAATTTGATCCGATTTCCGTATTTCACGTGCAATTTCTGTATAATCGCGTACATACATTGCACACTGGGCATACTCAATTTTACCATTGCGCACTTCGGTTGGCAGGCTTAACGCTTTTAAATTGATCGCATCGCCAAACGACGACAATTGTTGAAATTCAGGTACACGACACCAATGATTTGGTTTGGCTGCGATAAATAATTGACTGTATGCATGAAATGCGCACGGCAGAATTGCTGGCAGTAAGATGATACAAATAACTAATTTTTGATACAGACCGAATGCACCGATATCGGGTAGAATTGAATCAAAATCCATCGTCTATAATGAGACGAAATTTAAATTTGTAAACTGAGTTGAATAGTACTTGATTGATGAATGGAATATAAAAATGCAAATTGCGAAGAGTATAGACTACGTAACGAATTCAAGTTGCTCTGCTGTTATCACTGTGGCTGCCAGTGTACACGTTTCAATTATTTTGTATTACGAACGATTTAACTCGATAGCTTGGCAATTGTTTAAATTTCTAATTCATTTGTTTAAATGGTAGCTTATTATTTCATTACAATGTTTGTCAAATCAAATCATTTGATTAATAAATTTATGGTTTATTACTCATTTTCCAATTATCTGGAGCGGGGAAGGTTTAGTTAATTTAAATCGGGTTAATAGTTACATATGTACAACAGATATTTCGACATACATAAGAAAACTGTTTTCAATCAATGCGTCATTCAAGATCATTATATTTTGCCGGATTTTGATTATGTTCCGGTTGAACGAAAGCTTAACGATGGCAAGTGATCTCTAAAGTAAATGTTTAAAATTGACACATAGATACGTCGTATGTGACTTAATTCGTTACTAAGATGCCATGATGGGTGATAGCAGTTATTGGATTAAGTAAATATCGTTGTCTATTAATAAACTGGAAGTTTGAAAATTGAATTAATTTGTTTATACGATAGACGTTTACTGTACATCTTTTAGCGCAGCGTATGAATCTATACGACATGTGGTGTATGATTTTTAGTTTCGAAACTTTTGTCAAAGTTGTGTTCTAATGTGTCAAAATACGTCGTTTAAGAGCGACGTTAGAACGGGCACCAACCACAATGGTTATATTTAAAGCATACTGCTACGACTCTCCTACGATTCATATCCAGATCAGATTTCAAATACCAGAGCTTAGTCAGACTTATACACTTTATTTACTTCACACAATAAACTCAATAAATTGTACAGGGTGTCCGCCGGGAATATATACTACTTTGTTTGTTTATAATTTTTGATTAAATGAAAGAGAATGGATCTTATATTAATAAATGTTTTATTTAATGTCAGCAATTATGTATGGAATACAATATCAATGCGAGCCCTTTTGAACACTTTTTTCTTATATTCGCACACATTTCACGCGGTATTTCATTAATTTCATCACGAATATTTTGTTTGAGTTGTTTAGGCGTTTCAGATATCCCCATAAAAAGAAGTCCGGCACCGTCAAATCAGGCCACCGTGGAGGCCAAACAACATCACCAGTTTTTGAAATAACTTGTTGTGGAAAGAGGTCTCGCAGTAATTCCATTGTAATCCTGACTGTATGCGTTGTGGCATTGTCTTGTTGATACCACATGTTAATCAAGCCCAAAGCATGAAGATGTGGCGCTAAAATGTTTTCAATCATATCATGATATCGCTCGCCATTCACAGTTACCGTTACTCCGTTTTCATTTTCAAAGAAGTAACGTCCAATGATTCCTCCTGGCCAAATTGCACACCAGACTATCACTTTTAATGGATGTAAAGGTGACTCATGAATAATTTGAGGGTTTTCCAGTGCCCAGGACCGACTATTCTGTTTATTCACATATCCATTCAAATGAAAATGTGCCTCGTCACTCATTATGATTTTTTCATAAAAATCGGGGTTGTCATGGGCGAGCTGTAACATCCTATTGGCATATGTACGGCGGCGCAAATGGTCTTGTGGAAGAAGCTCTTGTGCCAACTGAATCTTAAATGGAAACAAAAGCAAATCCTTGTGCAAAATTGTGGCCAAACTTGTTCTTTGAAGACCAAGCTCCTGAGCACGGCATCGAATTGAGGTTGATGGATTGTTTTGAACACTTTCTTGAGCAGCAGTAATGTTTTCAGCCGATCATACAGTACGATGTGGCCCATGCTTGGGCCTATCACCTACAGACCCTCTTTCTTCAAAATTATTCACTACACCGTAAATAGTGCGTTTTGTTGGCACGTTGTTCCTCCCAAAAATTTTACGTAACTTTCTCATCGTCACAGTAATCGATGATTGATTTTGATAAAATGTTTTATAGATTAAAACACAGACAAGACCTTCATATTCTATTGTGAAGTTCTAAAACATTTCAATTCATTTTGCCGCTTTAGAGCAGCGTGATCGGTTCTTATCATAAATGGCTGGTCCAACAAATATTTAGAAATGTTTTACTGCCTTGATGTTTGACAGTTATTCTCTCTTGAAAACAGTAGTTCTACTCTGGCTTCGACAGCACTTTGCAAGGGACACCTTCACTCTCATCTTCTCCGATCCTTTGTGGCAGAACGACCCCAGTCACACATTTCATGCATCGGTGTCCAAAATAATTAGCTTATCCAGTACTGGATGCGTTAATATACGAAAGCGTTGAACGTCAACACTCAGAGGTCTACAGGAACTTTCCATTACCCCCGACCAGCGATTTTTACATAGTTTTCCGCGAATCTCCAGTAATACGTGTGTCCAAGAAACTTTGTAACTCGTAGACATTCTTAGAAATAAGCCAATTTTCGATGTTCTTTCTTATTAATTAACTAGTGAACTATTTTTTGTTTAACATCTTTTGGCCTTCTGTTGGCTTACCTAAAGTGGTAATCGGAGTTGTATTTCTGGTGTTGATTTTATGTCGGACGATGTTTGTTCTCTCAACATCCTCTTTTATATAGAAAGTGTTGCTCATGTTTGTTAAGACTATCCCCTTTGTATTCCGCGGAATATATTCTATTTATCAGGTCTTGTAAATTTGGTTTGATCGCTGGGCTGCCGTAATCTCGGCTTTGTTTCTGTCCATTCTGACAACTGATAATCTCTTCCACCTCCTGACATTTTGTAACTTGTTACATTGGTGATCGTGATGTTTTTGTTGGATGAGTTTATCATTTTGGTTGGTACCGTTCTGTCTAGGCCGATCATTTATTCCCTTCGAAATTTTTATTAGCTAGCTCAATTAAAACCACTAATTTAGAAATCCAGTGGTTGTAAACCGATGGCCATATAATTGTTTGTGATCTTACTAATTTAAACTTCAGCTTTACTAAGCACTCGAACTAATAATCTCAGTTTGGACAAATCGAAATATGTGTTATTTCTGAAATCTAATACAAACTGGCTCCGCTTCAAGGTCGATTATCCAGTCGACTTCAATGTTTACTCACACGAATCGATGTCACTACAAAACTTGCTATTTCCGATTCGAACTATCTGATCACACTCCATCAGCTCATCTTTGAAGTGTTTATCTCCCTGAATTATAAATCTCCTATTTTGCAATCACGTCTGGCCACAGAATAGATCTCAATGTTCTTGGGTCCAAAGTAAGTATGGCAGGACCACTAATGGCATCAATGTTCCCGACTAAAATCACCCTTGTATGGTTGTGTATTTAAGCCAGTTCAAAACTATGACCTAAGTTATAAAATGTGGCTCGGTTATCCATGATGGCTGTACTAGGTCCTCGGCTGCTTCCAGTTACCTCAAGCAGGCCGCTTAAAACTCTTTCTTTCCAATCTCTATTTGAAGGACCAAAACTATTACTTCAGCAGGTAAAACTCTTTCCACTCAGGTATAACTAGTTGCAGTTAATGATAATGGATTATAGAGGTTATAAATCATTATTAATGTTAATGGTAATCAACCAACCCTTAAGAAATATTATAAGACGTAGGTGGAATAGTTTTCGATTTGCTTTAATTCTAGTATTGAATTATAAATTTTAAAACAAGAAATTTCTTACAGAGCATGGCAAGCTAGTAAGATACCAGTAAATCGCAGTAAGTTTCAGAAGTGTATTGCTTCTAAATTAGAATGTTTGAGATGACCTAGCTCCTATGAAAGTTTACCATCGTGTATTGGGACATTGGACAACCTATTCAATACTAGCCGGTTGAATTAGTCCAACATATTCATAATCATCGATTGTGCCATTTTGATCAAAACTTTTAAGGAACTCGCAGCTATATCCTCAGTTATAAGTTGATTACACAAACACTTTTAAAATTGAAACTAATTTTCTGAAATTCATTCCGGTCCAGATATTATATGCAATAAGTGATAGACTGTTTCAGTGATGTGGACACGGGTATTGTATAATTAACGAAGTACTTGTCTGTAATGCTGTAGTCGCTCAGGTTTTTCAGTTATCATATATAATTAAATGCTCTTATAGTCACATATGACGTTACTGCAGTACCATACGTTAGGATTTTAAGTTTATTATATCTATGGTTCAATCCTACTACGCACCTACATGATGCTCTTCGGTAGGTGGTTTCGAAACCAGAGAGTCAAACCGGAGCCGAATTGAAAACCAAAAACCGAAAATAAACTTTATTTTTTATGAACCGAAAACCGGAACAGAAACAAAATAAATTAAAATAATTAAACCGTAATCAAAATCGGAGTAATATTTGATTTTCGTTTTTTTTCGTTCTTTTCCGATTCGAATTTTAATTTTTTTCTGTGTGTTTTTTTTTTGTTTCAATTTAGTTTTATCATATCAAAGATTATTATATACCATAAAGATGGTTGAATCCATTTTAAAATTTTCATTCCGGGTACCGCTACACGACGGACGGGTACCTCTGACCTTGTAAAATAAAACAAAACAAATTTCGTTCATAATTTACATTTTTGCTTTGGTTGGGTCATCTTTATGAAAATTAATCTTTGGTATTATGAACAGACCATTATTCTCCCAAGTCGTTTCTATTTGATATGTTAATATAAGCCGAGCATAAAATTATAAATTTTCGGTTAGAAATACACCTGTTTGTTACAGAGGTTTTTTTACTTTAACAGTGGTGCAACAATAAAAAATAATCTTAAATAAATTTAACCTTTATAATAATAAGTAAGTGTTTCTTAATATTTTAATATAATATAAAATTGTTTTCATATTAATTTTCATACGAATTTATTTTATTTTCAAACCGGTTTTTAACCGGGTTTGAAACTGAATTGTAACCGGAACATAATAGTCTTGAAAAACCGGAATAGAATCAGTTTCGGTTTGACTCTCTGTTCGAAACATAACTTTTCGCATTGTTCTTTTTCATCACTCAGTCCTATGTAAATGATCGTTTCCATTTCCCAAAATTGTTAGAGCTTTTTATTCACTCTTTCTTGTTCTGTGTTTACCAATATGCTTTAGCTAGTATTTCCTTCATTTCATCCCATTCAAAATGGTTTCTGGCGGTATGGTATTGTATTAATGTTTAATTTTTCTTCAATAAAACCTTGTATACAGGTCATTAAATGACTGAACATTTAATGACCTGTATACAAGGTTTTATTGAAGACTGAACTGAATAGCTTAGAATATAGCTTAGCTATCACTAATACTTCATTATTGCGTGAATTTGATTAGGTGTGTGAGACTTTAACATCAGTACCATAATGTTAGCCATTAACCTTAGTCAAGAAGTGCTTTAGCTTCCTCCGATGAATAAGTGGCATTTAGACATAACTGTCCATAATGATTCTGATGCGTCAGAACTGTCGAGTATCTGTTACACACGATGTGACCCATGAAGAAATTCAATCCAAGATCGGCTCTACTGTTTTAGGCCATTGTGCTTCTTAGACAGCGACCAGTTGCAGCCGATACTATTTCAAACATTTGATAAACCGGTCACTTTTCTAAGAAACTGTATCGCCCACGTGCTGATTATAATAACGATTTTCTTTAACCAATCACTTGTTCTGACCATGGCCTTAGTAGTTCTGTATAGTCTGTCATGGTCAAACTAAATTTTATTCTATTTAAATTATAAAATTAAAATAAATATATAATTATTGTTTGTTTTAAAATATTTATATTTAAATAAAAAATATAGTGGAGCCCCATAAATTACTATTTAACCAAACTATAAATTATAATTACACGATTTACCACCCTCCTACCCAAAGTACCCATTTTTTTGTAGTTTTTTAATTGAAAAATTCATAATTACAAAACTATTAAAGTCAGCAGCACGTTTTGTTGATTTTCTTACGGATTTTCCTTTTTGTGCACAAGCAAGCACTCACACACATACATACTCGTAGAAAACCTTAATAAAGAAAATTAAAGAGTGAAAGTCGAAAAGAAAATTACATTTTCCATTCTATATATTGTATTGGCAGGTTAGTTGTGATTGCGATTTTCCACGATGAAGGTGGAAAATTCAAATTTATTTAAATTGGTTTTGTTAATTTAATTTGAGTTATAATTATTTTATTTATAATAAAATGAGAAAACGTTACAAGTATAAGTATGAGGATAGAACATATTATGAATCTTCAGGTCGCAGGTAAGAATTCTCAACTATACGTATAAAATATTTATCTATTGTATATAATCTTAATAGTCACGGTGAATCGCATTAAATGTTACACTTTTTTAAGTAAATACATAATTAGCGCTATTTATAGTGAATTAGTGTTTAAGTGGTTTTGAATACAATATTGTGATAGTGTTTACAGTGTATATATAATCATATTCTCGTTAACCTTGTAAGAAACCAAACTATAAATTAAGTTTACAAGAAATAATAAGATAATCGATGGACTGACCCATCTCCATGCCAGTATTATATGCTGGGACCGTATGATATGTGTAAATAGTCGTAGGGCGAGCATCTTTAATTTCTTGTTTCGGGAAAAATCATGGAACAAGAAATTATAAATTTTTCTGTTCGTACAGTGCTTAAAAATTAACAATCAGTGACGAAAGTGGTCGAAGTGAACTGTGATTTTTTAAGAGAAATCGATGAAAGTTTATTTCATTGTAAAGAGGAAGATATGCCATTAACATTTAAAAACGATATCAGCCAAATGGTCGCCACGGCTACGCTTGTATCACCATATCCTTTTCATGAAATTTTCCATGACCAATTCGGTACAGTTGCGGCTGTATGTCCTCGATAACTTCACGAATTCCATCTGTAAGGTCTTGTTTTGATTGTGGAGAATTGCCATAGACCTTATCTTTCACGTGGCCAAAATTGGGATTGTTTAGTTGCTTATGTATAGCACGTAGCGCCATCTAGCTGAAAATAAACGTCTTTCACATCAATATCTTACAATTCCGGCTATAAAAAATATTAATCATATGGCACGGTAGCGCAATCAATTCACCGTAACAGTTGCACCAGCCTCATTTTGGAAAAAGTAAGGTTAATCAACCCAGAAACCGCACCAAATAGTGATACGTTGAAGATGGAGAGGCTTAATCACTTTCCAACCAACCTTTCATTAGTGAAGGCTGATTTAGGTTAATCAATGTTAATACTGAACTGGATCGTGAGTTTTCGAGTAGCTTGTAGCTTAGTGGTTAAGAAAATTTCTCCGGATGACAAAAAATGGGTTTTGTGTAAAATAATTTTGTACGCTGACCACTACAATGTGCACCAATACTTACCATATTAACGTAATGGTTCATGAGTTGCGACACGGTAAGCAATATTATTTATAAATCGAGAATATATATGAATTATCTGTAGGGAATAGAGTATAATATGGTTACAAACAGTATTCAGTAACTTGTTATGGTATAATTAATATACTGCTTACCAAATACATGACGTAAAAGAAGAATTAGTTTCTTAATTAAATAATTACACTACCCGATGCTCACTCATATTTTTAAAAACTTTTAAACGTTTATATTTTTTTTTGAAAGCCTGATATTTTAGAATTTTTAAGTTTAATTTTTTTTAATAGTAGCATCTTATCACATTTATTTATTACTAATGATTATAACGCACTTATTTGAAATAAGTGGGGCGAGTGTGGGCTTGCAAGCAATCAATATGCTTCTCCCAATAATGAACCTTTATTTATTAAATAACTAGCTTATGCGGTTTTATTCTTTTAATGTGTTTCAGTTCTTGTGTTATGTCAAGAACTTTTACGGCTTTCATACGAGTATTTGAAGGCAAATTCCTGGACTGCTTAAGGCCGGTATGTAATCCCTCGTTGATAACGTAACGTTCCTCGTTAAGCATTCGTTGTTGGCTTAGGTTGTTGCACATAGACATTTATTTTGGAAGCGTTGAATAACTAAACGATTTGATTATTCAGTGCAGCTGCAGAGTTGGATACCATACGTTAATATTAGTTTAATTATTGATTTGTAGATCTGGCGTTTAAAGTACAGGCTAAGCTGAGAATTTTTTTCCTATTAGCCAGTACACCTCGCGTTGTTTTATTTGAATTTGGTTTGCTCTTTGTGTAACGTGGTATTTTCATTTCAATCTTGGATCAAGATATTTAGCAGATTCAGCTTGGGGAATTTGTAATCCGTTGAGAAATGTATGGGGGTTGGTATTTTTGTGCCACAACGTGTGGTACATGTACTGATTTTTGCTCGTTAAGCTTTATTTTTGAAACCCTGGTCCAGTGATTTTATCGAGTGCTTGCTGTAAGTATTCAACTGCTTGATTCTATGATTTGCGTAATGCTAATATACTGCTGTTTCATTAGCAAAAGTTGTTATCGTTGTCAGTATATTGAAAGTGAAAAGTAGTTATAGGATGGGCCCTAATACACTGGTCTGGCACACCCCTGCTATGGCTGGGTAAAAGTTGGAGCATGTTTCTTCGTGAGATACACTTAATTGTTGGTTGATACTTTAGAATGACAATATATTTTCTATATTATGCGATTTAATTCTTAAGTACCAAGAAGATTTTAAGTTTTTTAGTTTTAGTTTACACTTAAGATTTTGTTACTCTTGGTATATAGGAAAGGTTTATATTCTTCGATGAGTTTTCTTGAAATCACAAAGACATCAAAACAGTGACACATTATGGAAACATTAAATCTAATTATTTATGTGTATAATGGTTTGTAATGGCCCAAAATTCATAAATACGTGTGAATTGAGCAAATTTTAATTGGACGTTATTTTAATGGAGCAGGAAATATAGATATAGCTGACCCGACGAATTTCCGCCCCAAATTACTTCGCTTCGACAAAATAATTTTGCCCTTCACGAAATTTTATTTTGATGAGAGAAAAAATCAAACTCAACTCAATTCTGAATAGACGCTTGAGGTGAGTGAATGTTCCATTCACATTTTCATCGAATTCAACACTATAGTATTGAAAACTGAATGAAATGTCAATTCAAACTCAGCCTCTATCGAAAATTGACTTTGTTATTTTGATTTTTTTATGTTAGTGTGGAAATGAATTGGAGTTAGTTAGATTTCATTCTCACGGGCATCGTATACTTAGGTATTTTAATCCAATTTACTTTAAAGTCATTAATCCACAAAAATGAACTTATCGATCGAATCAGTCTCAATTCCACAGTCGAATTTAATAACCGCACCATTCACGCACCAATAAATTTCTGGGAAAAAATTATCGAAATCGTAAAAGCCACACCGAACTTCATATGATTGCAATAACGGGTTCGTTTATGCACACAATTCGAATATCATAAAACAGTGAATTAATACCAAATTTCCAAGTTTTTAGCAGCAAGAAAAATAATAACAATCGAAAATGGCAATCATATGTCAAACTGTGCAACGCCTAAGTCAACATACAAGACCATCTACTATGTTGTGGCATTAATCACACCTCAGCGCCATCTCTTATATATCTCGTTAACATTTTGTTTTTATCAATTTATCTCACGATTCTCTGAGAGTTTACTACTAAAATTTTTGAATTTTCACTTAAAGACTTCTGGATCGGATAACCAAAAAAAACCTTAAACAAACATCATTTTTCGATCTACCGAATATTTTGGTGAATTTTTCCAAATTTTTCTTTCATAAGCACCATCTTCTGACAATTGCAGCCACTATAAAAAAGATTGAGCCAAATTGGCTCATACATCTCTTACACCATTGTTATTGATTGAGATTTCATGAAAACTTAGCCAAATTGATGATTAGGAACAATATATTGCAGATATTTAAATTTAAATTATAACAAATAATTCCAGCAAAACAAAAGCAATTATATTGGTTAATCGTAGCCCAATCTTGAGGTCACTTATGGTACCGAATTTCTGGCTCAGACCCTCCGTTTTAATTTGTTCTATGAATGCTCGTGTTTTTTTGTCAATTGAAAGCAAATGCATTTCAATCAACTGTAGTTTATTCTTTGGAATGATATTTTTTCTCTTATTCTTATAGTAGTCAAATATGTCCATCATCCATCCATCCATCTTTTCAATTCACATATTAATTCTGTTTTCGATTTTTAAATTTTTGTAATTCGCAAGAACTGTTGCAACACGACTGACGTATACTAATTCCATATCAAACATAGGCGTTCTAAAGTTTTTTTCCAGAGTAAGTTAAATTATTGCCAAGGATCTGTCGGATCTCTACTGCCAAGGATCTCTCGACATAGTATTCATAAAACAGGCATCAGCAAGAGTAAAAATAATAGTATTATGGATTTCAGTGCTGATGATATAAGTTAACATTTTACTAACTAGAATTCCACTTCGGTTAGTCCTATTCTTTTATTTAATTTTTTTTTTATATTTTATACTATCCAATCTTTTTTGGGGCTCAATGCTTTCCCAGCTCTTTCGCGGTTCACTTATTTATATGTCCTACTTTACGCCTGAATGGCCAAATCGAGGACGTATACGGCTATAGGCTCCGATTTTCGTAGAACCATCTGCGCATTGCGCCAGCCTATAGTACTGACATGGAAGATGGCTAGGTCCATGAGTTCTGCACTCCAATAATATGTTCATAGATATGTTCATTCACATCACCGATGGTAATCACTTGGGCAGTAGTCCTATTCTTGATATGTCTGAAGAGTATTCTAATCTATTTTCATTTGCAAATATTTCCTTTCAAGAGGGTTAGTTTGCTGTTTGGAAGTCGAAATCTTCGGAGTTAGTTTAAACTTGGTGGTGTAATTCCAATCGCAAAATTTAGTCATCCTCCTCTTTTAGATCTGTTGATATTTTAAGTTCCATTTTCACTATCAAAGAGATCGTAGATGCATTTTAATCTTATAGTTGTATAGATGATAATTCTAAAAGACACAATTTGTTTCCTTCAGAATGCATCTACAAGCGTCCTTAATTGAGTTATGAGTACCATTTCTCCAGCCCTTGATAATACGTTCAACTGATAGTTAATAAATACTAGCAGATCTGGTTTCAGCTTCAAAACGTGAATGTTCCTTTATTACAAAATATACTTTGATTGCAAGTCAGTTTTCAAAGATCACTCCTAAAGATCACTCCTATAGAAATTAGGATTCTTAGAAAAATTGTATCTTTATGTCATTGAAACGAGAGGCTCTAACCAATAACTATCTGTGTCCTCATGTTTCGCACTATCACGGTTTTATTCGGGATTCCGTTTCATCTGAAGGCACCATTGCCACAATACATTGTCTATCAAAGCAACTTTTTACTCATTGTGACTTCACTTTCAAAACGAAAATACTTACTCCTGAAATCTACTTGTTCTCCTTATAAAGACCGGATATCTGTAACTTTAATTAACTAAAGAGCTTGAAGTAACCAAATACCTGATATCTGACATCTTTGGTTGTTGTGTATCTGATAAGTCGTTAGTTGATCCTCAAATAGAAGCGTAATAGAAAGCACGTCTTATCAAATAATATGCAGGACAGAAATACTGAACGTGTTCAACAGTCTGTACTGCTCCTTCCCTGCATAATTTATAGTTTCCATTGTTTCTAGTTCTTTAATTCGGAATATATGATAGTGTCCAGTGAGAGTATCCAGCTATTCTAACTCATATGTTTGATACCCAAGTGTCGGGGTATAAAGGTGCTCGTAAACAAGCTTGGAGGAAACAGTGTTGCAGATAATCGTCGAACATATCTGCTATTTATATAAAACCCATAGGGTGTTGCACTCAAATTTTTCGTCTAAAAGACATTATCCACCCAGGGAAATTGATAATTTCACCCTTAAATCGGTGATAGGTACAATTAATAATTAGACATTGATTTTGGACTGAGTTTTGTGACCACCCACCTACCCCCATATTTATCAGTTCGTAATAGAACTGAAATGAGCGTCTTTATTCTGCAGGTGATTTAGTGTCAGTTCTTTTATCAAAAGATCAAGCAGAAGCAGACCGAGTGTGCCATCTTGAGTGTTGCAATGAGTCTTCGCACTCTGAACCCCCAGATAAATAAATGTTTAAAGGGAGTTCGAAGATTTCAATCTCTCCCCATATACATGCGAGGACTTTTGGAAGTTGCAAGTTACGGATCTGACAAGTAGTAAGTACCTGATACTACCTTATAGTATTTGATTCTCTCGAATGACCACCTATGGTAAGAAATTTATAGAATTTATCTGAACGTTCTCATTTTATTCCTAAAGAATAAATTTACTCACTTTTTATTTAACGACCGCAAATAACGACCGAATCCAACCATTTTTTTTAACAAATAGTTGTTTGTAATTGAGAGCTCTGAATTCATATGTACTCGCTATTAAAAGCCCTATTCCCTGAAAAATATTGACTGTCAGTAAATATTAAAATGAGACAATAATAAAGATTTTATAGTAGTGTAAAGGTTCTATTCCATGAGAAAAATTGACTGTCAGTAAAAATTAAAATGAGACAAAAATATATATTAAACAGTAGTGCAAACGAAACAAAAAATCATCTCAGTCAAACTTGACTGGAAAAATATTTGTGTTTGTTGTAGTGTGACTGCCATAAAAAGTATAAAATTGAATACTTTTTATTGCAGTCACACTCAGACTTCTACATAAAATTTGTGTAAGACAAGAAATTATTTTCGCACACAACCAATTTTATAGTCAAGGGTCAAAATATTATTTTGGTAAAATTATAATTGAATTGAAATAAAAATCATATTTGTTTAGCATTGAAGTATTTAATACTAAACTTAAATTCATAATTTAAAAAAAACACCAAGAATGAATAATTAATGATTTTTTTGGTTATGGTCTCTTAAATAGTAGTCAAAATTCTGCCATAATTTGCTATAAATAAATAAATTAAGAATAACGTTGTCTTTGTATTTTAGTTGGAAATAGAGAAAATATAATTATTTTCTCTTTTCGTTTTTTTTACTGTCAGTCAATTTTTCCCATGGAATAGAGCCTATAAATGGTTCTTAAAAAAATCATACGAAACAAATATTAAATAAACCTTGTAAAGTTTTTGAACAATATCTCCATTCTGAATCCCTATATAAGACCTTAACTCTAATTAAGCTGCTAAAAACGAAAACGAGCCATAAACTAGAGGTGCGATAAACTCTCTAAAACAAAGACCTTAAGCAAAGGTCACAACTTCCACTATATACAACACGACTAATTACTTTAAAATTCTTTTTACAATCATAACAGAATGGCCATGGAGGGAAATTCGTTAATAAATGGTTTTAATCGAATGTTTATGGCACATTCTTTTTATAGATTTTCATCGCACAGTGGATTATCGCATGGAAATATGAAAATCTAAAATTATTGCCCTAACATGATCGTCCTTGCCGCGTTTAATAGTAATTTATTTTTATTCAATTTTGCTATATATGTATGTATACCCACCTTGACCCTCTACATATAATAGACTCGTCTATTAATGGATGGATGGAGGACTTTTATACTTTTATTGTATAAACATTAGCAAGCACTGTAAAATATTTTTGTGAACAAATTGAAATTATCTTGATGTAATAGCCGACTTGCGTGTTATACGCCAAGTTTGTTTACTATAACCGCGAACGATTTAATCGCCAGATAAGACGTTCGTCTCATAATCTACATATAATATATAAAGACATTATATGGGAAATTAAAGCTTAAACGGCCTCATCTGCGATTATATTCTATAGCTGTGGGGTGTATGTATAACCCGTTCCAAAGTTTTGAGAGCTTATTCATTTCTGTTAGTTCTGAAGTTTTGCAAATTTTTTTAAACTTTCGTTTGAGTTCCAGATATCACTGGTTGATACGAATAGTTTTGTACATAAGTATATGTGTATACCATAGACATGAGAAGGACTATACATAAATTTGTTAGGACAAGCAAAATAAAATTATAATATTATTAAACTATTAACACCAATATCACATTTAAATTTATTCAATGAAATAGTTTCCGTAAATAGCTTACGTCTATTTAGTCGTACGCACACAAATCAATAAAATGTGGGCCAATTGCTAACATAAAAAGTTCATTGGCACTCTCCTATTTATGTATGCGTTTTGTTTGATAATTAATCCGTTTAGTATTACATAGTAACACTTAATAGTACATTACACTAACAGCTGCGTACACGAACTAATAAAATCACGAAATAGAAAAGTACGATGTACTACACATAAAAAAATTTCTAAACAATTAGAAAATTTCTTAGAAGGGGGAGCTGGACACAAATTAAGGTGTTTGACTCATATAAACGGAGTTGTTTAACTGTCATAACAAAACATATAGTAGAAAATGATTTTATGCATATAATAAATATTTGTTTTGTAACTGACAAAAACTCCTTATGCCATCTCTTATTAAATCTATTAAATGTTGTTACTTAAGTGACATCTATCAAAAAATCTTCTTACTATAAGAATAGAAATTGTGAAATAATTAACGATGTATAATTTTTTTCCACTGTGTACTAAATGTCAAAATTAACTTTTGTTTTAAATTCGAATTATTAAAAACTGTTAAAATTGGAACTGGACTTTATTTTTATTTGTTGAAAATTGTTGCTGCATTCCTGATCCCAAATGTCGTTTAAAAAAATCGAACACTAGAATCTGATGATATGCTGTACTTAATGTAATGTGGTAGATATGTAATTACCAGAAAGTTGATATGTACAGTCCTGGATATTTAATGCTTGATATTGATCTATATCGTTCGAACATTTTAAAATAGATGGCTCTGTGAATATTGTTTTCTTCGTTTTTTATATGTAATTTACGCTGTTTTTTACATAATTTACATAAAATGCAAAAATAAGGTTTACTTTTAAAATCTCAACTGAGACTAGCAAAACGTTATTATTATTATTATGTATATAGGCGGGTTTAATCGGGCGTTGAGCGAACGGACTATATATTTTGAATTAGCCGTCCAATTTATGATTAGCGTTTTAATGAAACCGTAAATGTGTCTCACCAGTTGTTGACATCATTCCATTAGGGCTTACCGTTCTGCCGCTAAGGTGGTGCACTCGTTAGCGGAAAAAAGTGGCGCAATTGACATGTGGCGCAATAAACAGGACATTTTCTGCAGTTTCCGACAGACGCACTCAGCCTCATTTTCTTAAGATGCTATATTAAGTTTATGAGACCCGAGCCGAGGCATTGTGAATAGTTAACTTATTCCAGGGTGGTCATTTTGTGGTGCTTTGTCATACTTTTATATCACGGTTGGAGACTTTTTTCGTGATATAGAAAAAATAAAATAAGTCTACAAACAGAACCCTGTGCAATAAACAATAAAGGGGAAATAATGAATTTTAAGGAGAAATGAATATTTTAGAGTGATAAATTGACGTTTCGCATAACCCAGAAATTAATTATATCATTTTTTATATGAAGTGGTTGAATAGGTAGTGAGAAATTTTTTTTAATAGGGTAAGTATAGGAAGTTAACTTAATTAATGATATTGGAAACCATTTTAACATGACATATGACTCACAGTATAAAATGTTGACAAGTTAAAGCGAGATGGAATATATTGCCGTCTTTTTTACTCGTTTCAATATATGACGTGAAGTTGTTCATTCATAATTAATCTGCAGTAAGCTACGACAATTTCATTATATCATAGTTTTTATCACGAAATGTGATAAAGCGCCACAAAATGACCACCCTGGTTGCCAATTGCTTTAACGAGGTTAAATGATCGAAACAATCTACTAACTAGTTTTGATTCGCAGGGGTCTGACCTGTGGGTCCTTATGACTGATTGGCATTCCGATAAATATAAATCTTTGCACTATTTAGTCCTCTGGTTAAAGCAGTCTTTGCTCAAAGCGTTTCTGCTTGTAAATATAACATTCACCCATAGGGGCTTGGATATGTCCAGATCGTTGCCAAACACCTATCCGTATTCTGCTTTCAATTTTCTCTCAATGCAGCTAAGGAAGCGTCCTTTTTTTTATGCAGATGTACCAGTCCTAACAAGTTGTACATAGCTGCAGTCGAACATGTTCGCATTGATCCATTAATACCAATATACCAATACCAATATATAATTATTGATTCCAAATCAGTTTGTGATCTAGGATTACTCATAAATATTTGACTTCTTTATTGAAAGCCGCACTACTACTATTTCATTAGGGTTGACGATTAGTCCCACCCACATGCTGTTGATACTGTGTTGATGACGAATCCTAGTTCTTCGGGAAGTACGCAGATGCTATTACCACCTCGCACTTTTTTACTCATATACAATCTCTACCATGACAGCAACTTATTCCTGTATAGACTATGGAATGGAGAAAAATTAATCTTCGCGCTGCTCTTGTCGCGCTACTCCTTAGGTCTCTTGTCGTCTCGTCATAAAATACGGATATTTATGACGAGACGACCGCCGAGGTGACGCAGTGGTTAAAGCTGCGGCAAATGGAGCGGGAGGTACCGAGTTCGAATCTCGAAAGGGCAGGATGTAAAAGGTGTTTTTCACCATCGAACGTTTGGGCGATGTGATCGGTGGTGTGAATGAATACATCTAGACTCTCTGTTGAGTTTAGAATCCATAGGCAATGCCATTTTCTATGTCAGTACTATACACTGACATGGAGCTAAGCAATGCGCAGATGGTCTACGTTAATCGGACTGATAGCCGTACATCCAAGATCCTGTGGTATCACAACGGACCGTCGCCGGTCTATGTATGCGTTAGCAGCCATAATTTAACCATATAGTTAATTATAGTCACCGCGAGGAGGTTCTCATACACTTGCGGATTAATCAGGGATGTAAATTGCTTCAAGCACACCCACACCTTTGACCATTGCTTAAAACATTACCAGAACAACAGACATGGTATATGGATGATACGATAAGTTATGGAGCCGAAAGTGAATTCCGCTCGACTTGATCATTCCCATATCTTACTTAGACTATCAAACAGAACATTTCTTTATATACTCATTCATACATGACGACATGAGTAATAAGAATTCTAGGTACTTGAATCTACCAGTTTTATCAAATGTATAGTTTGGATTCCATAATTTTGAGACCAATGAAAGCTGAATATTGTTTCAATATATCAAATATATTATTCACTTCGTTGCCATTTACATTCGAACCACTCAGATATCATTTGATATTTAAAAACTAGTGGTCTTCTTTGTTAGGCCATCTGGAGAAAAACGAGTTTCGAACGAATCTGTTTGCTATATATTTGGTATACAATTCGGCTATAAAAACTCTATTTTATTAAAATGACTCAATTGATACCGCACCGCTAGTCTTTGGGAACAAACCTAAAGTACACGTTTGGGTACCAGAGTCCTCCACGAAATACCTAGTGCAGTGGTATCCAACAGAATGATTCAGCAAACTCCACTCCTACGTAGGTCAGACAAACGGGATTGAACAGTTCGAAATATATTCAAAAATAAAGTTAGTTTTTCCAACAAAGTATATTGTAGGTATTTGGTATGATAATAAAAATTTATATGGTATGATAATACCATTATCTAGAATTGACTCTGTCGGAAATTTAAAAATTGTCAATATCCAAAATCAGAAACGTGCATACAACCCAGAAACATCGTCGCACTTACTCACAAAATCGAAAGAGTATATGAAATCCAACATAATACCATCAATTTTCCATAAACGACAAACGTCGTTAAACGTTCATTCTTAGGAGAATGATGCTAAGATAAGTGCATTAGGACCATTGAATTAATTCTTTACAATTCCACAGCTCTTCAAATTATTTTTTATTTTTAATATTAACAAATCTCTTATGAAATTACATATCGTTCCCTCATCGGAATAGCCCATGTATTTATCATATAAAACAATCTATAACTAACCACACCAATCATGATGCCTATAGCCGCAACCGTTTCAAATTAATGGATAATGTTTCGGTACTTTCGTATTTGCAATTAAAGTTTGCATTATCCCGCCTAGAATTGGGTGCACATCTTGATTGATCAGTAATGAATGATCCAAGATGCTTGAATTTTATCACTCTCCCGTAAATATGCTATTACAATACAACTCAATGAGCTATAGGATTTCTGAAATTCGCGATCATGATATTTGGTCTTAGACTAATTAATTTGGAGACCAACGGATGCTGAATAGTGTTCAATGATCAAGATTAGTGTTCAATGATCAAGTTCAATGATCAAGATACTCTGTCATTTTTGATCAAATATCGCACATATGATATGCATATGTTGAACCTTAATTGGGTTTTCGGAATATGACATGCCTTGAAGTGTGTTAAGTTTAAGAAGGATATATTCTTACATGAGGTTAACAAGTATATCAACTTTTTAATCTAATGGTGGAGTTCTCTACTTTGACCAGCATTGTTCACTATCCAGGATCCGAATGACAGTTGACTGAAGTTTTTAGGTATGGGTATATCCATCATCTTTTTACCAGTATAAATACCAAGATGTTGTACTCATGAATTAATCAATTTAAATTTTATAAATTTGTTACTCTCATAGCAACAACAATTGTATTCTTCCTTACGATTGTCAATCACATTAACGCTTCATATTTTCGTTCCGTTTTTTTATTTATGATAAACTTTCACAGGAGGATCGAAATCCAGTCTTCTCTGACTTGCACAAAAATTTGCAAGTAACTTTGAAATAGCCGGCTGTGATGAAAGAATCGGTCGAATGGATTACCAATTTATTTTTAAATTAAGCTTTAATTGGGTGCAGGGTGGACTTTTAGACAGTCCTAGCTCTTTTTAACTGTCAGAGCTCCTGCACCCAAGACACGGTCCTTCAAGTAAACGTTGATAGCTGCCTAAAACTTGTGCATTTTATACTCCAGCGGAAACAGAAAACCGAATAATGAATTCCATTTCCTGGATGTTCGATAAATGAATTCGGGTTTTGCACCTTCAGTTCGAGGTTTCGGCAGCTTTACCTATGCGCATTAACCGTTCCTCGTGTTACCCGTCCTGGCGTAACAAATGGTGTTATTTTCTCCTTTAATTCTGCAGAACATTTACCATTTATTAGTCTATAGAACATGCAGAGTTCTGCAACATCTCTGTGGTGCTGTAAGGTGTCTATAGATCTCTCGTAAGTCTGGAGTTTCGTATTATTCGGACGGCACGCCGCTGAACTCTATCCAGCAACTGGAGAGCAGTGCAATATGCTTCACCACAAACTTGACCGCAATATTCTATACAAGGTCTAATAAAGGTTTTATATA
The DNA here is from genome assembly GCA_963932295.1 of Tipula lateralis. Lineage (NCBI taxonomy): Eukaryota > Metazoa > Arthropoda > Insecta > Diptera > Tipulidae > Tipula > Tipula lateralis. The sequence continues at coordinate 115,421,604 of OZ010738.1, forward strand.
TCTGGAGAACCTGATGCGATTTAAAAAACCGTCTGCATCTATTGAGAAACCCGAGTTTACGTGAAGCTGATTTGGCCAATGCGATAATGTGTTCATTCCATTTTAAAGTGTTGCTAATTTGAACACCAAGCAGACGAATTGAGTCACAACCCAAGAGAGCGTGTCCTTTTACCACAAAAGGGTAATTGTTGCGACTTCTTTTACGCGAGAATGTGCATATTTGTGTTTTTTTCTCGTTAAATTTGACCTGATTTTTAGCTTCCCACTCAAATGTTGTACTCAAATCAGAATCAAGCGAAGTGACCACTTCCAGCCGTTTACCGTTTAACAGTGAAGGAGTAGGCTCAACCTCGAATGAAATAGAAGAGTGCAATGTTGCATCATCGGTAAAACTGTGGATAGGGTTCACAGTGCTCTCCAACAAGTCATTGATGTATAACAAAAACAAAGTTGGTGATAAAACTGATCCTTGAGGGACTCCGGCATTTGAGGAGTGTGTCGTTTATGATCTACCATTTAGCACAACGTTGATCTTTCGGTCTTTGAGAAAGCTTTTTATCCACTTGATGGTCATCGAATTTAAGCCGTATGCCAAAAGTTTACAAATGAGATTATCATAAAAGCCTTGGATATATCTAAAGCAATTGCAAAAGTTCTCCGTGTTGCTCAAGAGCGAGATTCCATTTGTTTGTAACATACGTCAAAAGATCGGTTGTGGAGCCGCGGAAGCCATATTGTTTATCTGAAATTATTTTATTAATCTTAAGATAATTCACCAGTTGTTGGTTAATGCATTTCTCAAAAACTTTAGCCACAGCTGACACAATTGATATTGGCCGGTAGTTTGAAGGATCTGTTTTATCACAACCACGTTTAAGGACCGGTTGCACCATGGCACTCTTCCAGGCGTTCGGGTATTTACCTAGCTTATAAGAAAGAAGGAAGATTTTAGCTAATATTGGAGCCAAGTCACTGGCAAACTCCTTCAATATTCGAACAGGAATTCCGTCAGGTCCAGTGGCCTTATTTATGTCCATTACCTTCAGGTTCATGAAGACAATCTCCTCCGAGATGTTGATAGGATCCATTTTGGAACCACAATACGGAATTGACGGAGGTGTAACTCCACCGGGGGCAACTAAGGTCGAGTTCGAAGTGAAAACGTTTGCCAGTAAGTTGGCCTGCAAATATGGATCCACCACTAAAGCACCATCTGCACATTTCAATGCTGAAATAGATGTTTTAAAAATATTGGCAACCGATGCGACCATCTGGTAAAAGTTGCGATCGGAGATTTTCAACTCGAAAGCCTTAGCGGCTTTCTTGTTGTCAGCTCTTTTTCTTTCCTTAGCACAGATTTTTTTACAGATGTTACGTGTGGCCTTATATTCTTCAAACGAAATTTTGTTGCGCTTATATTTCTTGTGAGCAGATTTATTTTGTCTGGCTGCTTTGGCGGCTTCTTTTGAAAAGATTTTAAAATTAGGATTGGGATTGGAAAAGGGTGATGGGATATATTTATTCATTCCATGTAGAACGGATTCGGTGAAACTGGAAACGGCGTCGTCTATTTGATTGTTATAAAAACAATGGCTCTCCTACGAGAAATGTTGAAAAAATGACCGTAACCCTTCATTGCCAGTCTCGTTAAAATGCCATAGACGCCTTGGCTGCTGTCTAAATTCTGGTGGTGTTTCGACAGATATTTTGAATGTTATCAGGTTGTGGTCAGAATTTCCAATTCCAGCCTTGACATGCGCTTCCATGGAATGCGGAATTGTTGTGAGACAAAGATCCAGAATATGACTGCTTGTAGAATTTCGACATTCAAATGTGGAATCACTTACAATCTACGTAAGGTCATGCGAAAAAGCAAGCCACTCCGTCTGACGCCCAGCACAGTTCGTATTTTGGTGATTCAACCATTCTTTATGGTGGGCATTAAAGTCGCCAACCATAATTAATTCGCAGTAGGGATGTTGATTGCGAATGTCATCACATTTGTCTGACAAAACCTCGAAGGTTCAGGATTCGTTCCACACTCTGATTATATAACAGCTAAATTAGAAATGGGTTAGCTACCATTAAGGTTAAAAGGGGATGATATTATTATATATCCTTTATAGACCATAGGTCTGACGAGCTTCTAACTGAACTGACTAATCATTGATTTTATGTTCAGGGCTATGAAATTGAGCTATGGAAGATTCTGTCTGCGCATCATCCGGTGATAGAGTTTACTGTTAATTTGTTGTCCTAGCTGCTTTTAAGTTTAAAATCTATATTTCTAATATCTTATGGGTTGAAATACAGACACCCTTAGCTCTCATAATTTTAAAGCATATTACGCGATCTCAGATATTCATTTGATATCTATTGACCCTATTTTCAAGGATAATAGTAACATACATATAAGATAACCGAAATAGTTGGCTTCTCGTATCATTTCATATCTCGTATCATATCATCTTGTTTCTCTAATTTCAGGACAAAACAACTAAGAAATTCACAAATCATGCAATATTGTTCTTATTTGAGAGACCATATCATATATCATATGGTATGACTTATTTTAAGAAATCTATAAAATTATTTTTTCAGTTCAAATAACTCATTAAAAGTTTAACACGGTATAAGGAAGTAGTCTCGAGACTAACGTTTAGTTGCATGACCCACATCAGCTATGAAATCTATCAAATTAAACGTTTTTACTATTTAGTACTTTACTATTTGTAATGCAAATTTATTCATAAAATGTGTAATAATTTTAATGGAGTCTCTCTCTGTCGAATTACATTCATTATATTTAATTCCAGTTTCATTTCCTCAATTTTCCTCATGAAATGAAAACAATAATTGTTGAAGGGAAAATGTTGCGTGATGTTTTGACCATAACTCGCGTATAACGAGAAATTCAATTCCAAAAATCGATTTCGGATATAGGATTTTTTCATTTAATTATTGATAAATGGTAAATTACGATTGAAGAAATTTAAAATTTCTAGCATTCATGTTTAAAATTAACTATAGGCTAAAAGTTCAATATCATGTACTATATAAATACAATAATGTATATAGGATCGTCTTCAATATTTAATTTAAATTGAATGACTGTTGTAAAATTACTACAGTCAGACCAAAAACAACAACCAATCGATGCTTCAGAGGAGTGTTTAGCGCTGTTAAACCGCAATAAAATGGAATTCTAACGTCGATATGTGACAGTCAGCTGAGTGGACAGTGGTCGACGAACCGAATTCAAAGCGAGCAAAGACGCAACAGTCGGCCAGTAAGGTGATGGCGTCTGTATTTTGGGATGCGAACGGAATAATATTTATTGACCATTACTGTGCGCTTTTGGATCGATTGAAAGCTGAAATGGCCAAGAAACGACCACATTTGCACAAGAAAAAGATTTTTTTCACCTAGACAATGCACTGTGTCACAGATCGATGAAAACGATCGCAAAATTGAATGAATTGTGCTTCGAATTGCTTACCCACCCACCATATTCTCCAGATTTAGATCAAGAGAATGGTTGCTGGAAAGAAATGTAAAGCCTATGATAAAGTAATCGCCGAAACTGAGTTCTATTTTGACGAGAAAGAGAAACCGTACTATAAAAGTGGTATCGAAAAGTTGGAAAATCGCTATACTCGTTGTAACGCCCTCGAAAGCAACTAGGTTAGGTTAGGTTATACGGCCCTAGATATGGCCCTACATGCTTTGTACCAAGGCATGTAGGGCCGTATCTACCGACTTACCCTTACAGCACGCATGTTGAGAGGCTAACCATTTCTCCTGCTTTAAGTTCATACTGATATGAGTTTCTACCAGCCTTTCCAGGGTTTTCAACTGAAAGGATGATAATGTTATAGGTCTTAGGTCCTTTGGATAGCCATGCGATCCTTTTCCCGCTTTCGGAATAAAAACCACCCTGACCTCCATCCATTGCCTCGGAATGCAGACCAACTTTAAACAACCCTTAAAGATCGCTTCCAACCACGGGAGGGTTATTTCCGAGTTGTTCTGAATTTCTGCCGGTATAATCCGATCCGGTCCAGCCGATTTGTACGGCTTGAACCCTTTTATGGCCCACAGAATTTGTTTTTTATTTACGATATCCGATGCGCGCAGCGAACAAGCTACTCCCGACGCTCTCAGTTCCATCGAGTTGTCTAAACTATCCGAGAAGTGAGTGTCCATGAGAATCTTGAGGGATTCCTCACTGGAATCGGTCCCACCATGTTGATATTAAAGGTTATATAACGGTGGTCAGAGAAGGAATGTTCCTTCCCTACTTTCCACTCTACAATTATATAAAAAATATTCTCTGGTGCCAAGGTCACATCCAGAACTTCCTTCCTATGTTTAATAATAAAAGTGGGCTCTCTCCCAATATTACATACATATACAGGTTCGTTTCCAACAAATAATTGAAAAGTGTCTCACCCCTTTCATTGATGTCCGAACTTCCCCAGATCGTATGATGCGCGTTAACATCGCAGCCGAGAATCATACCGGTTTTTCTGCGCTTCACCTCGAGGATCAGTTCCCCCAGGGTGTCCGGTGGAACCTCCTTCTCCTGCCTCATGTAGGCCATCACCAGCCTGATTTTGTTGTTACCAACCTCCAGACTGGCCGCCGTTATATCCCCATCGCTGTGCTGGGAAAGAAAGAAAAGATTTAGGTTATCCTTCCCTAGAATACAGGATCTGATCCTCTTAGACCCTTTTGAGTATAGAATACTATACCCCTTCATTCGAAGACCACAGATCTTGGTTTTGTTAATCCAATGTTCCTTGGATGTCTTGGGCATCCGCCGTCGCACTGTCCATCGCCACCACCGTGCTATTCATGTCATAATCTGAGACATCCTCCTCAGAGCACAGAGTTAGAAGCTCTCCTAACCCCAGAGCTTCACTGTCGCTCGACTTGTCCTCCACGGCTACTTCAGCCGCAGACTGTCTCGAGGGCGTGCCAGTTGATTGTGCCCGCCTCCTCGTCTCGTTTATAAACGTTGAAGGTTACCGACCCGAAACCGAAACCGATAACTCCCTTTAACTTGGCAAGAGGAGCAAGGGACTCCTTATTTATCGCCAATACTGACAAACGTTTCTCTTGGCCTCCTCTTCTAATTAATTAATTGATTAATTAGTTGCGAAGGCAACTATGTTGAATAATAGAAAAAAATCGAGTTTTGTCAGAATTTTTTTTTTTTTCTTTGTTTATCCTACGGACTTATTGAATGACCTATTATATAATTTATTATACACATCTGACCTATTCGAAATAATGCGACTTTTGACCAAATAATTTGTTAGATAATTAATTATATTTAAAGGTAAAGAGTGTCCGGTATACATAATGTTTGACATACTTGTTGCTATATAAATTCTTATGTATTTGCATGTTTAGAATGCATTAGATTTGTTCCTGGTTTAAAATTACTTAAATTTAGAACTCGTAATGTAATTATGATTCACAAGACCGGCTTTGTATAGATCCGAACGATGCAAAACATATTCTTCCTTTGGCAAAAATTATACGGGAACGATATTTCACATGTTGCGGAATCAAGATAACATTTCCAATTGCCCATATTTAAGTTGATTTGCAAATGTGCGAACAGAAACATCTTGTATTAATACACACACCTGTTAGTTGACAGTATGAGTTGTATGAGTATAACGTCTGTTCCCAAAAATATAATCCTTTCAGGCAAGCATTGAATTCATTTGCAGCTCTCAATCATGACTGGTAAAATATATCGAAATCACCTACCAGGAATAAAAGAGTCCTAAGCATTACCTCTCAAACCAGATAGAATACGATCAAGTTCTTAAAGTAATTTATGCAGGTTATAATGTTTTTTCCTAAATAATTTTAGGATACCATTTGACGCGATTGCAAAACTTCACGTTGGATTACACGTAAAAGATAAAATAACATCTATCTTGGATGCCATACGTCCAAATTGGTTTAATTATCGATTCGTATTGGTTTAATTATCGATTGGTTTAATTATCGATAGGCTTAGCTTACAATGTCTTCCTATCAGCCAGTACATCGCATTGTTTTATTTTAATTTGCTCTGCTTTTTGTTTAACGTGGTATTTCCAGTTCAATCTTGAATTAAGATGCAATCCGAGATATTTAGCAGATTCAGCTTGGAGTATTTGTATCCCGTTGAGGTTGCTTATTTGTGCCGCAACGTGTATGTAACCTGTACTGATTTTAGCTCGTTAAGCTTTATTTTCCAACTCCTGGTCCATTGGCTGATTTTATCGAGGGGTTGCTGTAAGTATTCAACTGCTTGATTCAGTGATTCTCTTGATGCCAAAAATGCTGTATCATCAGCAAAAGTTCCAATGAAGGTTGTTTCCGTTGTCGGTATATCGGAAGTGTAAATTATAAAATGAGCCCTAATACGCTACCCTGGGGCACCCCTGCTATGCCTGGGTAAAAGTTGGAGTAAGTTTCTTCATGAGATACTCCAAATTTTCGTTTGGAAAGATACGACTTGACCAATTGGCATTAATTTTGTGGCACTATTTTACTTATCTTTTAGATAAAACCCTCGTGTATATATATATTTATATATATATATATATATATATATATATATATATATATATATATATATATATATATATATATATATATATATATATATATATATATATATATATATATATATATGATAACATAATAACTCCTCTCTTTGATAACTCCTTAAACAACCTTGGTCAAATTTCATCAATTCCAGGTGGCTTATTGGGATTCAAATTCATATCTATTTCTTGTGCAATTTCTAGTGGGGTGACACTTCTGATATTTAATGGAGATCTATTGACTGGTTTGGGATCAATCGTAGATTGTATGTTGTGTGGTTGAAATACTGATGCCAGATGTTGTGCAAACAGTTTGGCTTTTTCTTCATTACGTCGCACCCAATCTCCGTTTTTGTTCCTTATAGGTGGCACTTGGTTTATTCCCCTTTTGTATCTTTTAGTTGCGTTCCAAAGAGAATTTTTGTCAGCTTCAGGACCTAGTCCTTTCAAATAATTTTCAGCGCAAGCGTCTTTGTGTTCTTTAATTACTCGGTTAACTTTATTACTTATCTGACTAAAATCTCTTTTGTCAATAATGATTCTGGTTCTATGCCATATGCGTCTTTTCCTACACTTTTCTTTTATCAGTTCTCGAATCACCAAGGGGTAGTTAATCTCTTCATAACACTATTGAATATAATATTTAAGACAATTTCTATCAAAATTAACGAAATTAAAGCAGTTAACTTTCTATTTTTGCGTAACAACATCAATGAAATATAACAACAATGAATTGGTGTAAAACTTGACAACATCAGTATGTGGTTGACTAATTCCCTAATCATGACACGATTAGAGTGTGCACATAAACTATGCTGAAAGTTAAAATACTTCACATTCCCTAAAACATATTGGGTATTAAAGACCATCATACGACCTGTGAGTTTCAGTGACAAGTTGTAGACATCCAGTTCATCTGTGGATAATAATATGACATCGATTAAAATCTAATCCGACCATGACAATTTAACTTTATTGATCGTTAGAGCATTTATAATTCTTTATGTTCAATATATGGTATGTTTTGACGACGGCACAGATGACTACTCTGTTATCATTGTATGGTATTTATTCCAGTGCAAGTGGGCGCCACGCCACGGACCACGAGTAATAGAACATTGTTGATTAGTATCCTTCTCTACATAGTCGATGAAGTAAATTTGTGAAAATACGAATCTTGAATAGCCAAATTAAGAAGTGAAACAACTTTATTATATTAAACTTGTCTTTGTACGTTAAACGTGTGGCACGTATTGCTATAAAATAATGTCCTTTCAAAACCAGTTTTCAGGTGGCGCTCATCCAAGGGTGGCAAAATAATATTTCCATTTGAACGACACATGCAAGTCGATTTATAATGAATCTTTAAAGTATCAAAATAACAAATATGCATTAGTATTATTAATTTCCCCAATTAATACATTGGGGTACAGGTACGACCCCCTTATCGATTGGGCTGAAAGGGTTAAGCCCCAACTATAGAAGCTACTATAAAAGATCATTAATTAACTTTGTATTTGTGCGTGAAATTGTAAGTACAGTTTTCGGGCGCCAATGTTGTTGAGCCTGGGGCGCCCAAACTTGTTAAGACGGCCCTGGGTACAGACTTTAATCATAGTCTTTATCGCAATCGAAAGCTGACAACTTTAAATCGGCTCTAAATATTAATATTGATAGGATATATCGGAAGAAATGTTTGGAAAATAGGTTGTTTCATCAGAGCTTAAAGCATTTTTAGTAGATATTTTCGAACCGAGTATCACGCTGTTGTTGATGAAGAATTTTCGGTCGCATTCCTTACACAAAAATAAAACATTTCCTCCAAACAAAAAATTAGAACATTTAAAGAGTGGAAACACTAATCTAATAAGAATGTAATTAGCAATATTTCACCTGAAAAGTGTTCACACACAATTTAATTAATTTTTAATTTATTTACTAAATAGACAAATTCACAAAATATATTCAATCGAAATATTATATTGCGAATTATAGTATATTTGTAGGTGACATTACGAGAAACATCAAAAATTTTGAAAAAAAGTTGATTTTATTGAAGCGAAGGATATTTCTTGTAGACGATATAAATATAAAAGTTTAGTACTATTCCCCTATTAAATTTTTAGTACAGTTGATGATTTTTTTTACATTTAGATAGCTTGTTACATTAGCACATAAATTCTTATATTATGCACTTCAAATCTAAATTAGATTTAAATGTCAGTTTAATTCAAATATAATTACATATAGAAATAAATGCTAATACAAGAATTATTGAAGATGTACAGCAAACTAAGCAAATGGATATCATTTTATTGAAACCATTAATTAAACTATAAGTACTATTTTTCTGTCGCTGTAAGCACACATATCTTCACGTGAGTTTTATCTTTTCCTATAGAAACAAAAATCTTGTTATTTTTTACGCGGTTAAATGTTTGTCCCATTTGTTTTTTTACGGTTCTTACAGGCCATTTTCTGCCCGTACCGTGTCAACAATCGGAGTCCATCTGACTCCATTCTCAACAATCTGACTCCATCATGGGTTCGATCACGAGCCAGATTTTCATACTGGTGCTAGCAACCAGAAGATGTCAGATCGTTTTCTACGCCGTAAAGCCAACGTCGCCGACAGCAACCTCTTCGTCTACCGAAAGGCGGCACTCCCTTCAAAGAATGCTGTTTCATTCGGTTTCGATCAACAGGCAGAACGTGACTTAACCAGCGGACAGCCGCTGTCCTTTGATTTCATGTACGATATCGCAGGAATTTGCATTAGATTCCAGATCTCGCGATTCAACAGAACTCGGTATGGGCCATCAAAATCGCGTTTGGGGCCATACATGCCATACACGCATGATTCTTCTCTCGAATGTTAGAAGCCATCTTTCGTACTCGTCCGTCAAGGTTCAACTCTCTCATCTATACATGACAACGGGTCTGATAACACTCTGTACATTTTCAGCTTATCCATATTTGCAAGATATTTTGATTTAAGAAGTGGACGTAGATTATGTCCCATCTTTTAAAATCTTTATTATACGCAATAAAATTTGAAATATGTACATGGAAATTTTGAATTCGTTTTGTATTGTTTACTTTTTTCCTCTGTTACTTATTCTTCTAGTGTCCTATATTCGATGCATTTCATCATCATTTTTGCTCTAAAACGTTTTGCTTGTAGTTTTTGCAAATAACTTATAATACTTTAAAGGAAATCGTGTCAATTTGCATAGTAAATGCCAACGACAGCATGATTTCGTTAAATATAAGTTTAGGAGAAGATTTTTAGATGGCATACCAATACGTTTTAATGAGAACAATAGATGGCACGCGAAGTAATTTTTCAATGAAATGGCATAATTTAAAAAAAAAAAAATTTTGTTTTATTTACTTATTTAATTTCCAATTTCGACTGTAAAATTAAAATTTTTTTTAGGTTTTAAATTTTGGTTTCGTTAATAATTCGTTGAATATAAAAAACTGCAGTTAAAAAATGTAAACATTTCGTTCAACTACTACTAGTGCCATCTTTTAACCTTCTCCGGAATTATATCATGTTGGCATATAATATCGACGCGATTTCTCTTATAGCTATTATAAGTTATTTGAGTTTTTGAGATAGCTGTATTTTTATGGAATTGGAGGATTTAAAGAAGAACGAAGGCTTTGTCTAGATAGAAAGAACAGTTCAAAATTTATTAAAGAAGTTAAACGTATTTCTGCTTAAAGTTTAAAATTTGATTTCTCTAAAGTTTTACAAATGGTATGAAATGGTGGAAATATCCAATAATATTTTGTAGTTGCCTTAAATATCCATTCATATTAGCATAATTTACAGTAATGCAAAATCGCCGCTAAGAAACCCAACTGAAACTGCGATAATAATAGTTTGTCTAACACGAGACAATAAATTAAGCATCGTTGGGCTGAAGAGTAATAGCCCTCCTTCGTGAAACTTATGTTCAGTTGTTGGGTAACTATAGAAACTGTTCTAGAAGTAACTCGAAAAAACTTCAAAATGAAGATTATACGTTCCAATAATCTTTGCTTAATATACTTTGCTAAATAGTTGAGATGAACTCGGTTATGTTGATGTTCAAGTAAATCGAATGATAACCGAATGTATAAGATCCACTGAGTTCATACTCAATTGAGTGTGAACTAACATCGTCCTGGTATTAGCCAATCTAACGATAAAAACTCATTTTATTTTTATTTTAGATAATCTGATGAATATTATACTATATTCTCGTAAATATCCCGAAACATAATAGATATTAACATCCATGAAATTTATATATTGTAAACATTTTTCTGATTTCTACTCTTATAAATAATAGTCAAATGTGCTTATCATACTATGAAGAATTATAAAGGTATATTGATGGATTAATCAGTGCTCTTAGTATTCGGAGGAGTAACTTTATTGAACTTTCTTTTCGGCTTTTTTCGATTGGTATATGGTGAATAGGTTCGTTTGACGAATATCTGAAACCGTATCGGCTGGAAGTTGTGGCTCTCCAAGAAACTCGATGACCTAAATTTGTACCAAGGATTGAAGATGACCACGAAAATATTGAAATTGGATTTCTCATGAGCCCACAGTTCAAAAAGGCTGTGTTAAATTTTCAAGCAGACGGTAATCGAATGTAAGCTTTGCTGGCACATGAAATTAGCCAACTTAACTTGTCAAATTGTCTGTGTACATGCGCCCACTGATGTAAGCCGACCTCAGCATAAAGACTTATTTTACTATAACTTGGAATCAGATGGGCTCTATATCTGAGCCGGATGTCAGATTGGTCGGTCTGATTTTTGCCAGCTATAGCTTTAATGCTATAGCTGGCAAAAATCAGACCGACTTATGTAATAATATAGGTCCTGACTCCCAACACAAAACTGCGACCGGAAATGGAGAAAGAATGATGTACTTTGAGATCGCTCATGATCATAAAGCGTCAAGTACATTCATTATTCATAAAAACATGCATTTGGAAACATGGACACATCCCGAAGCCAAACTGACCATATATTTATTCCAAAAGAGTGGCCTCGGTTTGTCCAAGACGCGATCGTATAGGTCGTCAACAAAATTCATATAGGCAGTGATCATTATCTGGTCGTTGCAAAACTACGATAGAAATTTTCGTACAAGTCACGGAGGACAGGGGAATACATCCCCATTCTCTTGTGCAGGTCTAATAAATATATAAATTCAACGAAAATATCAAGATCTTGTCAGCAATAGTATTTTGTATTCTGTACAGCAATAACCAGCCTGAAAAAGTGAACAGTCTGGGAAGTATTGAAAAACTCGATTGTCGATACCGCCCAGCATACTCTCGATATAGTGACAATTAAGCCCAACAATTATTGATTTGATAAGAAGAGGAGTCTTGAGCAACGAAATATAGCCCATAATGAAGATAAAACTTGGTTTACAATTACAAGAAATAAAGCAGGTTTTGCTACGAGGACGGCTAAACGAATTTGTAGACAGAAGAAGCGCGAATATGGTGGAAGGCTATAAAATCTTACGAGAATTAAGGCGTCAACATTTTTGTGACCTACTAAATGTGCCACATGTATCACAAGATGTATTTGAATATCCTCCAATACAGCCCGCAGAGATGTTTATTGAAGATCCGACCTATGAGGAATTCACCATGGCTATGAAAGAAAAATCATTCACTTGGGGTTGAGTTGATTGCATTAATTCAGAGCTCTTGGTTGGTTTTCGGGGGACTAACTTTGTGGAACTGTCTTTTCGACCTTTTTCGATTGATAGGGCGAAATGAAGTTATGCCTGAAGAATGGAAAGTAGCCGCGTTAGGCTCAATATTCAAAAAGGGTGATCAGTTGAAATGCGAGAATTAACGCCGTATTGATCGCCTTTGCACAGCATACAAGTTAATGTCATACATTATCTTGGGAAGAATTACTTCTCTGTCGGATGAAATTATCGGTGACTACCAAGGAGGGTTCAGTCAATTATCAATTTTTTTGCTATAGATGATTCTTTCCTAGAACTATGAAACATCTCGCGATGTATGACAACTATTCCTAGATTTCAAGCAAGATTTGATCAAACGGGAGAGGCTATGGTATGCACATGAATATTTAGGAATATCAAACAAATACGTACACCAGTTTAACATGACAGTAACGCTGTCACAATGGTGAGTCAAAGATGAGAACAGGCTATCGAGAACTTTTGCAATTACTTCCGGTGTTCGAGATGCGCTGTCCCCAATACTTTATATTCTCATGTTGGAATACATCCTTCGTTTAAGCGAAACACCTCAAATATCTTATTCCGACAATCAAATTAAATTTCTACATATGCAGATGATATATGTGTGATTGGATTAAATGACAACGGAGTGAAAACAGTGTTAAGCTTCCGTTAGTCTCAAAACCCAAGAATGCAAAACCAAATGATCTCTGGTTTTACATATAGAGACCAATCCACAGTTGATTTAAGTAGTGGTAACGTTTAAAGGAGTGATGAGATTCAAGTATCTTGGATCTCTCATTACTCACGATAATAGTGTGGGAGAGGACATCAAGGTTCACCCTGCTCTGGCAATCGGGCTTCGTATCCTCTACGTAATATCTTGCGGTAAGCTGAAATTGTACAAAGTGTTGATTATCATGTATAGTGTTGTAAGAGTTGGACCTTGACGGATGAGTGCGAAAGGTGGCTTTTAACATTCGAAAGAAGAATAATGCGTGTGATATATGGCCCAAAACGAGACGTTGATGACACATAAAACGAGTTCTTTTCAATCACGATATCAGGAAATTAATGCGAATTCCTGATATTGTGCATGAAAGTACAGGACAGCATGTACGCCGGCTCGATTACGTTCTGTGTGTTGATGCGAACCGAATGATACAGCGATCTTTGAAGGGAAGGTCGTCTTTCGGGAGGCGAAGAGTTGCAGGCGACGATGGCTTCACAGCGGAGAAAGCTATTTGACATCTTCTAATTAGTTCCAACAATAGGAAGAGCTTGCTCGCAATAGATGGAGCCAGAATGTTGACACGTTTTTAAACCCGTTAAAATAAGAAAATATCGTGATATAGTAACCTAAAGATGAGTTTTTCCAAGTATACCTACTGTAAAATATTTTCTTATCTAATACTTATTCGTAGATTTCAAACCTACAACTAAAATCGAAAACGGAGTGAAACAGAACTTATTCCTCTAGAACACTGTTCAGTTTCTGTTCAGAATTAATAATTTAAAAACAAAATATCATGATAATTGGTTTGAATTGGACCGCCTAGGTGGCCCAGTGGTTAAAGCTGCGGCAGTTGGAGCGGGAGGTACCGGGTTCGAATCCCGATTCGAGGCAAGATGTAAAATGGGGTTTTCACCTTCGATCGTTTTGGCGGTGCGATCGGTGGTGTAAAATGAACATATCTGGATCCCCTGTTGTGTTTAGAATCCATGGGCCGACCCATCTTTCATGGCAGTACTATAGGCCGACCTGGAGCTATGCAATGCGCAAATGGTTCTACGAAAACTCGGACCTATAATCATAGAGTGGTATCACAACGGATCAATCTAACCTAACCTAACCTTGGTTTGAAAGGAAACCCAATTTCAATAGAGGCAAAAGTACTGAGATTCAAATTGGTGGATATTTGAGAGACAATTTAAAAGTTAACCATGGTGTGGGTACTTTATAAATGGTACTTTATAAATTTAAAGTATCGTGCATAAAAAGCTCAAAGGACACCGATAAATCTGGTTTGACAAAGTTCTGAGACGCACTTTAGAAAGAGGTACAGATAAATAGATTACTGTCGACTCAGATGCAGACAATAAAATCAACTTACACAGTCAACATATGTGACAATTGATATACAAATTAAGGCTGTTGACAGATAATATGAAAAGCTCATGATATAAAAATATATTTCGTTACTGCTTTAAGTTTGTTTACTTTTATAAATAACAAATGTTGTCTACCCATTACCATGTCAATAGTATTATTACTTAAACGATTTATTTAATCAATAAAATTCCTTGCAACAAATTCCATAACTATAGCTAGTTGTAGTTGCAACATTACTTTAAATAAAATTAATAATTGTTATTTGTTTTCTTAAAATTATTTTAGTGGACATGTTCGAAAAAATTCACCGAAACGAATACTAGGAGGTAAACTATACAAATATCCTTCTGATCCAGACATATCACGTTCATCAACATTCCACAATAAAATTTTAGATAAACCGAATGATGAACGTTTTCGAAAATCATATCTACACGAATTTACCACCGTTGATGAACTAGGATATTTTCGGAGAAAAACTAAACCACCAGGTGTGACCACAGTATATTATAAATCCTAAAGTCTACAATAATTTTAATTATTAATTTTATTTTTTTAGATTTGCATACAAAAAGTCAACTGAAATTTAACTATAACTTTAAATCAGAACCATCGATACCATTAGCCGTATCGAAAAGTGAATATAATACAAGTTTTAAACCGTACAATGCCCAGGATCAACGGCATTTGTTACGACGTTCTACTTCACTGAAATTAGAGGGTAAATAAATAATCAATAGATATAAAGATTCATAATCTGATCGTTAATTAATTAATTTCAGGCGACCACAATTTACTATCAGAACAACGGGCGCAATATGTAAAGCATGATTTAGAGAATTGGCATCGACCGTACCAAATAAAGCATCCAGACAATTTGAAATTATCAAACAATACAAATTTTATATCGGAATACAACACATCGTATATGCCATTCGAATCACGCCGTAATATGGAACTAGAAAGTAAGAGAGACCCATTAAAGCCATCGAAAAAATATTTCCAACAATTTTGCAATTTAAAATTGGAAGGTGAACAAGTTTACAATCCAGAATATCGTAGTCAATTCAAGGAACATTCATTTCCACTATCACAAAAGTCACTATCGATACCGCAAATAAGTCATATCAATTTTAACGGAAATGGAGGAGCAAATGAAACACCAGAATATCGTGATCGGTTCCGTTACTATGCGGACCAAGAAAAATTGAAACCAATTAAGAAATTAGATAATTTAAATTTATTCGGTTACAATGCCACGATACCAGAATACAGAGAAAGGTATCGCGAATACAATCGCAGTGATGTGCAACGTGTTTTCCCAATTATAAAGAATGACACATTAAATTTACGAGGAGAATTTTCCAAAGATTTGCCCGAATATTATGAGAGTTTTAAAAATTATAATATTTCCAGTGTACCAGAGAAGGCAAAACCGCGTAAACCATATCTAAACTTATCCGGCCACGTTGATTACTATCCCGAATACAGATCAACATATTTAGATTTTCCACGCGCCCGTCCCATCATCAAAAAGCCCCATTCGAATATACATTTTGTTCCAGCAATGAAGGATGATGATGAGCATAATAGGTTGCTTTTAAAAAAATTACCTCCACCCATGATTAAATACAATGTTCATGATCCGGAAACAAAAGATTTGGCTTCATTGTGTCAGCCACCTGAATTGCGCAAAGCACAAGTGGAATTATTAAAACGGGAACGAAATTTTAATAAAAAACGTGAAATTTTCGATAAAATCAAAAATCAAACGCCAATTGAGCAAATTAATTTGGACGATGGGCTCACTACTACACCATTTCATACACCAACCGCAACAGAAACGGAACGCGAAGAATCGTCATCGAATGAAGAAAAACTAAAGAGCAAACGATTTAATGATCCGAGTTTTCGTTTACTGGTCGAAAATGTTGATCAATCAAAGGGTTCGTTTAAACGGTCCTCCCCACGTTTTATTAACCCAAATGAAACGGTTAAAAACTCTATAGTTAGTCAAAGTAATATTGATATTATAAATAGTAATGCAAGTGCAAGAAATCGATCAAAAATTATTGAAGGGAATCATAAGTATTTCAAAGGTTCAGGCCGGCAACAAGAAAAGGACCATTTGGATATGGCGCCATCGTTTGTTATACTCGATGATCCACAACCTCCGATTAAACCAAATAAATGGATGAAGAGTAGTGGATGGTATGATCGTTAATACGTATTTAACTATCTTCATGTTAATTGTTATAAATTTTTTAATAGTGTAAATATTTGTAAAAATAAAATAACTTTTTGTATTAAATGTATTTTCGATATAAGAAATAAAATAAATGTATTACATTTCATAGATTGTAATACATAATTATATTATATGTGAAAAAAGAGTTATCAGAGATAAGTTATTAATAAATTCCATTACATTATCAATTTTCTACTCTTAAAGTCTGAACTCAGTCATGAAAAAATTCAAAGTTTTTTTATAAATTCTATAGAACGTCTTACTGTTTAATAAGTGGGGTTCGAAGAAACCTCCTGTCTGTCGGGACACGGTTGAGACTACGCAAACCGCACCCATTGCGGCCTTCAAGATGTTTATCAGTTGCGGCTTGATCTCTGAATCAGAAAGTTTTCAACGTTCACTACCTCTCTATTACCTTGAGTCGATAATTACCTTGAGTCAATGTGGCTTAAGAGATGCCGAACAACATTTTAACGGTCTTCGTTATTCGTCACGTTCTTGATATATCTTTCAGCAATCACATCTTTTGCATAACATTCAGTATAATGAGAACTGAGAGCAGTGTAGGGAAAGAGAATAGAACAATGCTTCAAATTTTCTCCACAGACTGTATTTCTTTGAGTCGTAGTCGTAGCTCTCATTTGACGACCAAACAACAACCTTGAAGATATCGAATATATTGATCTTCACTAAGGGAGGACAAACTTGTTTCGGGACTGACCGAAAATCGATTTGACTAAAAATAATACTAACCTCCATTCAATATTAAGCTCCAGTGCACAAGATCATTCTGTAATCATTAAGATCTTTCTGTATTCCTCACACAACCACACAATTATGCATTATGTTCATTAATATGATTCGATATGATATTTCGCATTATGTTCATTAATATGATTCGATATGGTAGTGAGATATGCAGAATTATATAAAACATGAAGTTACCTGAAAATAATGATAGCACGCGTAAATACAATAAACCGCTCGTGATAAAATAACTGAAACAAAATTTGGCAAAACGGCACAAAAAATGTTTGCCTAACGATAAAATTCACAAACATGGATTCATTTTACGAATTTAAGAGCTATAGTTGAAAATGGGCAGCAGATTACATTAGATTATACCGCTAAGTACTGGGAATGAAAATACATACTAGAGGTAGACACATTGTGAATACGTTTCTTGATTTACCAAATATTACGGGCTACCAAAAATTACCGTTAAAGCTTCATTCTATGAGGAAATCAGAAGGACAATTTAAAAAGTTTTTTCTGAGTTCACTCGCTTTTCCGATCGTGGTCGCTATCCATATTTCGGCTGAAAAGACTGTGTCATAACAGTCTTTTCAACCGAGATATGGATAGCGACCACGGTTTGTCATATTTTCTCAAAAGATGATCACTTAAGATGGTAGTACTATATCTCAGTATAGTTCAGTTGCACAATACACAAACTTATGATTCTCCGTGTTTTGAGATACACACTACCCCCACTTCTGAAATAGAAATTTCTTGCAAATAATCTGAAATTACAGTGATGTTCTAATTAGTTGCCATGTATCGTCGTGACGAATGAATATAAAAGATGGCTTCTAACATTAAAGGCGTAAAAACGACGGTGATACTGCATTTCGAATTTTATCTAATCAACAATTTAATGCAAATATACAGCGGTATACGCTGGTTCCCTTAAAAACCTAAAATATGTTTTTCATAAACTACCTAGTTTTGAGACTCATAACTTAGTGTTTTAATTTAGTGATTCAGACTGTCATAAGCTTACTATGAGAAGAAGTGCTACATACTTATCATAGACTACAACCGTAAGCTATCAAATGAAATCGGTTACTTATTTGATCAACTTATTGTTGAAATGTGCGTCACAAACTGAAAGTGAGTAGGTACCCTAAACTAAAAACGTTCCATCAAGATCAATGATAACGTCTTGCTTCTAATGATAATTCTTGATAAAAATCTCATTACTCATGTTATTTCTTGGTTTAGACTAGACCCATTATCATATACGTGAGACGGATTAGATTGGGAGTTAAACACAAATTTATAGTAACGTGCATACCATTAAACGACAGTACGATTAATCGGTCACATTCAGCGTACTAATAGGAATTGGATGCTCCAGCTATCTCTTAAAGGATTTGGAACAATTTATTTAATAAAAAAAATATTTCATTTGTATTTATTTTTAAATTTAGCAATCATTTGGAAATTTTTATTTATTTTTAATAAATTTTATTTTATTATTATTTTATGATTTGTTTGGTATTTTTTAATTAATATTTTTATATATTATGTTTTGTAATGCATCATGTTGACAAATTTGTTTCTTTGTTTTATTATAATATAAAAAAAATATTTAAAATTAATTTCTCTATTAATAAATCATAGTATTTGTAATAAATATAATCAAATATAATATGTTTTTTTAATATATTTTAGATACTACATTTTATATTATATTTAGTTGATCGTGTGCTTCATTTTAAAATTGTCTTACAGATATTTTAATTCTGTTGCAGTAAAAATTATAAGGGATCATAAAAACATAGTTATTATGTAAATTGTATAAGTATTTGTCTTTTTATTATATAAATTATGTACGTAGGTAATATTTTGCTAATTATAAAATTATAAATTAACAGTCACTTTAAATAAATATACATATAAACAAGTTGCAATAATTAGGTAATACATAATCAATTTTATAGTAGAATCATCGAAGTGTCTCTACATTAGTAGATTGACTTCAAAATAATGAATATCTTTAGTATTAATGAATGAGTCTTTAAAATAATGAAAAAATTAGGCCCTTTAAAGACAAATAAATGTAAATTTGTATTTACATACACTTTCCTATAGAAATATTAGCGTTGCCATAAAAATATGGTTTGTATTTACACTCTATAAAATCAAAATTTAAGAAGATATGTTGTCTTATCCCATATTTTTTTTTTTTTTGAATTACTACAATGAATATTATTATCAATTATTTTAATGAAAACTCAAAAACCATGTTTTTCTTTCCAATTTTAATAAAATCATATCCAAACTGCAAAATAGTCGCTTTGAGCTGTTACTTTATAACTCGTAACAATAAATTATACTAAGGAAAATTACACTCAAATGAAGGTGGAAATTAAACACATAAATATAAAACTTTAAAATTATATTTTTGCTTAATATTTTCGATTGCCTTTATATTTACCTTTAACAGGGGTAAGACTTCGCGATCTTGATCTAGAATAAGAACTCTTACGTTTATATGACGTTGACCGCGAATCTCGTTTATGCTTGGACTTTGAACGGGAACGGGTGCGGTCATGTTTTCTTCTACTGTGTCTATTATTGCTTCGGGATCGGGATCGCGAACGACTACGTGTATATGTTCTCGATCTTGAACGATGTTTAGAACTTTTTGTTGATCGTGTTTTAGATTTCGAACGAGATCTCGATTTAGAATAAGAAGGTGAACGTGATCTTGATTTACTGTCACTCATTGAATTTGAATCGCATGATTCAGATCGGGAGCTTCGAGAATTGCTACTGGATGCCTTTGGTGTCGGTTTTTTAGCTAATATTTCATCGTCTGAGTCAAAAAGAGCATATTTGGATAAATCACCACCATCTTCATCGTCTTCGTCATCCTCATCGTCGATGTCGTCAATTTTACTACGTTTTGTTGATTCAAATTTACTACGCGATTCTCCATTTGATTTTTGGCTGGAACTTCGAGGTTGACCTTTTTTCTTTCGTCCAAATTCATCATAATCGCCATCTGAATCTTCACGGTCTTTATATTCAACTACGCCACGATCATTATATCCTCCACCATATCCTGAAATTGTGAATACATTAATCTTCAGGTATCAGTTTTGAAAATTATGTACATATTAGGTACTCATTTTGCTGAAATAGTTTTGAATAACTGAAATCACTAATAAACTAACTTACCTGTTCGCTCTTCTACATCACAAAATTTTGGAGCATTGCACATGTTACATGTTTGGCGTCTAGCCCAATTGACATTTGCACATTTACTACACTGCCAATCTTCAGCACTAAATAGGCCTCTAGATTTTTCGGCAGCCGCTTTACCAATCTCGGTGCCCAATTTCTTTTTTAAATAATCACCCGCTCGCTCTTTATTACATCGATTACAATGTGTGCGGCGGGCAAAATTAACATTTTTACAACTAAAATTAGAAGATGGTACCACAAACACATTTTTATTAATAATGGAAAGGACCATTTAGGTTTATACAAACCATTCGTATTTCGCTTACTCTTCTTCAGTACAAATCCAATCACCTTCAACACTTTTTAGCTTCCCATCGCTATTACTTTCAACCGACGACATACTATTATAACTACTCGAACTATTTATTTAAAAACAACCATACTAATTTATTATAAACAAAAAATTTTCAACATAACTTTTTTCTGCAATTAAAATATGACTGAATGTAGAACTAGATGTCAATGTAGTTCGATTATTTAAAATGTGAAGCGCTGATGCTTGTTTGGAGAATTATTAACTATTTTTTGGCATGCGCAATTTAACAAAAACCGTTACAACACAGATAGGGACAGATTTCAAAAGGAACTTTTCATCATCCTATTACGGCTGGTGAAATACACACCTCTCGGAACGATCCATTAAATTCAAATTTATAGCCTTACTTTGACGTTTGCTAAATGCTAACACGTCAAAAAGAATAACACCCCGATTCCCTTAGTCGTGTCACTTGTAGCGACAGACTAATTTGTTCGTCAATTATTAATTGAAGTGACAAATTTTTTATTCTAATATTCGTCTACAAAATTTCTTGTCACTTGGAACGACATTTATAGGCGCGTGAAAATTTCAGTCGACATATTCAGTTGAAATAATTACACCCCGATTCCCTTAGTCGTGTCACTTAATTCGTCGCGACAGTTGCCGTGTCACTTTATCTATAAATTTGTATTCTGCTAGTCGATTGAAGTGACCTGATGCAACGAACGTGAATCACTGAATTAATCAAGAGCTACTTATAATTTCAACTGAATATGTCGACTGAAATTTTCACGCGCCTATAAATGTCGTTCTAAGTGACAAAAAATTTTTTAAACGTCTACTAGAATAAAAAGTTTGTCACTTCAATTAATAATTGTCGAACAAATCGACTAAGAGAATACCAATATTTGTCTGTCGCTACAAGTGACAAGTGACACGACTAAGGGAATCGGGGTGTTAGTATTCTTTGAATAATTCAGCGATTGACGTTCGTTGCATCAGGTCACTTAAATCGACTAGCAGAATACAAATTTATAGATGAAGTGACACAACTGTCGCGGCGAATTAAGTGACACGACTAAGGGAATCGGGGTGTAACTACCTAGGTGATTGTTTCGACTGAAAATAGATTGTAAATTTAAAAACAAACAAATGTACAAAATCAAACTATCAATGTTTTAATTTGTTATCCATAAATGCTTACTTATCTACAATTTTACAATAAGATAATTTAAAAAATATATTAAGTAATGTTTTATCCTCCAGTTGTGCGACGAAACCCGATTAAATCGTCAGTATTATTTATCCTAACATTTCGTTGCACAGGTGCTAGCGATGCTTGAAGAAAATCATTCGAAGACGACGAGCTTGACATGCTTCTATTATTATTGGAATTTATAAGGCGTTTCTTAGGTGATGGTTGAGACATTATATTACTTATACTTGATTCACTTTGTATAAAACTTTCGTTTTCTAAATCATCGATCCGCCTTTTACGTGTAGGTACCACTGGTTGTGATAATGTATCCTTACTACTATCGCTAGATAATGAATTTGATTTAGATTGTTTACGATCACGCAATACTCTCAATTTATCTTGGACTATCTTAAGGCACGATGAACAAATGCAATCGTCGTGTTTAACATTTTTAAATTTTGTTCCTTTTTCTATAATACGTTTTATATTGTCAGACATTTTTGGTATTATATTGGCTGTAGAGTGGCACACTAAACAAATTTTTTTCGATGGCGGCATCTTTTGATAATAAATAATATAAATTCCAAACTAAAACTATTACTTTCGAGTTACGCTATATTTGTGATGTGAATTTTACGAAATAAATTTTTTTAAATAATTTGACGTTTATTTGAATTAATACCCTGTAAACAATAGATACAAAACATCATTTCCCAATCGATGTTGCAATGCAGGTACAGTTATGAATTCGCCGTCCTTTGATACATACATGTGTACGAAAAATACTCAAAAAAGTTTTAGGAACTTTAATACGTCTAGGATGGTCTAGGTATGCTTCAAAAAATGTTTTTTTAATTCTAATTGTGAGCATTTAAAACATATAATACCCAATTAAAACTATCTAAATATATACTATGCATCGAATAAATAAATAATATATTGTTACTATAAGGAGTATAAATTATCAAAAATTAAAAAACGGTTTGTTTAAAATAATTTTCGATGCATAAATAAATAATGAATTATACCTTATTTCAATTATTTCCACAATGAATTAAGATGAATGACACAAAACGAAATGTTAAAATTATGAATTGACCATAAAAAACTACTTAAAATGCTTCATATTTAAGATATGACTTCACTTTTTAAATATGGCTTCACTGCATACGAACGATTTCTCATCCATATACATTTTTCCTGTAAAATGTTTTTCCAGTTGAAAATACTTCTCTTGATACATTAGTTGCTTTCCAATCGACCAACCGCTAATACCCGGTAGTTCGTTGCTTGTCTTTACTATGGTTGGAACGCTTACGATTGGAACGCTAAAAATTGATAAATATGAGTAAAACATAACCTACAAGTGTAAAACATAACCTATATTTTATTGTGTATGCATAAAAATTGTCAAAAATCTTTATCAAAACTTTTTTGTTTGTCTAAACTTTTTTTACTATGGAAATAAAATTATGTTTATTTTAAATACAAATAAAAAAAAAAATATTTTTGAACGAAAAAGTGAAACGGTTTTACGCTAAGCCGCGTAGTGGTGAAATTATGCGTAACTGCTCTTAGCTACTCATGAAAAATAGCAAGAGCAGTTGCGGCGAGTAGATAAATTAGCAAAGACACACAACGAACTACTAGCGGTTGGTCGATTGGAAAGCAGCTATTTTGTCTACTGCTATGCTATAGTAATTTTTTGTCAAATGTTTTTTTTTCTCTCGCACAGAAAAAATTATATTTTCATTCTATTTTGTCACTATATTTTTCATAATAGAAATCAGGTTTTAGCCATGTGCAAGTATACAAGGAACGTTTATAATATTTACGTTATGTTTAGTTTGTAACTTTTGTACGTTCTGTATAGCTACCATTTTTCTTAAGTTTGATTACCCATGAAGCCAACCTTTGAAACAACTTTCTCTCTTATTCTTTTTCTACGACACACCTCTCTGATGACAATCTATTATGATTTTTGAAATATATTCAATTTGGATCGGATGTATCCGTTGAATATAAATTCTTTAAATTGCCAATCTTATGCTACGTCAAAATATTATCAAAAATGAAATCTGGTTAGTTAAATAATCTGGTTTACAAGCAACACTTATATATGAAAAAAAATTCATTCAGGCATTTAAAATACAAAAATGAAAAAATAAATTTATATATTAAAAATGATCCTGTAAAAACTTAAACCAATCAATTTGAATTAAGAAAACACGTTAAAAGAAGAAAGTGATCAATATTGAAATTACATATTCCAACTTAGGTCTTGCTGAACATGATTACATTAAAATCCCATCTGGACTTTGGAATTCATTTGTGTGACTCCGTTTGTACTTCGGTAATAAACTTAGAAATATAGCAGTCACGAATACTTCGAACATTCGTATAACCCTTAACATAGGTTAGATATAAAAGCACTTTATTATTTTAAAAATTTCATGACACTTTGTTATTTTTCTAGGTAGGAAGGATTTAAGAGTAAGTCAGAGGCAGTTGATAAATAGGTACGTTTGTGAAAACAAATACCAAATCATATTTTAAGTAATCGAAATCACAAAGACCTTTTAAACATTGTTTGCCTTGAGAGAACTTATTTCAACTCATATGAAAAAAGCATGAAACACATCTCTAAATCTACAACAAATTCAGACATCGGAGACTATCCTATATCCACAAATACAATCGTACAATCGAAGAATGTAAGCTTCAGTATAAAGTAAGACAAAGAACCATATAGAAAAAAGTTAATGAATTTATTTATTTTTTTATAATAATTTCGGAACTATTTAAATTTTTTAAATTTTTGACTCTTATTTTTCTTATTAAAATTCTGTTTACTTTTATAACCTCCTACATGAGATTTTTTATTCCGAAGATTTCCCGTTTGTGGTTGTTTGCGATAATTTTTATCATTATGCCGTTTCTCTTCCCATTTCAACTGTTTATCTGAAGCCTTATCTACGTTTCGTACATCACTTAGTGTACCATGTTTGTCTGATTTAGCACCATCCTCTAAAATTTCAGCGAAATCATCTGCAGAGGCAAATAGTTTACTCATATCATCACTCGACTTAAGTTTTTTATTAAATTCTTTTGATGTGAATTTAATTTTTTTCTTTTTTGGCTCTTCGGGGTCTTCATCACTTGAAAAATCTAGTGCTTCTTCACTGTCATCACCACTATCATCTGATAAGGGATCATCGTCGCTATTCAATTCTTCGTCATCTTCACTATCTTCATTAGGCATGGTTTCGTCGTCATCATCCTCATTTTCCAAATCAAGATCATCTTCATCCTCACGATCGCTTTCAAAGTAATCCACCTCTTCTTCCTCGTCAGCTCCCGTTTTTACCTTTTTCGTTTTGCCATCGCCAATGATTTCCTTGTTTATCTCATTTAAATAATCCGATGTTGTGTCATCTTTAGAACCCAAATTTTTCAGATAATTTTCAAATTCATCATCATCCACATCTTCGATTATTTCATCATTGTCCACATTTTTTTTCTTATCGGCCAAGGCTTTTCGCTTAATTTCCATAAAATCGAATAAATATCGCTCGTCTTCTGTACAGTTTGTCGCCGTTAACTCTTTAACTTTAACTCCACGACCACCTTTTGGCAAATATTCTTTCTCGTTTTTAAATCTTTTTAGCATAAAAGGAGTAAGTCCTTCTGCATCATTCGTTGATTTGTTAATTTTTTTTGGATTACGAAACGCAAATCGCTCCAAAAAATGAGTTAATGAAAAATCACTCAATGGATTGCCACTGTAATTAATTGGCCGACCTTTTAGTATACTAGATGAAAACATTTGTATTGTAGGATGAAAATGGCTTTCCAGAACAAGTAATTCGGTTCTCAAAGTATATTCGACACCAACATATATAGGGTTTCGGCCTTTGTAGTCATACTTTCCTATAACATTTTCCTTTCCAACTATCATTGATTTATTCGATGATGTATTTAAATTTTTGTGGACCCATGAAGAACTGGAGAACTTATTTTCTTCATCTTTAATCACTTTATCGTCACTATCGCTGTTGTAGTCCTTGTATTTCTCTTCGTCATCATCTTCTTCATCACTAAGTTGCTTTAATTTTTCTGTGTTATTAACATCATTTGATTGCGTAATAACTTTTGTGGCAGATTCGCGTAATTCGGATCGCGATCTCATTAATTTATCAATCACAATAAGTGCGGCACAAATTTTCGCAGGTGGATAATAGAGGATTGTCTGTAATAAACGTTTAATCATAGCCTGGCATCTTATTATGTTTGAATCTATGTGAATCGATCGATGAACAATATAGAAAAAAAGAGAGGCTTGTTTAGTTCCGATGTTAGCTAGTCTTGGATCTAAAAGCTTTTGATATAAAACGTTATAGTATCTAAAACGAGATCATAATTTGTAAGAATCTTTTGCTGTGTAGAAATCTAGTTATTTTCAGACTTACCTATCGTAATTTCCAGATTTAACCATTATAATCTGAAGTAATAAACTTAAAGCTTGCAAAGCTATTTGTATATCAGCAACGTGAATAATTCGATAAATCGTGTCCAACGTTTCTTTTGGAAGTATCATTGAATTACCATCAGCATCTGTATTAACTTTAGCTTCGACAATCGCACGTCTCAAACACAATAATATAGCTTGCATAATGTGATTATTTACCTCACCCTTCTCGACATAGATTTTAAAGAATGCGAAACATATTTGTACAAGTTTTGTACAAACATCGGTATTAGCGTAACTTGCAACTTGTGCCAAATAGCATAATGCATAATGTTGCGATTTTTCTGTGATGTTTGGCCGGAATAGCAGCTTTTCGACTTCAACTGTGATGACACCACACATATTGGGATGTTTATCGGCGAGCTCTAATAAGTGATACAGTGACTTGCCGGAAACTTTTCGAATTGGATCTCCTAATTTATTGACTAACATAGATAATATCATCTGTTCCTTTTCAGGACTATAACATATTAAATTTGTTGCCGCTCTGATGCATTTACATTTAACAGATTCTTGGGCTGCCAATAAACAATTTTGCACATTTTTTAAGTAGGTGAAATATGATTCTTTTAAATCATTTTCAAAATGCCAATATGCCATTATTGTATCTTTTTGGCGTTGAGTTAATTGTGTATTTTTACTAAGAGTTTTCCAGTCATTTCCACGTAGCTGAGTTGATATCAATTTCCGATCTGATGGTAACAACGAGTTGATAAACAGTTCACTCAAAACATCAATTGTATCCGAAACGCGATGATTGGCTACTTTACATTGTCCAATTAATGTGTCAAGTGCTGACAAATTTGAAATCGGATTTGTTTGAACAAGTAGAGCACCGGCATTAGCCTTGTCCTTTGAGGTACCCTTATGCAAAGCGGTTAATAACCATTTTGCATCCGAAGGATTTTCTGAAATAATATTAATATATAGTAAAACATAATTTACTAAATTAGAGTCAGAACTTACTTTTTATCTGTCTCGCAGATTCCTCATCAAAGGCTTTTTTCATTAAATTAGTTAATTCGGTCAATTCATTTGGTTTTAACTCGATAACATTTTCAACGTTGTTGTAGTCGGGATACTAAATAATAAAACAATAATTACAAATATACTGATTTTACATATATAATTATACATACCAATTCATACCATCTTTTGGTTATATTATCAACAATATTTGTTTTATCAATTTTTGTATTTTGTTCAATTTCATCGTCGGATGAGCTACTCATTTTGATCAAAGCAAATAAATTATGATTTTTAGGTTAAAACACCGAAGACATTCAAGCGTGGTTCTCGTTGTTTTTATTTTAATATCATCATGTGTCACAATTTGTGGTTGCATGCAAAATTTAATTTATTTACATTCTCCCCTTCCCAATGCAAAAGTAGTGTTCAAGCGAGTTGTATTTTATATAATCTATTTTGAGATAAGAATTGTTCACATGAGTTGTGGAACATAAAAAATTCATTAGTTTCTTCGCCTTTTTCATCGGAATTAACGGTAAATTCGTTTGTATGTCGGTCAAACTTATAATAATACAACGAAATTCGTATAAAAACAGTGATCCGAACTTGGAAAAGGTTTTCAGATGTTAGAAATCTTAGTTTTTTTTTATATTTTATACGATACAATCTGTTATGGGGCTCTAGGCTCTCCCAGCTCTTTCACAGTTCCCTTATTTACGTCCTACTTCACGCCTTTATAATTGTTAGTTGATGAAAAATTAAAAATTTTCGTCCATTTAATTATTTATTTTTTACATATTTGATTTAACGAAATTATTTTAAATGTTCAGAAAAATTAATCTTTGGTTAGTACGTATACCAATAAAAAACCAATAACATATCAATTTTGGTATATGGCATAGTTCATATCATTGCCTGTTTGCTGTTTGTATAAGGCAGTGTTTTTTTAAAAAAAAAAATGCCGATCCTACAATACTAAATGACTTATTTTCCAGAATTTGGTATATGCTTATCAGAAACTCTGGTATAGTAATTTTCATTTTGACTAATATTTTAATTTATGTTTCTGAAGATTTAATTTTGGAATTGTAAGTATAGAAAAATAAAACAGTGTTGTCCCTCGTCTTTTAAATTTCGTTTCATTTTGAGTTGCTTCATTTTGATTCATTGTTTTAATTTACCACCAGCCTTTAAAGCACAAGCATGTTTGTTGTCAATAGAATTCTATAGTTTCGTTATTTAATTTAGATCTTCAAATTTTGTGTTTTTTTTCAATTTGTTTATTTTTGTTATTATTAATGCTATCTAGAATTTTGATCATAATTATCTGAACCCGTCAAACAATTTTATGTTTTGCGTCCAATTGTGACTATTGTGCGTCAATGTCGGTCTCAACGCAAGAGCCCAACAAATTACAACTCGATTAAGTACTATATCTGGACATAAGTCGGAAAATACCATCCTTTGCGTCAAATTGGGCGCAATTGGACGCAATTATTAGGATTGCGTCAATAACAAAAGTTTAACGCAGTTTGAACGCATTCGTCAGATAAATTCCTTTATTATTTGTATACTAAAGCGTCCAAGATTCTAAACTCAAAAGTAAGTATTTTACTGGCTCACAACAATCAGTTTTGTATTTAAAATTGTAGCACAAATGAAAAATTTAAAGTACTTTTTACTTTTTTTATTTAATAAATTTATTTAATCCTTTTATAATAATTTGAGTAAAAGACTTGTAAATTAATTTGTAATTTTGTTTATTTATAATAAAAAAAAACTTAAAATACTAATAAAAATAATTCATTATATATAGAAACAGAAAAATATCACATAAAAATTAGTTTAAATAAAATACAACGAAACCTATTCATAATCAGAATCTGAAGAATGATCATCAGTGTCGTCTATTATATTTTCTGCCGCTTTTAAGTTTGTGGAAGTCGCTGGAAGAATTTAAAAATACACGTTTTTATAACACTTTTAAGTGTTGTTTAATATTATTTGTGAACTCGAAAGTGGGAATATAAATCGAAAGTGGGAAATTGTTAATATTATTAAACATTTAAAAATCAAAACCATTTTGACACATGCGAGTTAATCTTAAGACGCATGTAATAACGAATTTGTAAATAATTTTTTTAAAATGGTTCAAATCTATTCTAATAACTATTTAATTACATCGTTTTAATAACGTTTTAATTAAAAAACAATCAACTTATTTAGATCAAATTATAATTATATAGATTTGAATTTAATTTTATAATATTAATTAATTTGAATTTAATTTACACTCAAGCACCTCTTCACTTTAAATTACGGAAAACAATTGAATAGTACGAGTAAGAGAAGAATCACATTTTTTGTAAATTCAAAATAAAAAACGAGAATTTCTCAAATCATTCAAATTTTTAAACTGAGAGAGAAAATAAATATGTTATTGTTTTACGTTGCGCCGCGCATATAGAATTCGATATGTTGACTTTATTTTGGGTCTATATTCAAGGCGCATTATACTAGAAAGAAAAAAACCTATTTTAAAAGTTTTTAAAACCTGTTTAGATAAGTTTTTTTTATGGACGCATGAGTAGAAAAAAAATTTATTGACTCAAATTGTTTGTGAATTAAGTGATTCATTAAAATACTAAAATTCATTTTATTATTTTTATAAATGGTTTTTTGTTTAATTTATTTATTCATATATAATTAACTATCATAAAAATGAATCAAATAAATTTATAACAACTTTTGTTATATTAATAATTATATATCTATAAATATATTATTAACTATGTACGTGAGCGTTTTAATTCACCAATTGAACAAAATCGAGATCTTTGAAAAGTGATCTTTACACTTTGACATTTTAAATAAAACAACAATTTACTATAGTTTTTATTTATTTACGATATGCTCTTATTAATATTTTTATCAAACTATATAAAATTTTAAAATGAGTTAAATATTCCGTTAATGATCTCAGTTTATCTTCTCATCTAATTAACGATGAGACGATACATAACGATTCAAAAAGATGAGAAAAAAAGACTTTAAATTTAAATTTTAATAATGCGGTACACTGCACTACAACACATCAAAGTAAAATATAGAATGCAGTAAAAGAAAAAGAAAAAATGCAATACAAAACAATAGATCGATCATTAGTTTTGCTAGTTGACATCAGGTGTTGACCCATTTATATTCATTCTCACACATTTGAAGAAGCCGAATATTTTATTTTATAATTTTATACATCTATCTCATATTTTTTATATGCCTTTTCATACAAAAAACTTCGGTTGCTCATGCAAAATACAACTGGGTATAGACGTATAGTCCTTTTTTCTCGTCGTTTTTGTATGCTTCACTTCGTATTTTCATTTTGGATGGATTTTTTGGGTATAGTTTTATGTGATATTCTTTTCAAAATGAGAGAAAAGAGCATTTTTTTTATCAAAGAATGCGAAAAACAAGGGCAATTTTTTTCGTATTCTTTGATAAAAAAAATGCTCTTTTCTCTCATTTTGGAAAGAATATCACATAAAACTATACACAAAAAATCCATACAAAATGAAAATACGAAGAAAGAAAGAAGCATACAAAAACGATGAGAAAAAAGGACGTACGTATAAAATTAGATGAGAAGCAAAAATGAGATCATTAACGGAATATTTAACTTAATGGTCAAACTATTTGGAGCTAAATTTAAATGAGTTTAAAGTTTTGTTTGATTAAACATGAAATAAAAATGATTTAATGTATATTTATTTTTAATTATAATTAAATGTACAATTAATTAAAAAATATTCATACACATCTTTTATTTATTAACTAATCCATAATTTTTATTCTCTTATTTTCTCTTAAATGTCTTAAAACAGTATCTGAAAATGGTTCTGTGACTTCATCTGAAGCTTCTGTGCCTGTTGTTCCTAAGTCTTCTTCGATTCTATCAGCAGTGTCAGCCTCATCCCACGAATCACCATTATCTATACATAAATTGCGAAGCCAGAATAAATTTGCTCATTTTTTGAACCGTAAGAAAATCTAGTCTGATGAGCTGGCGGAACCTCTGTTTTAATAATCCAAAGCTTTTCTTTATTTTCACCCTAGTCAGGTAATGTTTTTGTTAAAATTCTCTTTTTTTCCGGTTAAATTTCCGTAGTCTTTGAAGGGTGGTATGAGATATTCTCTTAATGGGTAAGCCACATCTCCAAGGATATGATATTTTTCACCACATATTTCAGGATTTTATTGGATATTTGGCATAATTATTTAAACCCTTGAATCGTGTACTCTACTAGGACAACCAACAAAGGCATCAATAAATTTATTTTTTGCATCACAAATCCCTTCTAGTGTAATTAAAACATGCCGGTTGACATATGTTGATCTAACTTTGTGAGCAGGCTTTCGAATATAAATGAACAATCATCGATACAACCTATAACATCCGGAAATTCAGCAACCTGTAAATTATTTTATAAATTAACAATTAATTATTAAAATAATTGCAATAATTGCATTACCTGTTCAAATTCATTTACATTCTGAGCCTTTTCTTCTGCTGTGGTTGGGAATTTAATTATTTGTGGGAAGATCTCAAACAAAAACTTTAATATGCACGTCATATGGGTTTGAGCTACTGATTGTGTTAAGTTAAACAAAATTGAAACCTCTCGAAAAGTACTTTTGTTAGCAGCAAACCTTTAAATAATTTTTAGTTAATTGATTAAATATTAAATTTCTTTAAGAAAATTACCATAGAAAAGATAAACATTGAGATTCCGCGGATATTGCTTCATACAGTTTACTTTTATAATAGGATGATTGCTGATACATATCGATTAGTTTATAGGCCACAATTCTTGACAGTCGAAAATTTTTCCGAAACTATAAATATACAACATAAATACATAAATTAATCGGAAACTCATTTTGAACATATAAATACATTGAATATCATTAGATATTTGAATACTTACTTGCTCGTCTGAATAATTGTGAACCACATTTTGTATAAAATCTTGTACTCGGTCATTACATTCGCGATCATTTATAATTTTTAATAGAAAAGCATCTTCGGTATCATCTGAAGTCATCCATTCCAACTCAGAATCACTTGATGTTAAACTAGATGATGAGGATGTTGATGACCGCATCGACGATGATGATGACGATGATGATGAAGAAGATAAAAGTGTTTCCACAATTAATTCGTCTAATACCTCATCCATCATAATATATTATCCACTAATATAGTAATATGTATACACTATAGTCTATTTATTAAATACACGATTACCCACTACAAAATATTATGCTATATAAACACAAATTTTATAGTATAGTCTTTTATAATATATAGATTTATTATTATAATTATTAACTTTTAATTATTTTGATAAATTCACACATGCACGACAAAATATAATTCACAAATGAAATTCAAAATGACGTTTTGTTTTTTTATATTATTTTGACGTTTGAAAATTTATATGTGTGGGTAAAAAAAATCAAGATTTTTAAAAAGTGCTCGCGATCAAATAAAAAGTAATCTAGATCATTTGCAAAGAACATGTAATGTCAAAAACGCACGTGTTTCGAGCAAAAAGAGCACTTTTTTGCTCTCAGATTTACGGTAGAATATCGCATTACAATAAATAGCTTATACTTTCTTAACTTTAGTTACGTGAAAATTCTATTTTTATCAAAAGCAATACACCTTTTTACTACGGGAACAAACCGAAGTTTCTTACCCAAAATCCGTTAAATTTCGTTTTTTGGTCGTTCGTTGTGCTTTCCGTTTTAAGTTGAGAAACTGTCATTGTAAATTTATATATTATAATATTGCCCATGTGTCAGTTGGTTAAATATTTTTCTTCTGTGATTTGAAATTGAATAAAAATAATAAATCAGCATGTCAGTCGAATTATCACGAGAAGATTTACGCCGAGTACAGGAAAATATAAATTTTTCTGAGGAAGAAAATAAAATACTTAAGTATTGGATTGAAAATGACACATTTCAACAGAGTTTGAAATTGTCTAAAGGCAAACCAAGGTAATGTTATGATAAAAGTGAGGTTACAAGCCTTTACGATTTACTAAATTACTGTTTTTATAAAAAATGATGTAATTTATTTAATAATTTTCATTTTATTATAAGGTATACGTTTTATGATGGTCCACCATTTGCAACTGGCTTACCCCATTATGGGCATATATTGGCTGGAACCATAAAGGATGTGGTCACACGTTATGCTTATTCTCAAGGCTATCATGTAGATAGACGGTTTGGTTGGGATTGTCATGGCCTGCCAGTTGAATTTGAAATTGACAAAACACTTGGAATTAAAGGGCGAGACGATGTTTTAAAAATGGGTATACCGGCTTACAATGCGGAATGTCGAAAAATTGTGATGCGTTACGCTGACGAATGGGAAACAATTGTTAGTCGCATGGGCCGATGGATTGGTAAGATAATCTCATTCGATTGTAAATAAATAATCATAATAAATAATCATTTTCAGATTTTAAAAATGATTATAAAACTCTTTATCCATGGTACATGGAATCTATTTGGTGGGTATTCAAACAGCTTTATTCCAAAGGCATGGTATATCAAGGCGTAAAAGTAATGCCATATTCAACTGCATGCACAACGCCATTATCTAATTTTGAATCTGGACAAAATTACAAGGAGGTTGTGGATCCATGTGTTGTAGTCAGTTTTAAATTGCTCGACGACAAAGATAGTGCTGCCATGATTGCGTGGACAACAACCCCATGGACGTTGCCCAGTAATTTAGCGCTGTGTGTTAACTCAGATTTAATTTACGTTAAAATCCGCGAAAAGAGTTCGAGTAAATTTTATATTTTGATGGAAGCACGATTGGAAGCCACATTTAAATCGGCTGATCAATACGAGATTATATCCAAATTTCCTGGCAAGGATTTAAAAGATTTAAAATATGAACCACTTTTTCCTTACTTCGCGAGTTATCGTGAAAAAACAAATGCATTTAGAGTTCTAAATGATGGATATGTAACTGCCGAGTCTGGAACTGGCGTTGTTCATCAATCGCCCTACTTTGGAGAAGATGATTACCGAGTTTGCCTCGCAGCTGGTGTTATAAAGCGAGACATGGAAATTGTATGTCCCGTAAATGAAAGTGGTCGATTTATGGATCCCGTTGTTGACTTTAAAGGTCAGCATGTCAAAGATGCTGACAAAGATATTATAGCTTATTTAAAAAAATCTGGAAAACTTGTATCGGTTGGACAAACCAAACATAGTTATCCATTCTGTTGGAGATCTGATACTCCATTAATTTATAAGGCTGTTCCTTCATGGTTTGTTCGAGTTGAACATATGTCAAGTAATTTATTATCATGCAGTGCAAAAAGTTATTGGGTTCCTGAATTTGTCAAAGAAAAACGTTTTGGTAACTGGTTACGCGATGCAAGAGATTGGGCAATAAGTCGTGATCGTTATTGGGGTACGCCAATTCCAATTTGGATGTCATCGAACGGCGATGAAGTTGTGTGTATTGGAAGTATTGATGAGTTGGAGCGTTTGTCAGGCGTACGGGTTACTGATTTACATCGGGAAAGTATCGATCATATACAAATTCCATCTCGAAAAGGTGGTGCACCTCTTCGTCGAATTCAGGAGGTGTTTGATTGCTGGTTTGAATCGGGATCTATGCCGTATGCTCAAAATCATTATCCATTTGAAAATTCAAACGAGTTTAACTCAGCATTTCCGGCTGATTTTATTGCTGAAGGCATTGATCAAACTCGTGGGTGGTTTTATACATTATTAGTTATTTCTACAGCCTTGTTTAATAAACCACCATTCAAAAATTTAATTGCAAATGGATTGGTATTGGCAGCTGATGGCCAAAAAATGTCTAAGAGAAAGAAGAATTATCCAGATCCACTACAAATTGTGAACGCGTACGGTGCTGATGCGTTACGCTTATACCTCATCAACTCACCTGTAGTGCGTGCCGAAAATTTACGATTTAAAGAAGAAGGTGTTCGTGACATAATCAAAGATGTATTTTTACCATGGTACAATGCTTTAAGATTTTTGCTTCAAAATATTGATCGATATGAAAAGGAAGAGAAAAAAATTTACACTTACGATGAAGTACGACATTATAGTAACCAATCAAATAATGTAATGGATACATGGATAACATCATTCAAGGAAAGTCTCCTCGAGTTTATCGGTTGCGAAATGAAAGCATATCGGTTGTACACTGTTGTTCCTCGACTAACGAAGTTCATTGATCAGTTAACTAATTGGTATGTTCGAATGAATCGCCGTCGCATCAAAGGTGAATTTGGTGTCGAAGATTGTCTTTCATCACTCGATACACTTTATGGAGTACTTATGTATATGGTCAAAATGATGGCTCCCTTTACGCCATTCTTAACGGAATATATGTATCAACGATTACGTTTACTTGATGAACGTGCACAAAAAGGTAGTGTCCATTTCTTGATGATGCCATCATCAAATAAAAAATTAATAAATATCGATATTGAACGTGCTGTTTCACGGATGCAAGCAGTCGTGGAATTGGGCAGAGTAATGCGCGATCGCAAAACCGTGCCAATTAAATATCCATTAAGTGAAGTAGTTGTTATCCAAAAGACAGATTACTTGAATGATATTCAGAGCTTAGAGGCATTTATTTTAGGAGAATTAAACGTACGAAAATTAACTCTCAGCAGTGATAAGTTGAAATATGGTGTAACAATGCGCGCCGAACCAGATCACAAAGTATTGGGACAGCGATTGAAAAATGACTTCAAAGAGGTTACCCAAAAAATTAAAAATTTAACCGATTCGGAAATTGAGGAGGGATTAAAACGGGGCAATTTTATTATATGCAATCATGAAATAAGTACAGAGGAAATTCGTGTTATTTTCCAGTTCAACAATGAAAATTCATCGAAATACGAGGCGCACAGTGATAATGAGGTATTGGTATTGTTGGATGTGACTCCAAATGAAGAATTGATTGAAGAAGGGCTAGCTCGAGAAATTATCAATCGCATCCAAAAACTAAAGAAAAAGGCCCAATTAATTCCAACCGACCCAGTATATGTGTATTTTGATACGAATGATAACACGAATGTTGTACATAAGATAGCACTTACACATCGAGATTTTATTCAAAATACAATTAAATCGACATTTGAGTTCTATTCAAAGAATGTTCAAAGTAAAAATATTATAATTGAGGAAATTGCCGATTTGAAAAATATTGAATTAAAAATCGTCATCTGTAATGACGAGACAATAAAGGAGCCAGCTACCGAATGGTGTAATTTAGTGCTTAATTCGCTTGCGCCACCACGTTATGGTAACAAGTCAAATGAAGGCACAATTTTGCTAAAGAACTGTAAGAACAATGCTTTGATAACGTTTGATGAATTTAAGAAAGAAATCGATAAATTATATGGTCTTTATGGGCGAAAATTGAGATTCTACAATACCAATGGGCAAGAAATAAATAGAATCACTGCTGATTTAAATAAGAAATTGATTATTGTTACCGACAAAGAAAAAATAGATGTCAACGGATTTGTGAAGATGCCAAACCAGCCGTTTTGTAAATTCGCTAATATCGAAATGAATGGCAAGACACATGCTGTATTGTTAGAGAATCCCAAAAACAGCTGTAATATTGAAATGAACAATTTAAATCAAGTTCTAAAAGATTTTTATCCAGGCGCTAAATTGATTAATTAATTTTGATAAAATAATTGCCGATTTGTGTAACACAATATCAGATTTGTCAAATAAAGTTTCTTCTAAGTCCGAAAAAAGTAATATTTTATAAAAATTATTTATTTCCATGGTTCTGTACACTACGAGTCGTCACAAGAGTTTATATTTTTAGTACGTCGGTTTGCTTCCCACTCCTTGAGATGAACTTTCTTGCGATGTGAGTGCAAATTAGCCGATGAATTGAATGTTTTCGGACAATGAGGACATGTATATAAAACTTCACCCGTATGAATTGTCATATGCTCCTTTAAGGCAATCGCCTTTTTAAAAGCCTTATCGCAAATGCTGCATTTATGAGTTCGATCAATCATGTGCACGTATTGTTGATGACTTCGTAAAGCGCCACGATTAGGTGCTTGTTTATGGCAAATATTACAAATATAATTTTTATTTGCGTCTTCATGTCGTGACATATGATTTCGCAGACTGTGTTCATTTTTCAACCATGTACCACACAATTGGCATTGAATTTTTGGTATAACCTCGTTACTGTGAACTGATTTCATGTGTGTCTCGTAGAATAATTTGCTTTTAAATGATTTCGCACATATTTCACATACATGGATGTATGCACCTTCATGTACAGCTCTCTTATGAGTCTGAAGTATAGAATTTGATGCAAACGATTTTCCACATTCTGGACAATAGAAATTTTTATCTTTTTCGGTTATATGCCGTATCATATGCTGTTTTAGTAGAAAATTTTTGGCAAACGCTT
This sequence comes from Tipula lateralis, assembly GCA_963932295.1. Lineage (NCBI taxonomy): Eukaryota > Metazoa > Arthropoda > Insecta > Diptera > Tipulidae > Tipula > Tipula lateralis. The sequence goes on from OZ010738.1 coordinate 115,459,833, forward strand.
TAGGACACTTTTCACATTTGTATGGTTTATCGGTTACCGGTAAATGTGTGTTCATATGACTCTGCAGGCCACGCTTTTCCCAGTACGTTTTGTTACATATTTCACATTTAAAAATATCCGGATTCAAGTGTCGCTGGATGTGTTGTAGAGCGTAACATCGCTTGAAGAATTTTTTATTACAACACATTAAATAACCGTTCAAATTGTGCGCAATGCGATAATGAGACTTAACATTTTGAAATACTTCGAATTTGGTATCACATAAGTCACATTCCATCACAAAATATTCTCGAATTTGGTCATCCTCGCGCTGCACCTGTTTCGAATCATCTGTACTTCGTTTTATTTTCATAGATTTTTCCTTTCCTTTCCTTTTTCGTAGTGAATTTAATAATGTATCAATATTAGAATCATTTTTAACAGTTGGTACAGATTCGATTTCTTCTTTTCCATCGCTATGTTCGCTTTTAATGTCTTCGGAATTATCATCTATAAATTGATCACTGGAAATAGTATTATCTTCAACGTCTTCGATTTTCTCTGGAAATATTTCTTTTGTGTTATTTTCACTACTAATTACGGTTTGAGCGGTAATAGACTCTTCAGTCTCTTCAACTTTTATTTTTTCATCATCCTGTTTGCCAAGCAACTTATGGTGTGCATTGTAAATTTGCATATAAAATCCATGAAAGCTTTCTACTTTAAGCCAACATGTTGTGCAAACACATTTTGAATTGCCATCGTCTTCTTTAATCTTGAAATATAAGATAAATTACAAAAAGTTTGATCTATGGCGCAATAACAATAAAGCAGAAATAAATACCTGGAACCAGAAATGATGCATCAAAACAGAAACAATATTAAACTCCGTTGCTTGCTCCCCAAAAATATTTATGTAAGTTTCTTCATTTGACTTTAAACATAATCTACATATTTGAATTTCCATTTTTTGTTATAGGTTTTTCACTGATAGTTTACGGATCAATTACTAACATAATACATAATATGGAAAATTATAACCTTAACTTATAACTTGGTTTATTTTACAGGTACATTTATTTTTTTAATAATTGAATTAAATTTAAAATTTAGATAGAAAATTACAAATTATATGAATTAATTTCTTAATTTGTTATGAATTTTGACAAGTAGAAGTATTTAGTTCTGTCATATTGGTAAAATTATAAACAATTAGTTGAGATTCAAACCTTAAAACTGGATAAAAAATAAAAAAACACACCGCTGTGTATTCGAAAAATGAGCAACTTTCATTTTCACCACAGAGGTGAATAACTATAGAGACGTTCCCAATATAAAAGCCCGACGGAATTCCGTGTGAATTTTAGTGTGAAAAACATACTGTTGCTATGGAAAGAAACACAAAATGTACACGGAAAAGGGTAATACTCGCCAAAGAAAAGTGTCTCAAAAATTCCGGTCTGGGTGTGTGCCCTAACTAAAATGAAAAAAAATCAGAGTTGGAAAGTAGATGGAATTTTGTCCGAAATTAGTATTTTTTCCATATTTCTTACTAATTTCCAGCAATATGAAAAAAATTTTGTCAGTATTTTTTTACTGAAAAAGCAAGAGCGAGAAAAAAATTAAAAATGCCATTAAGCCTGATTTCCATTATGAAAAAATACTGACAAAATAGTCAAGGCGGGATAAAAAATTAATTTTTTCTTAAAGTGCGAGTGAAATAAAAAATATTTCCAGTACAAAAAATTTAGTCAGTACTGAATAAATTTTTATGGTTACTGAGAAAATAATTATAGCAGTACTGACAAAATATATCAAGAGAAGTATTTTTATTCAGTACTGGAGAAATATCTTATAGGAAAAATAAAGATGGCTGATTTTTTGTGGACAATGAATAATTTTAACATTTCGTTTTGTGTCATTCATCTTAATTCATTGTGAAAATAATTGAAATAATGAATACTTATGTTTAGTTTATTTTTTTTAAATTTATTGTTGTAGATTTAAAGAGTATTTTGTTCTTTTTTATTAAAAACCAAAAAAAAATTGAAATTTATTGGTTATGTTACACGCATCTGTCAAAATAAAAAAAAGAAAAAAGGAAAAAACGATCTCAGTCACTCTAACCAACCAATTTATTGGTTATGTTACACGCATCTGTCAAAATAAAAAAAAGAAAAAAGGAAAAAACGATCTCAGTCACTCTAATGGCATTTTTAATTTTTTTCTCGCTCTTGCTTTTTCAGTAAAAAATACTGACAAAATTTTTTTCATAATGGAAATCAGCCTTAATGGAAATCAGCCTTAATGGAAATCAGCCTTTATAGAACAAATATTCCCATACTTTTTTATAGTGAATATATTTTGACTGCGTGTAACATAACCAATAAACTTCAATTTTTTTTTGTTTAAAAATAAAAGACAAAATACACTTTAAATCTACAACAATAAATTAAAAAAATAAACTTGACATAATTATTCATTATTTCAATTATTTCCACAATGAATTAAGATGAATGGCACAAAACGAAATATTAAAATTATTAACTAACCATAAAAAATCACACATCTCTATTTTTCCTATAAAATATTTCTCCAGTACTGAATAAAAATACTTCTCTTGATATATTTTGTCAGTACTGCTTTAATTATTTTCTCAGTAACCATAAAAACTTACTCAGTACTGAAAAAATTTGTTGTACTGGAAATATTTTTTATTTCACTCGCACTTTAAGAAAAATTATATGTTTTATCCCGCCTTGACTATTTTGTCAGTATTTTTTCATAATGGAAATCAGGCTATATACATTTTTCCTATAAAATATTTTTCCAGTACTGAATAATACTTAACTGACATATTTTGTCAGTATTGCTATAATAATATTTTGAGGAACCATAAAAATTTATTCAGTACTGAATAAATTTTTTATACTGAAAATTTGTTTTATTTCTCTCGTACTTTAAGGAAAAATATATTTTTATCCTGCTTTGACTATTTTGTCAGTATATTTATAATAAGAGAATAAAAATACTCATATGGTACTAAACCTTTTGTAGTGTGCGTCTGTTTTTCGAAGTAGACCTTAAGTAGTGTTAGTGAGAAACGAGTAATTTTGAACTTTTTTTATATGGACGTTTACGAACGGATTTTCTTTTACGAACACACTCATTTCTATTTTCGTTTGATTATGCTTGTGCAAAAAATATAAGCAGGCTTGTGAAAACACACACACTTGCAACGGTTTTGGTTTTAACGCTTATTTCTTTGAGTTCGAAATTTGAGAACTGTTAAAAACTTATGACTGACGCTGTTAAATTCATCAATTTTTCGGCTATGAATAAATAATTTTTATTATTATTTATACAAAATTAATAAATTTATTTATTCTTTTTTGATATATGAACTAAATAATTACAATTTATGATTTATTTAAATGTCTTCCGAAACAACATTTTAACTAAATTTAAATGTGATTTTCAAAAATTCGAATTTCAAGAAAAATAATGAAAATTAATCCCCAGTTGGCATGCAGAACTCATGGGCCAAAACTCATCTTCAATGGTACTCGTCTTCAATGTTCCGATTTACGTTTCCAACGTAAATCGGACGTATCGGACGGCCGTACGTCCTCGATTTGACTATATAAAAGAATAAGCCAGAATTTCTGATAAATTTAAAAATCAACAAAGAGATAAAAGATTGCAAAGAGAATCATAACTCACCGCAATTATTATTTTACCAAACTAAAAATGGTGCTGTTTGATTAGGAACAGACGCACACTACTAAACCTTTTGTAGTGTGCGTCTGTTTTTCGAAGTAGACCTTAAGTAGTGTTAGTGAGAAACGAGTAATTTTGAACTTTTTTTATATGGACGTTTACGAACGGATTTTCTTTTACGAACACACTCATTTCTATTTTCGTTTGATTATGCTTGTGCAAAAAATATAAGCAGGCTTGTGAAAACACACACACTTGCAACGGTTTTGGTTTTAACGCTTATTTCTTTGAGTTCGAAATTTGAGAACTGTTAAAAACTTATGACTGACGCTGTTAAATTCATCAATTTTTCGGCTATGAATAAATAATTTTTATTATTATTTATACAAAATTAATAAATTTATTTATTCTTTTTTGATATATGAACTAAATAATTACAATTTATGATTTATTTAAATGTCTTCCGAAACAACATTTTAACTAAATTTAAATGTGATTTTCAAAAATTCGAATTTCAAGAAAAATAATGAAAATTAATCCCCAGTTGGCGTGCAGAACTCATGGGCCAAAACTCATCTTCAATGGTACTCGTCTTCAATGTTCCGATTTACGTTTCCAACGTAAATCGGACGTATCGGACGGCCGTACGTCCTCGATTTGACTATATAAAAGAATGAGCCAGAATTTCTGATAAATTTAAAAATCAACAAAGAGATAAAAGATTGCAAAGAGAATCATAACTCACCGCAATTATTATTTTACCAAACTAAAAATGGTGCTGTTTGATTAGGAACAAACAAGAATGTTAGCCGAATATGAGTGTGAAAAAACAAGAGATGTGAAAAATCACAGAAAATGGGCGTCATTGGAGCATAACTCGAGTCTTCCAGATCATACAAAATAAGTTACTAAATTGAAGTAACAGATCAAAGATTTCAGATACTCGAACGAGAGATTATGGAACTAGAACTCAATGGGGTTGTACAAACTGTTCGATCTATTAGTAACAATAAACTAAAGCAACCAACGTCCGAGATTATTATGTCTCGCTCACTACAACAATTTAGACTTTACAACATTTTTCCACAACATATTTTGTTGCTTCAAAAAAGCTACGCACAGTATAAAAAATACCATGAGATAGAAAGAGAAAAACTATAAAATAAAAATGTCGTGCTATAATTTTTTTTCATTTGAATATATTTTTTGAGTTAGTTTTTGTGTTTTCAAGTAAAAATAAAAATTTATACTTCGAGATCCTTTTAAGGATTATGAATGAGTTATACCAGAACCGACTAAAATAAAGATGGCTCAGGTTATACATATATTTTGATGAAAGCGTATTGCTTTAATGTAAATTTGAATGTAATTGTAAATCCGAGTTGTTTGCTTGTATCTTGTAATCCACTAGGCCGGTTTCGATCTGATAATGATGACGCCATAGAATGACTGCGTGATCGAAAAGATCAAATCCATCTAATCAGGCATATGCTACCGGACTTGATGTTCATACTGTACGATTTGTATATATGTATATGTTTTTAGTTGTGACGCGACAGTACTAGTGAATTACAAGAACTTAACTCGAAATATATTTTATTAATTAATTGTGGCGTGAGATAATTTAATTGTATTTGTTGGAGTTGCTCAAGCACGCCACAATTTCATGTAATTAAAATGTATGTATATGTTACGAAATGTTAACAGTTGACACCACAATCTAAAATCGTGACGGTATATCATAAACTAATTTTTTTCCAAAGCTATAATGTGTATGGATGTGTAATTAGCATCTGTTGGATTTGAACAAAAGTGGGTGTTTCCTGATTAAAGTTGGTAACCATCCAACAAGAGCATATTGGAGCATAGCATAACAATTTAGGATTAGCACGTTTAGCCGGAGTCAAGATACATCCATTCAAGATGTCTTGGGATTGTTTAGTTTCGATAATATAGCTTTAGATACATATAAATATATAAGAAGTAACAAATATAGCTATACGTGGGTTTCAGTCTCATTAATCAGGAATCACACTACCACAATTATTTAAAAAACCGGCTAATTTACACAAACTTCTAAAAATTTTATTCGATATTATTTGCAATGTAATAAAATTTCGTGAAATGATAATTTTTATCATAAAGGATTTTTAATAAATCACGTTTTATCACGACATAAACTCTCGTTGACCACTTCCAAGTTACAACCATTCCGTCTTTCTTTGTATTTTCCTCTCATCATGTCTTGCGCTTCTTACGACCGTAGCCAGATCATTGAAGGCCTTACCTATTAGTTTTTATTCAAAGTTCTTTTTTTGACCCGTGTGTAGCTTTAATGGTTCTCTAATCCTCTAGTATTCAAAATTTAAAATAAATTCAATTTAATTATGTATAAAACTATAGTACAAAAGTGTTACCATTCGACATAGTGGTTTATTATTTTTCTACTATAAACATATAACGTCTAGCGAAAAATAATTTGAATGTTTTCGTTTTGTACAACAAAAAATATAAAAAACGCCAATTTCGTGTTGGTTTTTTTATTGTTACCATAAAATATACTCGACCTGACAATATTTTATAGTATGTTTTACGTTTTTGCTCAAACAATAGCTAAAAAAAATAAAAAATACCCCAAAAAATAATGTTTCTGTTCTTATTTTTCAAATAAAAATCGCAATGTACTAATCGCTTCTTTTTCCAAACATTTTTTGTTGCCAACATTGTTGTAAAGTCTAAATCGGCCTTTTGTATACATAATTATTTAAGATTGACGATTGGTTTACCGAGAGAATATATGGGATCCAGATACAAGATAGACATGAAGTAGTTATCTCGTCAAAACAGGCTCAAAAAAATGTTAAATGTTTGGTAATTAGATGACAATTAGATGATTGATTGGATATATATATATATTAACGTAATAAGAAGGGGGATATAGAATCAATGCTTGAAATCAAATTGTAAGGGGCAACTGGTGGGACGACCCAGATGTCGCATTAATAACAACATATATAAAAACACTGAAAAAAGGGCACGTAGGCATCCATCAACCAGTAAGACACTGACAACGGTAAGCGAAAAGTTCTACTGGTTGGGATGATGAAGAGCAGTAGCGAATTGGTGTAGAAAAGATTACCACAGTCTTTGTTACAAGAAACTACGAAATGGAAACAGTCGGATCAAGCCCAAGTGAAAATGATTAAGAAAGAACAACTAGATAAGTTTCCCTTACCAAGTGGATATCAAAAGTGGAACCTAGGTAATACAAGCTCTAATATAGGAAGAGGTATATATCCTGTGTGGGCAAACAGGTTTCGGTGTATGGTGAATTCAAAAAATTTCGTTGAGATAATTATGATAGAAAATTAGAAGAGTAAAATTGTCTTCAATAAATTAAGACAAATCAATGGATAATGCTGTACGGCTTATGTAGAACAAACCAATATTTATGTTTTGATTTTTAAGTGATTTTAAATTCAAATGAAACAATTAGTTAATTTTCGTTTGAGATACAAAATAATAAATTAATGATCGAGAAATGACTTATAACGATTAAAATTGCTAAATATTTACACTCAAAATTGTACTTCGTTGATTATAAATGAATTTTTGATAATAAATTTGATTTCTTCTGTATAAGTTGAGTTAAATTTACATATTTGGCAAAATTTTAAAAACCTACGACGGTAGTAAAAAAATGACTGTATCTCAAGAAAAAATTTATTATAACTTCACTTTAAAGAGTGGTCAATTGAATTAGGCCTCCGGTAAAGAAAATATCACTAGTGTTGAATTAAAAGAGCGTTGCTGTTATAGAAATTAAAAACTCATAAAATATTTGCTCAACCTTTAACATTTTCGGTTATTTATAGGATCCAATCATTGTGCCGTTAAATAGAAAATTCACGAAGTTTCATGTGCGGTAGACATAGAGACGGCTGACAAACGCCGAAAAAATATCAAAATTTCTTAGACAACACAAGACATTTAGAAGAAACCTTAGATTAACTATAGACATTACTTAAAAAAATGTTGTGTACCAATTTAAATTCATGTAAAATAGGGAAATTTCTTTCGATAAGTAAGTTTTTGACCATGTCAACAAATCATTATATTCGCCGTGTGCTAATAGTGGAATAATAGTTTCTTAATGGTTATAAACATTATTAGTGAATATATCAATAATTAATATAATTCATATACCAACATTCTTAATAATATTTTTAATTGAAAATATTTGGATTAAAATTGCAATTTCATGTCAAAAAGCTACCAAAAGAAATTACAAAAACTTCGTTTGGTTAGATATTTTGAATTTTAAATGTGGTTGCAGTAGTGGCACTATAAATTTAAACGGAATTATTTTCCTATTTAGTTATATTTACACCACTATCTTTTTTATAAAATATAAATGTTGTTATCTCATTCTCTTCTTTCTCTTTCTGTGATGTAGACAAACAAAATTGCCTCATAACAAACATATTGCTGTTACATATATCTATAGCTAATCTAACAGTATTTTTATACCGCATCGCCGCAAATCGATGTGCGGCGCGTATGTGTTTAGGGTATTAAAATACAAAGAACATGTATATTGAACGTACCCCGATGAATTTTTTCTTCATCAGTGTTGTCATTCTATAAAAATATGACAGAAAGTGGGTTTGTTTTGTATAACTAATCCGTTTGTTTTATTATTATTTATTTATAGTTAGATAAAAAGTTGATATAAATTAATAAAATGGATTTAGCTAGAGTGCCAAACGAACGGAAATTATATTTGTGTAGATGGTATTTTCGTGGTAAATATTTTATTTAGCAACTAGTTTTTTGTTATTGCAATAATGATATGATTCATATTGTATCTTTGTATTTTAAGTTGGATTTCTTTTATTGCCTATGGTATGGGCTGTAAATGCAGTATGGTTCTTTAATGAGGCATTTCGGAAACCACAATATGAAGAACAAGGTCCCATAAAGAAGTGTAAATATTTATTTTTATAATATATAATCTAAAGAATTAATAAATCACAGATCTATAATATTGCAGATGTTTTGTTTTCGGCAATTGGAGCTATAATATGGATAGTTGCTTTCATTAGTTGGATAACAATATTTTTACAAAATCGTGTAGATTGGGGTGAATTTGCAGATGATATTAGTATACTAATACCAACGGGAAGTTCATAAAATTCTTCAACATATTTTCCACCCCATTAGTCGTTACCATCGCAATTTCACATTCCCATACTTAACAACAACTGCAATCAATACTAAAATAAACACAATCTTAGAAGTCCTAGCTAAAAAATTTAAAGAACAAATTTTATTTTGATATTAACAGTTAAACATATTATTAATAAAATTAATTAAAATGGATGATGGCCAGTCATCTAAAGTAGTTCCGGTCTCAATCGAACCGCGTATGGTATTTGGGTTACAATCGAACATAGACGGAAATATTCATTTTACAGCAAAACAAGAAGTGATTTATCCAGTTTCTGGTGTTTTAGCAATTCATGATTTTATATTAAATAAAGAGAAGTTTTTAAGGTAATTGTGAATTACATGTGTTTGTATTAAAAATATATATTTTTTTGGTCAATAATAAAATATGTACAATCATAAAAGATTCCCAGAAGGATGTCGGTTCGAACTTATTCGAATGAGTCCCAATCGAAAATTATTGGCGGTTGAAGAACGTATGGATGATAAGTAAGTACAAAATACTCTATTGTAATGATAACGCCCATTTGGTTGGCATTACAAATTTGTATATATTTTTTCTATTTTGTGTTTAACTAGCATAATAATATACCAAAGATAAAGTTTTGAATACATTTTACAGCTGTTTTTGGAGATAGTATAAATTGAAATTTCCTTCTGCTTTGATTAATGACCGTAAAGTAACGATTGCCAAAAAGTTAATCCGAAATACTTATTTTATTTTGATATTAACAGTCAGGGGCCAACCCCCACATGAATTCTAGGTGTATTAAGCATATTCCTAGAAAGTACATACCTATGTATAACCATATCTGAAGTTTTATTATACTCTATCCATCGGTTTTGATCAAGATTGTTCTCTATATCGTGAAGCCACAGATCGCCACCAACGACCTTTCCGAAAGCTCTTCTTTTAGGAATTGCTGAACTATTTAATTCGAATCAATATGTAGAACATGATTAAGCCAGCGTATTCGCTATCCTTCGATTTCATGTAAGCTATCAAGATTTGACTCTGTTATTGAGTATGCCGGTAAATTCTTCTCTCGATTGTTAGCATCCATCATTACCCATCCGTAAATATTCAATTCTCCCATCCATATTTGAAAATTAGTCTGATCAATACTTTCTACACAGTTTCAGCTTATCCGAATTTGCTAGATATGTACATTTTAGAATAGAGAGTAGAGGATATCAATTATTGTCATTGTTGCTTGCTAATATCTGTGCTACATTATTATCACGAGTAGTAAAAGATCTAATGTACTTGGAATTTTCTCAAAGATGTAGTTGTCAGTAATAAAAACCATTTCATTTTAACCTCTAAAACCAGAGATCATATGTTTAGTTTAAGATCCATATATCAATATACATTAAGTGGATTCTTCCATTCTTCGGGCATAACTTATGTTTCGAAAGGAAGTTTCATAAAGTTATCCCACCAAATATATATAAGGTAAATGAAAAGTTTATTCCAAGTGTCGGTTTTCGAAGTCCTTGAACTCGACCGTCACATTAGGGTTTTATTCAAGGACATGCTCGAAAGTTCTGTTAATTTGCGTTGTAAATACCATCCTATATACATCCGAATTTACATTGTATAATGTGAGGCGAGATCCAAAATTACTTAATAGTCATCAAGAAAATTATGCTTGGTAGATTTTGTATCGAAACCTGTAGTGCTGTGTAATTCTTGAATAGATAGATTTAATTTTCGTTTTATCTGTAAAATTCTTTAGTATTATGTCCAATTACATCGTAACTAGTTCCAATTAAAGCTTTATATCTAAATGTAACCTCGTTACACAGAAATAAATATTAGTAAAATTTTTAAGTGTGCAGTTGCCCGAGGCGAGAGGTCTAAGATAAGATAAAAACCGGTAATTCGAGTTGTACTCTCAAAACATTGAAAAATCATGTCTGCTAAATATCAGCGAGTTCGTTTACATATACAAACGACAGGTTGGCTAGTCTCATATATGCAAGTGGATCAATTTTAGACAAAGTTTTGTCCATAATATATGACGGCTTTAGCTTAATGATTGAAATCTTAATTTAGAAATATTTATGTTACACGTCAGTGAAACTCATTCTAATGATATTATATTTTATCACCGGCATTACATTTTATTACCGTCTGACTATCTAAATCGATTGCAATATGTAGTGGGGATATCGCGGTATGTAGTGGGGATATCAATCACTATTATATCAGCTTGACATACACTGGACTTGAACGAAGATATTAACAACAAAAGATTCCAGCCATCTTCTAAAATTTCCAAGAGAAGTTTCCAAGATATGGCCACTTTAATTGAAAAATAAAACAGGTGAAGTAAAATTCTTCTTTTATCGCATCGATAACCCAGTCGAGTTATGTTCACTCAAGGTTCCACTCCATCATTCTTTTATAATTATTTTGTCAAGAGTTGATCACTTCACACTAACTCATTATATAAGCATCGATCTTACCATTCCGATATATTTTGCTATACGTAGTTGTCATAATTACTTTTTCAAATATAATCTGTTTCCCACTAGGCTTACTATTCAAGTGCGCACAATTCGCCAGAAGATATAATAAATTATTTCAATAATTTCAGATCGTTTATAAATATTTACGATATATCAACACTCAAGAGGCGAAAAACAATATACCTTCCCGAAGATACACCCAACCATGATGTAGCTAATATGCAATTCACATATGATTCAAAGGGAATAGCGGTTCTGTCCGCCGAACCAGACTGCTTTTTAACATTGTTCTTCTTTGATAAAGTTGAAACAATTATTACGGGACGCGTATCAAATCGTAATCAAAAGGGATATGCTAGAACGCTGGCATGTAACCCAAATGATCCAGGATTGGTTGCCGTTGGTGGTGATTATACGTTTAAACTGATGTCGAAAACTGAGAAAGGATTTACTTTAATTGCAAATTTTAAACTTGAAAATTTGCTTATAACATCAATGGTTTGGTTATCGGGTGATGTATTATTGATTGGCACTTCAAATACAGAACTTATTCTAGTTGAGGGTGGTGAAGCACGTGTCATACATCCGGCCGAAGAACTTGAATCTTTTGATATTTCAAATTTGGTGGAAAGTGAAGATGCAGAAAAAGCTACCAGCGTAGATATTGATAAGCCACCAGATCCCAAGTATCGGCTCGATGTACTAAATTTAACTGGATTTCAAAGGGGTTTTGCTTTTTCCATACATAATTACGTTCATATATTTGAACGGATATCGAACTATGGTTACATTAAGAAAACTATCATCCATATTCCAATGACGATTTATACAAAAGAACTGTACTGTATTAATAATATTGCCATAAATATGCAACAGGACACCATTATTGTTACGCCTAAACATTCACAAATCTATATTGGTATGTTGTTTGTACCCGAAACAATTAAAATTAACAAACTAGAGTTTAAAACACTTGGCGAACCATTACATATTGACGGAATTATAAGTTTGGAAATTTGTTCGTGGAAACCAATATTAATGACGGCTGCAAAAGATCAAACCGTTAGAATATGGAACTATGTATCGGGTAAAATTGAACTGGTAAAAAAATTTCAAATTGAGGTGTCCGTTATCGGTTTGCATCCATCTGGGATTATAGCGGCTATTGGGTTTACTGATAAATTAAGATTGCTGTTAATTCTGCTAGATGATTTGAAGACAATCAAAACGTTCAATTTCCCAAGATGTACATGCTGTAAATTCAGCCATCAAGGTCATATGTTGGCAACGTCCTATGGCTACAATATCAGTATTATATCGGTTTTCTCTTTTGAGCTTGTTCGAAATTTGAGAGGACATAATGGATTGATTTTAAGCATGTGCTGGTCTGAAGATGACAATTATTTGATTTCTTGCGGAGAAGATGGCGCAGTTTATGAATGGGAAATTGCTACGGGACTAAGAGTTAATGAGATTGTGCACAAGGGTACAGAATATCGTGATGTAGTCGTAACAAGGGATCGTAGCTCGATCTATGTGGTTACAAATAAAGGAAGCCTAAAAGAAATGCGAAATTCGGATATAACACGTGATTTCAAATTTCCCAATTTAGCACCACTTACCACAATCGCATTATCGCGCTCTGACTTGGTGATGTTTGTTGGTACAGAATCTGGGCATTTATATAATGTTCAAGTACCATTTTTAGATGCTGGTGGCGGAAAATTAACAAATACTAGATTTTTTCATTCTACAATCACAAAATTGAAAATATCGTACGATGATCAATATTTGGTCACAACCGCAAACGATGGAACTCTGGTTGTATGGAAAATATTAAATAATGAAGGACGAATTGCATCTATGGATTCTGAATTGCTGAAATGTAATGATGTTATGATTCCTCGGATAAGTTTGATCGATAAAAATAATTTAATTTCTTCGTTGGAATTGAGAATCGAACAACAAAAGGCCGAATTTCTATATGCACGTGAACAGGGTGATAATTTTCATTCGGAACAAATGCGTGACATTCATAAAAGTTATTGCGATGCTATAAAAGATTTAAAGGATAAGAATGAAGAGATTAGCGCTCATCATACCGATGAGTTAAATACAATTACTGCCAATATTGCTAAGACTAAATTGGACCACGAAGAAGCGCTTCTAGAATTGGAGAAACAATTTCAAGAAAAAATTATTATTGAATACGAGAAATCAGCGTTGGTAAAGAAAACGATGGATGATATGCGCGAAGATTACGAACAAAAATTAAGAAAGAGTGCCGGATGCTTACAAGACACTATAGAGGCATTAGAATCGGACTTTAAGAAACAATTGCAAGAAAGACAAGATTTAATTAGACAACTAATGAAAGAGCTCGAAACTAAAAAAATTCAATTTGCTGATTACTATCGCGAAGTAGAGGAGGACAATGATCGCAGAATGGCCGAGACTAAATTAAAATATGAGAAAATATTAAAAACTGAACAAGAAACTAGCTTAAAATGGCGTGGTGAGGCTGGAGTTCTGAAAAAGAAATTTAATACCGCCACAAACGTTACTTCTCATTTACGCGACGAAATTGATAAATTGCGCACTGAACACCAAAAATATCAAAAAAAAATTTACGGTTACGAGAAAGATATTGAAGATCTAAAGAAAGAAATTGATGATCGCGATAATAGTATACGGGAAAAAGAGAAACGTGTCAATGAGTTACTTAAGAAAAATGAAGAGTTGGAAAAGTATAAACATGTTCTGCAGCATAAAATCAACGAGCTAAAATCACAAATTGAGCCACGTGAACGTGAAATTAAAGAGAAGAAAGATCAAATTGCTGAAATGTTGACAGAATTAGAGGGGTTGCAGCAAAATAATCTTAAATTGGAATTGCAATTATCTGAGCTTAAAGATAAATTGCATGGCACTGAAATTGCACTGAAAACTGAACGGATGAGAAATAAATCGGCCCACCAACAAATGTCAAAGATATGTGGTGAAATTCATCATTTGTCCGGATATATTCAGAACCCTAATCAATTGAAAGGCGAAGTACTCAAACTTTATCATCGCTATGCCGACGATGTTAATCTGCAAAAATCATTGGCACTTGATTCTGAAGTACAAAAAGAATATTTAAGACAACGCGATTATTTGGAAACATTAGTTGCCAAGAACAAAACTAAAGGCGGTAAGTTTACATATGCATACGTTTGTGTGTAAATTGTTTAGGTTAAAAATGTTCATTTCATTTCAGACAAAACAAGTGATACGGGTCAAATAGAAAAATTGATGCGTGAAAATGTTACACTTATTACCGAACTGAATCAGATTCGTCATGAATTACGTGAAACCCAACGTCATACTGCTCAGATGGAATCTCTATTGGGTGTTTCGAAAAAATTTATGCCAGCTACTGTTGCGCGCGCAAAACTGAGCAAAGCCGTTACAGATGTGGAGGATTTGGAAGCGAGACACAAAGAAGATTTGGATAGTTTGAACATGGTAATTGCCGAATTGACACACGAAAATCAAATATTACGAACAAATCTACATTCATGCCGAAGATCATCGGCGAATTAATTTAATTAATAATTATGTTTGGACTTTATTACGTTATCAAAATAATATTTCCAATTCCAGGATAGTTTTTTGTTTGTTTGTTGTATTTTATTATGAATTTTTTTTGTTTGTTGGGGCCAATTCTTCCACGGATCTGGTATTCCTTGAACAAAAATGTTACCGCATTGTTCAAATAATATTTCGGTTACATTAAGTTGTTCGTCTAGTAATGCTGTTGCTTTTGCATTTGGTGTTATTTGATTTATTACTAGAAAATTATGCAGGCAATCAGGAATCCCATTTTGAATGAATCTGAATTTATTATGATTGTTAGAATATTTACTTAATTTCGATTCGAAATTGATTCGAACTAGCTGAGTTTTGGAAAATGGACCTTTGATTACAGTGTTGACAGAAATTTTTTTTGGTACCGAACAAAATTCTGTATTTAGCTGATATAATTTTTCGTCCATTTTTTGACTGGTAGCTATTTATTATTTGTGGCTGTATTGATTGATTTTTACTTTTATATTTATAATTTGCATTGTCTACTCGGGTGACCTCAAAAGTTATTTAGACATTTTGTCAAATTATAATGTATGGCTTAATGACCTAGCCTCAGTATACATATACCACAATTTTTCAAATTATGGACCAGCGGTCATATGAATATGTTCTAAAACAATATACGGAAGCTTGGGATGGTTAGATGCAGTTAGACTAAGCAATGACGTTTTTTTATATTACAAACCAACTTTAAATATTGAAAACCCGAGTCGATCCTCGAAGGCCTTTTTCTAGAAATATGTTCAATAGAACTAAACCACAGTTTTGAGAAACTGGAAAATACACTAAAAAACGAAAGCACAATAGAAGTCCTGTACATATCTTTCTGGTAATGTAGAGACTCTGGCTATTTCGAAAATTTAAACCACTTCTTTTGCTGAGTTTTGTGTTATATCACCTATTCCCTGGAACATTGAAATTAATATATGCCGATTAGACAAAATAGGATAGGATGATGTAGCAATAGGTATTTCAGAAAAATATCTAGATATGAGTATACGTGATCGTCGGCTCTTTAAGGGACAAGGTTCTACACCAGAAATCGATACTTTGCATTTTTTGACCGATAGGCTCGATGGTAGGGTATAGCGTTCGGTGATCAATACAGCATTCGATATGAGATAATATTTCCAATCGTCTGCCTGATTACGCCAGCAAGCTTAGGTGACATTACGCAAAGAGGTTTTGATCTAGTTGAGCCACATAATGCTGACGAAATTGCACAGGAGCTTGTCAAGCTCTTAAAACTTGGAACCAGCTTTTTGATTTTATCGAGATTATGAACAGTTTATCATTCAAATATAATGAGTCGATAGTTTCTTAAATATTAACTAGTAATCTGCGAGATATTTAACGGGTTAGTAAAAGCTCCAAATGAGTTTTCTAACTGTATAAACACGAACTTTTGTAATTTTTCGTTATATACGATATGTACAAAGTCGTTGAGTTAGCAATTGATTGATGATGCAAGGCAACAATATTATGTAATTATGAAATATTTGGGAAGCCGCACAGTAGAAGTGCTACAAGGATTGTACAACTAATAGCGAAAGTATTTATAGAGAGTCTTTAAATTAAAGCAATCGTAGTTTTGTTTATTGCGAAATTACCAACGAGTTCAGTTACCTAAGTGAAATTATTATAGCCTGCAGAATATGTATGGTCTCAAATAGTGATGCTTTCAAAGTAGAACGTAATGATAACTCATTTTGTTATAAGACATTGATATACGCGATATATACACATCGGCTTGTAAATTGTTATTCTATTATGAAAAAAATTGATTTCGATGACGAATACTCTCATTTAATACTAATTTTAAAAAGGCTTTTTTTGACAAGGTTAATCATGAGTCTTTATGGATTAGATCTTATCCAGGAATGCAGATTATGAAAGTTCTTAGAATATACCCTACTTTTATAGTTTCTGTTCATCTTTTTAGATGCTAATTATTCAATGTTGGATCCCGTCTTAGATATACATATACCTTGAACACAAAGTTCCAGGAATAACAACCGTGTGGCACCGTGTTCCGATTTGAATTCTGTTTTTTGTTAAGTTGGTACATCTGTTGTGGATATTCTCTCTAAATCTTAGCGCCAAAGCTTAATATTACCAAAAGTTAGCAAAGCTATCTTTGTGTGTGTTGGCGATTATTTACAATTTTAGAATTTATTTAAATTTGCAATAACGAACTTGTATTAAATTTTGCGTCAAAAGCGGATTTAATGGTGCGCGAACGTTGGAAATGTTGAAAAGTGTTTCGGCAACGATTCTTTATAGAAAACGGTCGATTAACAGTGGCACGATCGGTTTAAAGGTGCTCGTGAGTCAATCAAAGATGATGAACGCGCAGTGTCAGACCATCGACATCGAAAACCGATGAAAACATTGATAAAGTAAAAGAAATGTTGGTCAATAACCGCAACCATCAGAGAGATAGCGGAGGACTTGAACATTGCCTATGGATCCGTCCAAGACATTTTGGTTAATGATTTGGGTTTTCGACGTGTAGCAGCAAAGTTGGTGCCAAAAGACCTCAATTTCATGCAAAAAAAGACCGTTTTGACGTCGCAAAACATGATTTGCGAGGCTGAATCCGATCCCACATTCATCAAAAGGATCATTACTGGAGACGAGACGTAGGTTTATGAGTACGACACGTAACACAGCCCATCAGGCAAGTAAATGGCGTTCACCAAATGGCCGAGATAAAAAAACCACTTCGTGTTCAGTCAAAAAAAGACGATGCTCACGGTTTTCATTGATCACAACGGTGCAGTGCATCATGAATTTTTGCCAAAAGGCCAGACCGAAAACAAAGAGTGTTATTTGGGCGTAATGAGACGTTTTTGTGAAGCATTTTGCCGAATGAGATCAGAATTGTGGGCAGAAAACTCGTGGATTTTGCACCTTATAACGCACCGTCGCACAGTGCCATTATTGCAACAAATACCAGCCAACAGCTACCGAATTCACCTGTTTTACCTCGCTGTGACTTCTTTCTGTTCAATCGAATTAAAAAACCATTACGGGGAACGCGTTTCAGCAGCCGAGAGGAAATAATAGAAAAATCGCAGGAAGCACTGATGGACATACCGAAAACCGAATATAAAAAAGGTTTCGAGGATTGGATCAAGGGTTGGCATAAGTGTGTTGTAGTCGATGGGGATTACTTTGAAGGGGACCATATAGATTTAGATAAATGAACTTGTATTTTTAATTTTCTAAATTAATTCCGGGAACTTTTTGACCAAGGTATACCGTCTTTCTAGCAGGTATTGCACTATAGAGATTTTCATATAAAGTTACCGGTTCAAAGTGAGCCGGACCATCTTATATTATCATCTTTTAATGAATTCCTACAAGTTTTTGAATTGGACAACTATACTACCAAAAATATATTCATCTTATGAAACAACATTCACTGTAACCTTGTTTCGTTTGTTCTAATCTTTGCAATCCCAACTCTTTCGCGGTTCGCTTATTTACGTCCTACCTTACGCCAGATGGTTCATTCACACCACTGGTCGTTATCAGATGGTGAAAATCACTCTTCCATTATATCGCGATTTGAAAGCGGTACCTGATGCTCAAGCATCTCTGTAGTTATTACAATCATATTAAGTTGGTTAGAACCACAAGCAGACATCTCAACACAAACCGTTGTAATTGAAAGGCTTTAATTTGTTTTATTTTATTTATTTATAATTTATAAAATAATTATTTTAACTTACTAAAATTAATATAATTTTTGATATGTAAATATCATACAACTTAATGTCATATGTCAATCCTAATTTAATTAATAATTAAATTTTGATAATTATAATTATATTTTATCTCAAATTGTTTTTTTTTCTAAATTAAATTTATTGTCACAGCTTATTGTATATAATTTTAAATTAAATTTTAGGAATGTATTTCAATTAAACATCTAAAATTATTACAAAATGATTTACTTAATTAAATTTTATTTATGTCAATATCATTAAAACATTAAATATGTATGTATGTAGGTATAATCCAGGTGGGTAATTAAATATTTTAATGGCCTTCTATTGGTTCCAAAAAAAATGTTTTAATAATTTCCGAGAGACTGGTATATGTGCCAACAACTAATCCAATAACTCCAAATAGAACGATTAGTAAATTTTTGGTGATCAACCAGACTTTGGCTGTTCCCTCTGTATGATACCAGTACGTGGAAAGTTGTATTAGAGCGGGGAATGCTAGTCCGAGAGCGGATAAACAGAGAGCACCAAACAATGAGATGAATAGTTCTAGATTTGGTATGGCAACGGCTAGGAGGACTGAAAATAAAAAATAAAATTAATAATTGAGAAATATGTCAAAAATAAATTAAATAATTAAATAAATAGCTTGAAAGTAGTACTGAGCGAGGCAGGTTTTGTTACTAGTTTTTTTAAGGCCATTTACAATTCTCTAAAATCTCTAAAATTTGGATGGAAAGCAATATCGATGGATTGGAACCGAAACGAGTTAAAAGGTGTTTCAATCAGGTGAAACCGGATACTCAGTAGTTATGTCACTGGTGCCGATATTATCATATGGTAGCGATAAACCGTTTACTTAATCGGATTGTTTATTGACGTTTAATAATCCAATTCTGATGCGAGTATGTATGTAGTATATAGTACATTTTATAAAATAACTTCGGGCCATATTAATTGAAAAATAGTCAGCATCAAATTGAGTGTCTTTAAACTCGAGTTAAACCTTTTTAATTTATCATATATTTTTTTTAAGTTTTTTTCGGTTTTTACAGGCCATAATTGGGCCGTACAATGTCAACAATCTGACTCCATCGGTTTCGATCACGGGCATACTGTTGTAAACAATTAGAATATGCCAGATCGCTCTCTACGCGACCTCTTCACCTACTGAAAGGTGGCTCTGTCCTTAAAGATCGCAGTATCATTCGGGTCTGATCTCGTGATTGAAAAGAACTCGGTATATCTTATCAACGCCGTGTTTAGGCCATATATCACACGCATGATTCTTCTCTCGAATGTTAGAAACAATTTTTCATACTCATCCGCCAAGGTCTAACTCCCACATCCATGAATGACAAGAGACTATCACTAAAATTTAATCATCAGAATATCAAGATCACTGAAATAATGCGATCAACTGCAGGTGAACGATTTTGCTGTAATCTCTGCATGGCCATGGTGAATTCCTCATAAGATCGATCCTCAATGATCTCTATATTGAGGGTATTTTATATATTTGAGGGTATTTAAATACAGCAGTAGACCGAGACCTTAATTAAGGTATGGTGCAATAATGTGACTCGTTTAAAGAAACCACGCAAGTTCATTCATTGCTGAGTTGTTGCACTCTTAAGACCATTCGCGCTTCGTCTGTCTACAAATTCGTTTACCTGTCTACAAGAACTACCTAATTTCTCTTTGCGATTTTAAACCGAGTCTATACGCTAGCAATTGATGGTTGAAATATTTGTTTTGTTTTGTACAAATTATTTTGTCTTTCACTGTAAAAATGTATACTTACATGTAACTAGAACTAGTGCAGTTCGGATTGCATATTCCCACAGCAATTTTCGAGGACTGTCAGTTAAATGTTTTAACATGTAATCATTCCATGTGATGTCAATTGCAACGTAGCACGCCAAGCCATGTGTGATGTAAATGGCAAATGCTAGCATACCCTTGACGCATTGTGCCATACTATTCGAGTAAATAAATAATTTGTTAGATGTTACTTCTATTATTTGGTTTATGAGTTTAAAATAATTTAACTTACATTTCACCCGCTGGTAGGTTTAATGTAATTGATCCTTGAATGTCACTGCCATAATTTAAATAGCCGAAGAGTCCCATGCCGACGTACAGTGTTACAATCAATACCATAGCCTTGTTTAGGACGCCAAATGAACCTCCAAACGACTTGGGTGTTTTCATTTCATTTTCTAATGGTAAAATCTGAGGATAGATAATCATAATACAATTGTTAATAGATGTTATTGATATTGTTAAATGGTTTCTAATTTGATTGGAATGTTAATCCGTTCGAATTTGGTTTTATTATTTTGAATACACCAAAATTTTTAAGAACTTTCCCGAAAATTAATTAAGATTCACAGTCTCAAACACATTATTTAAAATTACAAATGGTCAAGCATTCGGTTTCTTAGGGCATAGCTAAACTTCATTCCATATTATTACATAAAGTTGAGAAAAGCCAGTGCGATAAAGCTACCCTTCTGAATAATAAGAGCCACCAATCATTAAAGCCACCGCCCAGGTGGCGCAGTGGTTAAAGCTGCGGCAGTTGGAGCGGGAGGTACCGGGTTCGAATTCTGATAGGGGCAGGATGGTAAAGGGATTTTTTAAAATACGATTACGTAAATGAACACATCTATGACCCCCTGTTGGAGTGCAGAATTCATGGGCCAACCCATCTTTCATGTCAGTACTATAGGCTGGCATGGAGCTATGCAATGTGAAGGTTCTACGTAAATCGACCCTATAGCCGTACGTCCTCGATTTGGCTGTAATGGCGTAAGGTAAGGACGTAAATAAGCGAACCGCGAAAGAGTTGGAAGTGCCTCGAGCCCTGAAACAGATTGTAGAGATAAAAACAAACAAACAAAACAAACAAAATCGTAATAAATTTTTCTATAGAATACATTCGATTATCCAATTATCGTGGGTTGGATTACATAAGGGGGCATACACATACAATTGAGAGGTTGACAAATCTGTATAGTTCAATGACCAAACCAACTTTGTCAAATTGTATAGGTTTATATAGCCACACAGTCCAGGTATCGATGTTCAATCTGCTACCCAGGTGCTTAAGCTTAAGTTCTTATACCGAACTTCGGGTATATCTAATTTTAGCTTAAACGGTGGCTTTATCTAACTTTGCTTATACTATCGGCAGTTTTAAGAATAAAGGGTTTTATTCTTAAAACAGATACGGTACGTCATTTGATCGACCCAGCTAGATTTTGAACAAGTTGTGGTGAAATTCTATGGGAATCAATAATTTTACGAAACATATACGTCCGCCCGCACCCGCAGTGCAAACGTTAGCCAATATGCAACATTGCACTCTTCTATTTCATCCGAGGTCGAACCTTCTCCTTCAGAGCTAAACGGTATACGGCTGGAAGTTGTCACTTCGCTTAATTTCGATTTGAGTACAATATTTGAGTGGGGAGTAAAAAATCAGGTCAAATTTAACGAGAAAAAATGCACGTTGTCGCGTAAAAGAAATCACAACGAATACCTTTTGTGATAAAAGGCCACGTTCTCGTGGGTTGTGATTCAAATCGTCTGCTTGGTATTCAGATTAGCAACAATTTAAAATGGAATGAACACATTATAGCATTGGCCAAATCAACTATACGTAAACTCGGGTTTCTCAATAGATGCAGACGGTTTTTTTGGATCACATCCGGTTCTCCGGATATATAAAACCATTATTAGACCGTGTATATAGAATATTGATGTCAGGTTTGGGTGGAGCGCATTGCTCTTCAGTTGCTGGATAGAGTTCAGCGGCGCGCCATTCGAATAATACGAAATCCCACACTTACGAAAGTTCTTCTCAAGTACATAAATATATAGTATCTATTTTGAGGTTTTGTTCATCATATCGATTAGTTCAAAGAAATGAGTCTCAAGCTAATTAATTTCAAACAATGAATATACACTTACCACACCAATCGCTTCCAGTGCAAATAATACGGTTCCAAAGAATAATGGAAACTCATAAATTGGTCCAACAGCTGCTTTACCTTCAAAACTAATTGGTTCGCGGAATATGTAGTGTAAAATAATTGCGAATGATACCAACGTCACAAAATTGGCGATGGTTGAGAATGGCGCCAAGTATTTTAGATTTCTGATCTGCAAAAAACAATTTTATACAGAAAATGTCAACCTACATAACCTGTAGCTACTTACCCAATTAATTAAAATTAACGGCAGCAATATAATCACCATATACAATCGTACATCAGTTTCGCCTTCGACATAATGATCAACGATCGATTTGATGTTCGACGAGACAAATACGACATAAACACAACACGTTCCAAGTTGATAGACAAGTAGAAATGTATTGATTAAATGTCTGAAAGCGAGAAATGGAATTTTATTAAATTTTCAATTATGTATTTATGTAATCAACATGCATGTGTCTATTACAGCACATAATTGTATAGTAGAGTACGTGTTGCTCGTTTGGTGCATCCGCTTTGTATAGATTCATTAATTCATCATCAAATCATGAAACTATTCAATAGATATCACATCGAGGTTATGATTTTTCAACTTGCTGCCTGAAGCAAATTAAGTTTGCTATATAATCACAAATATTTCAATTGAAAGTGTGAATTAGTTGCTTAAATTCACATGGTTATTTATAAGAAATGAAAAACCACCAAATGGAGCAGTAGCTAAAGCTCTACAAAAACTTTTGAATGCAAAACCCATAGTCTATGTCACGATAGTAAGTATATGTTAGCTCATATAAAGCTTTGAAGCTTCGAGAATCTATTTATCCAGTCACAATGGAAGGTGTATTATATTTTGTAATAATTTTGTTACATTTCGAGAATCAAATAGATTTTTTGCAGATTCGCTTTAGTCATTGTAGAGTGAATTAAGTCAGAATAACCTTTGCAGATTGGAGTGAGACAACAGAGCCTATAGAACCATAGAGCAACATTGTATGTTGTAGTCACATATAATATGTGACATACGACCCCAACAACACTTGAAAAAGAATATCGTCCATAACAGCAGCAGTGGCCATACACTCGAATTTATTTAAAAAAAATTAATGCCTGAATTGTCCAAGCTCACTTTGTATGTCCAAATTGAATATTTTCAAATAATATATATTTTTTTTTACTTATTTAGCCCTAACGTTAAGGACGTGCATAACATAGACTGTAGTTATCAGAGCTAGTCGTAAAGGAAGTGAAAAAACTTGGTTGGTTCGTTATAAAGCCCAGATTTTCCCATAAAATTTCAAATAAAAACAAAATCGGATTTAAACAATTTGATATTTAACTTTACCTGACGTAACCGAGATTAACGTCCAGGGCGTAGAACGTGCAGTCACTTCATCAGGCAACAGTGTTCTTGATTGAACTAGATAACCTACAAGTGAATACGTGTCCTAAGGCCGTAAGTCGAATTAAATTTCTTATTTGTGTAAAGGGTACGAGGGCTGCCATAAATGCTTTTAGAATTAAAATTTTTAATCAAAAATTCCTTTATTGCTTTTCAAAATATTCGCCTTTAAGATCTATAAACTTTTTCATACGTTCAAACCATTGATCGAAAACCGTTTGCTAGTCCTAAGATGATAGCTCCGAAACATAGGTTTTAAACGCTTCAATCGCATCTTCATGCGATAAAAACTGGGAAACCATTGGGTTCAAAGTCGAGGCTTTAAGGCAAATGACTCTTCTACTCAAATGATTGGATTGAGCTCGCATTATCGTAATGCAAAATTATTCACCGTTTTCGGTTGTTTTCTCTCAATTTGTTGAAAACGTCGTGCAAACAAAAAATTGACTGTCTTGATTTTCAAGAACCACAGTAGGGACATACCGGTTTTCGTGAAGAAACTCGTTGCCGTTTGCTTCCCAACAATTTTTGTTGGTTTTCCTTCGAATTGGAAGTTCTAAACAGTCCCTTTTCTTTCCAGCTTACACGCATATATCCATGACTCGTCACCCGTCAAAATCTTGTATACGTTTTTGGAGTAGCCCAACGATTTTTCAAGCATTTGGCAGCACCGATCGATACAAACCTTTTTTTGTGCGTCTGTCAGAAAATGTGTAATCGAACGTGCACATAAATTCCACATTTTTAAATGTGCCATCAGTCCAAGTCCAAAACCAAAAAACAATAAATATCTGATCTCTGGTTTTCGAGACCAAGACGCAAGTGATTTCAGTAGTGGAAACCACACGTTTGAAGGAGTGATGAGATTCAAGTATCTTGGATCTCTCATCACTCACGATAATAGTGTGGGAGAGGATATCAAGGTTCGCCTTGCCACTGGCAATCGGGCTTTGTATCCTCTACGTCCACTGCTGAAATCAAAATATCTTGCAAATACGGATAAGCTGAAGCTGTACAGAGTGTTGAATGTTGATCAGACCCGTTGTCATGTATGGATGTGAGAGTTGGACCTTGACGGATGAGTACGAAAGATGGCTTCTATAACATTCGAGAGAAGAATCATGCGTGTGATATATGGCCCAAAACGCGACGTTGATGGCACATACCGAGTTCTATTCAATCACGTGGATCAGGAATTTCATGCAAATTCCTGATATCGTGCATGAAATCAAAGGACAGCGAATACGCTGGCTCGGTCACGTTCGTCGTGCTGATCCGAAACGAATAATACAGCGATCTTTGAAGGGAGAACCGCCTTTCGGTAGGCGAAGAGGTCGCTGTCGGCGACAATGGCTCCACGGCGTAGAGAGCGATCTGGCATCTTCCAACTGCTTGCAACAGTATAAAGAGCTGGCTCGTGATCGAAACCGTTGGAGTCAGATTGTTGACACGGTACGGGCCAATAATGGCCTGTAAAAATCGGAAAAAATGTGCCATCATACGCTGGTGTTACTAATGCCCAGTACCTCGGTATTTGAAGGTATTTTTACAGTGTATATAAAACTATCTCACATCTTTTGGTTCTTATACAAAAGTATATATGCTGGGCGTGAATAAAATGGAGTCTGACAAGTCTGAAGTTATTACAATAAGATCTATAAAATCTTTAAAGTTGTGGTGTTTGTGTATCATACGAATTTGCCCAACAGAATTTGATAAAAGTTGGAGAAAATAATCTGCATAATTCGGTAGAACCACCCATGATTAGCTATATATAACATACAAAGCAGACAGTAATACCATTAAATCCAGTAGGAAGTCCCTTATTGGATGGGTAGATATTTTCGATAATGACCTCACATTATCGAGACTGAATTCAAAACACATTACTTAAATCTCTCATTTCAAAATATACAGCAGAACATAGATTACAAAGCAATATGTGCATATGGGCATCTGCTCATAAGTACATAAAACTAATACCACCACTAGAATAGTAGTTTCGCAATTCAAAGTTTATAACAATCCATATAAAGTACATTCAGACAGTAGATAATATTTTAAGAGTATCACCGTTGCTGTAAGGTTACTAGTGACTTACAATTTATCGACTAATGTTATAATTTTTCTAAGAGTTAGATCAATCTAATGTGTTATTGTAAAAAATTCTTTTACTTTAATCGGTAAAATCGGAAGATTTTCTTTTACTTTAATCGGTAAAACTTATGTTAAAACTTATGTATAGTGAACTATATTACGGCAACGATGATATTATCAAAATACCATCTGGTTGTAGTATACTGTCTGAATGTATTTCGAATATGACAGAACATATGAGACAGAATATTGATTAAGGTACTTGATATTTTACCATAAATAACTACTACACATAACCAAACTATATGGAGAAATCATGTATATAGACTGAAATAAGGGGAAATAATTGTACCCTTGTAGAAAAGGCTATGTTTAAGTTTTATTTTCTCTTTCATTACTTTACCATTGATATTACGATAAATAAAATTCACTCAAATCTATAAAACTAAGTTCAAATACAAACATGAAATCAAATAAATGTTTCATGCCACTGCGATGAGTTTCATTGGATTCATTTACACTTGGTCTCATGAATCCGGATTCATTCTTCGTATTTCCCTCCTTTACCTACAAAACCGGTTTTATTACCGCCATGTTGGGGATTCATTTTTAAACCAAAATTTTTTGTATTTCTCGGGTTTCATCGCACTAACACAAACAAAAATGAAATATAAAAATTCTCAAGGACATATAATTCCCAGTTGAAAAGCATTTATGAAATGAAAAAGATTCATACACATACATAGAAATATATTAAATGAAACCGGATTCATGAATCCTTGTGTAAACGACGATGGGATTTTTGAATCCACAGAATCCGGATTCATGAGACTAAGTGTAAATTTACACATTCAGGACAGTAAATGAGTTCGTCATATTTTATACAAAATTTATAAACAAACATTTATTTATCGTAATATCAATGATAAAGGAATGAAAGAGACAATAAAATTCAATTATAGCCTTTTCATCCAGGGTACAATTATTTCCCCTTATTTCAGTCTATATACATGATTTCTCCATATAGTTTGGCTATCTGTAGTAGTTATTTGTGATTTTACATAAAAACCAACTTATTTTCTCCATCGCCGCAGCAACCTGATATTTAATATACTCGTAATCCAATTTTAATCACATATCTCAACACTATTTAACAATTAGTTATATTTGTCACAGCTATTAATAAAAATTGCCGGTTGTAGCTTAATGGTCAAGAAAGTTTCTCGCGGTGGACCAACAATTAACTGCACCTAATGACATAAAAAGCGACGATATGGGTGTACTCATAGGACATTTTCAAAATTTTCCATCATTGGTTTGCACCCATTCCACATCCGAGGCCGGAGACCAGATAATAGTTACTGCGGTTATGAATTCGGTTGAAGAACGATACGGTTTCGCATCTGGAAACACGAGGCCGACTTTTTTAAATTAACATGACTGTGTCGAGAGTAGCATTAATGTCATCGATCTTCAATCTGACATGTTGCTCATGTATAGAGCCCATTAGAAAATAAGTCTTTATCATGTGATTGGCTTCACGGAGAAATCCAACTTTAAGATTTCCGATATTCTGTTATATATGTGATAAAACCGTGAGTACGATAGATTTTCTAAGTGATTGTATACGTTTGTATCAATTGGCAATCTCTTGTACAGTGACTTATGTGGAGGTTCATTGTTATGTTGGCGATATTCGATTTTTTGAATTTGTTAAAGTTTTTAACAATCTATAGGTTTTTACGGATGCTAGTCGTCAGCCAATTAATCAAATCACCTCCTACGACAAAGTCTGTTTACGATGATAGTTTTTATGAGTCTGACGTCTTGTGCGAAATATTTACGAAACATTTATTTGTATAATACAGTTTTATCAAGTCATTATCGAGTTTATGATATATTTTAGTCATGACAAAAAAGATATCTTCGAGAAACTGCCTTATTTTTTTTTATTTTTTACGTTTTGTTTTAATTGGATGCAGGGCGGACTTTTAGACAGTCCTAGCTCCTTGTTACTGTCAGAGCTCCTACACCCAACGCGCGATCCTTCAAGTAAAGGTTGATAGCTGCCTTAAACATGTGCACATGCAAACCAGCAAACGAATTCCTTTTCTTAGATGTTCGATTCGCGCTTTGCATCTTCAGTTCGAGGTTTCGGCAGCTTCACCGTAAACCTATGCGAATTAACTGTTCCTCGTGTTACCCGTCCTGGCGTAACAAATGGTGGTATTTTCTCCATTAATTCTGCAGAACATTTACCATTTATTAATCTATAGAACACGCAGAGTTCTGCAACTTCTCTGCGGTGTTGTAGACTGTCTAGATCTTTCGTAAGTCTGGGGTTTCGTATTATTCTGATGGGACGCCGCTGAACTCTATCCAGCAACTGGAGAGCAGTGCCATATGCTCCACCCCAAACCTGACAGCAATATTCTATGCACGATCTAATAAAGGTTTTATATATTTGGAGAACCTGATGCGATTTAAAAAACCGTCTGCATCTATTGAGGAACCCGAGTTTACGTGAAGCTGATTTGGCCAATGCGATAATGTATTCATTTCATTTTAAATTATTGGTAATCTGAACACCAAGCAGACGAATTGAGTCACAACTCACGAGAACGTGTCCTTTTACCACGTTGTGATTTCTTTTACGAGAGAATGTGCATATTTGTGTTTTTTTTTCTCGTTAAATTTGACCTGATTTTTTAATCCTCCTCCAAAAATAATGTACTCAAATCGGAATTAAGCGAAGTGACAACTTCCAGCCGTTTACCGTTTAACTGTGAAGCCGTTTACCGTTTAACTGTGAAGGAGTAGGTTCAACCTGGAATGAAATGGAAGAGTGCAATGTTGCATCATCGGAATACTGTGGATAGGGTTCACAGTCAACAAGTCACTATTCAACAAGTCATTAATTTATAACAAAAAAAAGTTGGTGAAAAAACTGATCCTTGAGGAACTCCGGCATTTAGAGAGTGTGTCGTTGATGATCTCCCATTTAGCACAACGTTGATCTTTCGGTCTTTGAGAAAGCTTTTTATTCACTTGATGGTCATCGAATCCAAGCCGTATGCCAAAAGTTTACAAATGAGATTCTCATGCTATACCTTGTCAAAAGCCTTGGATATATCTAAAGTGATTGCAAAGGCTTCTCCGTGTTGCTCAAGGGCGAGATTCCATTTGTTTGTAACATACGTCAAAATACCGGTTGTGGAGCGGCTTTCGCGGAATCCATATTGTTTATCTGAAATTATTTTATTAATCTCAAGATAATGCACCAGTTGTTGGTTAATGCATTTCTCAAAAACTTTAGCCACGGCTGACACAGTTGATATTGGCCGGTAGTTTGAAGGGTCTGTTTTATCACAACCACGTTTAAGGACCGGTTGCACCATCGCACTCTTCCAGACGTTCGGGTATTTACCTTGCTTATAAGAAAGGAGAAAACTCCTCACTGGCAAACTCCTTCAATAATCGAACAGGAATTCCGTCAGGTTCGGTGGCCTTATTTATGTCCATTGCCTTCAATTTCCTGAAGACAATTTCCTCCGAGATGTTGATAGGATCCATTTTGGAACCACAATACGGAATTGACGGAGGCGTAACTCCATCTGGGACAACTAAGGTCGAGTTCGAAGTGAAGACGTTTGCCAGTAAGTCGGCCTGCAAATATGGATCCACCACCAAAGCACCACCTGCACATTTCAATGCTGAAATAGATGTTTTAGAAATATTGGCAACCGATGCGACCATCTGGTAAAAGTTGCGATCGGAGATTTTCAACTCGGAAACCTTAGCGGCTTTCTTGTTGTCAGCTCTTTTCGCTTCCTTAGCACAGATTTTTTTACAGTTGTTACGTGTGGCCTTAAACGAAATTTAACGAAATTTCGTTGCGTTTATATTTCTTGTGAGCAGATTTATTTTGCTGCTTTGGCGACTTCTTTAGAAAAGATTTTAAAATTAGGATTGGGATTGGAAAAGGATGATGGGATATATTTATTCATTCCATGTAGAACGGTTTCGGTGAAATTGGAAACGGTGTCGTCTATTTGATTGTTATAAAAATAATGGCTTTCCCACGGGAAATGTTGAAAAAATGACCGTAACCCATCATTGCCAGCCTCGTTAAAATGCCATAGACGTCTTGGCTGTCTTTACTGTTTTTTACGGTTATTAGGGTGTGGTTAGAATTTCCAATTCCAGCCTCGACACGCGCTTCCATGGAATGCGGAATTGTTGTAAGACAAAGATCCAGAATATGACAGCTTGTAGAATTTTGATATTCAAATGTGGAATCACTAACAATCTGCGTAAGGTCATGCGAAACAGCAAGCCACTCCGTCTGACGCCCAGCACAGTTCGTATTTTGGTGATTCAACCATTCTTTATGGTGGGCATTAAAGTCACCAACCATAATTAATTCGCAGTAGGGATGTTGATTGCGAATATCATCACATTTGTCTGACAAAACCTCGAAGAAATTCATAGTTTCCGAATCCGTTTGATTGGGGAACTATATAAACTAAATAAAAAAAAATTTTATTAGGGAGGGATATTTTAAGTACAATAGTTTGAGCGGTTTTTGAGAAAATTTCGTACTTATGATGTCGAGCGTACGGTATGTGGTCTTTAATGAATATGCACACTCCACGTTGCAACTTGAATGCTTGTTCGAACTGGTAGCGCTTGAAGTAGAATTCATTCTCGTAGATGTTATGAGATACTTTTGTTTCCGTTAGCACTAATATGTCGGGTGAGATGTTGATGTGCGCAATTTTTATTAGTCACGAGTCCACGGACATTGGCAAAATAGATGGTAAGGCTATCATTGGCATTTTTCGGGGATTTTTTATTTTTCCTCATGGTAAAAAAAAACATTTTTGTACGCAAAAATCCGAAAAAACCGTCCCAACAAAAAATAAAAATTGAAATAATTAAAGCAGAAACTACAAAACTTAAATAAATTAACGCGGGCGAAATAATAAATTTTACGTTCAATTTATTATTTCGCCGTAGTAACGAGTAAAAATTATAAAGAAAAAAAAATAAAGAAAATAAAAAGTTTTACGGATGTGGGTGAAGCCCAACAATCCAACCATTTTAGTCACCTCTTACGACAAGCAGTGGGTGCTGTGGTGGAATTCTATGCATCCTCCCCAACCACAGGTGAAGTTATAATCGCTGTATTCTTATTTTTTAATATGCAATATGCGTTAGTGTCGAAAAATAGTCACTTTCAACACTTCTCTCCTTTGCTAGACTAAATATATGTAAAACCGACAGAAAATCTCTGAACCAATCTTCAGTATCACACATTGCATCATGCGATGAACCTCGTTTTGAAACAAACTTTTGGCGAAACTTCGACATGGGTTTTGTTGCAGATAATTTTTTTGCGGAATTTTGGCATATTCACTAATTTGAAAATGAAATTCAATCCAAAAACGTGAAACAACCCACTGAACTGAAATAGCTGAATAGATTCAGATATATATATATATATATATATATATATATATATATATATATATATATATATATATATATACATATATATACATATATATATATATATATATATATATATATATATATATATATATATATATATATATATTTATATATATATAAATATATATATATATATATATATATATATATATATATATATATATAAATATATATATATATATATATATATATATATATATATATATATATATATATATATATATATATATATATATATATATATATATATATATATATATATATATATATATATATATATATATATATATATATATATATATATATATATATATATATATATATATATATATATATATATATATATATATATATATATATATATATATATATATATATATATATATATATATATATATATATATATATATATATATATATATATATATATATATATATATATATATATATATATATATATATATATATATATATATATATATATATATATATATATATATATATATATATATATATATATATATATATATATATATATATATATATATATATATATATATAAATAAATTTCTTTTAAATTATTCTTATTATTATTATCGTGTGTAAGTAAATGACCCCTATAGTCGAGATAATTTTATATTACGTTACCATAATCGACAAGATATTTTGTACATTTCTTAATAAATACGATTTCAGCGGAAATTTAATTTCCACTCCACTTAGTCGAAATTAGAATTTTGCTAAGGTGCGACTTCGCTTATATAAAATGCTAATTGAAATCGTTCGACGACTACTGGCAATTTAGATTATTGTTTATATTCATGTTATATTTATTTGCATATTGTATAATGATATGACTCAAATGATCCGATGACAACAACATCTCCCAATCACCTAACATTTGTATGGAATTTGTCTCAGCGCAAAGATGTCTGTTTGTGTTGGATGGTGTTGGCTGTCAACTTTGCTTCTCATAAATCCCCATAAAAAGTGATCTAATGTCGTTAAATCGCATGCCAATTTGGTTGTCAACCGCCCAAATGAACAACCATCGGTCGTTGCATCATCACCTGTTAGGTGTATTTTATGGTTTCATTAGATATGCCTCACTGAGACCTTATTTTTTTCAAACATGAAAATGAAAACGATTCTACGTGATACCATGCAATGATAACGAACTAGTTTTTGCCCCAGCTTGATGAAATCGACTTGGGGGTGGTTGTGTAACAAGATCGTGCAATCGACGAATTATAAAGGTTCTTCGAAAATCGTTTGATTTTGCGGTGCGGAAGTGTGATTTGTAATGTATACACTAATCAGTGACTTTTGAGAATTGAACGACCAATGGTTGGTTCAATTAAGGTTGGTTATGGCGACCAAAATATATAGTAGCTTGAATAACTTTAACACGGTGTGCAATCGCACACGACTTTATATAGCGAAAAAATAACAATAATCTCATGTCATGGCATCTTCGTCAAATAGTTTTTTATGTTCCCGCGTCTAATTTGGATAACCTTGATAATCAAAGAGTTGGTTATTAATATTTTAATACATTTTATATGTCTTTAAGACTTAACAATTGTTTTCAGTTCTTATGAATAATAATATTTTGTATATCATATAACAAAGGGCTCTGAGAACCTACACAAAATTTAGATTTAAGTACATTCGCGGATTTGTTCAAAATTGTGGGCATTATGCTCGTGGTGTCCGTACATTATATTTCATACATTTACTGGATTGATTTTCGAATAAAAACTCAATTGGAAACGTGCACACTTAAATTCAAAAGAATGCCTTAAAGTAATTTTGTATATATCTTAAACAGAAATCTGAAGGCTAAAGGTTACCCGACCAAATATTTGAGTAATTACTCTTAGGTATGAAGAATTACTCAGCAATTATACTCTTTAAAGGTTAAGGTTTTAACATACTACTTTGCAATGGTTTTAACCAAATCGAGGACGTATTGTTATAGGTCCGATTTGAGCCAAGTACTCGAATATATAAATCTCACTTAATCGATTATATAAATCGATAAACAATAGTTAGTTTTGAAACCTTCCGTTCCTCGCAAGTAAAGGGTTTTCCAATAAGAGGTTTAATTTTGATATTTAAGAAAACGAGTGTTTTTTAAGTGAAATCAGAGAATGTTTATTTCACTGTAAAGAGGAAGATATGCCATTAACATTTGAAAACGCCAAGTGACTGCCACTTTTTATGAAATTGTCCATGACCAATTCGCACATTTGCGGCTGTATATCCTCGATAACTCCACGAATTCCATCTTTAAGGTTTTGAATTGATTGTGGGACATTGGCATAAATCTTATCTTTCACGTAACCCCAAAGAAAAAGTCTAAAAATGTTAAATCACAAAATCTCGGAGACCAATTGTGATCACCTCTTCGAGAAATATCACGGTCAGGAAACTTTTCTTTTGAAAATTGCTATTGTTTCGTTGTTTATGTGGCACGTAGCGTTGTTATGCTGAAAACAAACGTCGTCCACATTAATATCTTAGAATTCCAGCCATAAAAAATAATTAATCATAGCTCGGTAGCGCAATCCATTCACCGTAACAGTTGCACCCACCCCATTTTCAAAAGTAAGGTTCAATCACATTGCCAGTCTAAAACACGCATCAAACAGTGACACGTTGTGGATGGTAAGGCTTCTTCATCAATCATTTATGGATTTTCTGAGTCCCAAATGTGACAATTCTGCTTATTAACCTCCGAGGTCACTCAAGATGATTTTTCAATGATAATTCGGATAATTCAAATACATTTATTGAAGAACCCAATCAGTAAATATACACCGTTATTGCGGTGATCGAGTTCTTGAGTTAACTGAACTTTGAAAGTTTTAAGATCGAAGTTTTTATGCAAAATATGGTGTAATGTCTTTTGTGGAGTGTCTAGTTCCAAAGATTGATGAGGAATCGACCAACCTGGGGTTTATTGAACAGGGCTACACCAACTACATTCACAGTTGTTCTGGAGCGACGCATACGGTATCGGTTCTTCACATCACTAACTTATCCCACTAGCTCAAATTTTCCACCAGTCTCACTATTGCCGGCCGAGAAGGTGCTTCACGACAACCAAAAAGTGCTGGTTTCGCAAACTGTGAAAAATTTTCATCATTTTTTAGACAATTTCAATACATTGTTGATGCGTGTGCCGTATAATTTTTAGTAATGGTGTACTTTTTACTGGTCAAATGTCAAAAAATGACAGCTTCAACATTGACAGCTGCCCAAATAGCAACTCGAAATTTATTTACTTTTGTATATTTCTGCTCAAATAGATATCCTCAACATTTGTAATAAATTTTAAGCGCATAATTTTGAGGTTATTAGTACGACTCGATATACAACGGCTCAAGTCGTTTCAATATTTTCATATACATATCGTAACTTCAGTTGTAATATGTCCTCGTGTGCTGTATAGTTAAAATATAATTATTTTGATTTATTCCTAGACGTGATTGAAAAATTTTGCTAATGAAGTTTTACTTTGACATTCACTCTGAACGTCAGTGGTATGCTATACATATAATGTTTAACGATATATTGGCAAACCTTGATGATGAATTTTCATAAAACTAATACAATGCGACATGTATATGCCATTTAAGTCGTTGTATGTCAAGGTAATTAATACCGAACTCGGACTATTTAAAAAATCTATTATACTTACATTATATGCGGGGCTATTATTTTACACCAAGCGGGACCTTCGTTGAGAGCAGCTTCCGCAACCGCAGGGTACGTAAGACTCGGGATCTAGACAAAAAACAATTATAATCTCGATTCTGCTTGTTAAATGAGTCACTCACCTTTTTCCTTCTGCACAATTCGTATTCAGCTTTAATTAAGATATGAATACAATATGTACATAACAACCCGATTAACACTGTTCCAATGCTACCAACAAGATAACCAGAATGGTGAAATGCATTTGGCATTGCCAAAATTCCTGTCCCCAACGAACCTTTGAGTAAATGAATTAGGGTGTCCGAATTTCTAAATTGTACATAATAATCGGTTAACCAATAGTTTTTGATCGTATATAAGCCAAATTAGAAATACTTACGTTGTTGGGTGTTCGACCTTCCGTTGCGAATATGGATCATAGTCCGGATCTTTTCCATTGATTTTTTTCTCCGTCAATTCCAGCACGTACGAACCCGAATTATTTGATGCAAGATTTTTTTCGGAATTTGTAAATACACGAGTGCCATCGTCACCAACGAATGCTGTATTCTGTTGACCTTTGGTTGTACTCATTTTGATTTGATGTTTGAATAAACGACGCCGTGTTTTGTCTATAAAGTAAATAGAAAAAAATTTTGAAAATTTTGGTTTGCGAATATGAAAATTTTGCGCCACATGTGTTAAATATTGACCTTGTGCTTCTTATAACGACCTAATAAATTTTTATAATTTCCTGCTCTTTCTGCTCGTTGATTGATAAATTTTTCAATCGAAATTATGTTCATAAAAATATACAACATAACTATGTATATGCTTAGTTAATTATTTGTTTACAGATCTAAATGTGTCATACTGCTATACATACATTGTGTAGCTAACAAATGATACAATTAGCAGACGCATCAGACTAGAAATTTGATTTTATAATTACCAATGTCAAAAACAATTCAACATGACCAAGCTCAATATCCGTCAGTGATTAATGTTTTTGGCAGGTTACCGCGTTAACTCAAGCAGAGATGAAACAATTTACACATAGAAATTATACTTGTTCACAAAGGTAATGGTCGTCACACCTCAAGCGAATACGTCATGTGATGAAATTAATCATTTTGATCAAAGATCAGATCAAAACCGCTGTACTACAGTCTGAGCATCATAATACCCTTTGAAACATCGATCTTTCGAGTCTTAGTACTACCAGTTGCCTTTCCATGATGCTTGTCTCATGTTTCAGCAAGTCTAGCCACTATAAATGGCCGCCCAAAAACGACATTGCGCAGTGTAATTATCAAAGAGGAAATCCTCTTGTGTGGAGTAATGCGACGTCTTCAGCCAAAAACAAACACAAACACAAAAACTAGAACTGATTTTTGGACATTCTTAACTCCCCATATTTATAATGGCCGGCACATATAAATCGTCATAGATCTCCTAGCTCTTCAGCCTTTTTAAAAATATGAATTGCTGAGCTGTAAAGATGTCTACGGAAATATTGAAACTAAATTTCACATAAAAAGCCAGACCTAAGATAAAATCACTGTTACAATCTGATGACTAAAGCAAAATAGTAGATTTCGTTGTACTATAGGTGCAAACATGTTACACTTTGCCTAAATCAATAATGCTTCAGCACTCGCCTAATGTTTGGTTGCTCTCAACTAGCCAATCCCAGTGAATTGTAAATCGGTATCTCAATGTTCGGCTCCATCGCAATGTACACAAAAAGTACACTAAGAAATGGAAAGAAATGTTGAAACGTGATGGCCGGTGATTTAAATCACCTATAAAATTTCGTTTTTGCTTCCGGTATTTTTCGAGATTTGACCGCAGCATTTGATGATGGATCGCTTTGCCTGCTGTAAGGCATTGTATTATGAAGATGGCTTAACCTTTTCATATAAAACTGAAGCTGTGGAGAGGATTAGTCGTGTTGTTTACGGTTCTACAGCTTTAAGTGACTTTAAACACTTATATGACGTTAAAAAGAAAGTAAATGAAAAATTTTCGCGTGCTTCGGCTACATACTAGCGAACAAACAAGTACAGAGAAGCACTCTATCAAATGGAAATAAATTTCAGAGATCGACGTATCTATATCTTCTCTCTAACTGGTCAAGCTGGTTTAAGAGCATTGACCTATACAGCTTACGTGAAACTTTGACAATAATGTAACTAGTTTAAATTTACTTGGGAGGCTCAATTAAGACAGACTTTACAATGGATATCCGCAGTCACATGGGCAATATGGAAACCTGTTAACCAATAACTTGGCTTGGGCTAGTGCATTTTCTAACTAAGCTCAACCTGCGCTATATGAGAGGTGGGATCACCTCATATCATATCTATTATTTAAATCTTCCTTGTAACAATAAACCAGAAACTAACTTTGTTCTTCGGCATCAGTGATAGACGTATTATGAGGGCCGTGTTGAGTATTTTGATACTGTACTTTGAATAATCATAAGTTCCAAATGAAATCAAAAAGGGAAAAGCAGAATTTTTTGAGCACTTTCTATGCGCCTGTCCTACATTATCTTTCCACAGACTGCGTTGCAATGGAACCTGGTTCCTATTTAAAGGATCATCTAAAGATCTTGAAGTTACCAAATAAATTAATGGTCAATCGGAAAACAACTGATTGAGATTACAACCGGAACTGAGAGCGTTCGTTTGGATATTGGGATATGCCTGGAGCCTGAGTGTCGATTCATAGAACATGCTAAGTTTGCTTGAATATTGCTTGAATATGAAAATGGAAAAATTTTTTAAACCAAGAGACGAACGATTTCTATCAAAAGCCGGACACACAAAGTAGAAGGAGTCTTCAAGGCATGCCTCGCAAACAACATCATGAGATAGGACCGATGCGATATAGATGATCTTTAGAGCAACGATAACCCTTGATAATTCTCGCCTAGACCCTTATTTGGTAATTTTCCAAAGACAGATAACTTCATGTTAGGTTCATCAGGGACATTTAAGGTTTCTATATAGCACAATCTGTCAGAGATACTCATTCTGCTTGAAACAAATGAACCTACACTGCCAAAAGGTATCAGATCATACATGAGACTGACGTTCCAGTACAAATAGTAGAGCGAGAGCCAACCGAGTAAATACGGGAGATTTAGACAACTATCTGAGCAAATTGTGCAAACTCATAAATTTTGAGAGGCCATTGCAAATAACTTGTTTAAATTATATTCATTATTAACCCTATTCATTTCAGTGAAATCATTAGCACTATAGCTGGAGTTAATTTTGACTATTGAGGATTTTACTTTGACTACTGGCCACCTTGCAATAGATGAGTAAGATAATGATGGTAAGACCAGTGATTTAGACATAGAAAAATAACATTGTCGGGATTTTACCACAGAATTTTCAAAAGCCTCTTCTACATTGCAAGAATAAAACATCAGTTTTTGAAGTTTCAAGGGTTCACATATAACATTCAAATACATTAATTTTCTGACGAGCTATGGAGCTTTTCTATTTGTATCATATATGACTCCAAGTCAGGTCTCGAGGAATGTCTACTTAATAAATTATTTAGAATATTCGTTATTATGATCCTAAGTTTCTGTTACAAGTAGTAGACTATTGATCAACGATGGATGTTTGTTTTTAATGATCCAGAAGTAGTTTCAAGCAAGGTTCTTTATACTATTCTCACCAGAGATCAAATATCAACGTTTTTTTAATTTGAGTGCCCTCATTATTATATTTCGAAATGTCTATAAATAATTTATACTTGATGGATATCCGAGATAGTAAATGAAATATTTCGTGCCATCAGTTTCTTTCGCTGTCATACTTTCCTGGACGTGAACCACGTTATTCGAATAATGTCTGCTTTTACATTCAGTGCAAATCGGGATTCGAACATTTCCATAATTGTCACAGTCTTTACTATAATCCGATATTTAGTCGGTATGTTAGAATGTAAAGAACGGTACACAGTCGAGTTTGCCATATGATTTTTTTACATCATCGCATGTGCGGTAAATCACCAACAAAGACATATAATTTGTTTCGTCACGAAAGCATTTGGAGCGGAACACACCGTATTAGAATACTGATAGCTTACATACTATACATGGTCCGATATAATCTGCATTATCTGCGAAAATGAAGTTATTCCGTAGGTTCTTGATCTGAAATACAATACCGGTACATCGAAAACCGGGATACCGCTAAATTTTGCAGGTTTTGGTATTTATCCAATAAATTAATACAACCAGCAGTTACAATTAGAAAAATGGTTATTGATAATGGTGAAAGTGTGAGGAAAATACTGATTGAAGAAAATTCTGGGAAGGGGTTCAGTATAACATTCGACGAATGGACGTCATTGCGAAATCACCAATATCTTAATATTCATTCTGAAGACAATTATTGGAACTTAGGGCTAGTGCGGATCAATGGCCGAATTTGATCTTTCCTTAGAATAAATATTATGTGTTTGCCAAATGATGGCTTTGCTTTAATGAAAAAAGTATTTTGTTCACCGTGTACAACTTCCTGTTATTATTAATAATAAAATCTCCGCCATGGTTGACAGAACCAACCTCCACGGTTGACAGAAATTTTGAAGAAGAACAAGTGTCTATAAATTCGGATTCCGAAAATATTTTGCAAACTGACGATGGCAGAGGAAACGATGAAGATGAAGAGGAGTGTTCTCGAAACAATGATGGATTTTCGATCGAGTATGATGTACCGTTAACCGCCTAGGTGGCGCAGTGGTTAAAGCAACGGCAGTTGAAGCGGGAGGTACTAATTGGACAGTAATTTCAAGTTTCAGCGTATACGGAAAAACAATATAGTGAAGTGTCTTTTAAACGTATTAAATCAAAAGGGACTATGTAAACTCAATGATGAGACTATAGAGGAAGATGAAACTTAGCCTGAGTTTGGAAGTAAAAACTTAATAAAAAAGAAGTAACCTCACTGGTGTTGTAAAAACCTTGAATTACACAGTTGCTGGGAAAAACCGTGTTTAGCTCAAAATCGAGTAAAGTACCTTCGGAAGGAAATATGTATTTTGAAAGAGAGAACAAGAGGGGTATATTTGCAGCAGATGTGTAGTTTGCTTACGGTTCAAGCAAAATCTGTTGAATCTGAAAGAGTGATTCCATCTGCTGGTATTTTGTTAAATAAGCTGAGATCAAAACTGAAGACCGAAACACTATATGCCCTTTGCATGTTGAGAATACCTATAGGTATATATATATAAGATTTCGAAAACTATTGTTCCTTTTAATCAATTAATGTGATGTGGTTGTTATTTTTATTTCTGATATAACGTGAAATTTAATTTTTTTAAATACCGGTATTTAGATTTCATTCTGGTATTGGATTACCTACTTCAAATGTTGACTGGTATTTGAGATAATTTTGAGATTCCTTACATAAATCATTAATCTCAGATAAACTCAAAGGTAATTTGTATATATATATCAGAGCCGTCTAAAATAATTCCAATTTGATTTTTACATTGATTCTTATGGGAAAGTGTAAAATCTACCTTCACTAAAAAAAGTTCTACTTAAAATACGTCATCTTATTACGGCTCTGTATTTTAGATGGCTCTGATTATATTCACTGCAAAAAACTAGTCGATGTCAAATTGGACTCGAAATCTAAAATCTAATCATGGGTAACCAACCGCATTGTATGCAAATCTTCATATTAATTGTCAAATACATTACACTGTGCAATTATATTTTACCGACAGTGAAAATATTAATGAATTTGCAAATATGGGATTTTGAAGTACATACTTCGATACATATTTGGATTACATATACAATTAATGAACGCGAATACAATTAAAAATTAACCTTCATTGTTCGTTAGACTAACGCTAGACTTAACCAATAATTAATCTAAGGTCTTGATAAGTTCATATGCGGGTACAAGTCACATACTAACAGTTATATTACGAAACTTAACACAAAATAATGTCACACCCTCAATATAGGTACTGCAATGCACTATTGTAATTTGTTTATTTGATTTCCTTATCACCTTGACATTTAATTTAATCGAAAGAATTTTTATTTTCTTATATCACATCTCAAGAAATTAAATATTAATCAGTTCTTCTTATTTTCTACTGTGTATATTATTGAGTGAAAATTTGATTTATTGCCAGAATTACAACAAGATTAACAAATTCGCTGTGTGGACACAGTACGATAGTACCAAGTTGGCTCAATAATAAACGGGTATGATCGTAAGGTGTTTGGTAATCGAACGGTGTGATTTATTTCTGACAAAATATTTGAAAAATTTGTGAAAGTGGAAAATTTTCTGTTGATTGACTTGATGAAAACTAATTTTCATGTTATACGGTTATTTGATTTTATTAATTAATGTTCAGTTTTGTCAAGTTTAATTATTAAAAATTAACTGTCAAATTTAGACGGTTTAACGATACTTGGAAATTTGAACTTTTATAGTTGTCGTCATATAGATTAATAAGTCAAAATGATTAAAATGAGATTTATTTTATGTTGGGGTCGAATCACTCCCATATAGGTTTGAAATGTCTCCTAGTTCATAGTCCAACTTCATATTTACATAGAAAACGCTTGTCCCATTTACTATCAAAATGTATGGGGACTACTTACCAAAGCCAAGTACTTTTTTTAAGAAGTTTAAAGAATTTTGATATTTTTATATTAACAGAAAATTTCAGCTTCAAATTTAATGTCTTCGGGAAAGATGACCAACTGTCGAATCCCGAATCGAACTCCACTAGCAGAGGTAATCTTATAGATATTATTACAAACTATGGCAGTTCGGTAAAAGATTTTTTGAGAACATCATGATCACCCAAAATGACTATTTGGTCGTTGGTGATTTTAACTTTCACAATTTGTAGTGGTCTCAATCGCATAATTACATCTACCTGATTGGTATTTGTGATAATGCAAATACTTTAAAACAATCTTTATTTACTGACAATCTGTATATAAACCATTATCTATCTATCTTTACCTTTTATTGTATAGAAAAAGAGGTTATAGCCACCACTTTGGTATAAAAAAGAGATTCGATTATCTACAATCGCAGAAAATCTGTGGTAAACTGTTAAATCGAAATTACTGCCAGGTTCAGCGTTTTTGACAATTTATCAAATTTGATAAAAGTGTAATTTCTTCCAATGATCCTTCCAATGAAAGTTTTTTCGACCAGGCTTACTCTTACAGCCCAATATTATAAAATAGGTTTTTGAGCCCAATATATACTATTTCAAGTAAATAAGTTCGCTGAAACACCCACTAATTCTTCAACAAAATCATTTAATTTAGGCTCAAGATTTATGGTTTCCCACTTTGATTCCTGAGCTGGGTTGAACGTTAATTGCAGAATAGATATCAAGTGTACCATACAGTAATGTCAATAAACGACATTGAATGTGTGATCTGGAAAATGGTATAATAATATTTGCTTGAAATTACTTTGCTGTAATCTTTACGTCGCCGGTTGTAACTTAATGGTTAAGAGAGTTTCTCATCACGCTGCGATCTCGTGTTCGATTCCCGCCGTTGAGCAAAAAATTAATCTGTAACCGGATGACATAAAAACCCGTTTGTGTGTAAAAACATTCGTTGGACTGACCACCTACAATTTGCACCAATCGTTAAAATTGGTTCGTAAAGTCTCAGTTGAGACGCGGTAAAGGCCGTTTACGGCCTTCAAGCCATATATAGATTATTTTATTTTTAATCTTTACGTTATTAAGTCGATCAGTGAAATTTAATAGTTGCAAAAGATATCATAGTGAACGGATTTTGTTTCCATCAATTGTAAAACGGTTATTGTTAAAATTACACAGTCGCAACTAGTCCTTAATTTCTCGATTCTTTTTCACTATGTTTCACTTGACAGTATTGAATTTTTTTTTATTTTTTTTTTCGTTTAGTTTTATTTGGGTACAGGGCGGACTTTTAGACTGACCTAGCTCCTTGTAACTGTCAGAGCTCCTGCACCCAACGCGCGATCCTTCAAGTAAAGATTGATAGCTGCCTTGAACTTGTGCATTTTATACTTCAACGGAAACTGAAAACCAGCCAACGAATTCCACTTCTTAGATGTTCGATAAATAAATTCGCGCTTTGCGTCTTCAGTTCGAGGTTTCGGCAGCTTCACTGTAAACCTATGCGCATTAACCGTTCCTCGTGTTACCCGTCCTGGCGTAACAAATAGTGGTATTTTCTCCTTTAATTCTGCAGAACATTTACCATTTATTAGTCTATAGAACACGCAGAGTTCTGCAACATCTCTGTGGTGTTGTAAGCTGTCTAGATCTTTCCTGAGTCTGGGGTTTCGTATTATTCGGATGGCACGCCGCTGAACTCTATCCAGCAACTGGAGAGCAGTGCCATATGCTCCACCCCAAACCTGACAGCAATATTTTATACACGGTCTAATAAAGGTTTTATATAATTACTGCGAATACCAAATTGCAGTGGTTGGCGATAGATCGATCTATGGGTTTTTCATGTCATCAGGAATTTATATTCGTCAAAGCAGAATTTAACTTAATTATTTAAACCATTTAAAATACCCATTTAATTAAGCATTTGCAAGCCAAAATGCAAGATTCTAAAATCACAATTTTAAGTTAAAGTTACTAAAACAGTAAAAATTCCTGAATGACCAGAAGCAAA
Organism: Tipula lateralis; assembly: GCA_963932295.1. Lineage (NCBI taxonomy): Eukaryota > Metazoa > Arthropoda > Insecta > Diptera > Tipulidae > Tipula > Tipula lateralis. Next base: position 115,504,023 of record OZ010738.1, read on the forward strand.
GGTATTGGCTGTACGAAATGAAATCGAGATATGTGGAATGAGGTTTAAGACATGCTTGTATACATTTGCTTAAAAGGCAAAACCAGAAGAGATTCTTGCATCGAATTGTGCCTGTAGATAAAAAATGGGTTGATTACGATAACCCCAAGCGGCGAAATTCATTGAGAATTTTCGGCTACGATGCCAGGTCAACGGCCTAACCTACTGTTGACGGGTCCATAACAATGCTGATAAAATGATAACAATGTTCGGCTACATGTTGTTATAGTGGTTAAAACATACTGAATAAAAAATCCCTCAACGTTGCCACTTTTGCTATATCTGGTTTCAAAACTGTCCCCATCATAAGTTTCAGCATAAAAATGTGTACCCTAACTAGAAAGCAGGACCTAGTTTTCATGTTTAAATCTTGGATAACACCGTTGCATAATTGTTGCACAATGATCCTAGTCAATAGAACCTCTGCCTCTAGCTCTGAAAATAATGTTGGCATATTGGCATTTAATTGTGATTTAAAGACTAGAGGTGTATTCGATTTTTGGAAATACCCGTGTAAAAGTTGGAAAATAGGGTGAAAAAATGAAGGTTACACCATTCTGACGAAATTAGCATTCTGTAAAATATGCAACATTTATACAATTTTATGTTTTTTGACACTGCAAGTGGAAAAATGAGTGTTAGGCGAAATTTACAGCTCGATGAACGATTGCTCTTTAGTAATAGTGGAACAACTACTTAAATCAATACGAATAGCTGTCAAAATGCATGGCAAAAGTAGTAAGATAAAATTTTTTTTTATTTTTTTTTTTATATTTTATTCTATGCTATCTTTTTTGGGGCTCAAGGCTCTCCCAGCTCTTTCGCGGTTCGCTTATTTACGTTTTTCTTTACGCCTTAACGGACAAATCGAGGACGTACGGCTATAGGTCCGATTTTCGTAGAACCATCTGCGCATTGCATAGCTCCATGCCAGCCTATAGTACTGACATGGAAGATGGGTCGGCTCATGAGTTCTGCACTCCAACAGGGGGTCATAGATGTGTTCATTAACACCACCGATCGTAATCAGATGGTGAAAAATCCCTTTTGCATCCTGCCTCTATCGGGATTCGAACCCGGTACCTCCCGCTCCAACTGCCACAGCTTTAACCACTGAGCCACCTGGGCGGAAAAAGTATTAGAAAGCGTTGCAGGTATATAGTAAGAACTGAACGACCTAGAACGACCACACGCGGTGATGTTTTTAAAATTATTAGAAAATATAAGGAAAGTAAAGTCCCGCATGCCACCGGTTGTAGTTTAATGGTTAAGAGAGTTTATCATAACGCCGCAGTCTCGAGTTTTATCCTCACATATTTCGGATTAAAAATATGCTCCGCATGACATAAAAAGCGATGCTTTTAAGTTATAGATTATTATTATGGAGGAAAATTCAAAATTTAAATCTCGAAAAAATTGTATGGATCAATCGCCAGAGCATAAATCAAGATTCTACAAGTCTTTAGCACCAACTGTAAAACATGGTGATAGGAACGTTAATGGTCTCATGAGAAGGTATTAAACATTTTCATTTCCGGCAACGCCCCGTAATATATAGCTTGTATAGCAAAACACTTGTCAGATAATGGGTTCCAATTACAATGTTTCGTGATTACACCCGATCGAGCAATTGTAGGATGAAACTGGAAGGCTATTATGAAATAATTCGATATCGGATTTTTTTCCGATATCAAAAATCCGAACCGACGTGAATTTTCCTATGGTGAAATTGTATGATCGAATTTGTCAAATGTAAGCAAAAACTAAGCAATAATGTATTCTGTAATTCACTTGAAGTTGCTAAATTTCATTTTGTTGTTACTGTTTTAACTGACCAATTTTTGTTGATGCTATAATTTACTAATGACTTGGCAGATGAAATCTATTAATAAAATATTCCTCTTAAACAGTGGGGCATTTAAACTACAAATTCGATAACACGGAATGAAATTCTAGCAGTCGAATTTTGACATTCGGTTTTTGGAAAATCCAATATCGTTTTGTCTTTTTAGTCTCATAATAGCGGATTTTTCGATATAGGATTTTCATAATAGCAAAATCCGCTTTCGGATCCAACATCAAATTTTTCATATTAGCCTCCGTCGTAAAATGGGAAAATACAAAACCAAGTAGTTGCTGAAAACCTATGCTAGTACTGTGTGGGATTCTCCTCGACTTTACTGTTTAACGTAAATTAGTAAAAATTGTCTCTGATCGAGACACCAAAGATAGTACCCAAGTTAAGGAAGTTGAGGTAAAACACATTAATCTAGTAAGAGTCTAATTAGTCTCATTGGCCTATATCCCATAGTTTGTTTTGAATTGTTTTAATATTTGTGAGCAGTGAAGTGGTGGACTTAGTTTTTCCACTACCGTTTTGTTTGGTAAATGATAAGATATAAAGCTTTCATCATTTACTTAATATATGTAGCTTTCCGATAGCTCCTCAGTTAAAAAAAATCTATTAGATCCTCCTAAGTGCTTCAAATAGTTTTAAACCTTTTCAAATTTTCACTTCAAATAGTTTTAATCTATCCTAAATTGTCTTAACCAAATGCATGGAGAACAGTGTATCGATTTTATATAACAAGATTGCCGATGATCAAGTCAGCGGTGTATCGAAAAATTCGGCAACGAGAGGTTAAAAAAGTTGTACAGATAATTACGAATAAAAATAGATCCTCATTAGTTGTTTACCGATACGAAGAGGAATGCGTCGTTGAGGATGAGTGTATATTGTCTTAAACATTAATATATTTACAAACATAATCACTCATGTTAGACAAGAGGTATTGAACATCACACGTTACTACACTTGCTGCTGACATAAATGGCTAACTGCAGTTAAAAAATAATTTGTTGCCCAAACCTCACGTTACGTCACTGAGTCCAGTTATACCTTTACTGGAATTAATTGCAAACTCTCTTCTATACTATTTGCAAGTCTTAATAGGGTTTAATGCTCTCCTTAACAAATAGAGTTGACCCTCATCTCCCTCGTTTCGTTGATGTGGCTTTTCTTAATATCGAATGTTTTTTATTGATTCTTGATTTTTGAAAAATATATGCTTTCTCATTCTGATTTAATCTTAATGTTGCAGATATTATTAATTCTCAATTATTTTGGTTTTAGGTTGCCCAAGAGTTTTATTTGACCGAATGAATCAATAATGCTATAGTATTAGCCAACTGGATGAGGCGAAAGAGAGTTTAAACTTCAAATATCATTTGGGTGATAGTTTATAAACGACTAAAATTTGAGTGATATTCGAAAATAAAAGTTGGCAGTCAATGTACTATCCAAATCAACCATGTTGCCAACAACTGCTATACAAATCAAATACACATATTATTATTTTTCACCTTGACATTGACAAGAACTACTTGTTGCTATTATAAAATAAAAGTAAATAAAATAAAGAAATTATTTTTATAATATTACATAAGTAATGCACAAATAATAAACAAATTCTCGAGCATAAAGAAAGACAAAGTTAAAGAAAACGAAAATTAAATTATTCCGGTCTCTAAATTTAGATGAGTTCATCAGAACGGATAACTAAAAAAAAAACTAATCATAATACTCGTACTATATACTCGTAGTATTAAACCACATTGAATGCCATTGATACAGTTATTAGTTGGATGGAATTTTTTTTGATGGAATTTTCCATCACCTTATTTATGCTTTACCCGTGTTTGACTATACAATCAAAGTATGTAACATGTGGTATACCTTCATCGAAAAAAAATTACTCAATCATCATAAAATTACTCAACCGAGTATCCAAACCATCGCCGATTTTTATATATTGAGGCGCGCAACAGTAACACATATCTTAACGATATATCGTGTATACATACATATACAACAACAATAATAGACGTGTATTGTAATGTTTAATAAATTAGTTAGTTAATAGAGGTAGTTAAATTACAAATTATAAGCTAATCTTATATATTTTGTTGTTATCTTAATTCTTAAGTGGAACCGGTATAAACTTGATTTCCACATTGCATGCGGTCGTTTCATTTCAGTTCAATCCAATTTATGTAAATATTTAAATATTATGTTTAGTGTGAATAGTACTAATTTGTATTACAATGATTGATGGTTATTGATTTATTGTGTATCTAATAATTTGTTCATCGATAAAGTGCATCAATTATTTGTGCGTGTGGATAGCATATCTTTGTTAATTGGTGAAGTTAATTATTATACGATTATGCAAAACAAGGTATTTGGTTAGGATGTCGAAGAAGGTTTGAGAAAAGTACCATAAGGCGCAGTGGTTAATGCTGCGGCAATTGAAATGGGAGGTACTGGGTTCGAATCTCGATAAATATAGGTCGCAAAAGGGAATGAATATACATCTATTACCTTCTGTTGGAGTGCAGAATTAATGGACCAACCCATTTTTTTCATGTTAGTACTATAACTGGCATGGAGCTATGAAATGTGTAAATGGTTCTACTTAAATCGAACCTATAGCCAAATGTCGAACCATGAAAGAGTTGGTAGAACCTTAAGACCCAGAGCAAATTGCAAAGATAGAAACAGACAGTCTGAAAGTTTGAAGCTATTAAGAATTATCGTTGTCGATTATAAGAGACCGGTGGGTGTTTTGATACTATATATTACACGATAAATATGTCATAACGATAATTTAACAAGCCATTGCTGTCCATAATATGTCTTATTCGTTAATCTCATCATCTATTATTATACATAATATACGGATTTTACAGGTTAATGTTGGTCTGTACCGTATCAACAATCTAACTCCAATACGGTTTTTATCACAAGTGACCTCTTGTCCAAATCAGCTATTAGATTTCATAAGAAGACGTTTTGAAGATGTACACATACAATCGATAGATTTACAAAATACATTTACAATAATTTACATTATACAATCGATACACACTTTATTATCGACTATTTGGAAGTCCAACATATTTTTTGTACCTGTGGGCCAATGCGAATTCAATTTCCACGATTTTCGAGGTCATTTCCACTGTGTAGCCATATATAGCGTTGGGACATATGGTGTCGACTTTTGAACCTTCGAATTTCTTGGAGGGCAATGAGTTCCAGTCGATACTCTCAAAATATAAAAAAACATAATCGTTGAGTCGTGGTCAGACAACCTTATTTCTTTTGCATATAAGAGTATTAGAGAAAATTTGAAACGTCATGTATTTATCAGATTAATGCTTTAACATGCAATTGCAGCCAATTTTTAGAATAAATTCACTACGAGCGAGGTATATATACTAAACTGAATACGTTAACAAACAAAATTACTGCATTAGAGAACAACGCATGCAACCGCTAAGAGTCAGTGTTTGGTTCTATAAGTTGTCAAACCCTACTTATTCAAAAGTGAAACGAGTAACGCAGTTACGGTGAATGATAAAGTGGCGTAAGACGGTTGACATGAATATGCGGTTTTGGCAGGACGATGCCACTTGACACACAGCGCAAGAAGTAATAGCTATATTGCAAACGAAACTTCTAGGAACGTTTTATATCACGAAATAACAAGATCATTTTTGTTTGTCGAAGTTTTATAATTTGAGTTATGAATCTTTTACAGTCAGGTAATGCCATCTAGATTATATTATAATATATCGATCAAATGGCCCTCCAATAACTTCACTCATTGAAACTGGCCGGAGCGAATACTACACTTATATAAATTGGTGACCGCAATGTGATCGTTTCAAGAGTAACTATAACTTTTTAAGATCAGTACAAAAAATGTAGGTGATTCAAAATACTATTGTATAATGTATATTACGATTAAATAATGTTGTGCAGTTGTTTCCGGTAATTAGTTCGATATTTCTTGTGTACATATTATTATAGTACAGATTAAGTTGTACTAGCAATGTACATATTACGAGTTATTTGTTTTTTATTTTTCCAATCTGTTTTGGGACTCAAAGCACTTCCAACTGTTTCCTATTCTTTTCTTCCTTACGCCATTACAGCCAAATCGAATACGTACGGCTGTAAGTCCGATTTACGTAGGAACCATCTGCATATTGCATAGCTCCATGCCAGCCTATAGTACTGAAATGGAAAATGGGTTAAAAAATCCCTTCTGCATTTCGCCCCCAGCAGGATTCAAACCCGGTACCTCCCGCTCTTACTGCCGCAGCTTTAACCACTGCGCCATTGAGTCGGTTTAACGTACTGCAAATGAAATGAGATGGAGGTTTCGAAAACGGAAAATCATCGTTCGCAATATTGGAAATCTAAAGTGCAGCAGTTTACAAATATTGGATCACGTATGTTTCCCATTTTTCAATCAACCTAAGTCTGTTTTACTTTGTAATTTTATCAATACTGTATATTACAATATTGTAGGATGCAAAAAATAAACTAAAGATTACGGGTTTTTAAGGATCGGTAGCTTATCCGTCTTGTTGGTTTTAGATGCCTGAATCTTTACTCAAATGGGCGGTGTTTTGGAAATAAGAAAATACGATCGTGTCTTTACCGTTGGACATTATTTTACGATCTCTAACATAATTGTTGTTCTAGCAGCATTTTATCGAAATGAAGAGGAAATTGCTGGTTTATCAAACTAATGAGGAAAATTTTATTTTTGAAAAGACTGCCACATTTTATAAAAACCATTGTTAAAGTAATACCTTTGTCATCTACTTTTTATAAGCACAACGAATCACGCTCTAGATTTTACTAGTGGGAGAAAAGTAGCTCCAAAATTAATTTACTAATAGAAACATAAGTAGTAATAGTAGTCCCTTTTGAAGTAGTATTTCTGGTAAATATCTTTGTTGGTATTATCACAATTTTAGAAATAAATTTAATAAATTCCATAGCGGCTTCACGTGGAACATAATTTAAATTTATCAGGTAGTTTGGAAAGGTAAAACGTGTAACCTTAACGAATGATGGAATGGTAAATCGTCGATTTTTCGTTAAATGCTGAGGTACAGAATCAGATGCGGTACATTATACCCCAATTAATCTATGTAGGTCTGTGTCGAGTATTTAGACATCCATGTGTAAGGCCACGTTCTCACGGGCTGAGACTCAATTCGTCTGCTTGGTGTTCAGATTTGCAACAATTTAAAATGGAATGAACACATTATAGCATTGGCCAAATCAGCTTCACGTAAATTTGGGTTCCTCAATAGATGCACACTGTTTGTTAGATCGCATCAGTTTCTTCAGATATAAATCCTTTATTAGACCGTGTATAGAATATTGCTGTCAGGTTTGGGGTGGAGCATATGGCATTGCTCTCTAGTTGCTGAATAGAGTTCAGAGGCGTTCCATCAGAATAAAACGGAGCTCCAGACTTAAGAAAGATCTAGACAGTCTACAGCACTGCAGAGATATTGCAGAACTCTGCGTGTTCTATAAATGGTAAATGTTCTGCAGAATTAAAGACATCCAACTGAAACATCTAACTGAAGATACAAAGCGCGAATTCATTTATCGAACATCTAAGTAGTGAAATTCGTTATCCGGTTTTCAGTTTCCGTTTGAGTATAAAATGCACAAGTTTAAGGCTATGTTTATTTGAAGGATCGCGCGTTGGGTGCAGAAGCTCTGACAGTTACAAGTCCGACATACAAGGAATTAGGGCAGTCTAAAAGTCCGCCCTGCATCCAATTAAAGCTAAATTTAAAAAAAATATATAAAATGTAACAAAACCAATTGATGTTGATTTCCTAACTAAATTCGACTGTATTACAAAACGAGCCTTGACAGATAACAAAAAATATATCGCTGTAAGCTGTTATGAAAAAAGATAACTCGTCTTCGCCACGACTATACACTTTATATAATCATGAAAAAATATAGGTAATAATTAGGTGATTATGAAAAATTACTCATTTAATTTTTGTTTATGACTCGTGCCAAGATATACCGGTCAAACTTAAAGTTGTTCATAAAATAATTACTCAAGCTCAGTTTCCTTATTTCACCTCTAGAATATTCAAGTAAGCGTAACACAAAATTGCCCGTTCTGAATTCGAAAGGTTTGTATAGACCATTTGATTTCTCAATTTCCACACCTTTATATAATTAGTATCAAAATGAGTGTAACGATTAGTAGTCATGTGAGGGTTATAGGACACTTAATTTGGTGATATTAACGGATCGATATCCACTGTTTATTGATAATTGTTCACTGAATTAACAAGGTTGTAAGTTTCTCTCCAACATAAATTTGTTACGACCTATCCTTTAATTAATAATACCAAAAAACCAGACTTCTAAATAGGTGATCTCACCGTAATTCTGTTTGGGACATCACGTGTCGATACCTTCTGACAACACCTCTCTTTTAAGTCTCTTTTCATTACAAAACTCTCTTGCCAAAACGGAAACTCAAATAATTTATACCAATATAAAATTTGGCTCAATATAAATCTTCATGTTTCACCTAGCATAATCACTAAAGTATTCTTTGTCGGAGAGGAAATTTATTTTCTGGAGAGAGAGAGAGAGAGAGCATAAAATATGCTGTTCACATATTTTCTATTATTTATCATATAGAAATAATTTTCTTAAGGATGAGAACGGCCATCTACCAAATAGATAACTTTACACAATGAATTTTCACAGTAAGAATGTAGGTAAGGCTCGGTTAAAGTGGTTGCCTACGCACACTTAAACCAGTTCGTTATAATACTACAGATTTAGAACTCACTGTTCCAGTTCCTTGTGTTTCATTAAACCATATAGAGTTTGTGATGAAAAGCAAAATATTTTTCATATTACTGTTTTGGAGCTAAGAGAACATTCCATCATGTAGCTACCCAAGTAGAGATTTTTTAAAATAAAACTGATTCACCGTCTCCTCCTCCTCCACATTCTCAAAGATCCTACAGAAAGTGTAGGTTCTTTGCATTCAATTTAGGCCAGCTGGACTTCAGTAAGGGTAATTTAATTTAATTACTAACAGCTGAATAAGACAATCATATCAGATTAATAAAATCTCAAAAGTAATCAGACAGTAAGTTACGAAGATTTTTTTTAAACTCGAGTTTCTTTACTAATGTGTTCTTTACATGCTGTAAATGTATATCATTTTATTCAAGTAATGATTTCTAAATCAAGTTGGAGTATTGTGCATATTTTATAAAAGTGAGACATTGGAATATGCTTTATGCTTATCATATGCAAATGATTTCCGTGTGATTAGGAAGGTAAGTGGCAATGGAACAACATTTGAAGGAGGTAGCACCACAATTAATAAATTGTTTTACTTATGTTTGGCTTTTGATTGTTTAGTTTCAAATACCTGTTTCACAGTACGGCTATATAACATTAAAAACAAAGTAACAAAAAGATTTTTGAAGACTCTAGGCTTCTACTATTTTTTATTTTTAGGTTAAATTTCTTTTATGACCTGCAATATGATCATTACATTGTGTTGTGCTGTATGTGTAAAATGAGATTACTATGTGAGCTCTGGTCCATGGTTGCATTGATTGATAAGCTTTGTACCTGTGGTGAACTAACCAATCGATGAAGAAGTGGATTTGTTTTTGAACTGAGTGTTGTCTGGGAGCTAGATCTGATAATTCAATCTGATAAGTGACTTCAATGAACAACCGCTTAATCGAAAAGATCAATTTCATCTATTCAGGTATATGCTACTTGAGAACAGCTAAAATAGTTCTAGCAAATTACATATACTTATTGTATGATTTATTAAATTTTAGTGTAGGGTAACGATCATTATGTATTGTGAACAATGACGAATTCGTATTTTGGCTTTCAACACTACAAAATAAATGCTATATGTTTACTCCACAGCATACATATTCTAACTTTCAAAGTATTCTTAAAGAATTAATAAAATGTATGAATGATAGGTAGGGTCATCTAGTTACCCATCTCATAAAAAAATCTTTGTCTGGCAAGTATAGAAACTTCAGTTAACCTAGTGGTGCATTGAGTAATGATTTGTCCTTTCGAGTGGGTGGTACAGATACAGAATAGAAAAAGATTATTAATAGCTAATTCCAATAAGTGATGAAGTATGGATACTCTTATGACCTCCTGATGGCGTGAATACACATAATAGATCGAACTATCGTTCGCTACTACAGATTAGTATGGAGCTATGTAGTCTGCAGGTGACAGTACTGTACTTTAGAACTTACCAAATTTTGTTTATTGACGTTGCCCAGCGGACGCTATATTGTATTATTAGTTTCATAAGTCAAAATATAGCTATAATATTGTCTGTCATCTAGAAACAAGATGCTCGTCAGAACAAAACATGCCATGATGTACCATTTAAATGCCGATAAACTCAACTGGTTTGGTTCAAAACCGGACAGCAGATTTCGATTAGGCAACATCGAATAAGTGTGGTCGTGAATGTTGTAATAGGATACTGTTTCATAGGTTAACATGCGGACAGGCTTGGAGTCTCCTCACATAATTACTGTCTTAGCTGTGAAAATGTGGATGTCGAAGAAACAGTAGTTCACTTGCGTTGCACCTATCCCAATTAGTCTGATGGTATCTTTAGAATTACAATAAGTGGCAGCGGAGTGCAACTAGTACTTCACCTACAAGACCAATATTGATTTTTCATCAGTCAAGATGAATATATGCATTACAGTATAGTGACAAGTATTCTATGCACCAACGATAAGGCCAACTCATACCTAACTGATCGAAATTAACTTAAGTACACTATAACGAGTATGACTTTGTCAATAACAAAAGTTCATCACCAGACGGTTATTTATGATCTACAGATTTTTCATCAACCCAAATTCACAATGGTATACTCATTAGCATATTTCTTAAAGGTTGGTTGTATTCTTCGTTACTTGATTTAATATATACAGTTTTTCTTAAGCTTATTTATCGGTGGTACTGTATATAGATAAAATCATACATCAATTTAACCCTGTATTGCGTACCTTTTATTTCTGTATATCCTTGAATATTAAAACCAGTCTAATTTCGGAATTTCGATACAAAACGTCTGATCGCAATAATATCTCGTGCTTTGTAAATTACGTAAGAAGACCTTGAAAGCCCACAATAACTTAAATACTTTGCGTACACACAAAAGACAATCTTTATTTACAAGTCGTCTTTGTTGTGAATACATTCATATACATATATGTATAGTATATGTACGTATTTTGAAGACAATATAAACGAGTACCGACATATAGTCATAAATAACAACACCAAAATAAAAAGACAAATCGAAAGCACATTTATAATAGAAAGTTGATTATATTATTGGATATTTTGTAAGGACTGGAAGAACTGCTTTAAGTTTATAGTTTATACAATCATTATCATGTCATCTGCAAAAATGATTAAAAATCTGTTAATGTGACAAAATGTGCAATATTGTGAAAGTCGACAGCATACATACAAAGTGTGCGTAGGAGACTTTAGTACCACCCTATTAACCATATACACCAGCTTTTGTCGATTAAGTGAAAGTAACTCAACATCCTATAACGACATTTTATTAGAACAACAAGTTTTGAATAACTTAACAAATAAGAATTTATATTTATTAAGATCACCGCACATTTTGATGATGATACTCCTCCTACACGTTTTTAATCATTAAATAAATTTTATATTATTTGCAAATTGCAGAACTAGATCAAAGCAGATTTTATTGTATAAGCGAACGAAACTGATGATTCAATGAAATAAATGTTGGGCATTAATGGGCCAATAAATTTAAAAACCACTATCTTAGTCGTGTGTAAAGTGTAAACTTATTTATCTCGTTTTGTATCACGTTTTGTGATTCAAACGAGTTAACAATTAGGTTGCGCGATGGAAATCAAGTTTATGGTTAAATATTTGTTTTTGCTATGTGTGTTTCGTCATTTGACGTCCAAAAGTAGTTTTATTTTAAATCTTATTTACATATTCAAGGTATTTGCATAAAAATAGTTTTTAAAGATTTCTACACTTCTAAGAATCAAAAGATCATAAATATAAGAGTTGGTCACCAACCTATGCTACCACCTATTGTATAACTCTATAGAACGAGGTTCGTATCATAAGTACTAGGTCTTGGAATGAGTTGGTATTTCTTATGCATGGAACAAATCAAGGTGATATAAGAAAGCCTTCCTCCATGTATGTGACCCATATATTCAATATATAGGGGCCTAGAAACTTTTGGTTTCACCTTATAACGAGGACTCATGGAAAATTTTTATCATAATAAAAAGTTGTTCTGATTACTAACCACAACACAATTCGTGGAAATATACGATAATGCCAAAAACAAATTTTATATTCGGACACGCGGTAGTGTTGACCTTTAAGTGTTGAATAAATAAATTCAAAATTAAATTTTCGAATGATGTTTGTTATTATATCTAGATAATATGTACAATTAGCATTGTTAGCACTTTAACAATTATTGCACGGGAAATACCATTAATAGTAGAAATGACTACTAATAAGTTATTGCGGTACGTTTTCGAGCACGATTTAAATTAAACTGCTTATTAAAATGTTTAAATTTAGCCCACGCGTGTAAGATGTTAAATTTAAATCAGAATGAACCATGAATTCATAAGTTACAAAATAAATCAGAATGAACTAAATGAATGGATCAAATGAATTCAAATGTTTTAAAACGATCAATTCAAAATGAATCAGAATGAGTTTAATTGAATCTAAGTTGCATTGGATTGGAATAACCCAAACGAGATCAAAATAAATAAGAAACGAATTAAAATTTTTCAGGATGAATCAAACTGAATTTTAATTTTATTTATCTCCAGTTCCTCAGGTTCAATTGGCTCATTGTGCCATCCTTTCCAGACATATTTATTCTTCTAATGAAGTCTAAGATATCTGGTATCTTTAAGGTCGTCAGTTGATTTGTGAAATAAGAATTGTGATCGAAAGAAGTGCAGTTTATGTCAAGAGTAACAGGAGCAGAAGAACTGCTTAACAGTTTCTACTTTTCCTCCACCACACTGTTCGCAGTTTGCGATGATTCAAATTTTCATTCGAAATATGTGATTACTCAGAGAATAAAGTCCCATGAGAGTAACTAGAAAGATCCTCAAAGTGCGTCTATCATAATTTAAGAAGGACTGGGATCTTTGCTATTATATTGATCCAAAATGAATTGGAATGAATCAAAATGACCCTAAACAAATCAAAATAAACGAAGCGAATTAAACTTTATTAAAATTTATCAAAATAAGTCAGAATGAATTAAAGTGAATCAGAATAATGATAAATCATAAATAAATCAAACTGAAGTAGAATGAATAAATATGACCAATTGCACCAAATTGAACTAAACTGAATTTTAATAAATCATAATGACATAACATAAATTAAAATGGTTCTGAATGAATCAAAATGGATCAAAATTGCCCAAAATGAAACAAAGTAAATTCAAATGGACCAACATAAACATAAATTTAGATTATAGTTACCTGAAATAAATCAAAGTGAATCAGAATGAATTAAAAATTAACTAGAATGAATGAAGCAACATGAACAAACCATAGTGGTGTAAATAAATTCTAATTGGCCAAAACGTATCCAAATAGTCGATAATATATTAACTGAATTAAAATGAATCAAAATTTTTTAAAATGAATTTTAATGCATTAAAAATGAATCAAATAAATTAACCAAACAAATTAAATTATTTAAAATAAATTACAAAAATTTAAATTAAATGAGAATGAATTTAAATCAGTATTATGTAAAATAAATCAAAATATTTCAGGATGAATCAAAATGGATTGGATTAAATCAAATTGACCTAAAACGAATCAAACTAAACGAACCCGAATTAAACTGTCCCGAATCAATCAAAATAATTCAGAATGAATCAGAACAGTTCTATAAAAAAATCAAAATGAATCAAAGTGAATTCAAATGGAGCAGCTGAAACATAAATCATAACTTGAGATAGTTCATAAAGTTCATAAATCAAAGTGAATCAGAATGAATTAAAAAATAAATAGGATGAATCAAAATGATATAAAATAAATCAAAAAGAATTTAAATGCATCAAAATGAATCATTAATGAATCAAAATACATATATCCAAATGTTTTTAAAGAAATTATAATGTAATGAAACAAATCACTTAATTTGAATGAATAAATGAATCAAAATGAACCACCATGAATAAATCATAATGGTGTAAATCAAAATGATTTATAATGAATTCAAATAAGCTAAAAGGTATCAAAAAAGTCTAAAATATATCAACTGAACTAATGTGAATCAAAATTATTCAGAATGAATTTTAATGAATTACAATGAATCAAAAAAAAAAATGAAACAAACAAAATTTTTTAAAATAAATAATAAAAATTAATCGTAATAAATGAAATTAAATCAGCATAAATCAAAATTAATAAAACTTAATCAAAATAAATTTAAATGACCTAACATGAATTTAAATCAGAATTGTGAAATAATTCAGGATGAATCAAAATGAATCATAGAATGTTTCAAATTGGTCCGAAATGAATCAAAATCTTTAAAAATGTTTAAAATAGGTTTATTTGTTTCGTGGTTCGCATGCTCTGTTGGGATTGTACATGAAAAAAACGTTTTTTACATTTTTTATGTAAATTACGTAAAAGCATAGTGTAAGTTACATGTAAAAAACTTTCGCAGTGCCATCTATTTTAAACTGTCAAAAATTTACTGATGTTCGCTTTGCTCATTAATAATTAACATACCATATACAAATGCGTATTTTCAAATTCAGCTGGTTTTTAAGTCCACTATATAAGTTGGGAAGCTATTTTTTTCACCTTCATCCGATCCAGTTAAAATGATTTAAAAATTATTGTTATATTCACTATTCAGTATGTAGTCGAAAAAAACTGTACACAGTTAATTATTTCACAAATTCTATTCATAAAATAGTAAGAAGATTTTTTAACAGATGGTGTTTAGTTACAATTAGATTTATTAAGAGGTGGCGCCTCATTTTTTGTTACATAAAATAATGTTTTACCATAAAAAATAACCCCTTATGTAAATAATACATCGGTTAATTTACACGCCAAACACTGGTTCGCCTATTGACGTCCTACTTTACGGCATTATAGCCAAATAACGTATGATAGGTCTATAACTATCTACACATTGTATAGCTCCATGTCAGCTTATAGTATTGACATATGGAATATGGGATAGTCTATGAATTCTGCACTTCAAAAAAAAAAACAAAATGAATCCAATTGATTATCATCAAATTCGGCCAGAATTTCTCCTGATTTATTGGATTTAGTCTTATCAAAATATTATTTACTATATATTAGAAACCGTTTGGAAGACGTTGTATATAAATTTCATATACGTATTTAGGGTTTAGAAGGATCGATATTAAGATCCTTTTAAATTGTGTTAAATATAGTTAGATATGAGAACATAATACGTGATTTCGATTATGATACCTATATGATCAATTGGTTTTGGTTCTTAAATATGAGAAACGATTTATTTAATCTTTCATGTTGTTGGTCTGTGGTTCATCTTTCATGTTGTGTTTGTTCTTGAAACTGAATTCTCCAACCATGTAGACGAAATTCAAACACCAAACCTCTAATAAATTGTAATTAGTGAACCATATTGATCAATATTTATTAATCAATAAATATTGATCAATATATTCGCATTGTCATCCACATCCTTTCCACAGAACACCTAAAATGTGAGCCTAAAAAACGGTTTTTGTTTATAAGTTCAAGATCAGACAGTTTCACACAGTAATGGCGAACTAATGAATGGCATGTCAAAAATGTCACGTTAAGATATTTATAGGGAGTGGCTGGAACTGTTTCTTCAGTTACAGCGGAAGCAATCGGGATCGAATCTCGATATGAATTGGGTACAAAAGCTACTCTTCAATATTCGTTTGGACTACATTATTCGATTGTATATTTAGATAGAAGACTCACGTGGAAAAAACACATTGAAACTATAAATCAAATTAAAATGCGTCAAAAAAATTGGTTAATTGAAAAATCCTCAAAGTTAAGTCTAGACAGTAAGACATTGCTGTACAAAATGTTATTTAAGCCCATCTGGACATATGGTTTTCAGCTGTGGGGCTCCGCATATGCTTCCAACATAATAAAACCGGAAATGCAGTAATAAATGCTTCGGACAATGGTGACCGCACTCTGGTATGTACGCCAACCTTCATCGAGATGTACTCATCGAAACTGTTACAGATAAAATTCATCAGCGCAGCAAAAAATACCAGCTACTAGATTGTTATCCTAACGAATTAGACAGGTAACTATTAAATAGAACGAGAAAGAGACGACTGAAAAAGGGAACCTAGCTCCATTCTAGGTAATTCAGAGACAAGAGTGAAGTTTGTCCTAAATCTGTCCTAACTTTTAATTTTGAGAATGTGTTAGTAAAATTGAATTTATACGTTATAATGAACAAACTTTGTTGTTATAATTGTTTTCTTTATAAAACAAATCAAATATTACTTTTTGCAACAACAATTAAGAATATTGCAATCTTTCTTGTCTTGTTTGACAAAATAATTTAATATGTTTATCACACTGCCTAGCTACAACTCTTCTAATTCAAATAATTTTAATGTTAGTTCAGAAGCTATACCCAAGTCGAGATCCATATTTTTGCTTACATGGGAATCCCATTCAACTAATCAATACCAGTCCGTTTGAATATCTAGGGGAACGATCCTTAGGGATTCCGAATCTAAAATATGAGTCTCGGTTTGGGTATAGTTTCTGGACTAACGTTATAAGTATTTGAATTTCAAGTTTCATTAGAAATGTCCGAATGGTCGTATCCCCTAGATATTCAAACCGACTGATATTGATTAGTTGTATTGGATCCTCATCTAATCAAAAATATGACATTGTCATAATAATTATTTGAATTGTAATATTTTCAATTTTAGTTAAAAATTAATCGTTAAATTCGCATTAGTTATATTAAATAAGTTTGATTACTGAATTTATCGTTTATTATGAATTTTTTTATATTACTTTTACTAACACATTCAAATTAGTTTTGTTCTAAAATAGTTGTCTCCCCCCCCCCCCCTGATTTGTCCTAAAATAGTTTTTGTAAATTTAGAACAAAGCTTGGACATACTTCACGCGAATATTCAAAGATGTCAGAAAACTCCCTGTTGGAGTACAGAACTGCATGGGCAGACTCATCTTCCATGTCAGTACTATAGGCTTACATGGAGTAACGCAATGTGTAAATGGAGTACGTAAATCGGACCCATAACTTTCGAGTGCATCTTCGATTTGGCTTCGGTGTAAGGTAGGTCGTTATAAGGGAACCGCGAAAGAGTTGGAAGTGATTCTGCCCCAAAGCCGATATAGACATCAACAAGCAAACAAAACATTTTGCATTTTACACGATTTATAGAAAAACACGGTGTTTTAGAGGATTTATTGATGGTTATATATATGATCAATGATCATACGTACGGTGACTCGAAGGTTTTTCAAAAATTTTGTATGAAATTCAGTTGATGTTTTGGCGATGGTATAGTGATGGCTTTACTCTAATTTTATCCTCTACGTACTTTATTCTTCGCGTTAATCAAATGACTGATCAGATAGATGAAGTAAGTACTAATTGCTTGAGCTTCTGGAACACCTTATAGTTGAGTTAAGTTAGAATTTTGTCACACCGAACTCAAAAGGTTCACCATCCATGATATAGTACCAGTCGCATAAAATTCTCCAGTAGTAAAGAACAATTTCATGTTGTGCCGCGTTCTTATAATAACAAAACAATGACACCATATCCAGAACCACATTTCTATTTTTATTTACACATTTCGCATCTTTCAATCAATTCAATCGTAAGTTAAATTTTATTTATGTTTTTTATAACCGGATTTCAAGACGTATTAAATCTTAAATCCAAAAACACAACACTATGTGATTACTTATTTTATAGGTCATTTTTGAGACGACGCCGAAATTAAATAATCGAATACGAGTCTGTTCAAAAGTATTTTTGGCATTCGATTGATTAAGTTATGATCGTGGCCATTTGTACCTGTATATCGCGGGCGATCGTTAATCTTATAACGGTTTTATTATTTGTTATTGTATTACGTAATTAATTGTATGAATTGTATCGCCCAACTATATATTATGTACATTATTCCGATTTGCAAATTGGAATTTGCTGTTCAATATGTCGTTTACGTATATGTATGTGTATATGCACATACAATTATACATTCATACATACAGTGTTTTATACAACTATTTATTGTAAACTTATGTGTATCACTTTTACAATCAGTATTACAGTTTACACTATCTAGATCTACGACCTTAACCAGACATATTTGTCATTTCTTGACATATGAATTTTCGTTACCAATCTTAATAGACTTGTAAGAATTTTGCGTGAATAAATTTGTAATTTTAAATGTTTTTCCGCATTTTAAGCACCGGCAGAAATTTTCTTAGGATTAATCACATTCCACAATGATGTATAGATGACGGAACTATTTTGTGACATTGAGTGAGTTACATTGATTAGACACGCGCTTGTAGCCTCGCAATATATTTGATTAACGTACTAATATTTGGAAATATTCCAAACTCTACACAACCCATGACCTAAGTGTGCTTTCATAATAAGTCATTTATGTCACATGTCACATTAATATTCCACGCAACTGGTTTGATTTTATTATCCCATTAGTTTTAAACATAAACTACAAAAGTTTACACGATTCAATGGATACGACCATTATTATTGTAGTTAGCACAACAAACTATATATGAATGCCAAAACATTCAATTTAATTTGATCAATTTGAATAAATATTATGTGTTTTGGTTTGTTTGCTGAGTTTAGCGGACAAGTGTGGAAAACAGTCAAGTTTAGGTACATTGAACAAATAAATCATGACTGTGACTGAGTGTTACACCAACAGCATCGGATATGTCGAGCGCCAATGGCAAAACTATCCACTAATGAATGGGAAAGTTAATAGTATGATGATCTGGTTGGGTATTTTGCATAGGGGAGCATACAAATAATCACAGCAAACAAAGAACTGCGCGGTAAAACTTCAGACAGAAAAAAAGATGAACTATTAAAAGGTGTAACAATTTTGGTGTTGAACTGGAAACTGCAAGTCAGAAAGTGAGTGAACGATGTGGTTAATCATCGGTACAAAAAAAGGAGTATCCTCCAATAGATTGGGAAAGTGCTGCCTAGTAGGCGATCTATACGCTCCTAAATTTAAGATAAACGAAGAAAAGTTGTAAAACTGTAATAATGACAGAAGATAAGCGGTTATTATAACCACCAGAATCAGAAAACCCACTGATATTAACAATCACACCATACAAACATAAGTTGATTAGACCTCATCAGGTCCAGTTAATGCCAGATCCGTTTAACTATAACACAGGAGAAACAATTGGCTCATCTGATATAAATACTTTGATTAGCTTTCTGAAGAAACCGTTTTCATATGTCCTGTGGAACAAGTCTATCGGATTTTATATCTTTCGTAATATTCAAATGCCCAAGCATGGGTATTGATCAGATTAGGCACTTCAGTTAGAAGTTAAAAATAGTTCTGGGTACTTTATATGAAAATGACGATTTCTATCTTTCTCTCCAATTGTGGACTCATAGATGGTCCTGAAAATCTCGTGCTTGAGTGTTTGTACTCTTAAGAGTACCAGTACCATGCATGGTAATAGTTTTCTGAACTTTCACCTGTGCAAGATCTGGTTGGGAAAGTACCATGTGGTAACTGCAGTCCTCACATTTCAAAAATGGGAATTTTCTAATAAATTAGGCTTTCACCTATATGTTTACTACAATATTAGGTGTGGAGGATTAACCATGCCTATGTAGGTCTTATTAATCTGTTTTTGGTCATTTGATAGTTCCAGCATCCCAGTTACTCTCCTACTTTTAAGTATGAAAATTCTTGGGTATTCCTATAAAGTTTGATATCGTAAAAGATAATTGTGATAGGTCTTTATACGCTTTATTGAGTATTTGATGTAGGCTTCTATTCCCTCCTCAAATATTTCAAGAGATGAGAAGATAAAATAATGGGTGTGACGTATAAGGCTTAAAGTATACAGAATAAATTGATCCAGATCTACACACTTAAGCGGTTTGAAAATGTTTTTCGCCTATAAAATCCTCGTAGTGACAATTTGGCCTGTGAGACTAGTAGTACTGTAAGAATTTTACAATGTAGAAGATATGGTAGGCGATTGGTTTTTTAACCTCCAATCTATAAGAATTGACGTCCGACTAATCTTTTATTAACTTTGATCTGGTGTTGGGTTAAGTTACCCTGAAAATACTTGTAAAGTCGTTACAGGTTTACTGTAGTATATGTGACATTCAAACATCGATGGTTTGAATTAAATAAATAGTTGTGACGATATGGGAAGTATTAATATGCAAATACCTGGATAATCTTCGAGATTTTATTCACATATTGTTTGACAAAGAAAGCTTTAGATCACTCCACTCGTCTACGTAGTACATATTTTACTGAAATTTAACAATTCGTGCAAAATAGAATCTACCCATTAACAGGAAATCCGAATGAAATAACTATTGATTAGTTGATCGTTACACATAGATTAATAAAATAAAATATATTGCAGTCTGGAGGTTTCGTGGCCAAACTAATTAAAAATATAAATAATCGATAAACTCGACTTACCCTATATAGTTCTTAGATCCCGACAGTAGATATTTTGTGTAAAAATCCCAAAAACGTAACAAACAACTTTAAATGTATCACTAATTTGTCACTAATTAAATTATAATTAATATAATTTATTGATCGACATTCAACAAATTAATTAGCACTTTGATTATTAATTTTTTTTTTTAAATAACGAAAATAATTTCACCAAAAATCACACAAAATTTAAATTCACATAAAAATTAATTTAATTTATTTATAAACTAGTAAATAAAATTAAACTTAGAAATAATTAACCGATGTGTACTGTGTAAACTTTTGAAGACTTGTAAAAACTTTTTTTTTTATTTTTAAATTTTAAAGTTTTCGCGTTCGCTGCTATTCAGCGACTAACAAAAATGTATAAATTAAAAATTATTTTAAAACTATATTTTGTTGTTGTTGTTGTTTATTTTGTATTTGTATTTTTTTTTATTTTTATATTTAAGATTAGCAAATATAAGTGGCTTTTATTATTTATTTGTTTATTTGACGGTGGGGAAAATATTTAATTTAATAACATTAAATTATACGTTGGTTTATTGTAGGTACTCGTATATGCCTTTATCGTGATGTTTTCAATGAGTTTCGTCTATCAACATGACGTACTTGGTTCATTGTACAGACCACCTAAGTCTGACACTTGTGAAATCCTAGAAGAGATTTTTTCGGAATACCGATGTAGCCAAAAAGTCTATAGGGGGATTACATCGGCAGATCTACAACCAAAAAGTAATTTTGTATAACTACGATTCATCAGAATTGTGCACTTAAGGCCTACTAAGGACTTAAGTGCACGATTCTGATAAATTTAAACATTGGGTTTTCAAAAGCAGAATCTATTCACCGGTCCGGTTATATTAATATTCAGAAATATTAATATAAAACTTTAAATCCTGATGATTGTAAAAGTTTAATCTACACCTAACATGCCTCAATTGTGAGAGATGTGGTTTGTGATTTTAGTGGCGGCATACTGCACTTGCTGTGAATCAAATCATATGGTACTATACGTAATTAGACTGAACTCCAAGGTTAGGTTAGGTTAGGTTGAGTGGCTGCTACAGCACACTTAGACCGGAAACGGTCCGTTGTGATACCACAGGATCTTACTCCCCTTTTACCCCTATGAGAACCAGTTAGAGCTGCTTACGTAGCGTAATAAGTCTCGCACATTACAGTTCTCGAGATCGGAAAGGCAGTCCATTAAAAACATACCCAGATATTCATGTCTTTTGTGTGCCAAAGCCGGGCATGAGCATAGGAGGTGGACTAACGTCTCTTCCTCCTCCTCGTCCCTACAGCTTCTGCAAAAGTCATTTACTTCCAGACCCAGCCTTCTCGCATGTTCTCCAAGAAGGCAGTGTCCTGTGAGTATCCCCACGACCGTTTTAAGTTCACGTCTTCGCAGGGAGATAAGTGCCTTTGAGCGTTTCAAGTTCAGCTTTGGCCAGACTTGTCTTGCCACTCTACATGAGAGGGTGTTCGTCCACCTATTGTTCGCAGAGGCTTCCGCCTCTTTTTTAAGCACAGTCCTTAGTGCGTTAATGGGTCTCCCCAACTTCGCCCTTTCCGGTAGCAGTTGGAGAGTTGTACCGTGCCTCGCTAGTTCGTCCGCCCTGCAGTTTCCCATAACGTCTGAGTGGCCGGGGACCCAGACTACCTGGATGTTGAAATGCTCACTCATCTCATTAAGAGACGAGCGGCAACCCAACGCCACTCTAGAAGTTAGAGAAACAGAACCCAGCGACTTGATTGCCGCCTGACTGTCCACATAAATTGCGATATCAGTCGAGGATACCACATTATGTTTCAACCAGTTCAGGACCTCTTCAATCGCTATCACTTCTGCCTGGTGCACACTGCAGTGATCAGGGAGGCGAACTGCTATATCTACCTCTAGTTTATCACAGAAGACTCCAGCTCCTACTTTACCGTCTAGCTTGGAGCCATCCGTAAAGAACTGCAATGCTCCCGTTTCAGCTGCCAACCCGCTCCTCCAGGATTCCCTTGAAGGGCAGGTGGTTTTGAACCTTTTCTCGAAGCACAGAGTCGGTGTAACATAGTCAATATTCGCCAGTTCTTTCCTCAGCGATCTGACTATCGTCGAGTGTCCTATTTGAAGACATTTCCACTGAGATATGGCTGATAGTCGAGTGGCCGTAATCGACGCCATCTGCTTACCATAAATGTCCACGGGGAGAAGGTGAAACAAGACCTCTAAGGCACTTATAGGTGTTGTCCTCAGTGCCCCGCTTATAAGCATGCAGGCCGTTCTTTGCACCTTCTCAATCCTTTTCCTGTGTGTTATTTTATCAAGAGCTGGCCACCACACGCTCACCCCATACATAAGTACAGGTCTTACTACGGAAGTGTATAGCCAGTGTACCAGCTCCGGCGTCAGGCCCCATCTCTTTCCGATGGCGTTCCTACACGAGTACAAAGCTATATTGGCCTTGTTTACTCTTTCCAGAATGTTGGGCTTCCAGCTTAGCTTACTGTCCAAGATTACGCCTAGAAATCTTGCCTTGTCCGTAAAAGCTAGTCTGTTACCATTTAGGAGAGGTGGATCTACTACAGGGATTTTATATTTCCTCGTAAATAGTACCAATGCAGTTTTAGACGCGCTAATTGCCAGTCCACATTTGGTGGCCCACCTCGTTATAATTAGGAGGGCATTTTGGATTACCTCCGCCACTGTGCTTATGTATTTCCCAGAGACAGCTATCGCTACATCATCTGCATAAGCAATCACTCCGATCCCTTCTCTCTCCAGCTTTAATAGCAGCTCATTGATTGCTATGTTCCAGAGCAGAGGAGACAGAACACCTCCCTGTGGGGTTCCCCTAGTCACCCGTCTCCTGATGGTGGATTCCCCCAGCTCTGAGTTAATCATCCTGCACCCAAGCATATGATTGATTAACCTACTTATAGGGTAATCCACACCTAGTAGCGACAATCCCTCCAGAATTGCCTCCTTCCTTACATTGTTAAAGGCGCCTTCAATGTCAAGAAACGCCACCATACAAAACTCTTGCGAGAATAATGATTTCTCAATTGTACTTACCAGGGCATGCAGAGCTGTGTCCACAGACTTCCCTTTACAGTAAGCGTGCTGAGTCTGAGCCCAGTCACTAGGTCTAATTTTTGAGCGTATGTAGATATCTATCAGCCTTTCCAACTGAACTCCAATGATCATACTAAAATTTGCAGGGTACAGACAAGAGGTCTATCTATATTGTAGTCGGTTATAGCTTAATAGTTAAGAGAGTTTCTCATCAGGCCGCGGTCTCAAATTCACCGTTCTGACCATCTACAGTGTGTGTCATTAATAGATTTTCGTGAATTAATTCCTAAACTATCATAAAAATAAAACAAAAAAACTAGGATTTTTATAGGAAGAACTTCACACGTATGTACATGAGGATGAAGTATTTCCTAAATCCGTACTTATAAGTAAAATTCTACTGTTGTGTTTAAATGTATGTATTAGTAAAATCACGGATAAATGAATAAATGAAATTTGGTAATCTTTATAAATGAAACAGTATATTATGTTAATAATTGTATTTAAATAAACAAATTAATATGTAAATTATATAATATCATAGTTTTCAATTATAAAACTATTATAATAAAAATGTATACGTTTCATGGTAAAAAACTGCAAAGTAATAGAAGAATTTTAAATCAAACATAATAAATAATCACTTCACACCAAAAGCACTTCCAGAAAAACCAGAAATAAAATCCTAGATTGGTTTTACGTTATTATAGATCCTTATGTCGATACCGATTATACACTCATCGTCTATTATGGTACCACGATAACTCGATGTTTAAACTTGCTACCCAAACAAATTCTGGCTCTCTCCAATTTACCATTTCATTAATAACTCGGTTACCAATGAAGGTTTGACTGAATCATCGGTGGTTACCAGTTTTAGCACTCTGTCCGACCTAATCGCTTTCATCCGTTCTCTATCTACAGAGCAAAAGCTATCATTTACGCGAACTGCTTCTTTCCGCACATATACAGCTGGTTCCTGATTTGCACGTCTCGAATAGTGTTGATGAATGTATTCGCCGCTAGCTCATCTCGAGGCTCAGCGTTCTAGTTCGGGTATGCCTAGTTTGAGGATGTCGGTTTCCGACTCTTACAATGACCCTTTGTTTGCATAAGTTGAACTGTATGCGATTGACAGCCTGCATGTTATTACTGCCTTAGGGTGGGATTAAATAATTTAAGGGTTTCTTTACTATCATGATGAAGCTATGCAATGCCAGCGTTGTGAATCATCCACATTTTAATTTGCCACACACAAGTCTTATCATTTAACACTTATTCATATTTGTTTTACACAATGAACATTATAAACTAATAGTGACCAGTACACAAAAAAAATCTGTAAAATATGTTGAAAATTAGTAAATTTAAACTCTTACCCAAAGATCTGGTTCATGTGGTTGTATTGTAAATCAGGTTAACATCATTGAGGTTAATCGAAAGATTTATTGAAACCGCAATACGAAACTATTCAGGATCAATTCTTCTGGTTCATGAGGTTGTATAAAAGATCATGTTAGCATCATTGAGATTCACCGAAGGGTTATGTATAACAGCAAAACTTCACTGGATTATCTCATATTATTAATCGCCAATATAAACCATACACGAACTTGGGTCATTCTCATATTCAAATTTATTAATAATAATTGAATTATTGATACAGAATTAAAAAGATACCAAACTATATCAATTATATATTTTATTTTTCAATCAAATAAAAATTTGATATTTTTTTATTCAAAATATTCCTTGTAGAATTTTATTTTTTATACATATATTATCATAAATATATTTCGGCAATCAAGTTGCCATCTTCAGTATTTATTATGAACTAAAAAATGAATTTTATTTCCATGCCTTTTTATACTTCTTTCCAGGGTATAGTGTTTTCATTTTAAGGTATAATGTTTTATGACGTATTTTTCAAAAACCGTTACGAACTACTTTTGAAAAATACGTCATAAAACATTATGCCTTAAAACCAAAACACCTTACCCTGGAAAAAGTATAAAAAGGCATTGAAATAAAATTTATTTGTTAGTTCATAATAAATACTGAAGATGGCAACTTGATTGCCGAAATATATTTATGATATATAAAAAATAAAATTTCACTATAAGGAATATTTTGAATTAAAATATAAAATTTTTATTTGATTGAATTTAAAAGTGGAATAAGTCACATATACGAGGAATTTTTGATTTGAATTTTAACAATTTTATGTTATTAAACAGTATTGTTAGTTTGTATTATTCATATATTTGAAACACAAAACTAATATAATATGGGTCCGCCATCTAAAGTTTTTTTTTCAACTAGTGCTTATTTCGTGAATGGTAACACTTAGCTCATGTCTGATTTGACAGATAATTAGTTTTATCCTTTCGCTGAACGAATATGGTTGTGTATACGCTTGAACAACGCTGGGAAATATTGCGACATTACTTTGAAAATCATGGTAATGTTGCAGAATGTGTGCGAAAATTGCGTACGGATTTTGGAAGAAGAGAAGCACCGTCAGCTCCGTATGTTCGTTATCTTGTGAAAAAAATGAAAGAAACTGGCATCCTCATCGATAAACCAAAGCATGAAAAGCCAAAAACAGTGCGTACACCCGAGAATATTGATACTGTGGCAGAAAGTGTGCGTGATTCGCCATCAACATCAATTCACCGTCGTTCTCAAAAATTGAACATTTCGGAGACATCATTGAGACGAATTTTGCATAAAGACCTTGGTATGACGCCATGCAAAGTCCAATTGATTCAGGAATTGAGGCCAACTGACCATCCAATGCGTTTTCGCTTCGCTGAGTGGGCCTGCGATCGACTTACAGAAGATTCCGATTTTGCCAAAAAAATCACCTTTTCCGATGAAGTTCATTTTGATCTTGGCGGGTAAGTAAACAAGCAAAATTGTCACATTTGGGGCACGGAAAACCCGCACGCATACATTGAAAAGCCGGTACACCCAAAACGAGTCACTGTTTGGTGCGGATTTTGTTGGTATGTTTGTTTGGTGCGGAGCCATTTTTCTTCGAAAATGAGCTACACTCGATGTTTTGCGCCCTGTTTTTGAAGATCACATTATCAGCCGCAGAGCTGATGTCGTTTGGCCACCTCGGAGCTGCGATTTGACACCGTTGGACTATTATTTGTGGGATGCCCTCAAAGATAAGTGTTACGCCGATAAGCCAGAGACAATTGACGCTTTAAAGGACAATATTCGTGAAGTCATTGGTGAAATACAGCTGCACACAATCGATAATGTGCTTAAAAATTGGACCGATCGTGTAGGCTACTGCATGCGGCCAGCCGAGGCAGCCATTTGAATGAAATTATTTTCCATTATTAACCGGAAGGATTGTACTTTTAAATAAAAAAAGAAATTTGAGAAAATATTCAGTAGTTTTTTTTATAGAATTTTCAAAAAAAAAAAATTTTCTAATTATTAAAATTTAACACACAAACTTTGATGGAAATATATTATTTTATAATAAATTTTATTTTAATTATATTATATTTCAATTCCATAGACTAATTTTCTACTATATGTTTTTAGCCAAAGTATGTATTGCTTGATTGATTTTTCGAAAATTAGTGATCTTGTTAGTATCATTAAACAGATTATCACCCGAGATTTTCTACTACCCCCCGTTAAATCAAACGCTCATTTCAGGTATTAAAGAAGAAAACTGTCATACATAAAAAAAAATATACTTGTATTTTGCGCAATAAACGAAAAAATGTAAGTACAGTAGCATGCAACGAAGTCCAAGTTAACAACCAAATACAACCAAACATTGATAAGAATGAAAAAAACAATAAAAAATGCAGAAGTTGATTCACTACAGATAGCCTCCCTTTTTGGAACATATAATTTGTGACGGCTCAAAAATCAGCCGTTACAGGTCTGCAATATTTTAGCGACTGGGCCTCGTAGTGCCAATATTAATGTCGTTGTAGACAGTTGACTCCTCAATGGGATTTCGAACTGTTTTCTGAATGACTGTTATGATGCTCTTCCAAGAAAGGTGGGTAGTTTCACTTTGGCTGTTGCAACTCCTGCTGTTTGTAATCTACACCACCTGCTTTCAGCTTGTTGATCATTGAACATTACTCAACAAGGTTAACGTTAAATTTATCAACTAAAATCCAAAATTAATATCATGCAATATAAACACATTATTGGACTAATTTTCAAAGTATTGAATCTGATGCTGCTTCATTGCGACCATTTACACAACGATCCGAAAAATGTATATCACGACAAAATGCAAAAATATCAAAAATGTGTGCTGACTCGTACCAATTGTTTAGGAAGAGTTAGGA
This sequence comes from Tipula lateralis, assembly GCA_963932295.1. NCBI lineage: Eukaryota > Metazoa > Arthropoda > Insecta > Diptera > Tipulidae > Tipula > Tipula lateralis. Next base: position 115,532,216 of record OZ010738.1, read on the forward strand.
AAATCTTTACTCGCATATTAATAGTTCGTATAGTCGCGTAAGTAATGAGATTCTGTATCTTGGATCTCTCATTACTCACGATTATAGTGTGAGAGAGGATAACAAGGCAATCGAGCTTTATATCCTCTACGGCCACTTCTGAAATCAAAATAACTGGCAAATACTGATTAACTGAAACTGTACACCGTGTTGATCAGACCCGTTGTCATGTATGGATGTGAGAGTTGGACCTTGACGGATGAATACGAAAGATTTAACATTCGACATCTAACATTAGATGGCTCTAACATTAGATGGCTTCTAACATTCGACAGAAGAATCATGCGTGTGATATATGATCCACAACGCGACATTGATGTCACATACCGAGTTCTGTTCAATCGTGAGATCAGGAATTTAATGCAAATTGCATTAAATTCCATGCTGGTCCGAAACCGAATGATACAGCGATCTTTGGAGGGGCCGCCTTTTAATTGGCGCAGAGGTCGCTGTTGGCGACGATGGCTCCATGGCGTAGAGAGCGACCTGGCATCTTCTGGTTGCTTGCAACAGTATGCAGAGCTAGCTCGTGATCGAAACCGATGGAGTCAGATTGTTGACACGGTACGGGCCAGGAATGGCCTGCAAAAACCGTTATAAAATAAAAAAAGATGGTAACAAATTGCTACTGCCGATTGGAATAAACTTTGTGCTTTATTGTCAACCTTTCGAAAATTATATAAAACCACTTAAATGAAAAGACCAATAGAAACCCCAATAAGAGAAAAAGTACCACAACACCTTGCACTTGAAAACATGGCGCATCAACGTACCCCATTCCGAAGCTAAATTGATTTTGATTTCAAAAGGGGGTTTGAGTTATCCAACAGGTCTGATATTTAATTAATGCTTATAGTTTGTATAATGCATAAAAACTTCTTAAATTATTTACTGAAAAAATTAACACCATGCACTTACATCATTTTGAGTATACTAGTTCATTTACATTGACGTGAGCTGCATGGGACAGACAATATTATAAACTATTTACAATTATAAACTTAATTACTAAACTGCCTATATTATAATTCTAACATGCTATTCAAAAAAATTTTGATTTAAGCTTCTCGTTAGATCTCAACTCTTAATATTAAATGGAACATAATTTCATAGAGAAACACCTCTAACCAAAAGTGAGGAATTCAAAGAACTAGAAGAATTACGAGCAAGGAGCAATCGAAGCATAATGCGACCTGCGAGATAAAAACTTTTCGAACAGATAATTTGGTTCTTTAGTTTTGAGTAGCTTCCTAATAAAAGTGCAAACCCGAATCTCATAAAAACTAGTTAGCCTACTATAGGGTGAAATATGGTCAAATTTCTTAATTCCAAAAGTAAAACGAGTGCAAGCATGTTTTAAACATCTTTTTAGAATGGTAATATTATCCTAAACCCAAAAAGATCATAGAGGAAATGTGGAAGGAGATGAGACATAAACATTCTCTTTTTAAACTGAATATCCGTAAACCCTACCACTTTATACAGACAACTAAGTAAACCAAATAGATACATATCTTTCTACTTACTTTAACTAAATGATCACCCATGTAAGAGTTTTGTTAAATACTATCCCCTAATTTCTAACAATAGTTTAAAACGGAATGGGTGACTCATCGGTGGTGTGAATGAACACATCTATGACTTCCTGTTGGAGTGCAGAATTCATGGGCTAACCCATCTTCCATGTCAGTACTGTAGGCTGTCATGGAGCTATGTAATGTACAGATGGTTCTACGTAAATCGGACCTATAGCCGTACGTTATCGGTTTGGCTGTAATGACGTAAGGTAAGGACGTAAATAAGCGAACCGCGAAAGAGGAAGTGTCTCGAGCCCCGAAACAGATTGTAAAGATAAAAACAAAAAGAAACAAAAAAAAAACTACAAACTAACAGTAGTAAGTTTGTATAGTTTGTCAAAACACATTATTAAAAGAAAATAAAATTTTTCAGATATGTTAGAAGCGATTCATTATAGGTGATATTATATAGAAGACTTTAATACAAAACATACTCAATGGGCTTCTTGGTTATAACCATCAATGAAAGTGAATTGCTAATGCAATGAAAGACTGGGCTTTTTAACTTGGAAGAGAAAATACAGCTTAATATTCCTCTAAAACGCCGGAGCAAAAGACAATGAAATGGGAACCTACAATAATTACCGTAGGAAAATCAGAGAGTGGCTTGCAAGAATGCACCTAGGATGTGGATTCAAACTAGAGCTAGACAAGACAAGACAACACTAAACAATCTAGCAACATACTTAAGAGACGAAATCAAACGGCTGAAGAGTGAAACTATCTGTGCATATTTGGGACAGCTATCGAATTAAAAAAGGACAGAATATTCTCTCTGAGAATCCACTAAACAACTTAAATAACTTAGACCTTTCAGGAATGCTAATGGAGCAATGGTTAGAAACATTGTTAAAAAATCAAATATCATAACAGAATATTCCCATCGTGTGCCAGACGAGGAAGAAGAGGCATATATTAATGAACTTTTTCAATTTAATGCATTTTTTAATCGTAACAGAACTCCCAAGAAACGTTTTGATCAAATTTACTTATTTGATTTATTAAGACTTAGGCATTTACCGCAACTATGGAAGGTGGTTGAAGTTATTATAATACGTAATTCAGGAAAACTTAAGCATGACACAGACCACTATCATTATTACCGATTTCTTCAATCCTGTTTACTAGAATAAACTTGTGGCGTACAGTTTGTAATTTATTGTATTGATGAAGATGATAAATTTTATGAGGATAATGCTCCTCGGTAAATTAACGTAAGTAGCAATTTCGATACATCATAAGGTAGCGATCAGTATGTATTTGTTTCTATAATTCAAAGAAAACCGCAAATCCTAAATCAACCATTATTGTGTCATCGGATGAAGGTTTTTATTTCCACATTCATATGTTTCTCCAAAATTATTATAAATTGTGGAGATTTACAAATGGTGGAAAATTATTTCGAAAATCCATTCGTGCTCTTTGACCTTTTTATGGTGTTCCTAATCGTCCAATTGACCACACTATTCGCGAAAGTAACATTTAATTTCGAACCACTTTTTCATTATTGGCCCGACTGCGTACAAGTTATGACCCGACTGCGTACAAGTCGATCTTACGCGAATAGTGTTGCTGTAGCTGAAAATGTACGTGAACAGTGCAATACATCAATTCGTCGCCGTTTTAATGCTTTAGTTCCTCATTTAGCGTATTTTGAAGTAAGATCTTGGTTTGAAGACATACAAAATACAGCTTGTTCAAAAGATTAAGCAGGTTGATCCGTTATTATCGAAAAATTGTGTTCAGCGATGAAGCCCATTTTTGGCTGAATCCATATGTCAACACACAAAATTGTCGTATTTGGGCTGATGTACATAGCCAGAAGAGACTCAAGTGAGCTTACCATCGATTCAATAAAATGCAATGTTTGGTGCGGTTTATGGGACGTTGGTATCATCTGACCATATTTCTTTAAAAATGTGAACAAACGTGTAAACGTTAAGGGCGCAAACTACAGATCAATGATCAATTAATTTTTATTGCCAAAATTTCAAGATATTGGTGTAGTCGACTTGTGATTTCCACAGGATAGTTCAACGAGCCACACATCACGTCAAACCATCGATTAATTGAAAGAAAATCTTAATGAGAAGATTATATCAAAATAAGAGAGACCGGTGAATTGGCCTCCAAGTTCTTAAGATCTAACGCCATTTTATTACTTTATAAGGTATCTGAAATCACTTGTTTATATTGATAAACCACAATCGATTCCTCCATTAGAAGCACACAACACACGCGTAATTAACGAGTTTGATTATTGGATCACGCTTTATATGCCGCTAAAACACTATTTAATCTTGTGCCTCCTATTTATTAAGTTACAATAATATACCAAGCCTTATCAAACCAATCATTTTAGGGCTTAGTTTTGACTATACTGAGAGTTTGCTTTAGAAGGCATCGACAAATGATGCTTTCAATATTTTCCAGACAGTGTTCATTAGACTGGTGATTAGATCGCAAAATGATATTGTTGACAAGATTCTGATATTTTCGTTGCGTTTCTTCATTTATCAGACCTTCACAGACAACCAGAACTTGCTTTATGGGATTCAACACATGGTCAATTTGACTTCGGAATATTTGACGTGGATGTATTTAATGAAAGAGGAAAGCGTGTACTTCCTAATTTGAGTTCATGAGCGATCGAATTCTTTCTCCATTTTCGGTCGCAGTTTCGTATCGAGTACTTATCTATATTATTACTTAGATCGGATTGATTCCTACCAGCTGTAGCATTAAGGCCACTAATCACGAATCTAACAGCAGGCTCAAATACATCAGATTACACAAATTATTGTTAAATGTGTCTTTATCATGTGATTGGCTTTCATTCGGAGGCACATGTGACAGGTTTGTTCATCTCATGGGCAAGCACAGCTTACACAATCGATTATTGATTGCTTGAATGTCCAGCACAGACTTTTTTATGTACATGTGATAAAAACGCCAAATGCACTAGGTTTACTAAATGTTGCATGTTCCTCGTGCCAGTCCTCAATCCCGGGTACTTAAGAGGGGGTTCATTGTTACTATGGCGGTACATTGTATATTTTAGTTTTGTTGTCATTTTTAACCATTTTTTTCACTTTTAACGTTCCTCGGTTAATCGAGATACGTTTTATAGTGTCGAAAAACAGACATCATGGATTCAAATATTTTGTAATACAGCGAAGCGTTTTGTTTGCAATTTTCATACATTCGCTTCTCTTTCCACACTCACGTTAGATACTCGTATACGAATTTCAACGCATAATTGGATGGTTTAGTCCAAACAGCTACTTCTATAGCTGTCTTCTTCTCACACAAAAAAGACTTTCATATAAGATATACGTTTCAATTTAAGGCGTAGATCGAAGGTGTCACAGATTTAAAATGATGATACCAAATTCCAGGTAACTCGACTAACACTATTTATGAATATAAATTAAGCGGAATCTTAACGAGTATAGAAAAATACTTAAACGTAATTATCAAACACAATTAAATAATTACTAAGCAAATACAGCAGATTAGAATCAGAATAACAAATAAATTACATACTACTCGTAGAACAGTAATTGCTCTATATATTCACTACTAATTTGTTCCAAATAATTTTTTGCTAATTTATAACATAATTGAGCGGAAGTATGGGTTAATTATATGCAAGTTATAAAAACAATTAGATTTTAGTTATTTTCACGGAATCTGTTCGAGTCCCATTAAAGACCGTCATTAGAACGGTCTGAAGGTGTTAATTAACTTGTAACGCGTATGTGCGTGTGCCCATCCCAAACCACATATGACGATGAAATTTAACTCAAAATACTAAGAAATTGTATCAATTACGATTAATCAAATCACCATAATTCACCTACACTATCCTATATCATTTCTGTGTATATATGTACTCAAGTACATGAATTTATCTAATTTATTTCAATTCATGTGCAAATCAGAATTTAGACAACAATTTTTTTGTTTAGTCTCAAGTTATGTGATTAAACTTCTAACAGCGTTGGATGGAGATTAAATAATATACTCGTATATATGGTGACCAGTCGGTAATTTATGGCTTTCAGTCACTTTAATTTTTATAAATTGTGTTTTTTGTTAAAAACCCATTTTGGCATGGTACAATAAACGTGTACATTCGATAAATAGGCAATCAATCACCTTAATTGATAGACAATTCAGCGTAGATAATCAACTGAAAATACTGGACATTTCTTGTTAAACGCGAGGAACGTTTAGGTGACGTTTAGCTCAGTTTCGCCTTAACCATTATGTTGCGTAGATGCCCAAATTTTATAATGAATAAATATACGTCACAAAACGAGCAGAAATAGTGAGAATATTAAAATATGTGAAAATAATCGTTCCATTATTCCATTTAGCGGAAATTGCTTCAAAAATGTTCGACAGTACGGTACAACAGCAGATAGATCTCGTTCTGCAAGACAATGGACGTCTCGTAACGCTGAAAATGTGGCTCTGGTGCGCGTTAGTCCAGAAACATCAATTCGGAGACGTGGTTCCCACACTGAACCAAATGTACCACTCAATATAACAAATTTTAGTGACAAAAATTTTGATAAATATTTGTCGGTATTTTTATTGTTATTTTGAAAAAATAATTTCATTCTAATAATTTATTTTCATTTTGAATTAGAATATTACAGTTATACCTTCATTTATATTTTTCAACAAAAATATAATTTTTTATTTTTCTTAATGAACATTTCATAATGAACTACATTTTTTCACTATGATAAAACTGTATTCTATATGATAAATTTATCAGTTTTTTTTAATGGTCTAACTGATCAGTTTGCTATCAAAGTGAACATCAATCTAGATCGATAAGAAAATAGAAATTGGCGAAAATCGCCGATATTTCGCGTACATTCTTGTAATTCGCTACAAAAATCGCACTGAACGTACTCGACTGAAAGTATATATATATATATTAATTGCACGTCAAATCAGGTAACATACGCCTGAAGAGATGGATTTGATCTATTCGATCGCACAGGCTATTTAATATGACCTCAACAACGAATTATATTACAAGACCGGTAAAAAACTTACAATAAAAATGAAAAGTACATCCATAGGAGGGAGATAGATTTTAGAAATAAACCCAAAATCCCTACTCCCAAACTGGCCTTAAAAACAAAATGAGGAACTCATTATAATCACTGGAAAGCTTTTTCTTTTATAATATATTTTTACTTATGTGCATATACTGAAACATGTGAAGTTAATTTAACAGAATTATTAAATAAGAAATTTAATATCTAATCAAAATATAAAATGTTCCAATCGATAAATTGACTTTTTTATTGATAATATATTTGTTGAACTTTTTATCTAGTGATAAGTTCGTAAATCTCATTGATAGGAATCTTTGTCGGTTGTATATTGATAAGGAATTTTTCAATGTGAATGTAATTTTGATCAGTTTGAACAATTATTTTTTTCAGTGCAGTTACACATTTCTGTACGTAGTTTAAGGCGAATTTTGAAAACTGATTTGAAAATGTTCCAGTTCAAAATTCAATTAGTCCAAAAATTGCTACCGAGTGATCCTGATCAATGAGTTGAGTACAGTAGTGCAACCCTAAGGCTGTCTGGTGAAATTGAAGATTTTTCGTATAAATCGAAAATGAACGATTTAATCCATTCTCATCTCAGTGGCTACGTCAATTTACAGTCAGTTTTTGGGAACACAGAATCCTCAATTAATTCATCAAACATCACTGCATCTACTTAAAACAACTGCATGGTGTAGTATTCATGCTGGAAACATCATTGGTCCTTATTTTTTTTAAAACTCACCAAGGTGTTGAGGTTACTGTTACTGCTGAACGGTAAGAAGGCATGATTCAAAATTTTCTAGGACTAGAATTCTAGGTTCTAGCCAGGATTTTCTAGGTTCTAGCCAGGACCAGAGGACATGTGGTTTCAGCAAGATGGGGTCACAGCACACACAGCCCGTTCAACAATTCAAACGATTCATCATCTTAAACACAATATTCGTCACGAAATTTAAGAAATTTAGCCTGAGATGTTGCAGGATGTCATGAAAAATACATAGTGAATCGCGGTCACCATTTAGCCGATATAATTTTAAATTATAACGAAAAAAATGTGAAAACCAAATATACTTTTTATGAAAACCAAACTAAGTAGGTTTCATTGAACAAAGTTATAGGCAATCAAAATGATCGCGGGACTTTTGGGGATTCCTTTCATTTCCAACTATCTTTTGGCTATTACAGCTTGAAATAGGACAACGCGTTTACTTCACTGAATAGAATACAGAACCACGATTACGTAACAAAAAATAATATTACCCTATGCTGAAGTTTCACTCTACACTTGGGTGTAAGAAAATCGAACATTGCTCAATTTTCTACAAAAGTTGAAAAATATCAAAAAAAATCAATGTTTGATTAATTTTTTTAGTGTAAATTCTGTCTATTTCAATACCTATCCAGTGGTACCTTTTTCATATTTATATGTGCCTTCAAGCTGTTTTGGGGGTAAACATCTGAGGTACATGTGTTTGTGAATTGGTCAGCATCAAAATTAAAGTTTTCACAAAATCTCTTGTTGCAGCACCTAGAGCAGCACAAGGTATCACCTGTTGCAGCACATAGAGACTCGTTGAAGTAACATCTGTGGCTCAAACCCTTCTTTTCAACTCGCTTCATAAATGTTCGATGGGATTGAGGCCCGGGCTTCGAGCAGGCCACTCCATAACAGGCACATCCACCTCTTGAAGGCTCTGGTATACTATGCATGAACAAAAATTTTCAGCAATAAACCCGGCAAAAGGTACGACGTACTGCTCAAAACTTGCTCAATGTACCGTTGAGAAGTCATTCCTCTTGATCGACAGCCAGTATTGGCTCAGGTAATGAATATAAAATTTGTCTTCGCCTCTAGTTATAAACCTCCCTAGAACATACACGATTAACCGCCATACGAATCACGTATCAATGCAACATTGTGCATATCGCGCTCTTTGTCTTCTGTATACTCTCCCTCGTCAATCGGTGCTTTATAAGCACATTCTGCACTCGTCTGAGAACAGGACTCTTCTCCATTTTTGTTTTGTTCAACTCAAATGCTCTAGAGTGAACTCAGGACGGTTGTCGGTGGGCTGCGGCTCATTTGTTGGCTCGTATCTGCCCACCGAATGACTTCGACTTCACGAACTTTTAAGAGCCACGCGTTGAACCGCATTCATCCGACGATTTCACAATGAAGTTGTAACAAAAAAGCGGTCATCACACTATGCTGTAGCATGAGATCGGCCAGATTCTTGGCACCGTCTGAAGCCACCAGCTTCCTGATATCTCTGCTACACCGACAAACGGAGAATCGGCTCAAATTTAGTTGTAGAGCCACTTCATTTTGGCACTGCAATCACTTATGCGGGTTCTTCAGGTGCGGTATCCATTTCTTTGCTCCGGTTGAAGACTTAATTAATAGAGGGCCGTTCAGGCTAAGCGTCGATACGCGATTCCGAGCGTGATATTACATGGCATGCTGTATTGATTTTGTTGGATTATTTTAACGATTTAATTCGAAAGCCTGCTGTATGCATTTGATAGAAAATCACTTTGTTGGCATGGTACAAGTACAAAAAAGGTACAACTGGTACTACGAAAGCAAATGGGCACTGTTCATTTAATGTAATGTAAATGATTTTGTACTTACGATTGCTGCTTATTGGGAAAATAAATTTAATTTCGCTTGTATTAGCAGAAGTATGCGCTTAAGATTGTATTGCTTTAGCAATCGCCTGTCTGAAATTGTAGAATCAGCGTCAATAAGTATATAGTGATATTTGGAGGTATCTGTGCTTTTTGATTTATTAAGGCTACGATTTGTTTCTCTTATAGCCAAGAAGGCTTAGCATTAAAGTGTTACGATTGTCGTGACATCTATTTACCATTTCTACCAACATGACCTAGACTATAAGTTTTCAAAATCACATTACTGCATTGAAACAAAGATTATTATATACTAAAAAGATAGTTCAATCAGAGTAACATTTTAAAATACAAAAATTATTATTCTGGGTTCCGCTACATAGTGATGGGTTCCCCTGTTCTATAGTAAAACAAAACAAAACAAAATCGTTCATATTGTAAATTTTTGCTTTGGTTGAGTCATCTTTATGTAAAATAATCTTTGATTGAAAGCATTATTTAAGATTGCTTTACAATAATTTGTTGTCAATACAGTTATCTACATCATTCCAAAATTTTATTCACAATACGACTAAAATTATCTGACAGGAATAAAGAGATTTTAGCTAGTAAGCCTAAGTGCTGCTAAAGTTATTTCATATGCGCACATTTTATTAAGTTTTCGTTGTACTGTGGATGAGGCCAGCATTTCGTGAGCTATGGCAATCATCACAATATCCAGAGTTGTAAAGTCTGTGATTCGCACATTTTATCAAAAATTTTAAAGTACATAATCCAAATATTACAAAGTGGTCCAATTAAATGGCAACGATATCCAATGTTTGATTGATATTGATATGACCGTAGCACTTAAAGACGAAGTGGTGCAGAACGATTATGGTGAAGTAGAAAATTACATATAAGACTAGTGTTATAGAATATCTCTGGTCGAACCAAACGGAAGTTAAGATGGAAAATTATCGATTGATTACGTAAAAGTTGAAGTTAATATTCTAGAAGTGTTAGATATTGCTCAGATAATCCCATTTATAGTACCATTCTAGAAGTTTGGCGATAACAATGCCCATGTAGCGGCATATCATACTGTATCAAGCAAATATACACTTGTAGCAACGGAATCATCAAGCATACTCTACAATTGTTGAAAAAAGACTTTATAAATGTTCAATCAGATGTAAAAGATCAGGAGCAAAGAGGTACATCAGGAAAAATAATTCTACGGTGTCTCATAAAATAAAAGGAATGGAGCCTTTGCCTTTGATCGATGAGGAAATATATTGATAGAGACAAAATCTGTTTTAACTTTAACAAAAAAAGCATTTCTGACATCAGACGATCTATTCAAAAGAATGCCATTCGGGCTATGTAATACCTTTGCTCAGGTTGTGAAGCTATTTAAGATGGTTCATTAGAATTTTGCAACTATATCAAACCAACCTTCTAAATAAATCGTTTTTCTTAAAGTGAAAACCACTTATACCAAAGATACACTCGTACCTTGTAACCTTAGAGTTGGCCAATCTGTAAATTTAATGTGTACATGCACTTTCTGATGTAAGTAAACTCTAAGAACTCATTTTACAATAATTTGGATAATATGATGGGCTCAAAATCTGAGTACGAGGCCAGATTGGTAATTTGTGACTTTAATGCTAGAGATAGCAGAACAATTTAAGAAATTCATGACATACTTTGCGATGGTTCAAATGGACATACTTTGCAATGAAAGATACATTAGGTTTGATGAGGAGTGCAATTGTCATAAAGCACAAACACGATTTACAAACATAAAGTTACAGCATGCTGTTGTTACTACTGCTAGGATGAAAGCTCATCGAATTTTTAGAATGATTAATGTGTTCTCGATTACATGGTGTACACATTTTGAATACCTTCAAAAATAGATCGCAAAATGTCCATTCATTCTATGTATGTGGTATTCAACGCTATTATACAGAGAATAACGAAAAATCGTTCACCATGAAATATTGCCCGGCGTGAGCCGGTTGATTTGATATGATAAAATGAGGTTATAGCTCAAGAAAGAGGTCGTGTAATGCAAGAACTATCGTGACATAGCTTTCTATTCCAGGCAAACCTTGGACTGTTTTAAATTATTTTGAAAAGGTCATTTCCCTAGCAAGCAGGATTTCGTCGAAATTGGTTATTTACAGATACATTTTTGTCGTTATGAAAGATGTACACATTCCGTATAGATTTTAGACAAGTCCATGACTTGATCAATTAAGACTGGCTAACAAATGCGTATATATCTGTGCAAATTAACAGTAATGCAGTAACAATGGTGTCTTAAAGTTGAGAACTGGCTATCGAGAACTTATGCACTTAATTTTGGTATTCGACAAGGAGATGCGCTGTCCTCGATACTTTAGAGAAATTGGCTAAGGGTTACGTAGTTAAAATATACTTGATCGTGCATACATTAAAACGACAAAGTGTACGCTGTCTTAGTGAAGTCTTGCTTGCTGATTAGTAACGACTTTTTAATGGATTGCGGTCTGGTCACTGAAGAAATAATCGAATGTTTAAACGCCATGATGTAATTTCAAGTACAATGAAAGTAATGAGTAGTCATAATGCTATGTTGATATTAGGAACAGGCTCTAAGATAATTTAGTTTTGTTGTCGACAAGGTTATTTTTGAACTTTATTACGGTCGTGGCAATATGAGCAGATACTTAACATTTTATCTGATGTGAATTGCTTACTATACTATGGTAGTGTGAGAGTAGTTTTGATATTTTGATTTATGTTGTTTAGCCATAAAACACTTCCGCATGCTAATCACGTTTTGAAGAATATTGTTATTGTTTGTACTGTTATTGATGCTTTATTATCTATATAAAAGCACTCAGTACACGTAAATAAGTTTCAAGGTATGCTTATCATCGGAACGCACTCAAAATAGTATGTTAAAATTGTGTACTTAGTACTTCTTATAATTTGAGTACATGTTCGATTTCGAAAACAATCCAAATTCATCATTGTTGTCAATATTTTCATCGCTACTTTGTATGCGAATTCTGTAGAATCTAATTATTGCAAATGCAAATAAAACTTATTTTTGGAGCTAAAATTTAACGAAAACAATAATAGCCGCATGATATGGCATGACATGATACTAATGCTTATTTTAAACAATGGCTTATGAGAGCTAATATGTTGATACAATATTGAATCGTGGTGTGTGATCTAAATTTTAGCTTAGCTCTTAGTGATAGAGTAAACTAATGGTAAGAGTCGTTTGTAAGACTCATCTATAGATGTATACAATCAAAAAATGTGTTTGAACCACATTTGTTTTACACTGTCATAAATTTTGATAGTTGGTCTACCAAGTACAAAAAAATAATATTGATAATTTCCATCTATCACAAGAATGCTAGAGTAAACAACTGACAATTTGTTAAAAAAAAGTAGATTAACAAGAATTTTCTTACCATTCATTGTTAGGGGTTCACCCTATTATGGCAGTGTTGTCAGCAACACAATTTAATTTGGCCAAACAATTAAAGCGATGACCGTATTAAAAGGTGATCCGAAAACACCAAATCCAAACTCTTCTGAGAGAGCATTTAAACTTCACCAAATCAAATATCAAATAAAATAAATATGGGTTATTCATGCTGAAATCCAACAAACTGTTCGAGTAACTATAGCCTTGCACGATATGATTTTAAAAGTGGCCTGGATGATATTCCCAACAACTTCCAATTTTATTCTTAACCGACTGAACTAATAATTATGTTTTTCTAACTTAGGAGGTAAAACGCCCTTATTGTAGTCCCAAATGTTTCAGGTCCAAGTTTATCTCTTGAAATTTTGCAGATGCTTGAAGAAGCTAAAATTCGATGAATAAAAGAGTTAGTAAAATAGCCAACATCATAGCAAGTCTAATTTAACCTGTGAACAGGTTAGTACATTCCATCAAACTTCCTATCGATAAAAATTAAACTCGGTTTCTTTATACACACGATTTTGGTGATGAAGTTCTTCAAATTCACTCTCAAAGTGGTAATTGTCTCTGCTCAAAAATGATCCGTAAATTTTGAGAGGTCCCAACTCTTTCGAAGTTCATTTTTAATGTTCTACCTTACGCTAAATATAGGCCATCTTTGCCTATAATACTCACCATTCCAATAAATCCATTCCACCTCCGTTCAACTCCATAATGTTTGCTTTTTAAAGAAAAATCAGCAAGAGACTAAATTTTTTGAAAAATAAATCTTAGTTGTCTGCTCTGCACTCAAAGATCATTTAGATGACTCTTCCGATATTTTAAAGTGTTGAATGTTATAACACTCAGATTTTTATTTGCAACATTTTAAAAAAGTGATGGTTCATAACTGTAGAGCATAGTGGGAGAAAGAAAATATGGCAATGAGAGCACGACTGTAATTGTTAATTATTTATCCTAGAAAACCACTATACCATCCAATGTATGCGGGTCGGGTTGTCCAAACGTGTGTTTATATCGGTCCAAAATCAGAAGCTGTGGCCATCATCTAGCCATAGTTAAGATGGAAATTTTCGGACATGACAAGAAGGATAGGGAATATATAAAACACAATTCGCGTGTCAAGGTCTGATAAATTAAGAAACGTCACGGAAAAATCAGGTGGTACGTCAACCTATTGGCCTCCGGATTTCAGTAAGACTCCAGATCTAATAAACTTCTTTATAACAGGATTGATTTCAAACAATTATATCCATGTAAAGAACAGCGAAAGTTTTTTCATCAGATCATTCAGCAGTTATTATTATACTGCCAAACAATGATTATTATACTGCCAAACAATAATTATGATTTTCGTCATTCCGAAATGAACAAGTTTCAGAACCAATTGGGATCTCTTCCAAACACAGTTAATAGAAAGAATTAGTTTGTAGAACCCAATACAGCGACCAGGCCAAATAGAAGACGAACTAGATAATCTCATCCACATTATGCAAAGTGCTGTGTGGTCAAGGAAATGAAATGCAACGCTAGCTAACCAGAGGAAGTGAAAGAACTTCTTTAAAATAAAAGGAAAGCACGGAAGAATTGGAAAAAACATCGAAACCTGGAAAATAAGAGGGAATTTTGCCATTTGTGTAACAAAATAAAATACCTAATAACACACATTACAAATCAGTCAGTTAATAAATCCTTATCACTTTAACTGGGCTAAAAGGTACTGATTATTTACTATGGAAAGTAACTAAAAACATTAAAAGATCCAAATGTTCAGGTTCCTCTTATTAAAAATAAAAAAAATGAACTAGAAATGCTAAAAAAAGATTTGTTTTCAATGATTTGCAAGACACATTCCAATTTTACCCCAAGCAAACGGAAGAGGATAAATGCAGCATTTCGACTTAGATATGTACTTAAGCCGAACCAACCTCCGAATGATAAAGCTTCATTTATGCGAATTTCTCTGTTATCAACATTATCGAAACTATTTGAAAAGGTTCTTCTTAAGAATATTATCCTCTCACAGTTTGGATTTAGGGAAAAACAACCTTCGATAGAACAAGTGCCATCGAATTACTGATGTAATCGAGAAATCACTTTAGAAAGCAAACAAATATGCTCACCTATATTCCTTGATGTAGTGTAAGCATTTGACAAAGTATGGCACCAGGGGCTAGAATTCAAACTTTATCGAGATCTTCCGGAGTAATTTATTCACATTCTAAAATCATACCACTTTTGTTTAGAGACCTTACTCGGAGCCACTTCCGAGTAAGATATAAGAATGAATACTCCCAATTAAAAAGAATAAAAGCAGGAGTACCCACAAGGGAGTGTACTTGGATCTATCCTTTATCTCCTATATACAAGAGATATACAAATTACAAAATCAACAATGGCGTTTTTTGCCGTATTTGCAACAGTAAAGAACATCAATGACTTCACTAGTAAATTACAGAGGACTTCTACCCTGATATGTAATTGGACAATTAAATTAAATGAAGCAAAATCAATCCAAGTGAACTTTACAAATCTAAAAGTTAATCATATACCAATAATTATAATCTTGATAGGGGTGCCGCATAATAAAACCGCAAAATATCTCGGCATGACCTTAGATGCTAAACTTAGATGGAAGTAACATAAAAAAAGGAGCGAGAAGAACTAAACAAAAAATTCAGAAAAGTGCATCGGCTCTTTGGTAGACAATCTGAATTAGCAAACTGATGTTATCATAACAAACTGATGTTGCACAAACAAATTCTGAAACCTATATGGTTGTGCCAAGGCAAATATTAAAACCATACAAACATTTAAAAATAAAATCCTGCGATGTATTGTTAATGCACCGTGGTGCATTCGAAACTCTAACCTCCATTGAGATCTAAAGATCGAGCTTGTCGTGGATGAAATTAAGGATCATGTAATAAAACATCTACAACGTCTGCACCAGAATGAAAAACTGTACATATACGCTTACTACCACTCCAACAAGAGTGCAAAGAACCATCCCACTGGATTTGTCGCGACCAGGAGCGAAAAATCTGAAAAGGAGTTACATGAAACTGCGGATAATCATGTGATTATGCTGACTAACGTATTTTGCAATGTTTACGCTTTATTGATAAAATGATGGTTGCTCAAAAATGAAACATTTCGGGATGTAGTACTATGAAACGGGATGTACACAAGGTTCTCCTAGATTTCAAGAAAGCCTACGACTCGACCAATCAAGAGGGGTTATGGTATACGCTTCGTATAGGAATACCAAACAAATCCGTACATCTGACTAATATGTCAGTGTGTGATATGGTATTCGACAAGGAAAAACACTGTCCCCGATAATTTTTAATCTCAAGTTGGAATAAATCCTTCGTAAAAGATAAACACCTAAGGACACCAACTTATTCCGACAATAAAATCAACTTTTGGCAAATGCCGAGAGCATCTGCGTGATTGGATTAAGTGGTAACGGAGTGACATTCTTGATCGGCTAGCATAGTGTTCAATTTCCGTTGGTCTCAAAATCAATGTGAAGTGTAGGTATCCTCAAGGCATTCATCGTACTGGCAAGTCCTGACTTCGTTGCCATCAATGTCACAATTGGCGAGAACCCACATGACCGTTATCTAATTATTACAACCAAGAAGACTCAGCAAATTCTTACACTCCGCTTCTAGTTTAGAGCTAGTAAGAGGATTTTTGAATAATTTAAGAACAGTTTTACTACCGTACAAAATATAATCTCTTTGTCGACGGCAACGAGATTAAAAGCTAAAATCATGCAGTGATTACCCGCAATTAATTCCACTTGATGAATAGTACAGTAGGATCCGAAACTGATATTCTCAAATCATACAACGGACAGTTGTAACTGCACTCTGTTAAGAGTCAGAGCCATCTGAAAAGAATACAAGCGATTAGAATATCCGTTTGAGCAAGTCTGGTGAGAACCACATATCCCTGGATAAATAAACCACTCCATATGATCTGTGGAAACTGAAAACAGGCAAAAGCCAATCAGTTGGTAACCATGACGATTTCTGGCACAGCTTGCGTAAATCCATTAAGAATTGATCTATGACCTGAAGAAGTGCCAACAGCTTTTCATGCATTCCTCAAGCGCAAGGCAGCCGAACAAGCAGTACCTAAAATGAAGGATTGTAACTGTGGTAGGAAGAAAATGAGTTCCATAGCCAGGAGCGGAAGAAGCCATGGCTCCAGTTACATTTCTTCCAATTCGGGCCATAAAAAGTTCGTTATCATCTGCCTGACCGACCTCATTTTGGAAAGTATACGGCCCGATGATGCTGCCAGCCCATAAACCGCACCAAACAGTCACTATTTGTGGGTGCATTGGTTTTTCGAAAATCACTCTTGGATTATGATTCGCCCAAATGCTGCAATTCTGCTTATTGACGAATCCACTGAGGTGAAAATGTGCCTCATCACTGAAGATTCTTGAGTCAATTGCACTTTATAGGTGTGTAAATGCAAGTCTTTATGCAAAATTTTCATTAACGACGAGCGTGAGAGGTGCAATTTTTGGGCACAACGACGAGTTGAGGTGTACGGTTCTTTAGCCACACTATCGCGAACAGCAGCAATATTTTCTGCAGTACGAGCTGTACGAACATACACTGGTGTTTTAAAATCTTCTACAGACCCGGTTTACTCAAATTTTTACCTGATTTTTCCTATTGTACGCACATTAAATTAACACGATTAAATTGACCGAAAAAAATTGAATAACTTTAATGCGTTGCTCGATTGTGTATCTTTCCATGGTTCAAATGGAGTTAGTCTGAAATTGAGAAATGTCAAATTAAATGCAGAAAAAACTTGACGTTTAGGTGTGGTTCCGTTTACATTCAACATTGTCCCTTAAAATTTATCCATCCTTTATAATGAGAAGAGCGTGCTGAGTTAAATTTGATAAGGCATTCGGGTGCTCGCCTGAAACTGTTAGAACCAGATCGTCAGCATAACTTTGAGTGGTAAAACCGAACTCAGTTCGTTAATGACTAGAAGCCACAACAGGGGTGCGACAGTACACCAACCTGCGGGCATCCTTTGGAAGCCTTAACCGATGTGTAGGTATCCTCAACCTCGCAAATCGCTGTACGAGATTCAAGCATACGTTTAATCTACCTAATAATGTTGGGTTCGATACCAAAATTAGTACATGCATTCGTAATCTCGTTGTTGTTCAAAGATCTCTCAATCCTATTTACGAGTAAATATAAAGCAGTCTCACAGGATTTGCAAATTCAGTAAGCATGTTGCATGTTACTGAGTGGAGCGGTAACTTAATGTTGGTCCTTTATGAACCTTCATCATAATCAACAATCCTTTCTTATGATTTCAGAAAAGTTGATGACAGACATATAGGCCGAAACGATTTGAGGTCGGTGTAATCCGACTTGCCAATTTTTGGAATAAAAATTGCTTTACTTCTGCTCCAAGATTGTGGAACACAACTAAAAGTGATACATGCCTGGTACAGATGCAATAAATGTTTCTTAATGAGAGAATATCCATGCTGTAATACAGCGGGAAATATACCATCAGGACCGGCAGATTGGAAGGGTTCGAAAATTACTCATGATAATAGTGTTAATCTGAATAGTGTTAATCACAAAATGTTAATCTCGAAAGTAGAAAGCTATATTTAATGTCAATGTCAATTAAAATAAATGAGAGTATAATCGATCAATATTCAATGACGATATATGCAATGACAGGTAAAGAGAACTGCAGTAATGAAAATACTGGTACTAACAATCTGTCATTGCATATATATTCTCAGTACGTCAATCTTTTATCTTAAGAACCATAATTATTTGTTTTACTTTAATAATTTTACGATCAATATAATACAAATATATTAAATAAATTCAACATTGATAACACCGATATGAAAAATGTCGGGGAAAATGTTAAAAATAATAACAATTAGCGTTCTTAATTCTTATTTAAATGTGATGGCATTGAATGATTAAAATGCGAAACGAGATTTTCATCTCGTTAGTACATCTCAATTAGCGATAAAAACTATTAATTCGGATGATACAAATCATAGTAGTTTAAAGCGTTTGTTTGTAGGAAGCATAATCATTAATATATAGCAACAATACACAGCTTCTCGCGAGATGATTATGACATTGATAATGACAACAAAAAATTTATTTCCCTTGTCCATTTATGTAAAAGCTAGCTAAGTTGGAAACTATATATAAAAATATGGCGATAGTTAATTGAATGCGTAAGGTGGATTAATACATTCAATAGCATATTTATTAAACGAGACTATTAAACAGCATAGTTCATAATTCGTTTGACCTCTAAAATTTTGGGTTAACTGTTGAAATGTATTTGTGTCATATAGAAATATGTGTATTGAATTCACAACCAATCTACGAGGAAATGGTCGTTTAACTCAATATTTGGAGATAATCGTAATTTTTAGTCGTATGACGAACTTGAATCTAAATTATATAAATAAACACTCAATAGCTAGTACATAAATAGAAAGTTATCATAGAAAGTTCGGTACGTAGACATCAAATAATAATTGTAAGCTAAGTTCAGTACTCTTATACTCTTGTACAGTTCGTGCTATTTCTTAGTAATACCCGTTGGAAAACTAGTTAATCGCTTAAATATAATGATTTAAATCAGTCAGGCTGGAGTCCCTGTCTAAAATACTAGTTCAGTCTCTAACAGTGTATCCGGATACTCTAGATTATTTCCAACCTTATTGCTGATCTCTGCATAGATAAAAAAGTAAATGAAACGTTGCCAAGAAGTTGAGATATTAGAAGGAGTCACTGAGGGGTTCGAAAAAATGTTCGAGGAGAATGTGACATAGGCCTTTGCTGAGATTAGGATTGAAGCTTTAAAAGGTCTTGAAGTGGCTGAAAAGTTTTATTTTCTCTAGCAATGTTGTGAGGAGGAACGGTGGGGCTTACGAGGAGAATTCGTTTCCTGAACTTTTTGATGATTCATACAGAGGACCTCCAGCTACAAATTGTTGTATTCGAAAGGAATCAGGTAATCATTGATCATGTATTCTCGCTATAAATAACGAATAGCAATGCTAATGTAGTGGCGGCTAGCATTAGTCGAGACAGTCATTTATAAAGAGAAAGTAAATATCCCTTCTATTATCATAGTGTTTTCTTTAATCCATTAAAGAACCAGAAAATTGGAGTCATCTTATGGAAAGTGATGTGTATTTACTTGAAATAATTTGCGGGAAAACAGCCATAAATGATCGAGATGAATTATCTTAATTTAATTCTATATACTTACCTGTCTTATACCACTGACAGAGTATATAAAACGCGTTTAGCTAAACCAACATAAATCCAATGACATTGACAGACCATTGATTAATCAAATAAAAAAAATGCAGTGAGGTATGATATGAAAAATTAAATTTGTTGTTGTTATTGATGTAAGTATAAGTTGTGCATATTTACTTTTTTTTATATAATTTTACATATTTATTTCATAATTTAATATTTATAATTTTAATTAATAATATACACTTTAAGTTTATGCGGTTAATTATTCTCGGGATAAGGTTGCATTAAATACGGCTCAGTTTAAATGCAGAACTACCCAAGAGCCCTACAGGTACTGAATTGCCACATATATCCCGGCAGTTTTTATAAAACAACTCGTTCGACTCATGCTGCAATTTAAGTCGCGACTTTTCATAAATATATGAGTCATTATTTTTTCCAGAGGATCTTACATTGATATATGTGAAGCGATATCTAAAATAAATATATTAAATAATAACTGGTGTTGTATAATATATTGTATTAGATTGCTTACCTGTACCCAACCGCTGTCATCAATATAATTTAGTACAATCCCTTATAATCGTGGTAATCAGTAGCGTCATCTTTAGAAGGGCTGACTTCTATGTGACATCCATCTTAAGAGAAAATTAACATTATTAAATATTTAGTTTAGAAATGGTCAACAGATATTGTTTACCAACTGCTCCATAAACTTGAGGAAATCCTCAACGCTGTTCAAACCATCTACAATTTCTTTTATTGATGCGTCGCGGCAGGAGGATAAAAATAACTAAATGTTTCTCTTTCCAGTTTTGCACATTATGCTTCGGAAAACTCCAGAACTATTTAGCGGACCGTTGATCTCCCCATTACAAATAAATTGGCTACAGTCCGGCATTCTGCTGATGATGTTAAATAATAAATAGACACCGCTACGCGTTTGTTCACTGGAATTATTTTTCGAAAACCAGTATCCATCTTTTCCAAACAATTGAATGTGCTTGCCAGTTCGAAAAAATTTTTTCGGCACATTCGAAAATTCTCTTTAAATTTGGTTTCTGGGTATTAAGGTACTTCGCACTTCCAAAATAAACTTTCTCTGATCTATAATAAATAAAAATAAATGGTGTGTTATATCAAAGCCCCCTAAATATATAAAGCCAGAATGAATACTCAGTTTTTGAAATGAGCTTTATTTAGTGTATCAATAATGTACGTTTTATCAAGAAACTCATACGAAACGTACAAATTTCTTTTTAAGTTTTTAGCTATTGCAACTTGGAGTTTTTAAAATTTTATTTCATAAAATGACTAAGAAAGGGTGAAATTAGATGTGAACATATACCATTTTTTTCAAATCAAAATAAATCACGATCAAATTTAATTATAAATTGATCTATATTTTTATAAATTTTGTGCTTTTCATTTCAATATAAACGATATCCTCTAAAATATATTTTCCTCGCTCTAATTCTCTATCGGTTGTACCACGAAATTCAAATTCATTTCTTAATAAATTTAGAAAAATAATATTGACGAAAATACACATAATTGAACGCGAAAACTTAAAAAATTAATAATTAATTTATTTAAATGAAATTATGTATTCGAAAAAATTAACTTAAACCGAATTTTTAAACATAAATCAGTTAAAAAGATATTTTCAACATGCAGTTGTTAATAAATAATATTATCAGCTGATTAATGTTTACACTTCAAAATGAACACATAACCTAATCACAATTTCTATTTTGCTACACATTTATTCACAATCACAGCACAACACTACACTATATTCTCAATCCTGAAATACATCGAATCATTAAAAATAGTTTATTAATGCTGTATCAACATAAAAATAATATTTAATTGCATAATTATGCATTAAATACAAAACCAATTTTCATAATGACATAAATGTCATAACAATGGGAGAGAGAGAATATTTTTTTATATTGAATGATAGTTCGATGAAATGCCATTACTAGCGTTGCTGTTGTGTAAAAGTTTTGCAAGCCATTCATGTTAAAATCATACATGTGTGCATGTAATCATTAAATCTAGTTAAATGTGCATAGTGTATTTGAGATTTTGTACATTGGTATTGTTCATTTTATACATGAAAGCAAAACAAAAATTACAATACAACTTAACATTTAATGAAATTGATTTGTTTGGTGTAAAGTGCCATTTTGATTTATTCTCTTTGTGAGCATACTTAAAATAAAATATAGTTCTCGTAACCTAACTATGTATCTGGCTCTGTTTTCATTTTAAGTTATTAAAATACCATATTTTCATTTAATGAATAAAGGAAAATGGAAAAATAAATCGAAAAATGATCAATTTCAGGATGAAAATTGAAATTTCTGTTTTCAATTGAATATAACCTAAGTTAAATTTGAACTACTTTTCATTCAAATATTTACTATATAGTAAAGCCTTACCTTTCATACATTTTGTATGAAACTGACGTTGATTTTTGTATTTTTTGTTACACTAAATAAAGCTCATTTTGATCATTCTTGCTTCTATTAATCGAGAGTGCTTTGGTTATATACAACATTGTTAAATCATTAAAATAAACAATGAATTATATTTTTACCAAATTCCAAATTTTGCTATCAATGGTCTGTTTATTATTTAAGGCAATTCATAGTGCAGACAAATTTTGGTTTCTCTCAAAATGGAAAAGTGCTATTTCTTGAGAATCTTTCACCAAGATTTCAAATTTTTGCCTCTATCCTTCACCTCTTCAATTTGCTGCATAATTGCTGCGGTATGAATTGAATTCATTTTATTTTTATAATTTGTGATTTAACTAAACTCAAACTTTTCACTTTTAAAATTAAATTTATTTTTTCTGTCACTCACGAAAATTTTATTAAAATGTCATAAATTTGTTAATTCCAGTTGTATAATGGCGCCACCCGTATTTTCAATTATTTCTCACATGTTGTAAGATGGCGCCACTTATACTTTCAATGATATTAAATTCCAGTCGCTCCCACTAAACTCATTATTACACGATAAACTTTAAAATATTGAAAGATTAGTTCACTAAACGCTTTTAGTCATTAAACCCAAAATAACACAAGATAAGCTAAACCTGATTTTGACACACTTTATAAACTCAAAAAATGCTCTAATCGCGTTTAGCTAAGCCTAGTCTTTCAGTGGTATTAATGTCATATTGGGTTCAGGGTTAATTTTATAACTAAAAATAGCCTACTAAATTGGAAAATGCTCGACGACCGTTTATTTCTGATAACTATCTCTCATACGAATTGGGTGTATAAATACTTCTAGAAATCTTATCTTTAGGAATAAAAGGAACATCTTTTGAACTATTCTAGGTAATTCACTACCGAGGCCGGAAGTGGAGGATCAACACAGATGGTGTATGCCTCTCTTTTATTTTGGAATTTTTCATAATGTCATTTTATGTGAACTGGAGGGGGAGGTGTTAAGGGGTAGCTTATGCATATAACGTAGTCATTGCTGTGTATTGTAAGCAGGCCCAGCTCGTGTTTTTTTTGTGTGTGTGCGAAAAATGTTTGGCGCCTTTGATTTTTTTTTCAATAAGGTAACTAAAAAGCTATATTATAAGCAAATACCGGTCACTATTTTCTATGGTCTTATTATCGTTTAAAAGTAAAGCGACGTCATTGTGTCAATTTTTTTTATGTTTGATAATTTATAATTGTCAATTTATTTTAAAATTCGGTTATAGTCTATTAACTATAATATTTTGATTATAATTATTTATAAGGCAAATTAAATACATTTATGACAAAAAATTAAACAACAAGAGTTTTGATTAAAACTTTTTCTTTATTAATAAAAAAAAAATAAATAACCAAAAATTAAAAAATTAAATAATCCAAGTAATAAAATTAGAAAATTAATAAAACATAACAAAAAATATTGTATAAAATATTAAATTAAGGGATTCGCCTAGCTTTGATTTTAGCGAAATCTTTTCTCAATAACATATGTAGGTTTATAGATTTGGCAATGTCCGATTCAATGTAGATTATTGCCAAACCATTCAATTTTTCTTGCCCCATAGTTGATCACTGGAAATTTTTAATCATTTTTAATTTAGAAAAAGTTCTTTCACCTTTAGCAACAGAGACGGGTAAAGTTAATAGCACTCTTAATGCTATCAGTGCATTTGGAAAGAGTTCTTCAACGTTGTTATTATAAATCCATTTCAAAATGTTTTCTGGGTTAGTACCATCTTCAATTTTTCGAGACAACAATTTCAGCTCAATTTGCAGTTCATTTGCGTCAAGATCTTTGCTTTCTTTATAAGTTAATGCTGTTTCTAATAATTTACATTTATCTATGAGTTCATTGTTCTCCATTTCATCACATTTTTTAATATCATACAAAAGTTCAAAAGGTTTCATAACACTTGATAACGATTCAAAACGTTCTTTTATTGAAGCAATTGCTATTGTAAATAATACGTCGAAAAATTTCCTTATGAATTTCATTTAAGGATTAATGGACTCGGGTACTTCTGGATCCTCTTCAAAAAAAAGCGTTCTTTTTAGGATCCGATTTTCTACCTCAGGACTTAAATCATCAGTCAAATTCGCATCTATAGCGCATACTTTAGCTTCTGAATTATATTTAGCGAAAGAAACTTCGGAATTACGAGAAATCAAAAATTCAGTTGTTTTTTTCAACACACTAGCTGCTGATCTCACATCCATGCGCTGTGATTGTTATAGTTTGCTCGTACAATTTATTTCTGTTAGAACATCCTGCCAGATTATTAGACTACAAATAAATTCAAAACTGTCTAATTTTGATGCGATTGATTCAGCTGTTATGCGTGTAAGTGCATCTTTTTCCAAGTGAACGATTTCTTTTAACACTGAATAAATGCCTTTCAATTCGGTTTTCAAAGCACTAACGGCATTAACATGGCTTTCCCATCTTGTATCACTCAAAGATTTCACTGTCAATTTACAACACATGGATATGAAAATATGCCAACGCTTCGGCGATCTTGAGAAAAAATTGTAATTGTTTGGATGGTTGAAAAAAAATTAATAATTTCAATAGCTCCTTTTTCTGCATCAACAACGACTAAATTTAAGGAGTGGCAGGCACATGCAACGAAGAAAGCCCTTGGATTGATATTTGTAATATGAGACTGAACACGTCGTTTTTTCCCCACGCATATTGGCTCCATTATCGTAGCCTTGACCACGAATATTCATAATAGATAAGCCATTTTGTTTCAAAAAATTTAATATTTCTTCGGTCATCTTCGCTCCGGTTGCATCCAAAATGTTAATAAATTCCAAAAAACTTTCTTTAACTTCCACACTAGCATTATAACCTTCGATTGATTTTGTGATGTGGACGTAACGCAGAACAATTGACATCTGTTCTTTATGGCTGGCATCAGGTGTACAATCTACAATAACAGAAAAATACATTGCATTTCTTACCATTTCCAAAATATTATCCTTTGTAGTTTTAGCGATCAATAAAATAATTTCTTGCTGGATTTTTTTTCCCAAGTAATGAGTCTTATTTGGATTTTCTACTGCTCGTTTCACATATTTCTCTAATACCGGATCAAATTTTGAAAACAACTCAACAATTTTAAAAAATTTACCATTATTTTCGGTGAATAGTCTGTCTGAAGATCCTCTAAATGCAATGTTTTCTGAGGCCATCATTAAAATAATTGAGATTATTCGCTTGAGCACTTCATCCCAATGTTCTACTTCACTCAAGTATAATTTATTAGGTAGACAATCAACGGCTTGACCACAAGAAAGCCGCTTTTTCACCTCAATCCACTTTCCATAGCGGTGAATATGTTCAGTACTTTGTTAATGTCTTTTTAAAATTATTGTTATGTGGCCCCAATCATTTGTGCCTCCTTTTGCTAAGGCAAATTCATTATTACTAAATATTTTGCAACAAAAACAGAACACCCGATCTACTTTGGATGAATATACAAGCCAGGTTCTTTTAAATAATTCACCATTTGCTGTTTTTCGATGAAAATGTATTTTGTTAAATGATTGCCCCTAACTGTCTTTTGGGTACTGGTTAATGTTAGCTTGTATTGTACCTTTTGAAACTATATTTTGAATTTGTAAATTTTGCAAATTTTCAGGCCAATCCGTTATATTACAAAAATCATTACAGCTAGATATTTTCTCAGAACTTGTTTCTACCTCACTATTTAAACATTCATCTTGATTAGCTGTACTAGTACTAGCATTTAAATCAACATTAACGTTAGTTTCGTCAGTTTCAGATACAGACCTCTCACCAATTACAATATTTATATCGTACTCACGCTCATGTGTATCCATTTCTTCAACTATCTTATCAGAATTGTCTTCATTTTGCCTAACTTGCAGAAAGCTGTTCAGCGTTTTTTGATTTTTAAATTGCTCTTTGAGCCTGTTTTCTCTATTTTGTTTGTTCTGCCAACCAGACAATTTCCGTTTCCAATCCATGTTACTGCAAATAATTTTTAATATTTAATTTTTCAGTATTATAATATTCAAATTCACTTACCTATATAAAATTCAAATTTCTTTTCAAAGTGTGAAAATGAAAATTAACTGCCAATATTTTTATGTGGCGCTGTAACTTACTTATCTAACTTTTGAAATAATACATATAAAGAGAGGATTTAAAAATTAAAAAAAAATCCATAAATTTTAAATTAAGTAACATTAATTCACTAAGATTCAATTTATTTACCACTTTAAAAAATTATCAGGAAAAATCTATCTTAAGAACTTTTTCATTCGGTCCGACTTAACTCATTAACAATTGCACTTTTAATGAGAAATTATGTAATTAGAAAACAATGTAACAATTCTAGAAAAAACAAAAACGAAGATGTTTTACTAAAATCCTTAAGAAAAAAATATGGTTACAGACAAAGAGGATATAACAAGAAGAGATAAAAACTCTAACAAATATTGCAACCTGAGTCCCACAACACAAATTTGAAAAATGAGTCCCACAAGCAATGAAGGCTTTTTCAAAAACATATCCTTGAATAGAACCTAAAATATTTCGTCGTAAAAGCTTTTATATAAACACTTGTAAAAAATATTTACGTAATAAACTATATCATGAATGCAATGGAAAACTCCAAAAGAACTTAACTGATTCAAAGAACAGAACGCAAATTTCAATGCCTGAAAATAGGTATAAAAACAAAAAAAAATCGTCAAAAATTAATTTCATTAATTGTTTTGGAGACGCCTTTTCTTTTAAAAAAAAGGAAAAAATTATGTTTAAAAAATTAAAAACTAAAGAAAATAAAATTTCATATTCTAAAAAAACTAAATTTCATATCATCTTGTAGGCGCCTTTTAATTTTCGGCGCCTGTGTGCATTGCACACTTCGAACACGCTTCGATCCGGGCCTGACTGTAAGTATACCTGCACGTTAAGTAGACACTTGAAATATGCGCTCAATAGTGTCTCCTATTGGGTCTGTAATCGTAAATTGAATGTAAATTTACATAAAAATGCGTTAACCCTATTCTTTAGGAAATATAAACTACCTTTTATAGATCGCCCGTTATAAATGGCTATACAATGGGTATAAAGTTAGGATTTTTCAGACAAAGCGAAATGCTACGGTTTTATCTTCGGCAGCAATCTAAACTGAAAACCTAACATAAAGAAGGCTACTACAATACTGTTGGTAAAAAGCAGTCTACTCTAAAATTAATAGCCACTATGTCTCCTTGTTTATAATGGTGCACTTAGGAGCACTCCCAGTGAGCTCTCTAGATTATTTTTTCTTTCACTCCCCAAGATATTTTAGATTAACAAATACTACAGCCATAAGGCCTAAATACATTACATGGCGCACTCATGTAACCTACGCAATGGGAGTACTCCTTTAACATCAACTATAATATCTCGTCCAAATTGTTGACTTCCCTTTTACAGGAAACAGAAATAAATATTTCAGCAATCCATTAAAGAGATTGAAAATTACAAGCACGTTGATGTCTATTATGACTTTTCGACGGTCTTTAACTACATCAGCCATTGTAAAATGGAGGAGAAATTAAAGAAATTCAGTCGTCCTACTTATCATATTTGAGTGATCGCACTCAATATGTTGATCTTGGAGATAAAACATCAGAAGTAATTCAAGCAACCTTCGGAGTAGTTCTGTTTCTTAGGTACATATGTAAACTTTGGCTAAGGTAAATATGGTTTTACTAAGATAAAGAAGCAGTATTATATGCTCCGACCTATAGTTACTTATGTTGGGTGACCAAAATAAGTTACCAGTATGGTAAAGTGAAATCTGTTTTGGAACAGTTGTTCTTGTTAATGCCAACAATCCAATGGTTAGTATAAATTTAATAGCATTAAGAGCAATTTCGCAGCTTCTGGTTGTCAACCGATAAAAATTGATTCACATTCGATATCCATTTTGTAATGGTGGGTAGAAAATTTACACTTTTTGATTACAAGTATAAACAAAACTGAAAGCAAGACGTTTCATTAACCTCTACATGCAATGATCTCATGATATTTACAAATCTGCCAATTTATGGCATTTTTATTACCAACACATAGCAATCCCGAGAATTATCAAATTTACATGAACATTTCGGTTCGGTATTTTTTTTATATACATACATGTTTGTTGACACAAGAGGCGACCGTCGACGATAGATCTATATCGTTGTTTATTAATAAAATCCAACTTTATCGTGTGGCGAAAATTCATTTTTATTAGAAAAACATGCGATGGCGGAAAAATTTCGTGAGAATAGTTTGAAATTTAATTAAATTTTTGAGTAATTTGATTTTTATTTCAAATTTCTTATAAACTTGTCATCATGGAGTTACCGAAATTTTCAGGGGTGGGTAGCTAAACTGCGGGAAAGAAAGTATGATTCAAATTAATATAAAAAAATATTGGTTCTCATGTTCAGAATTAGTGGTAGTTGATGTTATTGAGCTACAAATAAGTTTTAGGGTTCTTTTTACTTCGAAGCATTATGCAAAGTACTGTCCATCTTAATTCCACGTCGAAATAATTCTCGGCTTTCCAGTCGACCAACGAATAGACCTAATTTTTGAATCCTTCCTAAACAGCGAAGTGTTGCTGGACCAGACCATGAGTTATCGACCAGAACTAGTGCTATAGTTTAAAGAAACAATGTCTGGTGAATACAATAGGTGCTGTAGGACATATGATTGAACCAACTCAGTCGTGATGACAGGTCACTTTGTCGTGTCTTTATATGGTGTGCGTTTATGCTTCTATGCTCGATCTTATTGCATTTGTTGTTGTTGATATTTTTCTCCAGCCACGGTTTCGTTAGGCTGGAGTAGCTCAAACTAGTCACTCTGAACTGATTCCACCAAATGGACAGCATTGGCATGAATATTCGTATTGGCCATTAAACTTGATGCATGATCTAGTTTACTTTACGGTTCCCTGCGCTTCAGTGTAAATAACCTTCAGATCCAATTCCTTTGTTTTTACACCTTCATACCCATGGCCTTGAGACGGTTAGTAATCGCTTTTAGACAAGCTATTCCCAAAGTTTCATTGAACTCTGTCTCAAATATTGGTCATTGAACATCTCTATCTCAGCATATTCAAACTAATACCAAAATCACTGTTAAAACACCAGAACCTTTACTCACCGTTTTTATTGATGGAGTGTCACGCAACAATCGGTGTCCCTCACCTGAAAGGTTTTTCAAATTAAAACCAAAATGTGGTGCTTCTCGCAAATTGTATTTAATTGGTATGACTAAAGTACAAAAATATACTGTTCACACTTTAGTGAAATGTCACATAGAATATAACAACAATTAAGATTTCGAGATAAAAGAAAATATAAAATTGATAATAACCAAAAATACCGAAACAAGTCCAGCTGCATCGCGAATTTTATTAATATTTATACTGACTCAGGATTATTATGCTAATCTGGGTAGATAATTTCATCTAACGGTGCAATTATTTATTTTCATATAACGTCCGGCACCAGATTATTCTGATACCAGATATTCTGTGAATATTACCATACATGCAGTAAATTTTGAATGCCTTATTGCTTTTCTCATCAGTATCTGAAATCTTCCGATATAAAAAAATTCTCATTGACTGCCGAAAAGTGCGGGATGGCATGATACCTAATTTTTGGAGACTTAACTTTGCCAGAGTCGTTCGCCTAGTGAAAGAACCTCGTTAGTTTTTTTAAAGATGTTTGGCCTGATCATATCTATAAGCTTTACATCGTTCAGGAGATTTAGGAATGATGTAATGCATCTTTGTTGTTATTTAAAGCTCAATAGATCTATTTGAAGGGTTACAGTTATGATCTAGATATGCAAAAATAAGTGCAAACAGCAGGAACCAATACCAAGAAGCCTTCCTGTTTGGTACGAGAAAGAAACTCGGAATTTAGAAGTCATTAAAGGAAGATAGAGTAAACCAGAATATGTCCAACGCACTTCTATTGAAAGGGATAATAGTATATAATGTTCTATAAGACACAAACCACTGCGTTATATTTGGTTGGTTGGTGGCTCACTATACTCATCAATTTTACTGTGTTATCTGTACAAACTCATCGTGGAATTCATATTCCGATGAAGTATTTCTTCGAATAAATAGCCATACTCTCTATAAATAGCTATTCGCTCGCTGTAAGTGTTACTTACCTCTTTCCTAATCTTTTCTTATTTTAAAGCTGAAAGCGGCTATCATTACCGCTTAAGACATCGAAGAGATAAGATGTCGCACTCTCTAAAACTGAAAACCAAAAAAAAATATTGCATAATCTTTGAATCGCTTGAAAGAATCTAATGTTCGGAGTTCAAAATACGATTGGAACTTGTACGGAAGATCTTCGGAAGAAATATAGATATAAATCAGCTAACATATCTTTCGTAAATATACCTCTTGAATATCATTCAGATGTTAACCTGCTCATGTCGATGTAGCTAAGATCCAAGGTAAGAACAATCTTATCAGTACCGGCAATCGCAGTAAAAAGGTTCATATATTGACTTTTAAAATTCATAATAATAGAGGACTGCGTTTCATAAGGTTTTACCCATAAGTTTTGTCATTTTGACCGAAATCTTGCCACTGATCGTCGTACATTATATCAAATACATTTTTTACTAGATAATATCGAGTCTGAATTTAAGATTTAGATTCTATATTATCCTTCTTGTTGTTCCGAAGCGAATAGTTTAGCGAGCAGGAATCTCTTACCGGAAATTTGCTTTTCGGCAGATGAAGAGGTCACTGTCAACGGTGATCTCGATGATCTGACGTTTTCATGGTTGTATATACAATAACCGAAGAGATCGCAATCGAATGGAGCCAAACTTTTGACATTAACCGAGCAATCAATCGCCTTTAAAAGCCGTTGTTCAGTGTTTTAATATTTAAAAAATTTGTTCCTTCGGCATATATGATCCTACATCTATTGTATGCCGCTATCAAATCATTTATTTACACGGTATAACCTAAAGAAAGAAGACTACATTAAGGTGTTTCATAAATAAGTAAGTAACTTAATTATTGGAGTTGACTTTAATGCCAAAAATACCTTCAACCATTTGATCCTAACAAAATCCCAGACCTTATAGATTTTGATATTACTAAAGTGAAAATGAAATAGACAGGTTGCGTTATGTATGACCTGTTTGTTGAATATCTTGAAGACACATTTCAACCTCTAAGTTGGCAGACCAGTTGCGAAAACACTGCTGATACGCTCAAAACATC
Source organism: Tipula lateralis (assembly GCA_963932295.1). Taxonomy (NCBI): domain Eukaryota; kingdom Metazoa; phylum Arthropoda; class Insecta; order Diptera; family Tipulidae; genus Tipula; species Tipula lateralis. The sequence goes on from OZ010738.1 coordinate 115,564,126, forward strand.
TGACTTCGAAGATATCAGGCCTGTAACATTGAAAGAATTAACGCAAATCGTACGCAATCCTCAAAAAAAAATATGTACCAATATAGTGGAAAGTATCTTCCACCGAATGGTTGAAAATCCTATACCTGCCAGTTTCACTCTACTTACACTAGCGAAATTGTGTGACAGGCTGTTGCTCAAAAGATTGAAAAGAACCATAGAACAAAGAAACCTTATTCCAGATTACCAGTTTGGTTTCAGAGAGAAACACTCAACTTACAGATGTCATTGAGAACACATTAGAGAGGAAAAACGTTTGCTCTAGTATCTTCTTAGATGTGGTGCAGGCCTTCGATAAAGTGTGGCACCAAAGGTTCTCTTCTCTACACCAAAACAATATTATATGATTTAAAATCACACATATAAAATCGCCACTATCGAGGAATCGATAACGAAGCTTCAAGAAACATGTGGCGTAACGAGCTCAATGAATCAAAATCCAAGCATGTGAATTTTACTTATTTAAAAGTCAGCTACAAACTTTTAATTATAAACGTTCAGCAGGTTTCGTATGCAAATAGGGCCAAATATCTAGAGATGACCTTAGATACCACGCTCAGCACATAAAAAGATTAACTTAATATCAAATATCGTAAAATATATATTGTCAACCGAAAACCGTGCTAAAGCCTGTATGTACCTACGGAACACAGCTCTGCGGCTACACAAATAAAACCAACACTAGGTTAGGTTAGGTTAGGTTGTTGTGTCTGCTATCGCACACTTAGACCGGCGATTGGTCCGTTGTGATACCACGCTATGTACGGCAATAGGTCCGAGTTTTTGTAGAACCATCTGCGCATTGCATAGCTCCATGTCAGCCTATAATACTGACATGGAAGATGAGTCCGCCCATGGATCCTAAACACGACAGAGGATTTAGATATGTTCATTTTACACCACCGATCGTATCGCCCAAACGATCGAATGTGAAAGATCCATTTTGCCCCGAATCGGGATTCGAACCCAGTACCTCCCGCTCCAACTGCCGCAGCTTTAACCACTGCGCCACCTGGGCGGTTTAACCAACACTAAAATAATACAAACTTTTCAAAACAAAGTGCTAAGAGGTATAGTTAACGTTTCGTGGTACATTAGGAATGATGAGCTCCATAGGGACCTAAATATGCAGACGGTTAAAGAAGAAATAAAAAACGCAAACGAAATACTTCGTGCGGTAGGTTGAACACTTTACATGGAGTAAGACGATTGCAGAAAACGAATCCAGTTTATTTAATGGATTACGGATACCAGCGCAAAGACTACTTTAGTATTTAACCTATAATTGGAACTGGAGAATGAGCCTCTTCACATTTACACAAGTGGCTAAATTAGGAAAGGAAAATTACCAGATGAATTGTATTTAGTTGTAATAATGAAAATAAAAAAAATGAAACACTGTTTGTTTGTGATTGCGGGATCTTTATTGAATAAGCTATCGTTGAATATGCATATGAAATATGTAAATTAAATATAGACATTTTATCGAACGCATTCGGACAGATTAAAACGTATTCAAAATTAATATAATTTATGGACTTTGTTGACTTCCATCCTCCAATCGTGATTCTTACGTTCAAAAATCTTACCTTGATCTCCTTTTATTGTTGAATTTGCAGAGCTCAATACATAAACGTGAGCCTGTTATGCTTTTGGTTCCGATGTTCTGTGCTCGAAAATTGATTGTTCATGATTTTAACAACACCGTACCTGTGATAAATCTTCTTAAATTAAACAATCGAAATTTTGATTATTTTGATTTTAATGTCTCGAGAGTGCTGCTTAAAAACAGCTGTTTGTTATTATATTTACTTGTGCCAATTTGATTAAGAGTACACATTCGTAAACAAAAACGATGATCGTAACATTGAATTTTTTTCTCAAATTTTTAATATAATTATAGTTATATCAACTGTATACCAAAAAGCATGTATGGTATGTAATTAAATAAAGTCGCACGCGAACCTAAAAATGTTGCCGAGTCATGTAAATAAATAACTTTTTGTAAAGGTCAATGTATCTACAGTTTTGTATAGCAAAATACGAAGAATGATCTGTTGTACAATTCGTACGTACTCATAGTAACTGGGATTTTCCAGTGCGCAAACAACAAATCCACCTACCCATTCAATAAACTACTTTACATTAACGCAGCACGTCATACGCAGCTGTACATGCATGATTTTATTGAAATTAATGCTAATCTTCGATTCATCCCGGTGCTACCTACAATCAAAGAAATTAGTTTTTTTTCGTTTGTTTTAAATAAATGTAAATTGATAAAGACATGTGTATTATCATTTGTGTTGATTATATAAGAAACGTGACGTTTCAATGTCAATGCTATGTAAGTAGAGTTGTATACGTTGGATAAAGCGCGCACGAGTTAATCATAATTAGGATTATGTAATGGTTGCACTAAGTGCGAATAAGCTTAATTAATATATTGTTGCTATAATTAATAATTAGTATTAATGACCTATTAAATTACGCGAAATTAATTGGTGTTTACTCGATAACAAGCCTGGCTATTAATTATACGAACCTGTTTATAATTATCTAGATTGCAATATGTTAATAGCTGTGTCAGAAAATAGGTATTCTGAATAGGTTACCAAGTTTTGCTTTCGCAAACCAACAAGTTATCTTATTCAGGATAGCAAGTGATTGGAGGCTTCTTTGGTTTTTGATTAATACCTGTGTTTTGGTATCAAACCTACCATGAAATGAAAGTACTTGGTTGTGGTAAGTACATTAAACATGTCATCAGACTTTAAGTGTTTATTTACTGATGTAAATGATATACCAATAGGATACTAATGTAAAGCACAGTTGGGCACGTAAATTACAAACTGTAATTTACAGGGTTTTTTACATGTATACGCTCATTTTTTACATATTGTTAAGTAAATAATGAATATACAAAAACTTTTTTGCTACAATTGTGCCATCTTTTATTTTTTTGCGGTTTTTAGAGGCCATTATTGGCCCGTACCGTGTCAACAATCTGACTCCAACGGTTTCGATCACGAGCCATCTCTTCGCTGTAGACAGTTTGAAGATGCCAGATCGCTCTCTACGCCGTGGAGCCATCGTCACCGACAGTGACCTCTTCCGAAAGGCGGTTCTCCCTTAAAGGTTCGCTGTATCTTTCGGTTCGGATCAGCACGCAGAACGTGTCCGAGCCAGCGTACTCGCTGTCCTTTGATTTCATGCACGATATCAGGAATTAGCATTCAATTCCTGATCTCGTGATTGAAAAGAACTCGGTAAGTGCCATAGACGTCGCGTTTTGAGCCATATATTACACGCATGGTTCTTCTCTCGAATGTTAGAAGCCATCTCTCGTACTCATCCGTCAAGGACCAACTCTCAAATCCATACATGACAACAGGTCTGATCAACACTCTGTGCAGTTTCAGCTAATTCGCATTTGCAAGATATTTTGATTTCAGCGGTGGACGTAGAGGATACAAAGCCCTATTGCCAGCGGTAAGGCGGACCTTGATATTCACGCCCACACTATTATCGTGAGTGATGAGAGATCCAAGATACTTGAATCTCATCACTCCTTCAAACGTGTGGTTACCACTACTGAAATCAATTGCGTCTTGGTCTCTAAAACTAGAGATTAGATATTTGGTTTTTGACTCGTTGATTTTGAGACCAACGGAAGCTGAACACTGTTCCAGTGGATCAAGTATCTCTTTCACTCCGTTACCATTCAATCCAATCACACAGATATCATCTGCATATGCAAGAAGTTGATTGGATTGTCGGAATAAACTATTGTTCTGATGTGTTTCACTTTTACGAAAAATGTATTCCAACATGAGATTAAAAAGTGTCGGGGACAGCGCATCTCCTTGTCGAACACCGGAATTGATTGCAAAAGTTCTCGATAGTCTATTCTCAACTTTAACACAGCATTGTGACTGCGTTACTGTCATTTTACAGAGATGTACATATTTTTTCGGTATTGCGAGATATTCAAGCGCATACCATAGTCTCTCTCGATTGATCGAGTCATAGGCTTGCTTGAAATCTAGGAATACCTGGTGTACATCGCGAGACACCACTCATCGCGGTGTACGTACACCGCACCGAAAAAACTTGATCAGTGACTGACCGATTTGGACGGAATCCTCCTTGGTAGTCACCGACTATTTCCTCCGCTAGAGGAGTAATTCTTCCCAAGATGATGTATGACAGTAACTTATATGCTGTGCAAAGGAGAGCTATACCGCGATAAATCTCGCATTTTAAACGATCACGCTTCTTGAAAATTGGGCATAACGCGGCCACTTTCGAATAAGGAAAAGACAGTTCCAAAAAGTTAGCCCTCCGAAAATCAAGAGCTCTGAATTAATGCAATCAACTCCTGGTGAACGATTTTTCTTTAATTTCTGCATGGCCAATGTGAATTTCTCATAGGATGGATCCTCAATGAACATCTATGCGGTCTGTATTTGAGGGTATTCAAACACAGCTTGTGATACATGTGGAACATTAAGTAGATCAGAAAAATGTTCACGCCATGTATCGAGTACCGCATCGACATTAACACAGAGGTTTTCATCCTGGTCCGGAAGTTGACCAAAATCTTAAGGTATGGTACAATTCGGTGATTTATTTAATGAAACCACGTGAATTGTGCTCATTGCTGAGTTGTTGTACTCTTAAGACCTTGGCCATCCACCATTCTCGCTTCTTCAGTCTACAAATTCGTTTAGCTGTCCTCCTAGCAAGAACTGCTTTATTTTCCTTTGCGATTGTAAACCGAGTCTGCCCTTCATTATAGGCTGTATTTCGTTGCTCAATAGCAAGACGACACTCCTCATCAAACCTATCATTTTTGGGCTTAATTTTCACTATACCGAGAGTGTGCTAGGCAGCATCGACAACCGAGGTTTTCAATACTTCCCAGACACTGTTCACATCATCAGATTGGTAATTGGACCGTACAATGCTATTGCTGACAAGATCTTGATATTTACGTTGCGTTTCTTCATTTATCAGATCTTCACAGGAGAATCGCTTTGTATATTCTCCTGTCCTCCCTGACTTATACGAAAATTTCCATCGTAGCTTTGCAGCAACCATAAAATGGTCACTGCCTACGAATTTGGTTGACGACCGATACGATCTCACGTCTTGGACAACCCGAGCCCGCCCTTTCGAAATCAACAAATGGTCAATTTGGCTTCGGGATGTTTTACGTGAATGTGTCCATGTTTCTTCATGAGCGATCGCAAAATACATGATTCTTTCCCCATTCTCGGTCGCAGTTTCGTGTCGGGAGTACGGACCTATATTGTTGCATAAGTCGGTCTGATTTCTGCCAGCTCTAGCATTAAAGTCACCAATCACCAATTTGACATCGTGCTCCGGTATAGAACCCATCAGATTATCCAGATTATTGTAAAATGAGTCTTTATCGTGAGATTGGCTTACATCAGTGGCGCATGTATACAGACAATTGACAAGTTGGCTAATCTCATGTGCAAGCGAAGCTTACACATTCGATTATCGATTATTTATAATTATTATTTCGCTTCAAGCTAAATGTAGTTTCTATATGTTGTGTTCCAGCTTACCAAACCGATTTATCTAACTCAGTTTTGTCGTTTCTTAAGTATAATTTACATATTTTTGAAAAATACAAGAATATTTTGTAATTTACGTTCTTTACATGTAAAAAAGTTTTTTTCTTCACTGAACCAAATGTACCACTCAATATAACAAATTTTAACGACAAAAAATTTATAAATATTTGTCAGTATTTTTATTGTTTTTTTGAAAAAATTATTGCACTGATAATTTATTTTCATTTCGAATCAGAATATTACAGTTATATTTCAACAAAAATATAATTTTTTATTATTCATAATGAACATTTTTCTTAACAATATTTTATCAGTATGATAAAAATTATTCTATATGAAAAATTAATCAGTTTTTCTTAAATGTTCTAGCTGATCAGTTTGCTATCAAAGTGAATATCAATCTAGATCGATAAGAAAATAGAAATTGGCGAAAATGGCCGATATTCCGCGTACATTCTTGTAATTCGCTAGCACTGAACGTACTCGACTGAACGTATATAAAAGAATTGCACATCAAGTCAGGTAGCATACGCCTAAAGAGATGGATTTAATATATTCGCACAGCCATTTAATATGACGTCATCCAACACATTGAAATTGGCCAAAGAAGAATTCATTGGATATCATTGGATAGATTTTAGAAATAAATCCAAAATCCCCTACTCCGAAGAGAGGTGATTATGGAGGGGAGTAGTTCAAAATATGTGTACACTGCCACTCGAATGAATGTTTCAAATTAATAAAGCTTTTTCTTTCTTATATATTAACTTTAAGCATGTATTTTTATGTATAATTCATAAATTGCTATAACTATGTGCATTTACTGAAATATATGAAGTTTAACAGAATTATTAAATAAGAAATTTATTAAAATCAAAATATAAAATATTACAATCGATAAATTCACTTTTCTTATTGATACTATATTTATTGAACTTTTTAGTTGGTGATAAATTCGTAAATCTCATTGATAGAAATCTTTATCTGTTGCATATTGATAACGAATTTTTCAATGTGATCGTAATTTTTATCAGTTTGAACAATCATTTTCTTCAGTGTTGTAAAATGCCCATCTGTAATGTGAAGTTTATGACAAATAAAAACCATTACAACAGCCGTAGAGTGCATTTGACTGAAACCACTGTCGGGGTTTTACATGTAAAAAAAGTTTTTTACATTTTTTATGTAAATTGTGTAAAAAAACAGCGTAAACATCAAATGTAAATTAAATATAAAAAACGAAGTCAACATCATTCGCAGTGCCATCTATTTTAAAATGTCAAAAATTTAATAAAAGATGGCGCGTCAGTTTTTTTAAAAATAAAATCATATTTTACGTTTTTTACATATAGAAATAAATTAACCTTATGTAAATAACACGTTTTTTTACATGTAAAAGGCCGTTTAATTTACACGCCCAACCGTGTCTGGAACACGATACATACTCAAATGTAATAAATATGAAACTGATTTCTGTTACATCACTCGAACGCAGTGGGGTTCTAGATTGACAACCTCCTCGAATCTATCATTACATACGGGTGCACAAAGGGCAATGCATTCTGAAACGACCGAGCGTAGTATCTAATCTTTACGTACAACAGCTATGTGTGATATTTAACAGGTGTCTAAAGCCAACAAGTATACACATACAGTGCGAGTTTATATTGAATACGCGGTTTGTATTGAGTTCTGATAATAAAGACATAATTTGGAGGGAATTATTCCAAAAAGTTCCCAGCTACAAGAATTTAAAGCGAATAGTTACAAATTGTACGATATTCATCAAAATGAATAATGCACCAAGAACCATTTCATCATTTGAAGGAGCTCTAGCAAAATCACGTTCAAAATTACTGTCGTGAAGACGATTTTATCAACGAACACATAAAGGAGTCGAAAAAACTCGGAAAAGCTAATAAACTCCTATCGCCTATCCCATTCTAGATGAAAATGGCCTGTTACGTGTGAATGGACGTAAATCAATGAGTTAACGCGAAATTAGTGGCAGACAACGTCAAGAATTATAATACATGGTGGAACACAGTTGCCATTGCCGCACTTAAGGAATAAAGATTGGATCAAGGATGGTAGGTGCGCTGTTGTGCGGTTCATTATTCAACTATAATGCTGAGCAATCCATAGAAATCTACCAACATTAAAAGTAAGGTTGAAGATACCTTTTATACGAAAACGGGTTTTGTTTGTGCTGTGCTAGACCTATTCAATTAAGAACAGCCAGAAAATGGGTAACAAGGCGTAAAAAAGATACATACGTATATATATTCGTTTGTATGGTGACAAAAGCCTGACATATAGAATGGTGAGCAGGCCTACAAAATACCGAAATAACATAGCTAACAGTCGAGATGACAAATATTATAGCCAGAGAAACAACCACGTGGCACTTCATACCACCCTTCACACCTTATATCGGTTGCCTATGGGAAGCTGGAATTAGATTTCACCTAAAAAGGGTGCCCCTGTAAAATTTCACCTAAACAGGATTGTAGGAGAAACCACACTCACATTTGAAGAGCTTTATACCGCTACCTCTTAAATATAAGCTTGTCTTAATTCGCGGCCGCTTGCACCTTTAACATATTCACCATCCGATTTAGAAATACTAACACAAGACTATTATCTATGCTGCAGGCACAACCCTTTCCTGATTTTGCGGACTTATCTCTAAGAGCAAAATGGTACTTAGTAGAGAAAATAGTACAAGATTTTTGTAAATGGTGGTCTGCGGAATACTTACACCAATTGCAGTAGAGAAATAAATGGAAAGCCACCCAACTTTGCAGCTAACCGATCAAGCCAACTTTGCGGTTAACCGAAGCACTGCCGAATCACTGACACACATAGCGGAATAAATATACACTCACTACACGTCACTTTTAGCCGTTTGAAATAGTTTTTAAATGCTCCAGAAGCCAATCATTTGATATAGTGGTGATTCCAAACAACAATTTAATTATATTCTAACATTTAGGAGATACAATTCTTAGTGCATGACTGTTTCATTCTCAGTTACATTTTATATTAAACTGAAATTTAAATAATTATAAAGTTGGTTATACCCAAGTGAAGATGAATGTCTTTGATTATATGAGGATCTTATACAAAGGGTAGGACCCTCCACTTGGATATAGCTTTTTGGTCACTTGCTAATTATTTGAATTGTAAGTTCCATATGAAATGTACATGAGAATAAAAGATAGGACAGCTTTAACCAATACAATTTGCCCAACAACATTTACCTGGTAATTCAGCGTATTTTCAGATACATTGTGGTTGATTACACCATTTAAAAATATACTATTTATTCTTTTGGTTCTCTTTCAGTTCTAGTGTGTACTTCCAAGCTACTGATTCAGTACATTCGTTAAGATGCTCAATTCCTTGATCTTTATCATTCTTTCCATCTTTACTATTCCATAGATCTTTCAAACTTTCATCCCCACTTTTGATGTTTTGCATGTGACTTTACAGTGCTTTAAAGCTGTGTCTCGTAGTTAGATAAAGCAAGATCCCATTTACATCGCGCCCATATTGGCATTTGTACCTGATACCAATCGCTACATAGACACAGCTCTATTGTATGTGGTACTATTAATTGTTGTTATTGTGGAACATGGTATCTTTAAGGTTAGTGTTGACAAGGTTTCGTACATGATTTCGTATAATTATTTCTCCAGCGTTAACGTCACCACTACTCGTACGTTCTAGTTTTTTCCATCTTGTTTGCACATTTTGACTGCATCGAGAATCTCGTTACATAAAGTGTGATATTGTATAGACACACAGTCTCTAATGTCATAATGTGTCAAACTCAAATCTATTCGTACATATTTCAACATGATTGCCTGTTACTATAGTTATCAAATATTTCCCTTCTCTGTCATTGGCCATTGATTTAATGTTTACCTATCTGAATGTTAAATTTGTTGTGTGAACACCATAAATAAGTTGACAGTTTCTACACCGGCATCAGCAATGCTTTTTATTTATATATCCAGTAATGACCCACCAAAACATTTCAGATGGCGCTCTAGGGTCTTTACCTTTTGCGTATATCAACTGATTTTCTTGAATACTACTGAGCCTTTTCGTGTTCTAATAAATTTCCAAAGAGAGTTTCAATTAAACTGAAAGATTGCCTACTTAAAGTTGCCATTAAAACTTTTAACTTTCTTAAAAGTAAAAATGAGACTTTGTGGCTGACATAATGTTAAGGATCTATTAAAAACTTCATAATATATCGTCTCCGTTGAAGACCTCGACATTAATTCTATTAGAAGTATATGTGTATGTAATCGATTGTATATAGATTGAATATAGATAAATCAGATTGCAATCGGAAAACAAAGAACAAGACAAGATTCACTCTAGTAACATTCTATAGCTGCTTCTCAGGATGTGTTCTATTCTTTCAAACCTTAATCTAAAATACCTGTTGGGTAGTTTCTTGTTCGTGATTTAATCAAACCCATTTTAGTACCAGTTTAATGCATTTGTTTGGCACCACCTAGAGCTTTCAAACAATTTTCATTGTGCAACAAATTGAATACATTCTAGAGCCTGTGGAACATATTGAAAATATGAATAGCTTTTGCAATGTACCCAGTGTTCGATTTTAGTGTCATGGCCATATTTAATATTAATTTTGGAGCGACTGCATTGTCGGCGTGTTTGAAAATTTTATCAAACATATGTTACCATCTGTGGAATCAAAGATGTTTATATAGTCTGTCTTATATTATCTCACTGAATTATGGTTAGTTTTTATTTATAGCTAATGAATGATATTGCCTATAGTATACTATAAGAAGCAGTAGTATATTGTGAGGGAACATGATTTTAGCTAAGTAACTAAGTATATTATAGAATAATCGATAATTCTGTCGCCTTTGTCGCTCGTCATAATTTATTTATTTATTTATTTTTTTATTATATTATTGAAACTAGTCTTTCCAGACTAACCATCAATTTACATCTGAATTCTTACAAACTAAAATATAATGTGGTCACTGTTGGTCCAGCGATGCACAGTGCCTGTTCGTTGGTAGGTAGCGGCTCACATACTAGCGAGCTCGAAGAGTTTGGTTCTTTTAAGTCTCCTAACCAAATGTTCATTATCTAGTAGCCGAGAGGCTTCCAAATTGACATGTTCCATTAGTCTTGATTCATGCTTCAATGCAAATCGTTTTATTTCGAGTTTTATATCTGGAATCTCCAAATCACGATGCAAATCACTATTACGAATGTATCAGGGTGCATTGACTACACTCCGAAGTACCTTATTCTGGAAGTTTTGTGTAAGTTTAATGTTAGTATTCTTAGTACAGCCCCAAAGCTGAATGCCATATAGCCAGATCGGCTTAAGAACCTGATTGTAAATCAGTATTTTGTTGCATATGCTTAATTTTGATCTTCGCCCAATAAGCCAGTACAATTGCCTATATTTAAGATCAAGCTCTTTTCTTTTCTTCTTCACATGCTCTTTGCATTTAAGTTTAACATCCAGGGTCATACCCAACTATTTAGCAGAGTTCACGTTCGGCACCATCACATCCTTTAAGCTGATTGTCGGCGGATTAACCAATGATTTATTCGTAAAGTTGACATGGGCAGATTTTAATTCATTTAGTTTGATTTTCCAGCGCTTGGTCCACTGGCGAGTTTCATCACTTGCACATTGAAGTTTATTCACCGCTTCTTCCACAGTTTGCTCTGCTGATAGTATCGCGGTGTCGTCAGCAAACGTTGCTATGCTTACGTGATCAGACTGTGGTATATCACTTGTATATAGAAGGTAAAGGACTGGACCTAGAACGCTTCCTTGTGGAACACCTGTCATTATCTCTTTCAGTTCAGAATACTCATCTTCTTGTCTTACTCTAAAAAGCCCTTCAGATAAATATGATCTCAAAAGATCAATATATGGCCCCGGAAGCATAGCATTAAGTTTATGTATTAAACCCTCGTGCCATACCTTATCGAAAGCTGCATCCAGAAATAAGGTCGAACAAATTTGTTTTTCTTCTAACGCCTTCTCTATAATGTCTGTTGTTCTGTGAACCTGATCAATTGTAGTTTGCATCTGAACCCAAATTGGTGACCTGGTATTAGGTCTCTACTTTCTATTATTGGCTTCATTCTCTTCAGGAGTAGTCTCTCCATTAGCTTTGAAATGATAGGGAGCAGTGATATCGGACGATACGTTTAGATTCATTAGGCGGTTTACCTGGTTTCGGTAACATAATAACTTCCACAACTTTCCAGGCCGAAGGAACATGTCTTAATCTAATAACAGCATTAAACAAGTGAGTTAGTTTAGCGATAGCTTTCTTTTGTAGTTGCTTTAAAATTTCTCCCGTTATAAGGTCATATCCAGGTGCCTTTGCTGACTTCAGATTGAATTGTATTTCACTGGTAACTTCTTTTTGGGTTCTTAGAGGAATTTCACCCTCATAATTGCTGCTTTCATTTTCGATTATAATATCCGATTCAATCTCATTCGGTTTGAAAATATCAGCCAAATGGTTAGCAAATTCTTCAGCTTTTGCTTTGTTATCCCTAGCTCACGAGCCATCACTTCGCTTAATAGGAGGGATTTGCGTAATTGGGGCTTTTATACTTTTAGTTGCCTTCCATAGTGAGTAGTTCGTATCTTCATCAGCGGTCAATTTTCCCAGATACAAAGAAAACGATTTTTCATTTAGCTTCTGAATTTCTCCCTTAAGCTGTTGTGATTTATTATTTACAATCGTCTTATCATGGACTCCTTGTTTGTTGCCATTTTCTCCTAACTTTTCTTTTTTCTAAGACAAGATTCCGAATTTCTCTTGGATAACTTTTACCAGTGGTTTTGGATACTGTTCCATTAGTATTATTCCAAGCGGTAATCTGAATGATATCGGTGAAATTTTCTACCTCTTCTCCTACGTCCTGAATAGTTTTTAGTCGTGTTTGTAAGTTAATCTTGTTTTCTACTTCAGATCTGAAGCTCGCCCAATCAGTTGTTTTATTGGCAAGAGTTGGTCTCGTTTCCTTTCTAATATCTCTCTTCATAATGAATAATAATGATATGGTTTTGATTGAACAACTAGTTTTGTTCCGATAGCAATAACTCTGTTCAATCTTGAAATGGAGACAATTTTGAGTAGTGTACAGTGGCATTAATCAGTGGAGAATTTGAACAAGACTTTGTACTTAGGAAATTTTATAGGTTGTAAATGGTTTTATTCAAACAAATTAGGAAAAGATCTTAATACAGAAGAGAGACAATACTTATATGAACACACAATGATGTAATTACTGTCATAGAGATGATAAAGTAAATAACAAATCATGTATAATAGGTTTGTATAATGACACGATGGGCAAAGACATTACATCGACTGAAATAAATTCACAAACCAACACCAAAAAATAATGAACTTTACTCAATCTAAAAATGAGATTCGCTTACTATTTCCGGTAATCTTCAGGTATACTTTGTTCATGTCAATGAAATTTCATAAAATAATTTGATGCTTCATTAATACACGGTATACCTATATACTCGCTGTTAAGTGTCATTATCAATTTCAAGCTCGACCTCATAACTATCTATCTATTATATCTATGTATTCTATTTATCTCTTCTATCTATCTATTCTATCTATCTACTCTATCTATCTATTATATCTATCTATTCTATCTATCTGTTCTATCTATCTATTCTATCTATCTATTCCATCTATCTATTCTATCTATCTCTTGTATCTATCTATTCTATCTATCTATTCTATTTATCTATTCTATCTATCTATTCTATCTATCTATTCTATCTATCTATTCTATCTATCTATTCTATCAATCTATTCTATCTATCTATTCTATCTATCTATTCTATCTATCTATTCTATCTATCTATTCTATCTATCTATTCTATCTATCTATTCTATCTATCTATTCTATCTATCTATTCTATCTATCTATTCTATCTATCTATTCTATCTATCTATTCTATCTATCTATTCTATCTATCTATTCTATCTATCTATTCTATCTATCTATTCTATCTATCTATTCTATCTATCTATTCTATCTATCTATTCTATCTATCTATTCTATCTATCTATTCTATCTATCTATTCTATCTATCTATTCTATCTATCTATTCTATCTATCTATTCTATCTATCTATTCTATCTATCTATTCTATCTATCTATTCTATCTATCTATTCTATCTATCTATTCTATCTATCTATTCTATCTATCTATTCTATCTATCTATTCTATCTATCTATTCTATCTATCTATTCTATCTATCTATTCTATCTATCTATTCTATCTATCTATTCTATCTATCTATTCTATCTATCTATTCTATCTATCTATTCTATCTATCTATTCTATCTATCTATTCTATCTATCTATTCTATCTATCTATTCTATCTATCTATTCTATCTATCTATTCTATCTATCTATTCTATCTATCTATTCTATCTATCTATTCTATCTATCTATTCTATCTATCTATTCTATCTATCTATTCTATCTATCTATTCTATCTATCTATTCTATCTATCTATTCTATCTATCTATTCTATCTATCTATTCTATCTATCTATTCTATCTATCTATTCTATCTATCTATTCTATCTATCTATTCTATCTATCTATTCTATCTATCTATTCTATCTATCTATTCTATCTATCTATTCTATCTATCTATTCTATCTATCTATTCTATCTATCTATTCTATCTATCTATTCTATCTATCTATTCTATCTATCTATTCTATCTATCTATTCTATCTATCTATTCTATCTATCTATTCTATCTATCTATTCTATCTATCTATTCTATCTATCTATTCTATCTATCTATTCTATCTATCTATTCTATCTATCTATTCTATCTATCTATTCTATCTATCTATTCTATCTATCTATTCTATCTATCTATTCTATCTATCTATTCTATCTATCTATTCTATCTATCTATTCTATCTATCTATTCTATCTATCTATTCTATCCATCTATTCTATCTATCTATTCTATCTATCTATTCTATCTATCTATTCTATCTATCTATTCTATCTATCTATTCTATCTATCTATTCTATCTATCTATTCTATCTATCTATTCTATCTATCTATTCTATCTATCTATTCTATCTATCTATTCTATCTATCTATTCTATCTATCTATTCTATCTATCTATTCTATCTATCTATTCTATCTATCTATTCTATCTATCTATTCTATCTATCTATTCTATCTATCTATTCTATCTATCTATTCTATCTATCTATTCTATCTATCTATTCTATCTATCTATTCTATCTATCTATTCTATCTATCTATTCTATCTATCTATTCTATCTATCTATTCTATCTATCTATTCTATCTATCTATTCTATCTATCTATTCTATCTATCTATTCTATCTATCTATTCTATCTATCTATTCTATCTATCTATTCTATCTATCTATTCTATCTATCTATTCTATCTATCTATTCTATCTATCTATTCTATCTATCTATTCTATCTATCTATTCTATCTATCTATTCTATCTATCTATTCTATCTATCTATTCTGTCTATCTATTCTATCTATCTATTCTATCTATCTATTCTATCTTTCTATTCTATCTATCTATTCTATCTATTCTATCTATCTATTCTATCTATCTATTCTATCTATCTATTCTATCTATTCTATCTATTCTATCTATTCTATCTATTCTATCTATTCTATCTATCTATTCTATCTATCTATTCTATCTATCTATTCTATCTATCTATTCTATCTATCTATTCTATCTATTCTATCTATTCTTTCTATTCTATCTATCTATTCTATCTATCTATTCTATCTATCTATTCTATCTATCTATTCTATCTATCTATTCTATCTATCTATTCTATCTATCTATTCTATCTATCTATTCTATCTATCTATTCTATCTATCTATTCTATCTATCTATTCTATCTATCTATCTATCTATTATATCTATCTATTCTATTTATCTATTATGTATATCTATCTATTCTATCTATCTATTCTATATATTTCCGGTTATCAATAAAATACGACGAGTAGTAAAGATATTTCGGCGTTCACCCACCAACAACGAATTTGGAAATGAAATGGCTTTAATTCTGGATAGCAAGACCAGTTAAAACAGTTTATTGGCTATGCTGGAACCATTCTTCAAATTAAAATCTGCTGTTCGAAAAAGTTTAATAGAATTAAATATCGACATCAGCTTTTCATAACATGAATTAAACCTAATAAATGAAATTATAAAGGCACTGTAACATGTAAAATAGGTAGTAGAATCGTTAATCTCATTAGGTACAAAATCTGATGGATTATGGCAGAACAACTGATAATACAAATTATGGTTTATTTAATTTACTAGGGAAAATTGCAATAGCTGAAAATATTGTAAGCATTATTGAGCGTGTAAGCATGAAAGTTGCAGATTGTAATAGGATGACAATAAGACTGATTCATCTAACGATTATCCAAAAATACTTTATAATAAAAATTATTTGGAGAATATAATAAAAAACGAAATATCGAATTTAGAGGAGAAGCGACTTGGAACCTATTTAGCCCCAAATAAAATATTAAGTGACATGAACAATTCGATGATCTCATTATTTTAAGTTGGGTGGAAACTATGTTAAATATGCATTTAAAAGCTATGAAAGAACCGGTAAATAACCGGTAAATCGAGCAAACTTTTATCATTTACCGGTTAAGGAAAAATTCGGTAGATTTGCAACCCCTATTCATACTGCAACCACTCATATTACCTATTACAATCAGAGATCACCAACATTACTACAAACAGTGACTATCAATCCTTTAGATCTGACCAGTCAAACCCCATTCCACAACTAAGTAAATGGGAAGCATCTGTAACGGTATCAACTTCTACCAACAGAGTGGGAAGTTGGAACTGTCTTTCAGAAGCTGAAAAATAATAAGGTGGCTGGTATAGATAATATATTATTCGCACTGTTCAAAGACGAGGCATAAATAACTAAAAGAAGTGTTACTCTACTGTTACTTGAAGTATGGAATAACTGGAGAGTCCCGCAAAAATGTAAAGAGGGTTCAACCATAACGAACTTAAAGAAAGGTGACCTAATAGAATGCATGAACTAGAAAGGTATCTTACTGCTCAACAGCCCAATATTTACTATCGATGATAACCCGATAAAATATCCCCACACTAACTAAGAATGAAACTGGCTTTTGGAGTGGAAGAGACTATACAGGTCATCACAACATTACACCCATCAAAATACAACAGCATAAAGCGATTTCACCGTATTGTGGCTAAAGTGAGCCAAGTATTTGTACTCTGCACATCAACCATTGCAGCACGAGTTTGAGCACTATAAGAAATAAAGCGAAAAGCTTAATGTTCACCCGCTTATAAGTTATTTTTCAAAAAATTATCAAATCATCAGAACTATAAAATATATTTGCCCAAACTTTTCATTCATCATCTCTTTACTATATACATAAACTATTCGGCTTTATTGTTTGCCATGTGAGTAATAAAAACGAAACCAAAAAGAAAAACAACGCAACATAATAAGACAATACAAACCTTTAAATGCTTTTCTAGCGGCTTTCTTTAGTTTATGATCACCATTTGACGGTTAAACACACCAAAACGAAACGAATTCGAGTATTGTGAACTTCAACACCGGAATATAAACGAGAATTTGTGTTGTTAAATTCTAAAATATAAATCGGTTTTCTACAAATGAGTGTTGAAGAAATAAACAATCGTAATCTGTTTTTGTTGTGTGTAAATTAATTAATTTTGTTGTGGTTTCTTTTCAACAATAAGACGGTGAGTCAACTTTTGATTTTGAATTGAAAAAGTTTTTATTTTGATTACTGTGTCTTCGATAATGATTACAACTGAAATTGTGGGTAGTTTTTAAAGCTGCTCAATAGATGGCAGTATTATAAGTTGAGTCTCGGGTGAAATATAAGCGATTAATTGATTATGTTACTTGGCTTGATGCTTAGTTCATTTTGAAATGTGTAGGTGGTACTACTATATATGAACACTTATTTATTTATTTAATTAAATGCAAACGACTTAAAAACATATTTTTAAACACTTGTCTTTAAATGATAAATATTATGTAAATAAATTATTTAGATGTGCATCAATCATATTATTCATTCGACCTGAACTCAGAGTGATGTATTTGTTGTCATCGATATGTGTGAAGTGAATAGTAAATCGATTTTTATACGCTTGTATTACGGAGATAAATTACGCAAATATTATAAATTTAATAAGCTGGACTATTTAGTCGGAAACACAGCCAAAAACCAGTCGTTTGAGAAATCGAAACGTTCTCTCCGTTTTGTTCATACTTTTATTCTAATTTGAAAATTTCGTTAGCATTTTTCAATTAAAAGTCCTACTCATGAGACCTGAAGTAGAATCTTTGACCATGATGTGAATTGATTCTGCTTCTTAAATGGAATATGTATAAACTGTTTATTACAATTACAAGTAACAAAATGAAAACATCGTAAAATATCTTTTATTTATTACAAAAACATGGGATTTTCGGTAGAGTCCGATCCTTGATGTAATTTGATGAGTCCATTAAATCCTTGATGTAGTTCTCTGAATCAACAAAAAAGAAAATAACAAATGTAAAATCTCCTTATATACCTTCACTTTTAAGTCCTTAATTATGTAATAATCCAACGTCTATCTAGATTTTCGAGGCTTAGTCACTAGATCACGAGATTTATCCTCTCCATGACTAATATCATGAGAAACGGAACATGTAAGATTCCAAGATACTAATATCTCCTTAAAACGAAACTTGCTCTATCGCAAACTGATTTATACTTAATCCAGGAGCCATATATAATCTTCATAACAATAGTAATTCATCTCTGAAAATGAGTATAATCAACTGATATCAGTTTATCTGCCATATGACTCTATTTCATATCCTCCCTCAAAATAGTTAAATAATATAGTTATGTGATGTCGATGGAGTTGGAGATACTATATCCTCCTGTAATTAGTTGTGATCAAATGGTCATCATTCCATTTTTAGTGTACAAATATTAAGAAATGTGCTTTTTTTCTGCGTTTGTTAGAAACTTTCAAGAAAAGATGAGAGTCAATTTTGGTCCACATCGATTTTTAATTGTTAGAGGTCAAATGACAGTCTTAATCTTAAACGACGATCATTAAAACCGTGCCGTAACATATAGCTAACCTATATTGAATAATAGTCAGGATACATCAATAAGGATATTCATAAGGAAATTTCTTTGTTACAACTGTTATCGGCTTGGTTTGAAATTTTGTTGTCCTCTTTTTTCTTAATAGGGTATAAGAATAGGATTATAGAGTATGTAACATTTACAATGATTGGATTAGTGTTAATTTCCTGTGTTCATCTTGACTAAATTTCTGTGAACAAATGGTGCTAGACTTTATAAAATATTATGTCTTCATCTTACTACGCCAAACAATAGTCTGCACCAAAAATGATCTTTCGAGGGATCTTTGCTTTTACTCTTGATCGGTTAAAATTTTTTTATTAGGTTGCAACTATCTGGCTTAATAATTAAGAACTATACTGTTCATCTTCTTCTAACAGTATCAGGAAAACATCTAAGAGTTTTATCTGAGTTAGCACAATGAGAAATGAGCATTTCACTAAAACTTATTTAATTGTTTTCACTACGTCTAGAACATCTAGATATTTCCTCTCGAGGGCGAACTTCAAAGAAGTACTAGTATATACTGGCAATGTTTTATTAAGTTAGCAATGACCTTGACTATTTGCAATGTTATGTGACTGACCATCGTAAATTCAACAACCAGTATAATGTCGATGTCATATACATACCTTTCGTGGCCTCCATGGCATGTTTAGAAATACTTTGGAGGAAAATTCGTTAAAGTTGTTTCAACAGATTTACCTTGCTGGTATGCATGTTATTTGGATTGAATGAGATTTAGTTTGAGTGTATTATCTCTACCAATAGATAATTATTTAACTAGAAAAAAACAACTTATGAGTCAAAAACGTTTGGCATATGATAATATTTAAGCTTTCCATTCTTCGGAACGAACACTATCTTGACTTTTTTGTAAGATGTAAGATGATGTTAAAACAAAGAGTGAGTTACTTCACCTAACATCTTTCAGCATAGGGAATAAGAAACAAAGCGATTGTCAAAGAGTTTCATCATTTAAGTCATTCGAATTTGAAATGGCAAAAATAATGTGTATTTTTTTCTACCTTGAGGGAATCAGAAAGGTTAGTCTATTATCCACATTTAAGATGATCTGGTCAGATGCAGATAAGAATTCCATAAAGAACACATAATGTGAGTTTGCATGGCATCCGCTAATGATTGTAATATCAAGTCGCTTTGAGTACTCTATAGTGGGTTACTGAAGTGACTCATTAGATTTCAGTTCCATGAATTTACGGGTATTAAATCAAAAAGTTTAGATTTTTATGTATTTCAGAGCGAAAGAGGGTTTGAGCCCAAGCGTGTGCTTGGGCTCAAACCTCAAGCGATATGTAGATAAAATTAAACCCTTTAACGAAACTTTTGACCATGGATGATCCATCTGTAGATTGTTCATCTTGGATTATGGCTCTCTAGCCCGTTCAAAACCACTGATGGTTCTTGAATCGAACCCGGCACAAGAGCTTCTTTAAGTAGAAGGTAATAAAACGTGCACAGCTTCTGCTTATAGCATGGTAATTTATTAGGATTTGTGGCATTCACAATGATTGTCACGCCACATAAAATATAATAAATTGAGAAAAATTCGAGAAAATATCTTTAATTCGCTAGATTAATGTTGGAACCCAGAGCAACACATTTGTCAATCAATGCTCTTTAATAGTCAGTCATAATAGTGCTTTACCTTTCTTTCTTTTTGTCCAGTTCCCTGTAGTCATTGCCATATTCGATTTACTTCTTATTCTTAAAGATATTTTGCCATCGGGATGCACAATTTTGTGCGCATCTTTGACAGACTGAAAACATTTTATGTTGTTTCAAAGAATAATTTATCTCCTGCGCTCTCAATAGTTGTGCATTGATGTCAATGTCTAAAAAACAGATATTATCGTGTTTTGTTAGAGGTTCAAATGATTGCACGCAGCTATATTTAGAGATATTCCAGAGCTATATTATAGAGCATTTTCAAGTATTTAAGAAGTATAACTGTGTTTTGTATCATATATTCTACCGATAGTTGAGAAAAGATTTCCCTAAAAATGATAATACATATATAACGGTGGCTGTTAACCTATGGACTGTTGAGGGTTGGGCTAGATTTTAGACAAAGTCCCAACTTTGGTTGCTTAGCGACATGACTAGAGGTTGTTACATAACCTTACTTTTAAGATAATCCCATAAAAAGGAATCGGTTGACAGTTAAATCGGTAAATGTTATAAATAAATAATCGGCAGTTAAATGTTTATGGAAATATATCTCGTTTTAATCACATGACAATATGGTATGTTCTTTTGCACCCACATGTTTACCAAGCTTGATTGGGATTTGATCTAAAACGAATCGCTTTTGAGACTGTGATTCTCAAAGACTTAGCAGCCGATCCATTCTAATTTTCGTTGTAACGTGGTCTAATAACCCCAACTGCCCTAATTAATTACACATTATACCATCAGTTTCAAGAATGTTATGCTAATTGATTAATTATTTGAGGAGCATCTACTGCCCAGAACAAGTGGTTTTGTTTGTTTACATGTTCTCGTAAATGAAAATGATCTTCGTCACTCATAATTAATTTTTCAAAAAAATCCGGAACGCATTCTTCAATATGCAGTGAAACTGATTTATTTGCGACATGTTTATATCATGAGTATGAACTGTCAATACTGATATTATGCTTAATGGCGGCAAATAATTGTAAACCTTTTGGATCGTCACAATTTAGTTCTTTCTAAAACCATTATGCGTTCAATTTTTGAGTCCGAACTTGGGGAGCACGATACCACTGATCTTAGGTCTGATGATTAATCAGTAGTTGGTGTCTTGACTAAGGTTGGCAACCGGAAACCTATGTAAAAAAAATTATCGGTTCATGTGATTAGCTCGATTGTTGAAATAGCGAGGTGCACTTAAAAAGCTGCGTGCGTGATCATAATCTGGAAAGAACACTGATTGAGGAAAAGTTAAGCTTATTCCGAACTGGCTTGTATGTGTATGTGCTCGATAACTTCATGGATTCAATCTTTAACGTCTTGAATCGATTGTCGAGCATTGGAATAAACCTTATGCTTTACGTGCTTCTAAAGCAAAAATTCTAAAGGTGTAAAATCACAAGGTGGCCAATTCACGTAGCACTATCTTGCTGAAAATAAACGTCGTCCACATCAATATCTTCCAATAAAAAATCATTAATCATAGCGTAGTCTCCGAGGAGAAAATGGACCTCATCTCTTAAGATCATTTTTGAACAAAACTTAGATCATTTTGATGGATTTGAAGGACACAATCAGTGAAAATACGACGGTTATGGTGATCGATCGGTTTGAGTTTTTATGTTACCTGAACTTTAAAAGCCTTCAGACCTAAGTCTTTATGCAAAATACGGTGTAGCCAGATCGGCTTTAGAATCTGATTATAAATCAGTATTATGCTGCATATTCTTAAATTTGGCCTTCGTCCAATTAGCCAGTACAATTGTCTATATTTAAGATCAAGCTTTTTTCTTATCTTCTTCACATGCTCTTTCCATTTAATATTATATCCAGTGTCATACCCAAGTATTTATCAGAGTTCACGGACGGCACCATTACCTCGTTTAAGCCTTTTGCTTAGTTTTCCCAATTGCAAGTATAGCGGTGTCGCCAGCAAACGTTGCTATGCTTACGAGGTCGAAAAGTCGTTTATCACTTTTATCTACTATAGGTATAGGACTGGGCCCAGAACGCTGCCTTAAAGGACTTTTGCTCTTACCTCTCTCAGTCCAGAATACTCATATTCTTGTCTTACTCTAACAAGTTTTTCAGTTTACGTAGTTTCGTTAACATAATAGCTTCCGCAACTTTTCAGACAGAAGGAACATGCCGTAATCTAATAACAGCATTAAACAAGTGAGTTAGTTTAGCGATAGCTTTCTTTGGTAGTTGCTTTAGAATTTCTCCCGTTAAAAAATCATACCCAGCGGCTTTTGCTGATTTCCGGTTGATTTTTATTTCGCTAGTTACTTCTTTCTAGGTTATTAGAAGGTTGCTACCCCCATAATTGTTGCTTCCATTGGCGATTATAATATCCGACTCGGTTTAAAAATATCAGTCAGTAGATTTGCAAATTCTTCAGCTTTTGATTTGTTATCCCTAGCCAACGAGCCATCACTTCGCTTAAAAGGAGGTGTCTGCGTAATTGGGGTTTTTATAATTTTTGTTGCGTTCCGTTCGTTTTTTCATCGGCGGTCAATTTTCTAAAATACTATAAAATCGACTTTTCATTGAGCTTCTGAATTTTTCGCTTAAGCTGTTGTTATTTATTATTTAGAATCTTCTTGTCAGATGGACTCCTTGTTTGTTGCCATTTTATTCTACCTTTCCTTTTTTCTAAGACGAGATTCCGAATTTCTTTTGAGTAACTTTTACCAATGGTTTGGATATTATTCCTTTAGTATTGTTCCAAGCGGCTATCTGAATGATATTAGTGAAGTTGTCTACCTTTTCTTCTAGTGCCTTTACTAACTTAAGTCGTGTTTAAAGGTTGATATTTCTATCTAATTCTGATCTGAAGCTCTTCCATCCGCTCTTTATTGATAATAGTTGCGTTCTCGTTTAGTTTCTAATTATCTTGTCGCTTATAGTAAGCGTCACTGCAGAATGATCATAGTCCATTTTTGAACTATTCTCTACTTCAATAAAATTTGATGAAACTTGTTTTGATATAAACAAATCCAGTAGATCAAAAGTTTTACCTGCATCCGTGGACGATATCTTGTCAGTGGAAAATGGAGGCTTGTCAGTGGAATACGTTACATCACATTTCTACGATTGCAATTTTAAGTTCGTTATCTTTGGTTGTTTTAAGCCTAGAGCTAAAGTCAACATTCTTTGCATTAAAATCACCTCCTAGTATAAATCTACCATTTAAATATTGTAGTTCGGTTTCTGCAGGTTATACCTAGTTGGGCAATACTCCGCTCCTATCTGAAGGCGTTGCTTGATAGATGTATTTTCTACTAAAGTAAGCTGGGTTTCGGGTGATTAACAATGCTGGAAGTCATGGTGTTTAATATAATTTTTTATTATAAAAGCAGTTCCACCTCTTGTTTGGTTATCCGGATGAATTGTTTCATAAAGTTGATAATCCTGAATTTTGCAGTAAGATTGCTTAGTAGATGGGTCTCAGATATCAGACACACATCGTTTGCATTTTTAAAAACTCTGCTAGTTAATGCTTTTTATTTTTAATACCGTTAGCTATCCAAGAAACAATTCTCATGTTTTCTTGGTATTTCATATCGGCTATAGGTCCAATTTTCGTTGCACCATCTGCGCATTGCATAACTCCATGTCAACCTATAGTAC
The DNA here is from genome assembly GCA_963932295.1 of Tipula lateralis. Taxonomy (NCBI): domain Eukaryota; kingdom Metazoa; phylum Arthropoda; class Insecta; order Diptera; family Tipulidae; genus Tipula; species Tipula lateralis. Next base: position 115,588,401 of record OZ010738.1, read on the forward strand.
TGACATGGACGATGGGACGGCTCATGGATCCTAAGCTCGAAAGAGGATCCAGATGTGTTCATTCAACACACCGATCACACCGCCTAAACGATCGATGGTGAAAAATCCTCTTTTGCAACTTGCCCCGGATCGAGATTCGAACCCAGTACCTCCCGCTTCAACTGCCGCAGCTTTAACCACTGCGCCACCTAGCCGGTATTCACTCAGTTTCTTTTTAATATCTTCTGGGTCGCATGATTGGTGCAAATTTATAACCATAACCCTTATATGAATGCCACTGTTGCTGCGAACCGTTTAAGTATTCTGTTAGACTTCTATAATCTGTCTCGGTGTCTTCATTTATTTTAAGTTGCTTGTTGTTCATCAATTTGGCTTGAAAAATGATGCTGTTGTCCTATAATGACTTGTTAATGACGGAGTAATTTCTCACATTGCTAAGTACTACCGGAGGAGGAATTTGCTTACTTTTTTTAGGTTCTTTTGGAAAAGTTACATGCTTTGCTGATGTGATGGTTGTTTCGGACTGAGTTTTCGTTTATTGATTTGGATAGTTTTCCGTTTTGTCTGATGTAGTACCTGCTTGGCTACCTTTTTCAGATGTTCGCTTCCTTTTTTCGATTTTGGTAGTACCCTTGGTGTTTCGTGTGCTACTATTTCCTCTCCTTCACTCGAATCAGGTTTAGTATAATCATTTTGTTTTGGGGACTCTGTGCTATCATCAGTTTTGATTGTTGGATCTTATTTCGTGCTTTCTTTAATTCAGCTTGTAATGATTATATTATTTTATCATTTAAATCATTCCCAGATAATTGTTGAGAACTTCTGTCAGTCAACTGCTGAGGCTCTTTAGTTTTGGCTAGATTTCTACAGAGATACTGTGTGGCATCATTAACTTACCTCTAAATGAATTGATTAACCTTCCCCAGAATAGATATAGATACTCTCTATCTACCCTGAAATGGAGGTCTGACACCTGTGGTATTATTTCCTACTGCTGTTTTCATTGCTGGTTTAATTTAAAGGTGTTCTTCTCATAGCCTTTTTAGTTTACGGCCAGACTTTAAATACTGCCGACCATTATACAACAGACTCTTTCTGAGTTTTCACTTGCTACTGTCGTTCGTCAGCTAGATGCTACGCCAGCAGTACACCATGTTTCCATAGCAATCCTGACCGTTTAGCTACCATAGCTGCCCAGGGTGCACCGCTAGGATAACATTTTTCTCTACGAGGAGGTGACAGTCAGGCTTCATCTACAATAATTAAGGTCTTGAATCGATTGTCGTGCATTGGCATATACCTTCTCTTTTACGTCGTTCCAAGGAAAATGTCTAAAGATTTAACACAAGATCTCGAGGGCTAATTGTGATCACCACTTGGAGAAATGACACGGTCAAGAAACTTTTATTGCAAAATTGCGATTATTTCGTTGCTTGTGTTGCATGTGTCGCCGTCATTCTGAAAATAAACGTCGTCCACATCAAGATCTTCCAATTCCAGCCATAAAAAAAATCATTGATCATAGCTCGGTAGCGTAATCCGATCACCGTAACAGTTGCACCAGCCTCATTTTCGAAAAAGTAAGTCTAATCACACCGCCAGCCCAAAAACTGTAGCAAAAAGGTGACACGTTGAGAATCGAGAGGCTTTTCAATTCTACTTATTAACGTTATAGCCTCCGAGGTAAAATGGACCTCATCACTGAAGATGTTTTACGATGAAAATCCGAATCATTTGCATGTATTCGAAGGATCCAATCAGCAAAGATACGACGGTTATGGTGACCGACCAGCTTGAGTTCCTGTGTTAATTGAACTTTGAAAGCTTTAAAACCTAAGTCTTTGTGCAAACTACGGTGAAATGTCGTTAATAGAATGTGACATCCCAAAGATAGACGAGGAATCGACAAACCTGAGTATTCTTCAATACTACGGGCTACAGAAGCAATATTTCAGTGATTATTGAGTGACGCACACGGCTTCGATTTTTGACATCATTAACTTGTCGTAACAGCTCAAATTTTTCCAAAAAGTACGTTTTGCGAACTGAGACAACATTTTCACCATTTTTGTAGTGAATTTCAATGCGTTGTTGACGCGTGTATTGTACCATTCTTAGTTATGGTGTAGTTTTTATTTGTCAAAAGTCAAAATATGACGGCTTCAAAAGCGACAGTTGCTCAAATAGCATCCTCTTATTAGAAAACCCTTTAGAACCTTACATAATTCTCAGTAAGCTTGATGGTTAAGTCGGATGAGGGTCCACCTTAACAGGTGTGACTAAATGATACAGTGACTAAGCGTGTTTATGTTCAGTTCCGATATTTTAAGTTTTGGGGTATAGGAACCAGCACCCGCCACTGGTCTATTTGACATACGAACAATTATTATTGGTTTAAGTTTAATAACGAACGAATAAAACATTTTTTATAGATTTCTGTTTTTTTTATTTTATTTATTGACTGATTGATTAATATTTGGTTCGGTTTTTTATTACTGCCAAATTTATTTTTATAAATTAATTTAGTATTTTTGGAAGTGGAAGAATTTTTTTTTTATTTATAAATTTTTAAATTAATTTTAATTGTGTTATATTTCACTCGTATATATGTTTATGTGAAACAGTTTGGGCTTTAATTTTGATATATTGATGGTGTGCTATAAATTAAGCGTAATTTAACCAAAAATATTGGCCAAATAAATTCTCTAGTGCACAATTTAATTGATCCAAACTATTTTGAATTACGTATTCTAAATTCACATAAATTAATACAACCAAGTGTGGCTATGAGTGTAATTGGTGCGGAACCAGCTAATATCGAACACAAATGGTGCAGTAATGCATCAAATTATGGTGACGGTCAATGCTATAAATCGTAATTATTAGGGTATTATGCAGCCACGTGGTCATTTAAATGCATCTTGATGTATTGTGCACACTTATTATGACGTCTGTCCAATTCACAAAATAAATTAAAAATTTTATTGATATAAACATGCATGTTGTGTTTCGCACGAGCTCAATTAGAACAATTAACTTTTAGGTTGGTTTATAAAACCCGTTTTAACTGGAACTATACTGAATGAAATACTCTCCAAAATTAATTAAGCTCTTAACAGTATACTACATTTGATTAATAAAATAGAATTTTATTTTAATTCATAAATTGGTTTGGGCATAAAAAATTAATTTAAATATTGATACAATGTATTTGGTTGGTGGTTTCCAGTTTAGGTTGCCAGTGGAATTCTCAAATGGGAATTGATCCTCAAACGGGAATTGAGATCAAAAGCAGTGCAGTCTGTGGGAAGAGTATGAAGAACATGAGCACAAGAACTGCTCAATACTTCCTTCTTCTCCTTCCCCACGCTGTTCACAGTTTGCGATTTTCAAAATTTTATTCGAAATATATGATTATTCAGCCAGAAATGTCCCGTGAGAATGCTCAGATCCCACAAAAGTGAAAGCCGTATCCAAACGAGCCAATTTATCAGCCAATATATTTTCTTTGATGTGACTTAGTATCCAGTCAAGTCTAACTTTATTCCGATTTAAGGCAATTATCGTCTACAAAACAAGTTTCGATAAAACAGAATTGGAATCAATCACCTTTAGAGAAGCCTGGCTGGCAGAAAGGATGCAGATACGACGATCTCTGCAATTTATATCTTTTGCAAATAATGTTGATTTCAAAATGCAGCAATTTCTGCCTGAAAGATAGTAGCGTACCCACCAACGTTTTGTATAAATAACCCAGCACCAGCTAGATTACAGCATACTGATCCGTCAGTAAAGATTATCGTATCATCACTGGAGGGGTAGGATTGGCTATTATAGTCCCATATGTGTAAGACGTGCTTCGTCATCATAGTGTCCGAGTACAAGTGAACAGTTGTGTGCCGGTCCACCTCCCTCCATATTTGAAGCCCAAAAGGCCTAGAAAGGTTGTCTTTGCCTTGAAGGCGAGCGGCTGTTTGCGCTGCACAACTTCCGATCAACAGATCAAGCAGTAGCAGACCCACAGCCAACTTCAGAGCTGCAGTAGGTTTGGTGTGCATGGCTCCTACAAGACCCACACAAACAAGTCTTTGAATGTTTTTATCGTAATAATGTAACAAATATGCCTATTAATTAATAGGCGCTAATGGTCGAATGAGTCGATTCTGTTGATGATAAGTGAGTTGCTATCGTAGTACTTAAACTCATCTAAATACTAACAAAAAAATTCATTTTTAAAACCCATATAGTCGTCATAGAAAAGCAAACTTGCGTTAGTGTCTTCTAAAATTGTATATGGATTGTTGGTGTATTTAACTGATGGATCATGAAGTTGTTTTTGAAAAATAATGAAACTGGAGAATTTATGAGCAGAAGTGGCTGCGAAAATCTCTTCTGACAATATTCCGTGCGCTTGCATGATGCATGATGTTTAATCTTGAGAGAGCGGATATGTTAGCATATTAGCTGCTTCAGGAAACAAATGAATATGAATTTAGGACTTCTGAGACGAAAACTACATTTAAAGAGAACTAAGTAGAAATTTAAATAATGCAAATGGTGGTACGAGTGTTATTGAATCATGGAAATTGGACTGAGATTGAGTTATGATAGAGTTTCAGTTCTATTTCAGGAAGTACAGTAACTCAGTTTGTAGAGAAGTATACAAATGTTCTTCTTTATTTTATAATACATATTTAAAATCAAATATTAATCATAATTTATACGGCCTTATTGTAATGCAAATCAGTTACTTTATACAAATCTCCACACTGAGGCGAAAACTCTCCTCTTTTAAATTTTTAAATCACTTTGTCATGCATTTCATACATATATCGGCCGCTTATCCTTCAGTGGGCACTGTAGTTGGAGGCATCCATGTTTCGTAAATATTTCGAACGAAACATAACATCGTTGAGCTGACGACCCCCACCAGTAAAAAAATCAAATGTCAACAAACAAAAAAAAACGCAGTTCTTGCTAGGAGGACAGCTAAGTGAATTTGTAGACAGAAGATGCGCGACGTGGTAGAAGGCTGACCTTAGCCAACTATTCAAAGAGTAAAACTATCCAACAAAGAGCGCAATCCGCGTGGTTTTTTTAAAGGAGTCACCGGACTGCACCACACCTTAAGATCTCGTTCAATTGCCATTCTGGACCTGGATGGACAGCTCTGTGTCAACGTCGATGCAGTACTTGGTTTTATTTTTAACCGGATTCGACCGTAACGATTCGAATGCCAAACTTATTTATTTTTACAGCGTGCAAGCCGTAAATCGCAACTGAGAAAATCCCATTCGACGCCATTGCTTTAATTCAAAGTCTTTTGATTCATCATTATAAAAATCAATGTCAATGATAAATTGTCGAAACCAACAATGATCCCCTCGTACAAGCTTCATTATATGTTTCTGGTACACATGCACTCCATAGGCGAATTTTAAATAAGATGAAACGGAACTACGAAAGAAAATCGTGTGGACAATCAAATTCAAGACATGCTCAATATAAATCAAATTACGTTGGAAAACCAGCCTATTGAACGGATATGTAGTAATGTTGGGGCTATATGATATTGATATATATTTGCCATCTGATGCACAGCACTTTTGTCACAGCATAATGTGTTGAGTTCAATTGCATAACGTCTCGAGTTGACATAAAAAACGATTGTGTGTTAAAAGCAATCGTTGGACTACAATGTGTATCAATACGTTTACTGTAATGATTCGTTGGTCTCAGTTGGTATGCTGTTAACCGCCTAAACAGCCGTTTACTGCGACCGCTATAGATTTATTATTTTTAGCTTTTGCAGCAGATTTATTTATGTTTACACACTTTGTTTAAACTTTGAAAGAAATGTATTTCTTTTTATTAAATATTATCTGGCAACCCTAACTATCTTTCAACGTAGTGGCAAAAAAGTAGGTTGTTGATTTTAAGGTGTAAGTCTATGTGGGTTTGATCGTGGGCCCTAGTGGCTGGTCATTGAGTTCTGAAATAATTTCCGCCTTCTTAATTTAAAAAAATACTGCTATGATGTCAAATCAATCTTTTAATTTGGAGTCGGTGACATAATAAATAAAAAACATAAATCCCCATTGCCCGTGTAAATTTAAACCCCATAACCCGTGTAAATTCGAAATGTGGTTACATAAATTTATATCATTAATGATACTAACATGTCAAACTGCTGCAGGGTTGTATTTTTGGCTGTTCTTAAATTAATAAGTGTATGCTAAAATAACAAAAATCGTATTGCCGCTTAGTATGATTGCCACTTCTCCCACTTTAAAAAATTGTTCATCCAAAACACTAAAGTCCTGGAACCTGCTCTGTTAGTTTATGCAAATATAATTTGATTGGACAGCGTGGGTCTGTAAAAATTCCCCGTACTAAGGTGCTGGGTTGCTCAAAGCAAGTGCGGCTCATTTCAGTCGACCAATATACGTTTTCTGGCTATTTATTTGCAATAATTTTCTTGATTTCGTTCGACGTCATCGCGAAATGCATCCTGCTATGTACCTTGGGTGTATGTAAATGGCGTTCATTCTGTAATGTTTGTTTGGATAAAACCTTTACCTCCAGCTCTGGAATGATGTCTGTTTGTATAAAGGAATCCTGCTTCCGCACTACTACTGGACTTTGAGTCGACTTTTGTTTCTTCTCGCTTCAACATATTTCGCTACTTATCACCATCACCGGCTTATAATTTCTTAATTTGTAAACCGCCATTCGCACTCTTGATACTGAGTTTGATTTGATTATTTGCAGTCGGATTAGACTTAATCAGCGCACTTAAACCAGTTGCTTCTGTTTTCATCTGATCGATCATTCCTACGAGCTCAGTTTGTTCCATCTCCGCTGCTTCAAAGGGCCATTTTTCCGCCGTACTTGGAGCTTCCAATGGAAGCGAGGTATGGTGTATCGGCGATCTTCTTGTCCTATTTTATCTCTTAAACATCTCAACTTTGCACTCAACTTTTACCGCTTTATATATTTATTGGTTGGGGTGTATGAGCCTGCTTTTTTACCTGCGTTGCAATACTTAATGGTGTCTGTAAAGCATTATTTTCACTTTGTTTGTTTGGTTCCATTTTCTTCCCACGAAAACCACGGTCATCTATGACAGATTTCTGCATTATCATTGAAAGGCTATGTTGTAAAACCCGAAACCTAATTCGGAGATAATACTAGGGACTAATCATTTCCTTAACCACGCGTATGCAGTGTCACATTAGCTTCAGTTACTTATATTATCTATAAGGTCACCGTCCATTTGTACCCCAGAAACCCGGTATGTTACGCGTAGGTACAACAATCACCACGAGAAGGCAGGCTAAGGAGTAGAGACGAGGCTAGAGCTACCTGCAAGAAATGAGTGCATATATATATATATATATAAATATATATATATATATATATATATATATATATATATATAAAGGGTGTTTTTTTAGGAGGTTTGTTTTTCCCATAGATGTCGTTTTATTTTATGACAGTTGTTTTGACAGCTCAAAGTGGCATTTCTACTCAGTATTGTTTGGCAAATCATTATGAATAGGTTAACTCCAGAACAACGTTTTCAAATCGTGGAAATTTATTTTCAAAATCAGTGTTCAATTAAAAATGTTTACAGAGCACTTCGTGAATTTTATGGTGCACATAATCGTCCGTCAGAGACCACCATAAAGAACGTAATTACCAAATTTCGGTCTACATTCACTCTTTTGGATGCCAAGCCACCGACAAGAATGAGAAGAGTTCGTACAGAAGAAAATATTGCTGTCGTTGAGGCCAGTGTCGAAGAAAACGACAATTTATCGATTCGTCGTCGTGCTCAGCAAATTGGACGTTGTCCATCGACTTTATGGAAAATTTTACGTAAAGATTTGGGTTTGGTGCCATACAAAATTCAATTGGTGCAAGAATTAAAGCCACACGACCATCGTTTGCGCCGTGAATTCAGTGATTGGTCGTTAAATCAATTGAACGAAGATCCATTTTTTTACCGTAAAATTCTCTTCAGTGATGAGGCGCATTTTTGGTTAAATGGATACGTCAACAAACAAAATTGTCGCATTTGGAGCAAAGATAATCCACACGCCGTTCAAGAATTACCAATGCATCCTGATAAATGTACTGTTTGGTGCGGTCTATGGGCTGGTGGGATCATCGGTCCATATTTCTTTAAAAATGAGGAAGGACGACGCGTTACCGTGAATGGAAATCGATACAGAACCATGTTAAATGAGTTTTTGTTGTCAAATCTTGAAGATATGGATATGGATGAAATGTGGTTTCAACAAGATGGTGCCACTTGCCATACAGCACGTGAAACAATCGACTTATTGAAAGAAACTTTCAACGACAACATTATTTCGAGAAATGGTCCGGTGAATTGGCCTCCGCGTTCGTGCGATTTGACGCCACTCGATTACTTTTTGTGGGGATACGTGAAGTCATTGGTTTATGTGGATAAACCTCAATCGATTGACGCTTTGGAAACCAATATTCAACGTGTTATTGCTGACATACGCCCTCAAATGCTTGAAAAAGTGCTGGAAAATTGGACCTCCAGAATGACATTTGTGAAAAATAGTCGTGGTAGCCATATGCCAGAAATTGTGTTTAAATGTTAAATGCCAAAAAATTATCTACCAAATAAAAAAAAATTTTGGTCATTTCATAATTTTATATGTGTTTTATTCAAAAAAAAAATCGGCAACCTCTTAAAAAAACACCCTTTATATATATACATATATATATGTATATATATATATATATATATATATATATATATATATATATATACATATATATATATATATATAAATATATATATATATATATATATATATATATATATATATATATATATATATATATATATATATATATATATATATATATATATATATATATATTTGAATATTTAAGTATCGGCTTTCATTTTAATGACTACCATTTTTTAAAGTTGTGTCCTCTTTATACTGGTTCGCAAACAAAACTAACAACGTATGTACATAAATTCGGTCACGATTGATGAATGCTGGTAATCGAATTCCCAAATAAGAGATATTCTCAGTTGTTTTATGTTTATTCGTCTTACGTTATCGAATTTAAAAATACCGATTGCTCGATATCGTCGTTCAATTATTCAATGTCGAGTATCCAAATAAGAAGCGATTGTGAGCCCTGGGTCCCTATTCTTGAATACGATACGTATCGTGTTACGTTACGTAAGTTCGTGTTCGATACGAATCTAAATTGGTATTTATGAATACGATCGTATTTATTATTTCGGTTTGATTCCTTGCTTTAAGGGAAATTTATTTCGAAAGGTACTGCCTGCAATAAAAATAATCTACTTGGGTTATTTTGACGTTTCGTTTGAATTATTTAGTTTTTATTTTTGATACCGACAATTCTTTTTCTATTAATTTCATTTTCTTCTCCCGTAAATAATATGATCTCGCTTCAATCGAACTATGTATTGATTTATTTGAATATGTTATGGTCGTATTTAAAAAATATGTGGAACTGTTTCTGAATAGTAATTTGTTGTTCTAAAATTTGTTATTTAATATTTTAATTTTTATTTGTAGTTTTAATTGGTGGTGGTTCATTATCTGCGTTATTAATCTCTAAAACTAGTTCGCTTGAGAGAGGATCATTATTTAATGCAGACAGATCAAAAAAATTAGTCGCCGCAATCACATGTACCATTTGAACCATCCACTGCCTGTTGCAATTCTATTGATAGGATCACTGACTATTCTAGTGGAGAAAATGTTTGGTATCTCGACGGCCAGCCACCAGCTCCAGCTATGTTTTATTCGTTTTGGTTAAGTTTCTTAACTCCAATAATACGGAGACATCTTGCCCATTATTAAATATTACGATGATTTATTTTTGTTTCTTATTTAATATTTAATAAACTATTTTAAATTTTCAATAATGCTATCCCAATTTATTTAGTTTTTATACATTTAATCCACTTTTTCTCACAAACACAAATCTACCTACTTTCATAACATCAGTCAAACTATTCGTATTACTAAGGATATCGAATTCGGCTCTACAATGATGAAATTTGTTGCAGTGCAACAGAAGATATTCAATATCCTCAGTAACATTACAAATCTCGCACACGCAATTATCTTCCAAACGACGTTTAAACAAACACTCTTTCCAATTACCATCATTCTTATACTTTCAATCGTTCGTACCATTCTTGTATCATCCTTGAATATTTTATGAGAAGGTATACCTTCAAAGGGAACTACACAACTAACTATACTTCTTTCCTTTCATTAAACTTAAATTTTGAAATGCATGCCCATTTATTCTATACATTCACTTATAACACTCGAATTGAAGTATATCTCTTACATCTCTTATATCAAATATTTTCACTGTATCACTCACATTTCCCCGTTTAGCAAGCATATCAGTTCTTTCATTACCTTCAATCTGTCTATGAGAGGATATCCACTGGATGATAACCTCGCAATGACGATCGAACACACATTTCCCTCGTGACAATCATTGGCACGCAGATTTTAACATGCGATCATTCCATTCCTTCAATTTCATAATCCCCCAATTCCATTCGTAGAGTAAGATTATTAGGTAAGATTTTCGGTCCAGTTCTATCTATACTAAAAAAAAAATTATTATTTTCGAGTATTATCCTAGATCTATAAGTTAACTTATAAAATCTTCCTGTTTGTAATCTTCCCTTCATTTCCTTCAAAAATACATCATTTCTAATACGCATTATAATTGTTTCTCTCATTGTGATCCACTCCTTCTTATAATTGAGAGATAAATCACCCCTATCGCACCCAATACCTCTCTGTCACATGCATTCTCAACTTTCATTATCTGCGTAAGGCCCCTTTCTATCTGTTTCCAAACACACTTATTCCGCATATGCAATTTTGGAGCATACTAATGTCTTTCGTATCATATCAGTTACAACCAGGGGTGGACTCCATTTAGGTTTACTCACCCGTTTGATCGATATATAGAATTTTCAGTCAATTGTGTCATATGTCTTCCAAAATTCAGTCGTCTATCTATCCACATTCCTAAATACTTGTATAAATTCATACCTGATCGATACAATTTTCATTTATTTAAATCTCTATATTCATTCTAAAACCACGCTTAAAACTGTCCCAACATTCAATCACTCAGTTAATTTTGGATTAAGCATTATTAATAGCTTGCACGATACTGCGTCCTTTACCAATGATCAACAAATTAATTTATCAATATCATTAACAGTTTCATAAATAACAATTCTTTTAACAGTTTCAGGAATAAAATTATAACTATGTATTAATAAAAATATTTGGCTTCCTTTCGATAACTAAATACATAACGAACATATTCTCGGTCATAAACGAGTAAAAAGTATACGAATTCGTTTTGCACAATAAGGGAAATTTTTCATCGTATCGTGCGACACGAATTCGTATTAGAAATTATACGTTTTCGTATTCAAAAATAAGAACTACACGTATTCGTACAATTATTGTACGAATTCGTATTCAGAAATAGGGGCCCAGGGTTCCCATTTAGAAAACGAACTCTTAATGATGCGACTGCTACTGTTGTTACTATTTTTAGTCCGTCATTTATAGAACTCTATCATATACCCTTTAGCTCGTTTCCTGATATTAAAGGAGATCGATGTCACATGTTTACAGATAAAGATCGTAGCACTGTTGGTATTTTACATGTAAAAAACGTTTTATACATTTTTTATCTAAATTATGTAAAAAAAACAGCGTAAATTACAAGTAAAAAAACGAAGACATCATTCACAGTGATTCTATTATTTTAGAAATTATTAGTGATTTTATTATGAGAAAATAGTAAGAAGATTTTTTAACTAATTTAGTTACAGTTACATAAAATCATATTTTACGTTTTTTACATAAAGAATATAAAATTTAACCTTGTTTAAATTTTACGTTTTTTACGCGTAAAAACTGTAAATTGCATCGTGTAATTTACACGCCCAACAGTGATCGAAAGTTCAATGATCCAACTAGGTTTTCTATCACAATTCGGTAACTATACGGGATGGAGATCACTGAGTTCTGCACTTTAGCAGAGATTGTGTATTCACAGCACCGAATTGGCGGTTTAAATGAATAAGACCAGTTAAAAAAACAGATACCGTAATGTGTACATAAGGTGAAATGCACTAAAGAGTTAAAAATATTCCATCAACGTTACATAATGTTATTCCAAAATTGCTAAAGAAGAAAACAAATCTAAAAATAAAACGTAAATATTTATGCCAAAAACTACAGACAGAATTCCATTCTTATAAACTATTTTGGTTTCCTCTCTAAGCACACATCTTCGCTATATTCACTTGAAAACATTACAAACACTAATAACAGACAGCATATAGTAGAAAACCACTTCATAATAATAATAATATGTTTCAGATCATTTCACACGAGTCGAATGAAGGTATATAGACAAATGTATGTATATCAGTGTGTAGATAGGATGATTAGCGAATTTTATATGCTTCGCCAAATTCTTTCTTTTGAGACGTACATATATTAACTGCGCATAAAAAAGTATGTATATAAATTGAAGCAGGGGCGTCATAGCAAAACGTCTGCTACAATTACACAACCACACCATAGTATATATATATTCTACCGGGCCTATCAATCAGTGGAAGTGTCTTGTGTCTTATTTATTAAACAGCGACACATGTTTTGCGACGAGAATGTGTGTCAGATGTGTGCTGTTTTCATACGAGTACTATAAATATAGTTTCTAATCATAAATATGAAATATGATTATGTTTGTTTGTAGTTTTGCCAATGACTATTGAAAATACCGAGTCGATATTATATGGTATGTCAATCAAACGTATGTGCAAAAAAAAAAAAGAAATACAAATTAAAAGACGTTTGAAATAGTTGAGCGAGTTTTACATTACAATACAACAAATTAATTCTTTTGAACAAGAAATTTGTGAGTGTATCCGATTTCAATCGGCCAGTTTATTCTTATATGGCGCCTCAAGATATAACAAAAGCCAAACAAATTTATGTTAAATTTGATTTGTTTTGATCGGTTCTTGTTCACTCAACACATTATATGAAGAATTGTGTTCGGTGTTTTACTGTAATCTCGTATATGTTATGGTATGGAGATTAAAGTTGTATGATTCTTGAATGAAATGAAACGTCGTTATTTTCACTTGTAGTTTTTAGTTTTTTTCCATTCGCCCCATCAACGTTGTTTGATGTTTGCATCTCATATCCCGTGCCGTGCTCACCACTACACGCATGCAACAGAATATGTATACAAAAACAAATATGAATATACATAAGAAATAACTTAGCTGATGTAGAAAGTACTTGGAGAAGTTAACTTTTTCTTGCCAATTATGGATCTTAAATTATTTTTGCGGTGTCTAAATTTATGAAAATGAAACGCAATAAGTTCGTCTTGTGGAATATTATTAGTACATTTTCCACTTTTAGGGTTGGGTAAATTGTAAAGTTATGATAAAATCACCTTATGGTTAAAGTTTAGTCACCGAACTCAAATCGATGATATGTAGATTATTAAAGGGAATAAATTTCGGATTGTCCAATGCGTAAAATAGAATGTACTATCCCTATTATTTTATGTGAAGGTTAGTAATGTCTTGCAGCATTAATATTTGACATTCTGAAGAAGAATAAAGTAAATTCTGTCGTTGATGCCACCCAGCAGACCTTCATTATAGTAAAATCTAAAGAGTGTCTTCCTATTGGAGTTTTAAAGATTCTACGTACACAATGTTCCACATTTGTCCGACTCAGAAGCTACAAATAAAGACCACAGAAATGGTCTTTAAGCATCGGAACCAATCCACATTCTTGGGTTTTTTTAATTTCCGAAAGGGTTGTTTTAATGAAACTGTCGTTCGGACTTTATTCGGTATCGTAAAATCAGCTATAAATGGATAGTGAACGCATTACGACTCAATTAAGTCTTCGATTGGATTAGTCATAATAATCGAGGGTAATCTATAGAAAATCTAGGAATAACAAACAATATAAGATGGAACATATAAAGTATGTTCCATCTGTTACACATAATGTATGAAGGAAATTCTTGGTTCCTATTAGCAGCCTGAATCCGAAAATCAAAATTTTTGACAACTGAAGATAATGCTATTATCTTCACAGTTGAAATACAACCTAGACAATGGTATGATTATCGGTGATTGCCCGGAAGTGATGTTATCAAGGTAAAATTTGTTCCTCCATTTTGTAGTGAATTAAAGGCAACTCACTGCTAGTTCAACTATACGACGACGAATTTTACTGTTAGAGTGACATGCGAATGATGATTAATATAATGGTGGTCCGTAGTGTCTAGGGCCTATTAGAAAACTAAGGTGATTTTTACAGAGTCACAAACTTCAGAAGTCAAGTATATGGGGATGTAGTTGTATCAGAAGATTAAAATCTAGAAGCTTGGACTGGTTATACGTTTCGGTTATCAGACCAAATATCTCTTTTGTTGCATATGTTTGGTGGCCTAGAACTATAAGTTGAATCGGTAGGAAACCTCTGACATATCAAACCATATAAAAAGTTTTAAGTGATGAGCCTCTTACAGCCTGTGAGATAGAGAGAATTATTTCAGTAGTATATGGAGTAGTGTATAATATGGATGGAAGAGGGCAGTGACATAACTGCCCACACGCCATTAGACATAATGGAGTCCCAAAACCTTTTTAGGGAAGTTTTTGGTGTAATTATCATTGATTGGTATAAATAGGACTGTAATTACCCATCATATCTCTCTGACGGAGATATGGTCGTTTGTCCGAATTGGTCAGTACGCATTACTCTGGGAAAAAGATAAACAGCAGAGGTTGTCGTATCTGGATCTTCTATAACAGCCAGACTTCTTTATGGGCTCTTGGCTCCAATAATAATCTATGGCTTAGAGTCCGGAAACGGTCCTAACCGCATTTCAACTGAGCCTTTAACAACCATTTTAAAGAATTGGTGAACATTGTAGGTGTTCAACCCAACGAATGTTTTTATGCACAAACGCGTTTTTATGTCATCCGGTACATATTAATTTTTAAGTGAACGGTGAGAATCGAACTCAGGACCGCAGTGTGATGAGAAGCTCTCTTAACCATTAAGCGTCATTGGCTCTAATACTGTTTCTAAGAAACTTGTTTGGCAGATAATAACTGGACTACACTGGATACCCAGTCAGATGAATATCAGAGGAACTATGTAGGCTGATATCTTGGCCTTGGAGAAGGCACCTTCATCTTTTGTGGGGCCAATTTTCATTCAAGAGCATCATCTGTGTATATGATTTATGGTTAAAAACAAACAGACATTATATAAACAAGTAGTTGGTGGCGAACTTGCTTAAATTGTTGAGTTAATTGAAAAAGGCGCATGTGTGAATCAATGTGTAAAATGTAGGACGTTCATGTTGCTCAAACTCATCACGTAATTTACGAAATTTTTTTTACGGAACGAGCATTCTCATAATAAGTTATAGACAGCAACAACACTATGTTGTGTTGCAAAAAAAAGCATTAATAAAAATGAAATATCATTTGGCAAAAAATTGTCGGATTGACATCATCATATGTCTGTGAAGTTAGCACGAAAAGTTGTGTGATTGTGGCAACATTAATGGTTTTTAATTGTTTTTAGATGTGGCAACATTAATGGTTTTTAACATGGATTTTTTACTATTTGTACTAAAACTAGCACGAAAAATGATTTGAGTATCGGCTAAAATTTTAATTAGCACGAAAAAATAATTTTTTCTCATATTTATTTCATGATATAATTCAGACGAAAACAATAAATATCATATAAAAATTACACATACACTATCAAAAACAACCACTACAAGTAAAATTAAACAATACATATGTGTTATAATTTAAATTAAACAATTTTAAAGTATTTAAACCTAAAAAATAATTTTGAAACGTATATGCAAAATAACAAAACATATGTCTATGACCCATGTAAAATCTATGAAGGATTTGAACTCATATTGGTACTAAATGATTGATTGTAATTGAATCATAAATTTGTCAACCCTGGATATTATTGCACTATCTAGAACACTGGTTGACCACCACGTAAACCAAATTTCAAGAGATTTCTATGACCCATTCAAAAGTTACAAAGGGTTGAGTATGTTTGGAATCAAATCTATGAAGGATTTGAGCTCATAGAGATACTACACGATTTACTGTAATTGAACCATAAATTTGCTTTAGCGATAGCTTAAACTTGAACAATTGTTTGTTTCTGTCCTGTATTTGTTTTCAGACTAAAGTAGAAGTTTGCTGCCACTACATATTTGACCTCTTATGAAAATTGATCTATTACAGAGAACCATTTAACACTGTTGATGTGAAGTTGATCCTGAAAGCACGATTACAAATCGATTGTTTCTTAGAATTAATCCGATAGGAAACAATCGATTACTCCAGATCATACATAACTCTGGATATCAAGCCAATGTTGGTTGCTCAGCTTACATCCGTTTAACACTTCTCTATCAATAGAATCATAAAAAGTGTTATCGAAAGTTCCGCAACGTTTATAAAAACAGAGAACGATTTTAACGATTGTTCTCTTAATCATAGAAACGAGACTGGTTAAAGCAGATTTCCAATATGTATTTGTAAGATACATCAAGAAAAATCCTGGAACGGATTGTTTGAGGCTACAGGAGGCTATTATGGGTAGGCAACCAAACTAATATTGTTTCGGAAAGGCGCGTTCGGCGGTGGATGCGATTTAATGTGTGGGAGATGCAGTGCAAAAGGCGATATCTGGTTCAAGAATCTTGCGTGGCAGAATCTTCAATATCGCTAATTATAATTGTATATTTAACTCATTGCGGACATTTGTAACAGAACTTTACTACACATTCAGCAATGGTTAACTTTTCCTGTTAGCAGAACATAAAACAGAAATAGTCATAATCACTAACAGAAAAGCTATGAAGAGCATAACGTTAGAGATTGATGCCTAAAACATAGTAACCCAAACGGCCACTACGTATCTAGGAGTAATTATTGGCACCATACTGTCATACAACACATATCGTTACCTCCAGTGAAAGAACAAGCAGGGTGAACGCAGCATTGAATACGAGAGAAACTCGACAAAGCAGAAAAACTAGATAGCGTTGTTACATTTGCCCTGATGTATGCCGCACCAATTTGGACTACTGCAGTGCAACCCGCGACGTATAGGATAAAAATTGAAATCTTTTTAAAGATTAAGTGCATTAAGTGGAACAAGAGAAGGGATTCGTATAAAAGCATAGAGTAAATCCATAACAGCATGACAACCAATGGCCTATATACTTATAGCCTATAACTTTATAACTGTATGCTGGAATCAGAAGGCATATAGAATAACGTAAGAGACGCTGATCACAAAGTGAAAAGGATTATAGAAGTTTTAAAAGAAGCAGAAACGCGATGAGAACCTATTTCTAGTTGAATCGGTCGCAGCTTATAGCTGAACCAACCTCGAGATGGTCCACATTTGATGTCTATCGAGATTAGACATGACATGTGAACAATAAGGCTTATTGCGCAATATGTCGTGAACTTTTCTATGCGGTGTTGCAATATTGCAAGAACATATCTCCACCAGGAAATTTGAAGAGATTAAACGAGTTTTAAAGGTTCAATGTTCCCATCATGAAGTAGATATTTAATAATACAAAAAGTTTAAAGTTACTAAATAGCTTGGAATGTGGATCTCAGAGAGTGATTATTGAAGCATTTTTTATCGTTTTCTAAACATGAAACAAAGTTTAACTAAAATACTTTCCAACTCATATGGGCACAAAACGATTTATTATAATCCTTCATAGATTTGATTCCAAACATACTCAATCCTTTGTAACTTTTGAATGGGTCATATAAATCTCTTGACATTTAGTTTACGTGGCGGTCAACCAGTGTTCTAGATAGTGCAATAACATCCAGGGTTGACAAATTTATGATTCAATTACAATAAATCATTTAGTGCCAATATGAGTTCAAATCCGTCATAGATTTTACATGGGTCATAGACATATGTTTTGTTATTTTGCATATACGTTTCAAAATTATTTTTTAGGTTTAAATACTTTAAAATTGTTTAATTTAAATTATAACACATATGTATTGTTTAATTTTACTTGTAGTGGTTGTTTTTGATAGTGTATGTGTAATTTTTATATGATATTTATTGTTTTCGTCTGAATTATATCATGAAATAAATATGAGAAAAAATTATTTTTTCGTGCTAATTAAAATTTTAGTCGATACTCAAATCATTTTTCGTGCTAGTTTTAGTACAAATAGTAAAAAATCCATGTTAAAAACCATTAGTGTTGCCAGATCGTTTTTCGTGCTAACTTCACAGACATATCATCATAGCACAACAAATATTTGATTGACCTTAAGAAGAAACCTAATATAGATGGAATATTATTTATATCTGAAACTGTCAGTAAAGCCTGATTTCCATTATGAAAAAATACTGACAAAATAGTCAAGGCGGGATAAAAAAATTAAATTTTTCTTAAAGTTCGAGTGAAATAAAAAATATTTCCATTACAAAAAATTTATTCAGTAATGAGTAAATTTTTATGGTTACTGAGAAAATAATTATAGCAGTACTGACTAAATATATCAAGAGAAGTATTTTTATTCAGTACTGGCGAAATATTTTATAGGAAAAATAAAGATGGATGATTTTTATGGTCAATTCATAATTTTAACATTTCGTTTTGTGTCATTCAGCTTAATTCATTTTGAAAATAATTGAAATAATGAATAATTATGTTAAGTTTATTTTTTTTAATTTATTGTTGTAGATTTAAAGTGTATTTTGTCTTTTTTTCAAAAAAAAAATTGAAATTTATTGGTTATGTAACACGCATCTGTCAAAATATATCCACTATAAAAAAAGAAAAAAGTAAAAAACGATCTTTGTCACTCTAATGGCATTTTTAATTTTTTTCTCGCTTTGGTTTTTAAAGTACAAAATACTGACAAAATTTATTTCATAATTGAAATCAGACTTAATGATGTTACAATGCAGTTACAATGCAATTTTAACGTCCTGCCAAAGAGAATAAATATAAAGAGGAACATCTTATATGAACCGTGATTGCATATAAAATAAATATATTTCTGAGTTATTTGGTGATGGACTGATGGCAAACGATATAGGATAAACATATATTATTTATTTCGTTTTCTCTTTCAAACGACAACAAAAAATATTTGACTATTTCAAAACATCGCTTACTTTTTCATATTATAATTCAATTGTTAAATGGAGTAGATTATTTTATAAAAATATATATCTATTCCATTTTACAATCGAATTATAATATGAAATAGAAAGCGAAGGTTTGAAATAGTCAAATATTTTTTTTTGCTGTCGTTCGAAAGAGGAAACGAAATAAAAAATATATGTTTATCCTATTTCGTTTGCCATCACCAAATAACTCAAAAAGTATAGGTTAGCTACACGCATTTGTAAAAACAGCATATGTAAATGGTAGAAAGATAAGAGTTTTAAGAGTACAACAACTTAGGAATAAGCGTAATCCACTTAGTTTCTTTAGTGATTGCACGAAACCTTAAGATCTCGGTCAAGTTTAATTCGAGGCCAGGATGGACACTTCTGTATTAACATCGATGCGGTATAGTTAATACCTGGCGTGAACAGTTTTCTGACTTATAGTTGATGATCCACATGTATCACAAGCTGTAGTTGAATACTCTCAAATACAGCCCGGAGAGATGTTCATTAAGAGCATGCGGAGATTACAAAAAATCGTCCACCAGGAGTTGATGGCATTAATCCAGATATTCGGAGAAGAATATTCAAATAGGGTTATTGCGTAAAATGGAGAATTATTGCGGTATGTATAGCTCTCATTTGCACAGCATAAAACTACTTCCCTCGTGGAGGTATTTGCGGTAACTACCACGGCGGATTCCATCTAAATCGGTCGGTCACTGATCCGGTTTCTTCGCTACGGATGATTCTATCCAAGTGGTACGAAACATCTTGCGATGTACACCAGGTATTTCTAGATTTCAAGCAAGCCTATGAGTCGAACAATCGACAGGGGATATGGTATGCGCTTGAATATTTAGCAATACCAAACAAATACGTACATCTTTGTAGAAAAACAGTAACACATTCGCAATGTTGTGCCAAAGTAGAGAACAGTCTAACGAAAACTTAAGTAATAATTCTGTGTACGACAAAGAAATGCGCAAAATGCAGATATCTGTGTGTTTGGGTTAAGTGTCGATGGATTGAAAGAGATACTTGATCCACTAGAAAAGCATTCAGCTTCTGTAGTGGTACAGCACACGATAATAGTTTGGGAGATGATATCAAGATTCGCTTTGCTATATTGTCTACATCCTCTTCTGAAATCAAAATATCTTGTGGATTAGTTGAAATTCTACCGAGTGTTGATGACACGTTGTCATGTATGGTTGTGATAGTTACGAGATCAGGAATTTAATGCGTATTCCTGATATCATATATGAAATCAAAGGACAGCGAGTAAACTGGCCCGATCACATTATGTGTGCTGATCTGAAATTTTGTGTGCTGATCCTTATCTGTTATGATTTAAAATGGTTATGATTTAAATTGTTATGATTAAAAGAAATGGTGATAGAAATAGTATGAAGAGCTGGTTTGGAAGTGAGACCGATGTACTCCAGCTACTCCTTAACATTCAATTCTGAGTATAAATGCTTGATCACTTTTAAATCAATCTCATTTACATCGCAATCATATAATTAAATTTTAACAATTAAAATTGTATTAAAAATCTAAAACTATTAGTCAAACTATTTTAATATCCAATTACTAATAAATAAATAGTGAATATATTATATATAAATCCAACACCGTATATATCAGTAAAGACAATGAGTAATTATCTTCGAAATTTTAACTATCTTTTGACTCGTAGTTCGCGCCCATACGAGTATGTGTTTCTAATACACTAATGAATGTTGACTTACACAATATACAAAAGCCAACCCACACTCAGTAATTCGAGTTCGAGTGATTAAAAATCACGTGCGGTTCAACCGAACCGCACCATAAACAACCGTCGCCGATATACGTAATCCATAGTGTTTATACGTTTGATGTGTACATGTATGTGTGTGTGTATGTACATATATTCATACATAATTTGCTCATATTTTGGCATCAGCGAACTTGCAATTTTCGCGCTTATTGTTGTTGGTGTTTGGTTGTTCTTTGATTTTATTTTAAGACGCAATAAAATTTACAACATAACATTCCAAAGTTCATGTGAATTTAATGCTTTTATGTTGAGTATGCTGAAAGTCGTAAAATAAAAATTTCGAATTGAATTACAGAAATTCGATTTATGTAATTGTGTGCATCATATGTACATATATGGAAAAACGTGCAGTATATAGCCGAGATATGAATGGGTGGAGGTGATAAATATTTCTATTCGATATGAATTAGGAGTTTCTTGTGACACAATTAGAGGTTGATAAGATTTAGTAATCTTACAAGATTATTCGTAATTTGAGAAAAAGTCGACAGAAACAACAAGATTACACAAAATCAGCTTATGCAATGATGGTAAGAAGAGTCCGCACACATGAACATTTATAAGTAAGGCACAGGAATAGATAATATCAGAAAACCAGTTAGACACTAAAGTAGAAGATTGCAGAAGGGAATTGTAGTTGAATTATGAGACTTTATGTCGAAACTGCGTAACAACAGTATGAATCTGTGCCATCGGTTCGGATCGGCATGGCAGAGCGTGTTCTAAATTTTGTGCTAGGAATACAGTCTATAAAGTGAGTATTTTGGAAGTTTATTGTCTCAACTCGAATAAGGATGTGAGCGCCATCATCATAAATCATGTCTGATTTATGAACGAGCTACTTAACCAAGTATATGGCTTTTGTTGTCGGCTTACCACAATTTCAACCTTGTTTAGGAGTCACCTAAAACAAGCTTTTGTTGATGTAGTGGAGTTCCTGTAAAGGAGATTTGAAGGAGTAAATAGCCTAAGAAATATCCAGTGACCTAAAACGTTGGCCAGAGAAGTGAAACCTACTTAACACTACTAAGACACCTAAGTGACCTAAATCGTACAGTAATTAACGCCATAATAGGTCGCTTGAATCAGCGGTTAAAATCGATAGGAGAGAGATTTTATATCCTAATAGAGATCGCAAAGACAATAACCGCAGTCCAAACTTTCATCAAAGAAGAAGGCAATTAAAAACTGCCAATTGAATTTTTTACTAAAACTGAGATTCATTTACCTTTGAATTTTCAAACGAAAAATTTACGTACTCTCACATTATAAGTCTTGAAGTTGGTAAGCTCTACTCTGCACTTCTGATAGTAAGAGACAAAACAAATTACAGTTTTTGAGACGACACTCCAGAAGTCTTGTCCTAGGATGCCCACTATAACTTAATTCACCTCTACGTGGTACGTCCATCAACTTCTCCAGAATTTTAAACAGTTTACAAAACACTTAACCTGTGACTCTGGTACGGCAATATGGGCACCTTTACTTGTCGAAGTGCATTCTGGAAGTTCAAATTTAGGTTTCTTTTTTGACTACTGCTGGCCATGGTACAAATAATATGATTATAGTGAGTTTTTATTTTTATTTTTTTTTATTTAATGGCTCTAGCTGCAAATAATAGGAGCCATTTGGCCTGTTTTCTTTACATTTTACATTTTAATTAATGAACAATTATTTTTGTAAAATAATTAATTTAAAATTATAACACAACGTTTAATTTAAGTTTCATTTATCATCTTTATTTATACTTCAATACCATTCATTTAAATAAATAACTTATATCACTTTTAAATATTTCATTAACACTCCTTGCACTTATGACGACATCAAAATTTAACACTTATGAGTACATCGTCAATTAGTCTTTTTGCAATTTAGAAGCAAATGTTTCCATGATTCAATCTCACACGCTCCATTGTTCGAATTATTGTTTTTTTAAAGAGACACTACACCATTCAAAGTACGTCTTGCCTTTTATTTGACTTTTTCGCACAAATTCACTCTCCCATGTTCTCAAAAGATTCACCTGGAACATACGAAGTACATCTCTATTATCCATAATTTCATATTCATTTACATCCTCAATTAAGCAACCGCTTCTTGCAATCATATCGGCTCTTTCATTACCTTTAATCTGTAGATGTGAAGTTTTCCATTAAAGGACAACTTCAGTCCCACATAAATACTGTCCTGAGAACCCCTTCTCTTACTTATTAATTCTTAACCTTTCAGAGAGTCGAATAATAAGAGAATCCAACTTCTCCCGTCACTCATTGCCAACTTGATTCCTTCCATAATCCCTATCAATTCGTCATTCATTATACAGATGCCATCAATTACTCTTAACATTTTTTTTTAGTGTTGGAATGTAAATTCCAACACCCACACAATCATCATTCACACATCTGTATACACAGTCAAATGAGCCAAATATTTTAATTGCATCTTGCGAAATTCTCTTTTAACTGATAACTCATTCATCAAATCTTTTGTTGTGCCTCCAAAATTTAAACATACTACCAGATTTGCAGAAGTTGGTACATTTGGTACAGTTGGTTATCATTTCATTTACTTACGCGTTATCTTTCATGATCATTCATACAGTTTCACGCTCAGTGATCCACTCTCTCTTATAATTATAGACCCTAGAGTGTGTATTGGGATTGAATTGATCGCCCCCAATAGAACATGCACATGCATTCAAATTTCATTAACACGTTAAACCCAACCATCATTGTCACCCCATTTTGCTTTACTCCCGCTTTTGATAACATTCAATCTACTCTTACAATTATCAGTTAGCATCCATGTGCGCTTTAAAACTTAAACGTTGATCGATCCAGATCCCCAAATACCTAGTCAAAGTCACATATTCAATACTATAGCACATCAATTCTTTGTCGCTTTCGAAAAGCCATACAACAACATTTTCTCATTTCATACGTAAATTTAAATCAGTCAAACAGATGATTACCTGATCCACACATTCTAGAGCTAGATCACACGTAGTTTCAATGTTTAAACCTTTACCCATTATAACTAAGTCATCTGCACATTGTACAACGACTTGGTGTTCTGAGTTTAGTTCATGATTCGAACTCGTATACAGATTGAACAAAGTTGGTGAAATTTTACTTCCTTGCGGAAGTCCACCTCTCCTCCAATCTGTAATCCTTTCCACACACAACTAATTTCCGTCCATTCATAGAATCATACACCCATTTACAAATTTTCCTAGGGAAACCTCAAAGTCATACGCCCTTTCAATGTCCAAAAATACCGCGACAATTTTTTTATTTTCCTTTCATTGGCAGAGTGGTTGCGACGGAACCTAAAGGTGGTTTCCGGCAGCAAATTATTTTCACAGCCACCTTTGCTTCAAAATTCAAATTCACAATCATTCTATAGCTCACTCGATTAGTTCCTGGAGTCGTAGATTTCGAAGTGTGTAAAACTTTCAGAAATTCATCCCATTTAAACTCAACACACATATCATTGACAATATCCCTTACATTATCAGGTATCATGCATTCATTATTGTCACCTACATTTTTTGGAACATCCACCATCATTTAACAGAATTGATTTCCAATTTCTCTGTCATCAAGCACGGCATTTCTGCCTTATGCTTTCTGACTTCTATTAAATTTATCTCATACATCCTTGATTGTGGTCCTATGAGTCATTTGAGACACATAGTCTCGCCAACTTTTCCTTTTTGCTCTACGGATAGCCTTTTCGAATTGATGCTCGGAATCAACGCGAATTTTCCATTTAAATAAGATCATGGTGCATCTTTACTGACTGTAACGAGAACATAGAAAAAACATAGAAATAAGGTCTGATCCCGATGATGCCATTAGCACACGAGTGCATTTTCCTGTACATGGTCTGCATTTTCCTGCACAGTTCATATAATCCAATCATATGTACATAAATGACAAAACGTGCAGTATAAGTAATTGGAGAACAAGTCGATAGAAGCAACAAGTTACACAAAATCAGCTATTCAGCACAGGAATTCCGCAATTCTTGTGTGTTGGGCTACCAAGACAATATCAGAAAACCATTGGTTAGACATGATAGTATAATTTTGCCGAACAGAATTGTAGTAACAACAGTATGAATCTCTAATATGCATACACACTAACTTGGGTTACACTCTATATTGCTGGTTTCGATGGCACTCTAGTTCGTGGTACAATAATACTGCATTTCCCATTTGAGAGATAACTGCATGGCAAAGCGTGATCTAAATTATGTACTAGGAACAGTCTATAGTCAATATATTGAAATATTGTCTTAGCTCGAATTAGGATCTTCAAGATGTTTGATTAATGGATGAGCTACATAAACAATAGGTAGTAAGTCCGTCAACTTCTCCTTCTCCAGAATTTTAAACATTCAACAACACTTGATGTACAAAGCAAAATACCATTTTCATAAAGGAAATTAACACGAACTTTGCATTTTAATGAGATTATGGTCCATCTATATTGTAACGTACTTAGAAAATTTAGAAAAGGGTCCAATGATGCCATCAGCAAGTGCATTTTCCTGATGGAGCCTTTTATGCATTTGTTTTACTCCATCTACGGTAATGTTGGTTACTAACAATACCATAGTTAACTGAAATAGAATATCATCGCTGAAAATACAAGTGTTATATGGTCTAGTGGTTTTATTTCATGAATCAGATGAACATTTGCCCAAAATTATTTATATAGTTAATAGACGGAACCTCACAGTTACTAAGAACGACAACGAATGAATCAATTTGATTCTTCATCCACATAATTTATGTTAAGCTTATGTGGTTGGCCCGAGGACAGGACTGGCTTAACACATAATGGTACATAGACCTACCACATCAAAACTCTTCTTTGTTCTATTTATAAAACCAACTTGAGCTTTCGGTCAAGCGTAAAATATCTCTGACGTTCATTTCACTTCCATTTGACGTCCATTGAGGTGCTCCAAATATAATATTTCAGTATATTTCGCAAGGAAAGCTGCAATGACAGTGGAGCATTCTACATGTAAAAAAAACATTTTTTACATATTACATGCAAATAACGTCACATTCTGGTCTAAACGGTGTCTCGTTACAACTCCTACAATTTAAATACTTTAAAGTGATAACAATTATACAGATCTGGATATACCCAACTTTAACCAGATCGATTTAGTTCCATTGCCATAATAGATGGATTATTATTAGATCATTTATTAAATTCCTTGCTTTCTCCTGAACCATAATTTCAGAAATTATTCATAAATGCCATGAACTAGTAAGAGTCCTGATAAGGATTTTGTTCTGCTTCTTTGTTCTCTCCCACATGGAAATGTCTTGGTTCCTATATCAGCTGGACGTTGAACTGATCTACCATTTCATTTATAGATGTGAGACAATTTTGAGCTACTTTTGATGTAAGGAAAATTGATTGTTGCTCTGTTTTCACTATCGCGATTAATTAAAGGTGAAAAACACTGCAGAAGTTAGGAATACTGAAAGAGAGGGTCTGAGCAGTAAGTCAAACAAAATTAAAACGAGTGCAGCATCTATATAATCTATGATTTCTTATTTTAACCATTCGCTAGTTTTTGGTTTTTGAAACCTGTTTTGAAGAAGCGGTGTTGGAGTTATAACTTTTCCATTTATCTCCACCCCATAAAGCAACTTTCGCCCGAAAGATTGTAGATTCATTACTAAGGGGGTTTGATATTTTCCTATAAGGATTTAAGATGTAATCAGATCACAGCTACATAAGTGTAGACAATCATCTAAACAAAGAAATTTAGTGAAGACAACCACATAGACCCTTTAAAGTTATTGGCGGGTGTACTTATGGTTGAGGACTTATTTGTAAATGTAGTAGATTAGTAGGAACAGTCATTGCCATTATTATTCCTATTGAACTGTTTACAGCTTGAATTGTTTACAGTTAAAAGTAATCCATGTATAGACCAATAAACTTAGTGTAGAGAATGTAGACACTATTGACAATTACGTAGGCAATCTTGACTCCTATTTTAAAAACCTATTTAGACAACATGTAGTTCAGGATAAAGAGTGCTATGATCATAGTTCAATTGGAATCAAATGGGTCTGTTCTTGGAAGGCGTCTTTTTTTCTGTTGTTTAAAATATATTGAGCTCCTAGCATCGAACGTGACTTAAATTTCGAATAATTCGAGCTGCACTCTTCGATGTACTCATTGGCCATTTTAATACCTAAGTACGCGGATTTGTGATATTCCTAAGTATTTTAGATTGTGATGGTTCTTCTTTATTTGATGCACTAGCAGAACCCCACCATTGAATGCCATATGTCCAAATAGGCGCGGTAATTGATTTGTACTTTGTTCTCTAACGTCAGTTTTGTTATTTCCTACTTGTCAGTATATTTTAGAAAATGTTATTTTGGTTTGATTTCGCTTGCTTCACAATGCCCTTAATTGTCAACCTTCCATCAAGGTGAAAGCCGTTTTTTCGTTATATAGCCGTGATTTCTTTATGGAATCATAATGCCGTTTAATATTACTGTAGGTCAGTTGCATCTGTTCAGCGTGAATGTTAAACGTGAGTTGATTTAGCTTTGTTTGCAAATTTTAGCCATTTGGCTCTTTGTAGAGGCGATGTGAAAAGCATTTAAGTCATTATTTGTTTCATTCGAACAGTTATTGCCTTTGTAATTGGTGGTAGTTTTTCAGAATTAAGTGGAAGTTGGCAAAATTGATTTTATTTTTGCAAATTAGAGTATCTTACCAAATTTAATCAAAACGTTGTGTTACATCCAACATGGTGGCAGTTGCAATTCTATGTACTTGTACTATAGCGCCAAATTGATTCCGAAATCTTAATTGATTATTTGGTATAATCTTTTTGTTCTAGTTTTAATAGTTTGTTGTAAACAGTTTGAGATTGTTGGTAATATGCTAATAGGCCGATGGTAAGATTATATCCTGTTTCGTGTTTAGGGCTAATGCAATTGTTGATGGTATCTCTAACTGCTTTTCACTTAAACTTTATAGTTTGATTGCTTGAATCATCCCCATTTTGTATAATCTCGTACTACGGTAAATCATGACATCTTGTGGTGAGAAAACTTTAATAGGACGCGAAAACATTGGCTTTTTTCGTCGCTTTTCACTCAATCCTCTCTTGGTATAAACTGATGGGTGAATTCAGGTTGGCCGACATCTGTTGCGCAGAGCATACTTAATAGTTCCTCGGAATTGGAACCGTATTCTGTTTTGCTTTCAGTAAATTATTTGTAATGAACTTACAGTAAAAATAATTCTAGTTCTTGGTTCAATCACTGAAAACAATCTATTTTCTCTACTCTTGTCTCTTAAGTATCAGTTTTAATGTTTTCTAAATTGTTCATCAATTTGCCACGGAATACTGTTTAGTTTATCGTCCATCGCCATTTTTGCTTCAAAATGTAGTTCATTTACTTATTTAATGACTCTAACTATGAAATTGTTATACTCATTTAAAGAATTGATTAAGGCAGTTTCTGTCCTAATTATTTGCTAAGCCAGAAAAGATTATTTAGTCATATGCACCTGCACATTACAATGGTCATTTCTTAGGGAACTATATATAGTTCGATTGGGTTTTAGTCCGTACACATAATAATATCCTCAATCATTTAGTTGAATCTACAGTAGGGTAACAATGGCTGGCGTCCATAAAAGGCAGGGGCTCAGTCAATGCTAGCTTATGACCCGAATTTACTAATTGTGCCAGGTTTATGTAAAGTTTCACAATATCAACCTCTATGGCAATATAATGTTTTAACAGCAATATAAACGCAGTGATGTCTTAATTCTAGAACGCGTGCAGCCCAAACTGTTAAAGGCACCATATACTTATTCTGTCGCCTTGGGTTAAATGGGGTAGTGGAGGTATTCATCAGTTTTTATACTATCAATACTGTCTGCAAGTGTAAATAATGGTGTTATTACACCATGTAGCATAAATCACAGAGACTGGCCACTGACCAGAAAAAGTAATACTCAGATGGAGTGATTTAAAAAGTTTAGCAAGTGTGGTTGTTATGCTGAAGAACTACCATGTTTAACTTCAAATGCATTAATTGGAGTCGGAGGTCGTACCTCAGGAATTCTTTCATCGAATTTGATCAGCTTAGTATAAATAACATCAAACTGGATATTTTGCTTTACTGTCCATGTCTGGGCACACCTCACTATGCTATACGGTTCGTATTGTCGTATGTATCTCCGTAATGATTCGATGCAAAAAGCTTTCCGTGAACGCAGTTCTTGGGCTTTAATTCATATGGGACCCAGTGCAGTTACTTTTAATTTAAATTTAATTGGATTTCAAAGTTTTTTATAACTGTACTTCAAAAACTATTTAGTTCGTTCTTGTAAGCCCTGAAAATTGATCCCTAACGATTATGGAGTTAATCATGTGGATTTCTCAACACAAGTTGGCTTGACAATTTTACATAATTCGATTCGATAATTGATGGCATTGCCTACTTATCGACGTCATATATGAATAATTGTGTATGAACATACATTAGCTGTGTTTTAATATTTGCTCTGGATAGCGGCTCCGGATAGCGATGCTAAGCAAGCATTTATCTCTATTTAAAATTCAATTTAATGCACTATTTATAAGTAAATACAATTTATTTAACAGTAAACTATAATATTTCATTCAATTAGATATCAAAATTTGTAAAAATAAATATTTAGCTCTACCTATTTTTATAGAGCACTAGCCGCTATCCAGAGCAGCTATTATTTGATGGGAAATTTACGAAAAATATGGGTATTTTAATGTTCATCCCTCAAATTTCCCTAGCTCCGGATAGCAAACTCCGAATAGCGCGAATATTAAAACATAGCTATTGTGTCATAAGTGTAGGCCAATTTGATATAGCCTCCTCACTTGCCTACTAAGGTATCGCCATTTTGTTATCTTTTCACTACCAATACGTTTATTCTAACACTTTGAGAGAATCTGTTTGACCGATTATCGAGAAATTGAGAAAAAAATTATATCCGAGCTGCCGTGAAAAAACTTTGGCGGTCCCTGGATTGAACCATCTAATATTAATCTTGTAAATAAATGGCTCTTTAATCAAGAAGTTGAAGTTTGTCATGCATCGTTAAATTATACACCAATCATTCCAATGAGGGTTGCTGTAGTACAATTTCTCTCGAATCTATTTGCCAGATCCCTTATAGATCTATACAGAACTCTTTTGGGCTCAGTGTATATAATGACAAGGATCATTCAGAGTAATATCATTAGATAATTAATTTGAACAGCTCACTGCTTACGGAATGATCTTATAATATACCATTCCTGGATTGTCGTTCCTAGGGGTGGATTACCCTGTAAGTGGGTTAATCAATCACATACTTGGGTGCAGGATGGTTAACTTGGAGCTGAGAGGATCGTCTATCAGGAAGCGGGCGATTAAAGAAACCCCACAGGGAGGTGTTCTGTCTCCCCTCCTCTGGAACATGACAATCAATGGGTTGCTGTTAGAGGTGAAGAGAGAGGGGATCGGAATGATTGCTTATGCAGATGATCTAGCGATAGCTGTCTCTGGGAAAAATACAGCACGGTGACGGAGGTAATCAAAAATGCCCTCCTTATCGTTACGAGGTGGGTCATCAATGTAGACTGGTAGTACATCCACCTCTCTTAAATGGCAAGAGGCTAGCTTTTACTAATAAGGTAAGATTTCTGGGTGTAATCTTGGACAGTAAACTTAGCTGGAAGCTCAACATTTTGGAAAGAGTAAACAATGCTAATATAAGCATTGTACTCGTGTAGGAACGCCATTGGAAAGAGATGGGGCCTGAAGCCGCAACTGGTACACTGACTATTCACTTCCGTAGTAAGGTCTGTATTTATGTATGGGATGAGCGTGTGGTGGCCCACTCTTGATAAAGTAACGTACATAAAAACGATCGAGAAAGTGCAAAGAACGGTCTGCATGCTTATAAGCGGGGCGCTGAGGACAACACCTACAAGTGCTTGGAGGTCATGTTTTACCTTCTCCCCGTGGACATTTATGGTAAGCAGATGGCGGCGATTTAGCCACTCGACTATCAGCCATATCTCAGTGTAAATTTATATTTATATTATACACAGTGACCACTCGAGTGTCCTACTCGACGATAGCTAGATCGCCGAGGAAAGAACTGGCGAATCTAGACTATGTTAAACCGACTTTTTGCTTCGAGAAAAGTTTCCGAACTACCGAACCCTCAAGGGAATCTTGGAGGAGCGGGTCGGCAGTGGAAACGGAAGCATTGCAGTTCTTTACGGATGGTTCCAAGCTACACGGTAAAGTAGGAGCTGGAGTTGTCTGTGATAAATTAGATGTAGATATAGCAGTTCGTCTCCCTGATCGCTGCAACGTGTACCAGACGTCATGGGAAACTGCAGGGCGGACAAACTATCGAGGCATGGTACAACTATCCAACTGCTTCCGGAAGCGGCAAAATTGGAGAGACACATTAATCTGTCCAAAGCTGGGCTCGAAACACTCAAAGACACTTATCTCCCTACGAAGACTGAACTAAAAACGATTGTGGGGATACTCAGAGGACACTGCCTACTTGGAGAACATGTGAGGAGGCTAGGACTAGAAGTTAATGACTTTCGTAGAAGCTGTATGGACGAGGAGGAGGAAGAGACGGTAGTCCACCTCCTATGCTCATGCCCGGCTTTGGTACACAAAAGACATGAATATTTGGGTAAGTTCTTAATGAACTACCTCTCTGATCTCGAAAACTGTAAGGTGCGAGACTTATTACGCTACGTTAGTAGCTCAAACGGGCCTCATAGGGGTTATAGGGGAATAAGATCCTGTGGTATCACAACGGATCGTTGACGGTCTAAGTGTGCTGTAGCAGCCACTCAAACTAACCTAACCTATAATATACCAACATTTTAATTATCATGCACTAACATACGAGCCAGACAAACAGTTTGGTCATACAACAATGAATATTTGGAGGTGTGTCGAAGTTTAAAAATAGAGTTGTTTACGAATTTGAATTTTGACACTAATGAGATTTTTCATCAGGCCAAAATCTGATACTTTGCCAACGCAAAAGCTGCGAAATTCGTACACCAAATGTGTATAAGATCACGGGATGATTATATATAGACACATACACACAGATTTCAATTCACCAAATATATTCGATCACAAAACCGCGCATTTATATAAAATATTTTTGTTTAATTGAATATTTTGACGTCACAATCATATATTTTAACACGCAAGTACATAGTACATACACTTTACCAAATTGCGCATTTTTAACCGCAATTTAATTGATAACATTTCTGATTTTTTTTTTGTGTAATCACACAAATAAATTAAATTTATTTATTTCGTGGTGCTTGACGCCATATCAAACATAAATTTATGAGATTTCAGCGCACAAAATTTTTTTGACGAATCATTCATGTACACATATGTATGCGACAGTGGAAGCTGCGCGCGAAATCGCGTTTCAATGCGAACGAAAACGTGACGTTTCCAGTTTTTTCCCATAACCACAATTTAAATCAATTAAATTAATCAAGTTTAATCAATCCCAATGTAGTTTCGTACACATCAAATGAATTAACCATCTATATCGAGTGTGCATATGTACATACATATGTACAAGTATATATGGTGCGAGTACATACATGTATGACGTTATCGA
The DNA here is from genome assembly GCA_963932295.1 of Tipula lateralis. Lineage (NCBI taxonomy): Eukaryota > Metazoa > Arthropoda > Insecta > Diptera > Tipulidae > Tipula > Tipula lateralis. The sequence goes on from OZ010738.1 coordinate 115,621,298, forward strand.
ACACATTTTCAATTGCATTTTCATTTTCAATGTCAATCAATTGATTTTAATGCGGCAGTTAAGTACTTCGAAGGTGAATTTTCTTAACGGTTAAATAGACTGTTACATTGTTTTTGTTGTTGATTTTTATTAAGAAGGTGAATAACCAAAACACAACTGATTTAGAAAATTGATGGCCAATGTCGTTGCATTGCCTCGTTATTCGAAAATCTTACAACAAACCTAAATGATTGATTGATAGATGATGACGTTCACTAACTATATACCTTGAGACACTAATAAGAAATATTGGCATTATTTTATAGTTTTTCGTTTTATAGAGATTGAAGTTTTAAAGTGTGTATACATACTACCTATACTACGAGAGTAGAGGAAGGGCATATTTATATCAAGCATAAAATATAAAATACTTGACAGACATGGACCAATGAACTGTACTCACCAAAAGGTGGTCATGATTTAGAAGGTCTAGTAAATAAATTTGCAGCTGTTCCACAATGGAACTCAGCACTGAGCGGAATTCGCATCATTCTTAAAAGAGATTACCGGATTCCACCATACCTTGAGACCTCGGGCAACCATCATTAGAGACAAGGACTGAAAAATTTGCCACAACATTGAAAATGTACTCCGCACTTGGCTTAAGATTTTTATATTAATTCAGATCTCTTGATATTTGAAGGGGTATATATTAATATAAGGCAAATGAAATTATGTCCAATCTTCACAAAATGCGAGAACTATTGGGACAGAGTCCTGCTTTGCAAAGCATACGATTTTGCAAAAAATCAATAATTAATGGCGGTAATTATGAGTGACACATCAAGTAAATTTCATGATAGGGTTTTCCAAGTACTGAAGAGCGTCCTAAAATTCTACAGATCCACAGTTTGCAATTGTGAAGATACAAATTAAGAGCAGAGAAGCTATGGTCTTCCTTCAATAAGCTCTTCATTACAAAAAATAGAAGCACACATAGAGTCCAAATTTTCGCGTTTGGAATTGACAAAATGGTATCACATGAACTACAGCCGGAAAAAAATGCATGGATTATTTCCTGCTCGAATAATGCCTCGTTTTAGTACTCAGAATTAGTCTCTTAGATTATGCGATTTAACACCGTTTGAGACCGTCCAGTGGCCCTATTCTGGTAATTCCACGACAAATTGGGGAATAGGGAATTGGGGAAAGATTTTATATGAAATTTCTATTCAAATATATTTTTTCCGGCCTACTGACGAAAAAAGTTCGATGTAACTATTTATAAATTGGGAATAATTCTTCCATACCAAAATTGGAAGGAAAAATTATTCCCAATTTAACACTAGCTTTTTACCTCAGTATGCCAGAAAAAAAAAATATTTAAACTCTAATTACATATAAAATTATTCCCCAATACCGTGTTCCCCGGGAATTACCAGAATAGGGCCACTGGTGGCGCAGTGGTTAAAGCAGTGGTTCGAATCCCGATTCGGGGCAAGATGCAAATGGCGTTTTCCCCTTCGATCTTTTGGGTGGTGCGATCGGTGGTGTAAAAATGAACATATATCTGGATCCCCTGTCGTGTTTAGAACAGCAGCTACAACAACCTAACCTAAGATAACCTACCGTTTGAGATGTTTTTTATTTCTTTTGATATTTATGATTTATGTTAAACAAATTCAGCCACATTTACACAAAATGGTCTGATTAAATTTCGACCAAAGATGGAATATGTGTAAGCTGGAACAACGGTTCCCCCGATCAACCATCAATAGAGATCAGGACTGAAACATTTGCATAAACATCAATAAGGGACTCGACACCTGGTGTGGACATTTTTCTTCTATTAATCGTTCTCATGGTATCTCTTCATATTTAGAGGGGTCAGTATTTTCCACCTTATTTGATTAACATGAGGAAAATGCAATTATGTTTAATCTTATAAAGAATGCGAGAGCTATTGGGATATGGCCCTGCGTTGCATACAAGCTACTGTCTTTAATGATTTGGCAAAAAATCAATAACTTGTAGGGGAAATCATCAGCGACATATCGAGCAGAATTCCATCAAACGTGAGTGGCAGTGATTGGTTTTCCTAGTTCTTCCAAGTACTAAATAGTGTTTCAAAACTCTACAGATACACCTACAGTTCTCAATTGTGAAGATGTATATTAACACTATGGTTGTCCTTGAACAAAGCCTTCAATACAAAATATCGGAGCAGTTTTTTAGAACGTTGCTGAAAGCCCGCAGGAACATCAATTCGGCACCGTGATAGATGCTTCGTTAATAGTCCATATTTTTGCATTTGGAAGTTTAAAAATCCACGATACAAATTCATCCACAATTTGTTACTGCAGCAGATTTTAGGTTTGATGAAGCATCGGACCATTCTCCTGAGAATTTGCTGCTTATCGGGGAGTAACAGTTCGTGGTGCTCGCTGTCACTGCATGGTTAACTATATTGTTTATGCTTAAATTGCCAACATCCGGATATGGACGACATGTGAATTAAACAAGACGGTATCACATACCATACAAACCGATAAAACAATTACTGCTTGGGTTATTTCCTGTTCGAATAATTACCCGTTTTGGAATTTGAGGTTTATGTCAATAAATCTACGATGACCCACTACTTGAAGGAGGACATTGAATACATTATCAATTAAATTCGGCCAGATTTATAAAAAAAGGTTGTTAAAATTTCGGCCAAAGAGTGAATGGGTGTGAGCTGGCAAAACCGTGGAGTCTATTTCACACTCGATCGAATGGAACAATTTTCGTTGGTCCTAAAATCTACGAAACGAGTCAGGATATAAAGCTTATCGCTGGCAATCGCGCTTTTATCCTCTACGATCACTTATGAGATTATAAAATCGAAAAATCGAGGAATGTGAGATAGCAAATGCTATAAAGCCTGGTATCACCTATGTGGGAGGTACGGTATTATCAGTAAATACCTGTAAAAAGCAACAGTAAATTATTATCAAATACACGGGTACCAGACAACGAGGTTCGAAGCAAGTTCATTTTGTATGTTATAACATATTTTGGAAAGTAAGCATATTTTCATTTTCAGTTATAATTCAGAGTTGTGTTCCGTACACATGAAAATCGGACCATTAACCCTATACGGTCGTTCTTATAAAGGGGTTTTACAATGGGACATATAACAATATGCTTCAATGCTAAGTGCTTCAGTTCAAATTGAACCAAATTAGTCGGTTACACGCAGCAATTGACAAATTCCTGTTTTTACAGGCCATTGTTGGCCCGTGCTATTATGATTTTATGCACGATATCAAACCCACAGATATCATCTGCATACGAAAAAAATTGATTGGAATATCGGAATAAGATATTGTCTTGAGGAGTTTTACTTTTACGATCATCGGGACTAAGTTCTCGATAGAATGTTCTCAACTTTGACACAGCATTGTGACTGCATTACTGTCCTTTAACATAGATGTTCATATTTGTTTGGTATTCCTAAATATTTAAACGCTTACTATAGCCTCTCTCGAGTTTAAAATCTAGGAATACCTGGTGGAATCACGACATGATTCATAGTACTTGGAAAGCATTATCCGTAACGAGAAAACTTGATCAGTGACTGACCGATTTGGACGGAATCGTCCGCCAGAGGAGTCATTCTTCTCAAGATAATATATAATATATAGTAATTTGTACGATGTGCAAAGGAGAACTATACCGCGATAAACCATTTAAAGCGATCACTCTTTTTGAATATTGGGTATAACGCGGCAACTTTCCATTAACCAGGCATAACTTCATTTCGCCATACCAATCGCACAAGGTCAAAAAGACCATCCCACAAAGTTAACCCTCCAAATATCAAGAGCTCTGAATTAATGCAGATGAAGGATTTGATTTCAATCTCTGCATCGGCATTGTGAATTCCTCATTATAGGATGAATCCACAATGGAAAATGGCTGGAAGTTGACCGAGATCTTAAGGTATGGCACAATCCGGTGACCGCTTTAACGAAACCACGCGAGTTGCGCTCATTACTGAGTTCTTGTACTCTGAAGACCTTAGATTTCCACCATTCGCGCTTTTTCTGTCTAGCAAATTCGATTTGCTGTCCTCCTAGCGCAAGAACTTGCTTAGGCTATGTGCTTTATTTCGTTGCTCAAAAGCAAGACGACACTACTCACCAAACCTGCTGGGAAGCATGTGCTGAAAGCATCGACAACCGAAGTTTAAAGTGCTCTCCATAAACAGTGTTAACTGCGTCAGACAGGTAATTAGATCGCAAAATGCTTTTGCTGACAAGATTTTAATATTTTGGTCGCGTTTCTTTATTTATCAGACCTTCACAGGAGCATCGCGTTTTATATTCACAGGAGCAACGCCCTGTCCTCCCTGACTTGTATGAAAATCTGCATTGTAGCTTTGTTTTGCGTATAGCAAGAAACCCACATGTACTTGAAGAGACGCCATTAGAACCACAACATACGGATAATGTTGAAAGACATTTTTTTGTCCAGAATTGCTACACACCTGGTAAACGATTGATTAATTGAAGAGTAACCGTGTAATGAGAAATGGTTCTGTCGAATGGTCACGTATTTCATACAATTTAATGCCATTGGCTTAACTGTTTAAGTGATCAAATAAGTGATGTCTCGTAACACTAAGTTTTCTTATCGTTGATTCGTATACTGTAACGCATTTTACAGATGACGAAAACGATAATAATTGACATATGACGATCGTTCCAATGCGAGTATTAATTAATTAATTCATTTAGTATAATTTATTAAATACTTATTTATAATTCTGCGTATCACTAATTTTATGCAAATCTATTTTCGATTTGGGCAAAGAAGTAATTAAACAACAGGTGTGCTAAATATTAGTAATAATTATGAGCTTACGCGGATAATATAAAAAGTTCGCGTTCTGCATGATGATGTAACATCGCACACCAGTCTTAATTTTTTGATTGACCCTCGTACTGTTGGGTGTGCACATTAACAATACATTTTAATGGCCCAATAAGTAATCGTATAGTTCGAAATAAAACCTTGATCGATTGCATAAATATTATTAATTATTATATACATAATAAAGGCGAGTGATGACGTCATGATTTAATTTCCTCAAAATGAATGTTACCATTGTTTGCAATTTAGGCAAAAAATTGCGTATTTATGCACCATTCACCTTCAGGAACATTCTAATCTTTCGTTCGAGTCTCATTAAATTTGGCAAACTATTACATCACACGCGAATTATGATGAATTTATAAATGTATAGTTAATGTACTAAGTGTTAGTTAGATTATCATCTGCGCAACGTGTTTGTGGGAACGTATGTTTCAAATATTAATTAGATATCCCGACATAATGGTGCAGTGGATTCAGAAATGGGCATTTACATAAGAGTAGGAGACGTGAAATTCTATAGTGATCTCTTCTTACTTCCATTACGATAAGAAGCGTTATCCTCTTATCCAAAAGTTTATCAAAGCTAAAGAGAGCGTAAACCGTAATGATATCCCAATGATTAACGGGTGCGATACAATTACACCACGTAGCTGGGGCAGATGTGATAAAATCCTAAAGGTATTTCACCCCTAGAATACCTATCTGAGACAGACCCTGACCTAGAAATCTTCAAGGCAGGGAGTCATTTATATTACTATTGTCTCACGGAGTCTAAGTAAGAAAGTTTCATCTTGGATGAGCCTAGATGACGTTAATCTCTTTGGTCATCACTACATCTCATTCTCTCTAACCAGCGGTAATTATGGATCTGAAATTATGGAATTTAAGAACATAAGAAACACTGATTGGTAACTTAATTCTCCATTGCAACGAGTCACTTCCAACTTCAGCAATAAATATCAGAATGTGAATCACTTTATGTTATTCAGCAATGAATATCAGAGGATTGGACGAGCTTGAACTGGGCAGTCTGACAAAACAGACAAGAAAAATTCTCAACAAATACATGAAAACCGGTATAACGATGATTGGAATTTGTATAAATCTTCACAGAGACAGAACATAAATGTATCCGAAGTGATAAAATATCGAAATTTAGAAGTGGATAACTTTATGGTGAACGCTGAACTCAAGCAAGTTCTCTGTGGTAATATGAGTTCACTATCGGTAGCGAAACCTGGTGGAACTTATACGAGTAAAAGTCAGCAAGCTCTAGAGGTTCTTATTTTCGCGAAAGTGAGAATTCAATTATAGGACATAGAATTCTCATATAATATATGACATATCCTCAATAATAGCTGGTGTCCTCTCTTTTTTATTGTATCTTTTTTGGAAGATTGCAATTTTGTAAAAAACGAAACAACTCATTTTTAGTTAAATGAAGGGACGTGGCATTTCAAATGAATACCTTTTGACATAAACTCCCAAATTTCACACCACCTCCTGCCTATTTTATAATACAACAATACGGTGACAATAAATTTTCGCAATGGAATTGTCGGCCTTTTCTTAGTAGTGGTTGGTTCTCATCTCAAATTACAGATATTTGCAGTACGTTCGTATTATGCCACAACAAGCCTTATCACTAAGTACTGATGTGAATTAATAAAATTACAGTGAAATCATGTGACTCATTAAAATTACGCCATATACACAGGGTGGAGCAAAAGAGCCGCTACCATTTTAATTGCGCGCCATCTTGGTTATGTGACGTTTAGTTCAGTTTCGCTTTAACCATTGTGTTGTTAAGACGCCCTAATTTTATAATGAATAAATATGCGCCACAACAACGAGCAGAAACAGTGACAATATTTATTGAAAATAATTATTCCACTATTGCCACTCAGTGGAAATTGCGTCAAAAATATCCTAACCCTCCAGTGCCTCACAAAACCACAATTTATCGTTTACATACGAATTTTCGATAGTACGGTACGACAGCAGACAGATCTCGTTCTAGAAGACAACGGACGTCTCGTAACGCTGAAAATGTGACTCTGGTGGGCGAAAGTGTTGCAGAGTCTCCTGAAACATCAATTCGGAGACGTGGTTCCCAGTTACACATTGCTGAACGCAGTTTAAGGCGAATTTTCAAAACTGATTTGAAAAATTTCCCAAACATTCATCAAACATGATTGCATCCACTTAAAACAACTGTATGGTGTAGTATTCATGCTGGAAACATCAGTGATCCCTATTTTTGAAATTTACCAAGGTGTTGAAGTTATCGGTTACTGCCGAACGGTGCCAAGACATGATTCGTTCAGTATCAAATAATAATTCGTTTTTGCACACAACTATACCAATGTGCGCGGGACATATACAAATTTTCATCAACTACTCCTAAACTTTACCTGAAATTATTAAGATCAATATGCTGTTACCAGATTATAACTATTCGAAGTTACTTTCGTTCTTGATACTCGAAAAGATTTTATATTGTCCAGGGTTGTTTAAACCAATTAACTAACTAGTACGATTGTTTTTTTGTTGTTGCAATGGGTCTAGAACTGAATTTAGTTCGGATTCCATCGGATATAGCTTCTCTTTCGTAAGACCTAGTTCATGTTTTTAATCGGTTGGGAACCATCGATTCTTTAAACTTACATTTTACACCCCCGAAGAAAGCTATTAAAGTTGTTGCTATTAACGTCTTACAATTAAAGAGAGCTTATTTTCATACAGCAAAGTCAACCAAGATTATTTTTGACCTAGACTTCTGAAGTATGTCAGTGACATGAATTGTGATAGAATCCTGGTTCACACTGTGGGCTCACTAGTAGCATTGAAACCTTTTCCATGGGCGAAATTTATCTACTATAAATCTGATTGAATTAAACATTTTCTGAGTAATCGATGAAGGTGATTTGGGCTTAACAATAATAATTTTAAGATGAACACAACTATCAAAAACTGAATACATGAATTGAGAAGATCGATTTGACTAGTTGCAACCTGCATTATTAGAATCTTCGATATTGGGGAAATTCTAAATTAAAAACTATTTGCTTCGAACGAGAGAAACCAACAATTCAATGTCAGTACCATGGCAGATATGGAGCAATGCAGTGATGAGTTTGGGTGTGTTCTGGGATTTTTCGAACGATTTACTTTTGTAAAGAGATGGAATGGATGGCGGTGTATGCTTGTTTTGACTGGGAGTGACGTGCTACAATGTTTGCTTGTTAAGGGTTTTTTACTCTGTTTCGTCAGCGGCTTGGTGGTCTTTTGGATTGTCGTATTATGTATAAATATCATGCTGGGCAGATTTGATAAAATCCTAGAGGTATTTCACTCCTGGAATACCTATTTGCGACAGACCTGGTAATCTGCAAGGCAGAGAGTAATTTATATTACTGTTGTCTCACGGAGTCGAACTGGGAAAGTTTCTTCTTTGATGATCCTAGATGACGTTACTCTCTTGGGCCATCACTTCATCTCCTTCTCTCTAACCAGCGCGGGTAAATCTGAAATTATGGAAATCAAGAACCCAAGAAACACTGATTAAGAACTGCTTTGGTTGTTGCTTTGATCGAGTTTGGGTGTGTTCTGGGATGTTTCGAACGATCTACTTCTGTAAAGAGATGGAATGGATGGCGGTGTATGCTTGATTTGGCTGGGATGACTGGGCTGCGATGCTTGCTTGTTAAGGGTTTTTTACTCTATTTCGTCAAAGGCTTGGTGGTCTTTTGGATTGTCGTATTATGTATAAACATCGTGTCATCGTGGATGTCTTTTGGTCCTCGCGGTGGCTAGTGGGATGTTGTTAAGTATTTATACTAAGCATGATCGAATGGTTGGTAGATTTAAAATGCGGCAGATTGTCTTTTGAAATTTGAGTTATTATATAAATGAGGAAAAGATATATGGGAAAATATGTGTGCGTTATTTTTATTGTTCTTGTGCTCTCACTAACGTGTTTTGTTGGAGTTTGATTGCAGTTTGATTCATCAAGTTTGGTATATCGTACCTGTGCATTGTAATTTAGATCAAGTGATTCGGTTGCTTTCCGTTTTGTACTTTAAGTATTTTATATTGTTGCATTTGGCGATTGAAGTTTATTTACCATTATGCAAGTGTCATTGAGTTGGTGATAAAGCGATCGATTGTTCAGTTTCCTATTTGCAGTTGCATTATGGTAGCTCGGCTGTAGTATTGGTGGACTGACCATTTCAGCTGACCATATTAGTTGATTTGAAAGCTTTTTCTAGGCGATACACAGCCATTTTTTGGAGATAGCGCCTTATGATCAATGTGGCCGCTTGTTGGTCTGTGATTTTATAATTGTTGTTGATGTTTAATTTATGTTTGCGATTCTGTGTTTTGAAACTTCTAATTTAGTATTGTCGATAAAGTTTAACTGCATTAATCTATCTTTTGTTTGGCGTGTCTGTGGTTACAGATGATTTATCAAATTTCGACAATTAAATTTGGAACTGTTTCCGAGTTGTTGACATTATTTGGGAAGTGCTGGAAATGTTTTCATTTTGCTGTAGTAAGTCATAGTTACGCCTATTGTAGCGCGTTCTTTCTGACGTAATATAACTGAAGTCATGATGAAAACGTAAAGTGGCAGAGACAGGTATAGCTACGGGAATACACAACCTTACGAACGTTCAAAGGTAAGCAAATAAAAAGATTGGGAAACAAACAAAACTTATTCATAGCTACAAGTATATATAGTTGCGCAGATCTGCAGGCAACGAAATTGGAAGCAAACGTAGTTGTGCAATTGTTCTCCCGGTTTATCTTGGCATCTTTAATTTAGTTTCCATTTTAGTTCCGTATGAAATAGTTTAAGTAATACTGCAATACATTTAACTTAAAAAACACGTAAAATTGGTCATATTATATAAGACTTTCCACTTGATCAAGTAATTACCCGCGATACAGATTTTAATGAACCATAACAATAGACTAATTTATTTACAATTTCAATCAAAACGACAAAAATCACAAAACACCTTGAACATTTGTATGTTCTCTCGAAAAGAAAATTCTAAATATCCTTCTTTGTACGAGTATGTACACTTAAATCGAAATGTCATTGAATTCGGTGTTTGCTTCTCGTTTCCCGCAAAAAATAAAATAAATTAATAAAATCATAAAAATATTTTAATTTCGGCCATGAATTTGCAAGCCATACACATGCATGCAGCTAACCAAATCATGATTCATTTCCAAGGGGAAAATTTTAATTCATCGATATCAAATCATTTTAGATGTCGTCTCATTCTGATTGTTTTTCAATGTGAATAAACGCGCTCGTTTAAAACGATTTCCGTATACATTGGGGATTTTATATTTTGGTGGGAGGAGGGGGAGAAGGGAAAGGTAATTATTTATAAAGTTCATAGAAATTCAGTATCAATAACCTTTCAACTATACTTTTATTTTACCTTGAGTTTTTCATTCATACACTATACTTGAATTGAGAATAAATATGAATGAAATGTCAATGACCGAAACATACAGTGTAATGTAAATGTAAATAAAGTTATCGAATAGTATTTACAAGATACAAAACGTTAAGAGTAAGTAGTGTTCACTTAGGATTTGTAAATGGCACATCCCTTAAATTGTGTGCAAATTTTACTCAATGCAGAAAGACGCAAAGCTTGTATTGGTATTACTTGATCAAATCGAACATGTCCGACTGCTGCTTTGAAGCCCTGTTAAGGCTTCCTCCACCGCACGTGCGGTTCTGATAAAAGAATGTGGCATTTAACCGTTTTTAATAATTTGAGAAAAACTGGAGTCGAACCCATATTGGAACAGAGGTTTTGGGTATACGAACGACTTAAAGATGGATGGTGACAGAAGAATAGAAGTCTATGAGTATAAACCACTTCAAAGTCCTGGGGCTAAACGTTGCCTTAGTTTAAGCAGAAATAGGAGCGTATTGCCTATACCTACGAATCTATGCTGATTTGGGAAACTCGTTAAAGTACTAGCAACTGTATTAACAATATTACTCTTATGTGAAAATCAAGGTATGCTGAAGAGTGACAAGACAACACCGCAAAACGGTGACGGAGCGAAGTGTATCTTGAAAATGGGTCATATATTGGCGTAATATTCCAGGTTGAAAGCAATCTAAAAGGTCGATAGAACAAATAAGCCTTTGGCATCCATCACGATCAAATTAAGGCTATTCACTGATCTTAAGAAAATGTGCCTTAAGATACAGCCTCAACAAAATAGGACTTTGTACGTCCGAAATTTGCCGTTTTTACTATTTGGACGTGGAACTATGCAATGGCATGTATACCACTACGATGACAATGGCCGGTTACTACTGCAACATTTTGGAGGCAGAACGATTAGTTCGAATAGCTTGTAATAATAAAATAATCAGCTTTTGATGTTGATTGAGATGTGATGTGATTTCGGCGTGATCACAAAATTCCTCAAATTTCAGCTTAATGTTTTAGGTAGACTCTATAGAATCATAGCAGATAGCAATTAATTTCAAATTATTCCCCTAAATCCTTTCAAAATGACTATAATAGAGCCGCAATGTTGTGTTACAGGCTACCGAGAATTTTTGAAACGGATTCATTGTGTATTCTTCAAAAAAGGGGGATATGCGCTGTGTGGCTCGTAGTGCCCTCCTGTTGGATCCACATGCCATCGGCACCCATATTATCCTGGTTAGATCAGCAGAAATTGCAGAAACACGATTACTGCTGCTATAGTTTTGTTTTGGATGAAGTTCGGACCAATGTTTCCATCAGACTGATAATTGTGACGATGTGCTGGTGAATCTTGTGTGGATTGGTAACGCCCCAAAATCAATAATTTTGCTTGTTTACTTATCATGTTATCCAAAATGGACTTCGTCGCTAAAGATGAATTTTGTGCCGAAAGGTCGGCCAAACTTCATCTGCACAAGAGCCCTACCAGCGAATACGAGGCTTTTTCTATGGCCATTTATCTTAAGTTCCTGAGTCTTAAGTTTATCTTAAGTTCCTGTCAGTCTATTTTATACTTATGTAGACCCAAATTGCCACGAAAATCAATCAAATCCCGCAAATTGAAAAGTCGCTATTAGGTCAAGATCTTGTGAACGACAAGAAACTATAACGAAACACATTGGCGATGTTTTCAGAAGACTCTGTATTTGAACATACGAGTGGATCCTAATTATTTATCGACCCGTTTATTCGAATTTGCCACCAATCGTCGCATAAGCGACGCTGAATGACGGTTTTGGTGATGATAAAAGTTATGGAATGATTCCTCGCATTCCTGAACGGAGCACTAATCAGAACAATTTTCGACAACCTTCCACCATATTTATCAGGGGAATTTCCACTATAACAATATTGATATGACTACGCGTATTTCTTTATCATACTGTGATAGTTTGGAACCCTTATACGATTAGTTATTAGCACCATTATTTCAATTATCAAAACCCTCATGATGCCACATGTGTCACAAACAGTTTCGGACAAACCCTACTGCTCAGTACATGGCTCTTTATCACGGTATATTATTGATATGAAAGATGGTGTAGTTCATGAGTGCTGGACACCAACAAGGTGTTGTAGATATGTTCATCCACATCAGTGATCGTAACCGCGGACGATCAAAAGACTCGTTTGCCTCCAACTGTGCCACTTATTTGATGATTAAAATTGTATTGTCATGATAGCTCACTGTAAATCGACAATGGAATTTTTTTATTCACTTAAGTATGTACGAGTACTTCACTTTAAATAAATAACTTTTAAGCGCCACTTTAATATTTCCACTATCGTAGCAAAATACTATTTGTTACTTATATTTTTTTATGGCAGCAATCTAATTTGATTTACAATAAAATTTATTGGAAACAAAAATTGAAATTTCTTGAGAATTTCCATAAATTTTGTCAAAATATTTGTTGGGAAGCGGCCAATAAAATAATAATCATAAAATTGAAACAGTATTTTGAATTGGGTTAGTGTTGCCATAATTTTCGTTAATTGCCATTGTCTTTCATAGTGTGTAAGATACTTCTTATTATACCACATTATACTGTAAGTATAGCAGAACTTAAATGATAAAGTGTCTTGTCAAGGCCGTGAAATTAGTATTCAAACTATGGTCGAAATCAATCTCTCACTAATATATCGATTCATTGAGAAATGAGCATACATTTACAGCATACAGTACTTCGACTGATGTGCTATTTGTAATTGTGTGTTGCTCATTCTTTTGTAGGTTCGATACATCTGACATTCTTATAACGATTCTATTGCAGTGCCACTACAGGTTGTTACAGATGGGTACTGAATGGAAAAAATTGTTCGATGGGCCGCTGGATATGAAGCAATACGACTCAATTGTCGAAACATACGAGCAAGACTGCAAGGTAAATAAACAAATTATAGAGTGCATTGGTCGAGCTTTTAGTGCGTTTCCGCGCTAATGTGATCCTATCCCGAAAATACCAGTAGGCTATTGTAAAATTATCCAATATCGGGTTTTTTCCGATATCGAAAAATCTGATCCGCAGCGAATTTAGGTAATATGAAATTGTTTGGTTGAATTTGTCATCAGAATGAAGTTAGCAATTATAAGTTTTGTAATTTGCTAAATTTCGCATAATATTATTATACAAAATGAAATTTGTCTACTAAATAGTAGTCGGATTTTTAAATTCGATTTTCGGATAATCCTATTTCTTTTGTCTTTTTAGTTGTGGATTTTTCGATATCGGATTTTCATAAAAGCAAAATCCTCTTTCTAAATTCTTCTATATTATTCTAAATATCAACGATGCGTTCCGAAACCTAATAGCCAGTGACTATTACTTCGCCGTTCTATATTTATCATTACAGAATGTAAATCACTTTGAATGAAGGAGAATGATATTTATTGATTTAATTTTATATTAAAATAATATTATATTGATCAATTCGAAAGAAGGGATTATAGATAACAGACTATGATTGGCTCGGTTCAGTAAGGTGACTCGATAACGAATCTGCTCTTTATACTGTTGTATATATAATCAAAAGATGTTAGACTAGTCTATATATACAACGTGGAGCCATCATTACCGCCAGTAGCCTCTTCCCCTACAGGAAGATAGCTTTCATTTAAAAGATCGGTATTGAGATTTTCTTAAACCAAGCTATCCTTTGATTTCAAGCATATCTGGAATTAGCATGAAACTCGATCGAAAATATCAAGTAATTGAAAATATGCCGATACGAGCCATAAACGTCGCATTGTGAGAGATATATCGCACGCATGATTCTTTTCGAATCACATGATTCTTTTCACACTCATGTTGAGTTTTACTTCACTGTTAAAGCAAGGTGTTATTAAGCTTCATATATCTTGGCTTACATTGGTATGCGCATTTACACATTCAATTGACAGGTTGGCCCGCACATTCAATTGTTAACAGCTAGTAAGTTCTTTTTGACATGTGGCCCAGTGGAAAATCCAACTCCAAGATTGTTGGGTTTGTCTCAACTGTGTGGCAATAATATGGCCTTAACACATGGTCTTAACTTTTCGTCATCGTATTAATTGAAGAGCACCGAACTTACGCCGATATTCTTGTAAACAGGGGATATGGGCTTCAAACTTGTCAGTAGTCTCATAATCTGGGGGCCTTATATGAAATTTTTCGATTTCGTTTTTTTTCGATATCGAAAAAATTCGCCCTATTATAAGACTTAATAAAAATTCGAGGCGAATTGTTTCGAACGCACATGTTATCGAATAAATTTGCCCTATCATGAAACTAAAAGGAAAAAATGTCAGCGAATTTTTCCGAGTGCACCGAAAAAATTCGCCTGCTATTTAGTTGGCGAATTTTATGAACGACTGATCACCTTTGTCAAACTTAGTAAATAATTATTAAAAATTTATTTTAAATTATTTTTAAAATAAAAGGGGGTCCAAATAATAATATAATAATAATTATTATTATTAAGTATAATTTAAAGAAAGTACTCCGATATTGGCGTAAAAATTTCGATATATGTTTTATTCTTAATTATTTATGTTTAAATTGATGAATTGATGCTATCGCGATTTATCGGATTTTTTCGATTATCGAAAAAATTCGAAACCCAACTTTCATATTAGGAGAAATCCGCTTCGAATCGAATTTTTCGATATCGAGAAAAATCGAAATCGAATAATTTCATATTAGGCCCCCTGGGGGGCTATTTTGAAATAATCCGATATCGGATTTTTTTCGATATCGGATTTTTTCATAAAATCCGATCCGTTGCGAATTTTCCTATTATGAAACTGTTTGGTCGAATTTTTCAAAGGCAAATCAAATTGTTCGCTAGTAGTTGTTGCCCTAATAAATTCAAAATAAATATTAAATTATAATTATGATTTAAATATAAATATTTTAAATATATTATACTTACATTTTAAATAATGTTAAATTTAATTTTTCTTTTATATGCCGTAAAAATATTATGTAGATTGAAATAATTGAACACATTCGATAACACAAATGAAATTCGTCTACTAATTAGCAGTCGAATTTTGATATTGGATTTTCGGAAAATCCGATTTCGTTTTGACTTTATAGTTTCATAATAGCGGATTTTTCGATATCG
Organism: Tipula lateralis; assembly: GCA_963932295.1. NCBI lineage: Eukaryota > Metazoa > Arthropoda > Insecta > Diptera > Tipulidae > Tipula > Tipula lateralis. Next base: position 115,636,843 of record OZ010738.1, read on the forward strand.
GATTTTCATAATAGCAAAATTCGCTTTCGGATCCGATATCGAATTTTTCAGAATAGCCCTCCTGGTGTCACTAATTTTGAATAATTGATGCCTTGGCTAAATTTGATACATAAATAAGTTAAAGCTGTATTTTTAAATAAAAAGTAATATTATATAAAACAGATAACCAAATATAATATTAAATTTATAACACATATCGAAGATACGGAGTATTCGTGAGAGGCGAATGCATTCTAACTAACAAAAAAGGTTATGAGTAAAAGAATTGATCCCAAATAGTGGGATACCTATATGTCTGAGTCCAAATCAAGATGAAATATTGTCTAATTCCTCCTTTTGGATTTTTTTTTCGACCAGTGAGTGAATTTTTTTAACTGTTGTAAGATTTTCATATCAGTTCCGTTCTTGGATTTCCTTTACAAAGAGTAGCCACCCTTTTTGTCCATTAGCACAAGTAATTCTGAAATACACAAACCGGGAAATCATATCCTTCAATGACATTTTTGACAATTCGGGTTAATTTTTGATTTTTAATTCGATTCTTTCTAGAAATTGTTTCATTTAACTGGCAAGCAATGACCTACTAATATTCGCTGTCGGGTAAAATGGCTACAATTTTTTCAGAAGAATATTACCGGTCTGCTTATGTTATTTTAAACACTTGGTTTCTCTTGGTCTGTACGTCTAGATTATCCGCCACTCATTTCATGTTGACCAAAATGAATAGAAGCTATGATGTCTGGACATTGATTAGTTGAATAAAGCCTCAATTCCATGAAAAAAATCAAATGACAGTCAAAAAAGAAAAAACAAATTATAAAACTCTATCTAAGAGACAAAGACAACGTTTTTATTTATTTACATATTTATAGTAAGACGGCATAGCAAAATTTTGACAGGTATAGTAGCATAACCAAAAAAAATCTTTGTCGACATCGTTTTGGAATTTTTTAGTTGTAAAGTAAAAATTTAGTATTGAATATCCTTTTTTTTAAGGGGCACTCCTACTTGATCGCGGTTCGCTTATTTACGTCCATTACAGCTAATTCGAGGACGTACGGCTATAGCTCCGATTTTCCCATCCATCTGTACATTGCATAAGATCCATGCCAGCCTATAGTGCTGATATGGAAAATGGGTCGCCCATGAGTTCTGCCTGCACTCCAACAGAGGGTCATAGTTGTGTTTATTCACAGCAAAGATCGTATTCTCATGATGAAAAGACTCTTTTGCATCCTGTCTCTATCGGGATTCGAACCCGGTACCTCCCGCTCCAACTGCCGCAGTTGTAACCACTGCGATCACTATTGATTGAATATCACTATTCTATATGAATATAAATTTATTTCAATCTAATATTACACGACAACAAATTTATTTGGCAGTTTACTATAAAATTGTTTGAGTGCGAAAATAATTTCTTGTCTTATACAAATTTTATGTAGAAGTGTGAGTGCGACTGCAGTAAAATGTATTCTATTTGATACTCTTTATGGCAGTAACACTACCACAAACAAATATTTTTTCAGTCAAGTTTGATTGAGATGACGTTTTGTTTCATTTGCACAACTATTAAATATATATTTTTTCCTCATTTTAATATTTATTGAGAGTCAATTTTTCTCATGGATACCATTCTCATGGATATTCTCATGAACCTTAATTAATTTTTCCGAAACAATTGAAAGTTTCTCTATAGCTTTTTTTATATTTGCTCTTTTCTTCATATTAGATTATCATTACTTATATCATGAAAAAAAAATAAAAATTTCAATTTAAAAACGAAACCATACTTTTGAGATTAACCTCAACACTTATATTTGGGGTTATATCTTGAATCACACCATAGACACATATCTGGTTTCGTAACTACAGTTTTGGGTTAACCATGATTTCGTTGTAATGTGTCACTGCTAACCATGGTTTGCAACTTGGTTAAACATGGTTTCGGAATGAGCTATTTTTTCTCATCCCATGTGTGTAGTAGAATTTTTCTCTTAGTAAGAAATGAAGAATACATCATTTCAGATTTCCGAATGTTGAGTTTTGACAGATGTCCACATAAGAAAAATAAAACCAACCTTGATTTTGAGGTGAGGTCAAGCAGGCCAGACGTCCTGCTTCGAGTAGGATTGTCCTTTCGGTGGCTCTGTTCTCCTCAAAATACGTGCCGTCATCAAAAAATATCCTTTTCTGGAAATTGTCCTTATCCTATTAGAATTTCGTTTTGTATAGCGAATGTTAATGAAATAATCTAATTTTTTTATGTCATAGAATACGCTTATTGATTATATGCAAAGCGGATATATGGGGGTCGGTTTAATTTAGATTTATAAGTATTAGCTTTGAGTTAATGTTTTAAGTGAGTATATACCAAAATGTTATGATCAAATTGAAACCGAGCTAAGAATAAAGCCTGATTGCCGTTATGAAAAATATACTGACAAAATAGTCAAAGTAGGATAAAAATATTATTTTTCTTAAGTGCGAGAGAAATAAAAAACATTTCCAGTATATGTTTATAGTTACTGAGAAAATTATTTTAGCAGTACTGACAAAATATACCAAGAGATGTATTTTTATTCAGTACTGGAGGAAATATTTTATAGGAAAAATGTAAATGGATCAGAAATCGTTTGTATGACGTCATTATGAAGCATTGTATAGTACCTAAGTTATTTTAAGGTCAATTGATAATTTTAACATTTTATTTCGTGTCATTCATCTTAATTCATTGTAAAAATAATTTAAATAATGAATAATTATGTTAAGTTTATTTTTTTATAATTTATTGTTGTAGATTAAGTGTCATTCTAATGGTATTTTTGAATTTTTTCTCGCTTTGGCTTTTTCAGTAAATATAATTGGCGGTATTTTTTTCATAATGAAAATCAAACTTATATCTCAAAATAAATTATTAATTAAAAAATAATATTATATTACGAGAACTAAGATGCCTAAAAAAATTGACAGTTACCGACCTAATAGCGCAGTGGTTAAAAATGGGACGTATCGGGTTCGAATCCAGGATGCAAAAGAGATTTTCACCATCTGATTACAATAGGTGATGTGAATAAACACATATATGACCTTCTATTGAAGTGCAGAATTCATGGGCCGATCCATCTTTCATACCAGTACTATATGATGCCTTGCAATGTGCAGATAGCTCTACGTTAATCGGACTATATCCGCGTGTGCTCTATTTGGCTGTAATGACGTAGATTAAGACGTACAAAAGTGAACCTTTAAAGAGTTGGGAGTAATTCGAGCCCCATAAACGCTTGCAAAGATAGAAAAATAAACTTGATACTTAAATAGTCGAAATACATATGACGTTTAATTTCTTGGCGGAACTGATTGCAGAATAGAACAAATTGTTAACCAAACCAAAATATTATTTAACTAACTCGAAAAACGGCAATGATAGTTGCTTTCAGGTTGAGAATTAGTAATGAGATGATGATAAATTATACAACGCATAGATACGCAAAGAAATATTTATTGGTTTAGTGCATAAATTAAAATTAGGCACATCTACGTTGTAAGCAGAATGGAATGACCGAGAATTCATCCGAGTTGTATATAAGCCATGCTAAATCGTCCTATCGGAGAGGTCTTGTTTTACCCAAATTAAGCGGTTTAGTGAAGACTAGTGTCACAGTCCCGACCACTGACAAGCGGCTTTCTTTGGAGAAGAAGTGTTTTTTTCGCCAATGAAGTGTTAATGTGTTTGAAGTAAAGTGAAGACTAGTTTCTTAGCCCCTACCAGTAGTGAGCGGCTAGTCTTAAACCGTATTTATTTTGTTTATTGATGTATGGATTGATTGGTTTTCTGTGAACGTGATAAGTTGGATAAGGATTGTTGTTTACAGTGATTTTAGTCAGGATGTTTACTTTGTTTTATTTTAACAGCTGTTTTGCTGTGTGGATCAGGCGTGGTCTTACCAAAGTTGTTTTAAGGGATGGACTGTTTTTGAGATTTCTCTGGTAGGTTTATGTAAATGCCGTGATTTCTAGTAGAAGAAGTATGTTATTCGTAAATGTGTTGATTGTATGGATGTTTGTTTGGGAATTTAAAGAAAAACATGGGGTTGGATTGCATTAAGTGCAACGTCAATAAAGTGAACTGGCAGAATAGTTTGTTCGTTGGGCTGATTTTTTTTTTGTTTTTAGTTATTCGGCACCTACTCCAATAATAGGAGACATATAGCCCTGTTTCTTTTTACATTCTGTCCACTTTCATACCATTATGTCACATTGTTTTATTAACTCAAATATATCGTAATACTCATTATTATCCATTCGCAAAAGTTTAAACAGATTCCTTCCTCTCGTGAGGACATCGAACATTGCTCTCTTTTGTGTGGCTGGTTAATGTGTGGTTAGATTGTGAATTTTAAGCGGTTGCTATGGTTGATTATATATGTGATTGAGCAAAATAAACTTGCCCAAAGCCCACTGTTTGGGTAGAGTTTAATGTGTTAACGCTTATTCGGCATCTGTGAACAATTTTATTTAGTTCCACTAAGTTGGAGGTCTTAAATGTTCTTTCGTTAGAGTAAGTAAGTTTTTCTCAGAAATTTTGAAAATCTGGTCACCTTAGTTAAGGTAGACTGCAATAGGTTGAATTAGGTTGCAATACAACAGTGTATTATTATAGTCTGTGTTTGTTCTATTATTGCCGTTTTAATATAAAAATCAACGGGATTTAGGTAGTTTGGTGTGATAGGTAAACATAGATAGACGTGTGAGCCTATCTACGTAAAAATATATATAATTTCAATTTGTGAGTTTTAATTAATTAAGTGATCATCTCAATAAAGTTAAAATTGATTGTTAACCTTATATTTTGATAGTGACATAAAGTGAACATAATGGGATTGAATATGCAAAATAATAATAACGGTATATTCGGTACTCGAAGCGAGCACGATACGTATATCTTCGCTGATATGTATGTAGGTATGTTTTATTTACATACTCTCTCAGATTTGTAAGAATAATTAATTTTTAGTTTGGTTTATTTGCTTGTGTTGTGTTCATGTTTCAAATTGCTTATATCATTTTATATGAGAGGTCATTAGATAATATTGGATCCTCCTTGTTGCAATTACCTAATTTCGAAAGTAGAGTGGTTCTATTTATGGTTACCTCTTTCATACATTCCGTAATGATAGTGTATTTCATACTCTTACCAGATGCTTTCATCATACCAGTACCAGCTTCAAAATGTAGTCCGGTCTCTCTTTGATTTATTTAACCATATACATACATGTAAAATATGAAAATTGTAACTGAAAAATTTGTGTCTGTTATCGTTTACCTTGATTATGTTAATAATCAAAACCGGTGAAATTGTACATCAAGCTATTATCTCTTCTTTAAACGCATATAAAGGGTTTTCCAAAAAGAGGTTTTATTTTAAATAGCCTGCTATTTTTGCAGCGATCAATTTTGAAGCTGTCATCTGTTAACACTTGACAAGTACAAACTACGCCATTACTTGAAATGGTACGATACACGCTTCAGCACAAAATTAGTAAATATTTTGCGTTGGAAGCACCTTCTCTGCCGGCAATAATGAATCTGGTTAAAGAAATTGAGCTGTTGGCAGTAATGTGAAGAATCGAAGCCTTGTGCGTCACTCAAGAAAAACTGAGAATATTGCTGTTGTAGCCCGTAGGTTGAAGAAAACCCAAGTTTGTCGATCTTTGGAATTAAACATTCCACAAACGATATTACATCGTATTTTGCATAAAGAATAAGGTCTTAAGGCTGAACTTTAACAGTTACCATAAGAACGCAAGCCGATCGATCACCATAAACGTCGTATCTTCGCTGATTGGGTCATTCAAATGCCTCAAAATGATACGGATTTTCATTGAAAAATCATCTTCAGTGATGCGACCGTTTTGGATACTTCGGAGGCTACGTTAATAAGCATTATTGTTACATTTGGGGCCTAGAAAATCCAAGAATGATTATTGATCGAGTTTCCTAATCGTGTAATTACTCAAAGAGATGCTGACAATTGGCAACCGAGGTGTGATTTAACACCCTTAGACTTTTTTCTTTAGAGCCACGTGAAAGATAAGAAGGAATTCGTGTATTTATATTGGACAAACAGCCGCAAATGCGCAAATTGGTCATGGAAAATTTCATAAAAGGATATGGTGCTGCAAGCTTAGTCGTGGCAAGTCATTTGGCTGATATCGTTTTCAAATGTTAATAACATACCTTCCAATGAAATAAATATTCATTGATTTCTCTTAAAAAACACTCGTTTTGTTAAAAATGGCACCTCTTATAGGAAATACCCTTTACTACAAATTACACTAGACCACTACATGTATACATGTTGTGTTGTAACAAATCATATAAATACATACAGTTTGCAGTATAGGGTGTTTTGGTTAGCTATAGTTGGTTGTAGCATGTCTTGTATAACCTGTCCAACATTTCAAAATAATCTATTTTTGGATGATATGGGATAAAGAACTGAGAGCTTCATTTGGCTGAAAAACGCTTAAATTAAATTAGTCATTGATTGTGAAATGTGTCATTGATTGTGAAGTTTTTATGTCGTTCAGTTATTATGTTACTTTCTTTCTGCAAAAATGTATACGGTCAAATGCTGAACTAAAGATAGAACACTACGGATTATGTATTGTAAATTTATTCGAAAATCATAGGTATTGCAGTGTTCGAGAAATATGTCTAGAGTAAAAGTATGTTATGCGCGCTCAATACTCTTTCAAATTGAACCTTTAGTTATGGATTAAATGTAATTCTACATAAAATGATGAGTTGGCCATCTACACTGTCGTTTTAAATGCCTTTTCAGACAAAATGAAATGGGATTTATCTTGGACAGCAAACTTAACTGAAAACTGAACATTATTGAAAGCATAAATATGGCTACTATCGGCCTCTACTCTTTTAAAAGCGCTATTGATTAAAGATGCAGCTCGAAATTTGCTATAATTTCGGTCATACAACCGGTCATAAGTTCCAGCCGCCTTGTGATTTCTCGGAATCATTAAAAATAACCATTTCTCTTTGTCTCCACTGAAGCATTTTTCAAAACAAATTAATTGTGATAATAAATGCTATGAACTGGTTGAGGTTATACTATCTACCATTGATTTTTATATTTTTACGGACAGTCAAGATTCCAATAAAACGCTTCATACTTTCTTAAGGTAGCTCAGACTTATCTCTCATCTATAAATGAAATAGTAGTGCAGTTTTCATCTGTTGTATGTAGCAGAGCTCTTCAGTGTTTCATAGCACCATCGCATCGCCGACATCAGATAATTGAGGAGTTCTGAATCATAGGTAAGCATGCGGAGTCTCATCACATGGTTACCGTTGCAATAGTGAAGATTTAGACGAGGAAGTAACAGTACTCTATTTGCTTGGGACCTGCCTCAGTCTTGCACGGAGCAGCATGAAATATCTGAGAACACCTCTCTTAAATAACCTGATAAAATTTTATTGGGAGTGATATCATAGAACTTCAGTACTTCATCAAAATCTCAGAATGTTTCAGACTAGGATGAGAAAGGTTAAACTACGTGTTATGGTTACATCCTACAGTCTTTTTTTACAAAACCATAGATATTAAATGACATAAAATAGTCATGTTTCGATGAATTGTGGAATTCGGTGGTTAATTTGAGTAACATAAAAATTGATCACTTTAGGTAGCAATAATAAGAAATTATTTTACTAAAATAATTACTATATAAGCATACGTTATTGAACTATGATCATCCTACTAACTACCGATCGTTTGGTGTCTGTAATCAGATCGAGACCGTTACAACTGTTTTTTGTATCATAACCTTTCATTTTGTTTCATGTTAATTGGGGTAGTGAATCCGATCATAATTCTGGAGATCTTGTTTAATGCTTGGTCGTATACTCTACATTAGACTAATCAATTAATACAGCAGAGGAGCTTGTTTGTTGGAATTAATTATATACTTACTTGATTGATTGATTGATAAGACTGTAGGACCAAGCACTAGGCAAGATTCCCGGATAACGCCGGGCCTATTCCTTCAGCCGTTTACATAAAACGATAGGTAAGGATAGGAAGGTATGTTAGTTAGGAAAGAGCGACCCGGTTACAGACACCATGACAGTCGGTACTAAACTACTATTATCACAAGACAATCACATTTCTAATCTACTTGTCTGCAATCGCCAATCAGCATTCTCCAGTCCGCAACACCGCTGTATTTTGATTAAAATTAATACAAAATTCTAAAATAAACTTATTAGTTTCGCTCAGTAATCTGTAACTTAATTAATATTAATTTTATTATTTATTTAAACTCCAGTTTATTAACTTATGGCTCAGGCATCTGTAACAATTAATTCAATTAGTAGTATGATAGATTAAGTACCAGCCAACCTTAATGACGAAGTTACTATAATTCGAGAATATGTTCATCAGAGAATCAAAATAGATATCTGAAAACTCCTTATATTCCAAAATTATGCAAATTACATCTCAACACTGAAGGTCATAAGGAAACGAAATTTAGTCACAGAATATTTCTCACCACATAATTAGTTAAATAATATAATTTGTTAGTAAAATATAAATCATTTTCCGGTAATCTCAGCATATGCGGCATTTAAAGATGTGTCCCTCTAATACCCAATCCATCACCATCTAACGCGTGGGAGAATATAAATTCAATCAAATAAAACATCCGACCCAAAAACACTCTCCATAGTGGAACTACACATCTCCACATATCAAATACATTTCGGCAATCAAGCCGCCATCCTCGGCACCTACTATTAACCAAAAAGTAAATTCCACCTTCATGCCCTCGTAAACCTCGCCCAGGGCACAGTGCTCCCGTTCTAGGGTACAACACTCATGACGCACCGCTCAAAAGCAGTTCGAAAACCCTGCCCATCATAGCACCAACCTCGCAGTTATCCCACTTCTGTGACCCTTAGAAACCCACTTCTGTCACCCTTACACATCTCAAACTCTCTCTCATCGCCTCTGAACACCTCCCGGACATGCTGGCCGGCGTTCCCACTACAATCCACAACAACGCATCCATCTCGAGTACCATCACCAAACCGTAACGCAGCACTCCGTCGACAACCGGCCCCGAACATACATCTCCGATCCATCCCGCCAACCCTAGTGGTATAACCATTCCCAGGCGCAATGCACTCAATTATCCCAAGCTCACCCCGACAATCCTCCCCCAACAAGGGATCCCATTCTATCGGTGTATCATATGACTATATACGACTACCCCATGCTGACATGGGTAGCCCGAGCCCCCATGCATATCCCGACCCGCCCGCATGGGCCCTCCAAACACCCCAAACGTGCGCTTGCCATCGATGCGTTCAATCGCTAGATCCAGAAAGCCAACTGAGCTGCTCCGTTCGATCTCCAATGCGAATCCTACGCTCCCATGCACACTACCTACAAAACCCCGCACCCGATCCAGCTGTCCAGGACATACCCGCACAAACAACACGAGCACGCCATCCACACATCCATGCCAATATTTGATATAGATATGTAGATGACATACTCATATTAAATACATCAAACATTGGCATAGACATGTAGATGACACACTCATACCGTTCACGGGCACATCCAGACAACTGGACTAAATGCAAAACTATACAAACAATACACACGAAAACACAAAATTCACACTAGAAACAGGACAACCCAATCAACTTTCCGGGTCCAACGATCAAAACATCGACAACAAACACACATTCAAAACATTCAGAAAGCCCATGCAAACGTATCCAACCATACATAAAAACTCAAACCACCCATAGCAGCACAAAACAGCTGCAAACAACCACACGACACACCAACCAAAGACTATCAAAACGAACCCAAGACAACCAAACACATCGCATACAAAAACGGCCACAGCACGGCCAAAGGCGACGAGACAAATCAAAAATTCATATTCAAAACCAATCACCGACAGAACACTACGCCACAACTTGATGACAATACTCAAGAAAAACACGCTGTCGTGGATTACAACAAAACACCAGACAACACATCACATACAGAAAACACCTAAAAACTTTGGATATAAAGTTGCATATAAAACGCACAACAAATAAGAACAACAAACCAGACCAAACAGTAACATTACATGAATTTCAACAGAATATAAGCACATCTCCCGCACGACACAATCCAATGAAAGAAATGACCAAAGCAACCATCCGTTTCAGAAAGTTAAACTTTCTGATCAGACCACTGGTCAAGCGATCCAATCCCAAGCATGTCACCCAAGAAATCCTTTTGATTGTCAATTTAATTGTAAAAATTTAAAACATACACACACTAAACTTGTGATATGCTCATAGCTAAAAATTAAAACCATCGCTCAACTATTGAAAAGTTTGTTTCACTATAACTACTACTATACTAGATATATTAATACGAATAGAATATCATGGATACAGCACTCCGCACAACATTATTTTAATAATAAAATAATGTCGACATTAATAATAACCGGTAAGATGACAAAGCGATCATCTACCCCACAAAATCCATCCCATCTACGAACACGGGTCAAACCTAACCGTAAGGTCTAATTATCACTTTCACTCTGAATTTATACTTATCATTTAAGTGTTGGGCTCGGTTTCCTTTGTATTTCATCTTTATTTGACATCTACAGTCCTTAACAAAATTATTTGTGCATCGCAAAAATATAACAATTCATTCGAGAAAATTTAAACTGTTGACCTAAAAATTAACTTTAAAATAATAATGATGGATTTGTTATTTGAAATGGCATTTATTCTGTATTCAATTAAAAAAAAAATTAAAAAATATTCATTTTTTCATTAAAAACAAAAACAAAACTAAATCACAAAATTATTTGTGCATCGCAAGAAAAAATTCTCTCATAACGCGAATCCCGATTTTTTTTCATGTTGTACTAAAATGTTACAGGTTATCCTTTTAGTTATTATTTTTCATTAAAATTTTGTAGTCGATATTTTTTAAAATGGTTAAAACTAAGGAATTATCTTTGGAAGTCAGATCTGCGATTGTAGGGGGCTATTCTACCAGGATGCCTATAAAAGAATTGGCACGGATGTACAACTGCCTTCGAAATTCGGTTGCTTATCAAATAAAAAAATAAAAAGTAAAGAGCAGCTTGAAAAATGTACAAGGGAGAGGGCGAAAACGAGCTACAACCGCAAAAGAAGTCAAAAGAATAGTTAATCAATCTTCTAAAACGGAATCCTCAAGAAAAAATCCAAAATGATATAAATATCACTCGAGAAGTCAAAATCTCTCACATGACTTTATGAAGACGACTACACGAGGTAAATGTCAAAGCCTGCACTATTCAAAAGAAGCCATTCATAAACCAAATAAATAAGAGGAAGCGACTCAAATTTGCGTACACCTACCAGTCGAAGCCTGTGGAGTTTTGGCGTAATATTTTGTGGACAGACGAGTCATGTTTTAGTTTGGATGGGACATATGGGTTAAAAATATTTTTATTCGACTCCTGGACAAAAAACATCGCTCTGTTGTTATGCCAACTCGCCATAGTGGTGGAGGTTAAGTTATGGTATGGAGATGTTTCTGCTATAATGGGGTTGGTAAACTTATTATGTTACCTCAAAACGTAACTTCAAGTACATACTTGAAATTGTTGAACGAGCACGCAATAGTTTCTGGATGTGAACTAATCGGCCAGCATTTTATACTGCAGCAAGACAATGCTCCAATTCACAAAAGCAAAATGATTATGACGTTTCTAAAAGATTTGGACCAACAAACGCTTGATTGGCACCGCAAAGTCCGGATTTAAACCCAATTGAGAACATTTGGAATTATTTGAAACGAAAATTGGCAGTAGAAATTGCAAGGCAGCTAAATGAAACGTTTGCTGCAATAAAAAATGTCTGGGATCAAATTCCAACACAAATGGTAGAAAATCTCGTGAATTCCATTCCACAGCGTCTTCTTGAAGTTATTGAAAACAATGGTGGGAATACTTCATATTGACTTAATTTGAAAATTTATTTTTATTCCTAGCTATTTAGTCAATTTTATAGATTATTTGTACTATGCACAAATAATTTTGTGATAAAATTATCATGCACAAATAATTTTGTGATTTAGTTTTGTTTTTGTTTTTAATGAAATAATGAATATTTTTAATTTTTTTTTTAATTAAATACAGATTAAATGCCATTTCAAATAACAAATCCATCATTGTTTTTTTAAAGCTAATTTTTAGGTCAACAGTTTAAATTTTCTCGAATGAATTGTTAAATTTTTGTGATGCACAAATATTTTTGTTAAGGACTGTATATTTGCTGTTTTTTGTTTAACCTAAAATAAAAATGACCAATCCGCTGCATGCCGACTTATTTAATTGGATTCCTATTCGTGTTTCCAATTTGCGGCGTATTTTTCGCATTGTGTTGCGTACCACAATTTTATTTTGGTTAGGTTTTTTTTTAACATCAAAAATTGTGTTTCTTTTTTCCAATTTTTGTGTTTATTTGATTTTTTCACCTCATCTTCTGACAACACTACACTTCAACACTGTTTCATCCAGTTTTCCCATTTTTATATGGGTTACACATATTTTTTTAAATTTATTTTCACTGCATCGAGAAAGATACGTCTTTCTACTTTTAGTTGAGAAACCAGGGTAAAGGCAGGGAAAGGCAGGGTAAGATGTTGGGTTTGTGACACAATTATCCACGACTTTTATCTCGTTGCCAAAAGGTGAAGATCGCTTAACGTTAAGTGAATAAATAGACGAAACAGTCTCAGGGATAACACTGCATATAGAAGGAATGCTCATGATTCTGCTGTTTGATTTGGTAAAGATGAGATTCATACAATGGAGTGTGTCACATTGCAAATATTGACCGATGAAAGTTCAGAAATGAAAAAAAGGAAATGGTTATACAAATTGGGAAAAGGTTATATTGGCGTATGAGATAATTTTGGATGTGAGCTTCATATTAAATCTTGAGTAAGATACGTTTATTAATAGAAATGGGTTTCGATTCAATAGTGGAGATTAATCAAATTGATTCATTTAACTTAGTTAGTACCACACTCAATTTTCTGCAGAGCATTATACTTCAATCCAGTTTGGTATAAACAGGTATAGGTATAGAAGATAGTCTTTCCACACGGGTGACTCTTTCTGCCAAAAGTATCTAACCCAAGGATTAACATAAACGTAGTAATCATGGTAAATGATAAACAAAAAAGCATTTCTACGATAAATTAAAATCAGAATAAGAAGTGAAAACGGTTAAATAAGAGTGATGAACTCTTCTTAGTGTGTTAACTAGCAAAATACTGTTTTTATTCACTATCCATTGATCGAACATAATTTTTTTCAAGATGAAGATCACTGAGTAATACACGATTATGGTCGATCTCTTGGGAGAGGAAGTAGCGTGTTTGCTCTGTTATTCGGGAATGCCGTGTTCGATTTCCGGGGTGGTGACCAAACATCAATCACGATTGATTGTACACAGAATCTATTCACTTCTATCTGTGGGTATATGTGGGCCCTAATGGCGTTGAGCTATGGAATAATTTCTGCCTTCTTTATTGTCAACAGTTGCCGGATGTAGCTTAATGGTTAAGAGAATTTTCATCACGCTTCGGTTTCGAGTTCGATTCTCGCCGTTTAACAAAAATTAACATGCAACGGATGACATAAAAAGCGATTGTGTATAAAAACATTCTTTCGGATGACCATCTACAATTTGCACCAACCGTTAACACTAGTTTGTAAGGTATCAGTTGAGACGTGGTAAGACCCATTTACGGCCTTTAAACTATAGATTATCTCCAACAGTATTTAAATATTTGCTATTTAAATGGCGTATAATTTTATTTGGGTTATAATAACTACCTTCATTTGCAATGAAATTGAATTTAAAATAATACATGGACTGTGACGGTGACTTGTGGTGTGATAGAATCCATTAGTGTTGTGTCAAGATGAAGAAAATAAATCAATCATTTATGGCCATTAAGAAATCGTCAGTAGACATGGTAAACAAAGTTCAAATGTATAAATCACAAATGTTGTAAAGTGCCACCAAAACAGTTAAACAATTTGACAGATCTATTAAGTATTGTGAATTTGTTGAATATTTTGTTTGTTTAAGATTTGATATCGTTGAAATACACGAAAAGTGTTGTATTATGGTGGTCAGTGATGTACTATTCCAAAAATCATTACCTCCAGTTGATATATTTGCAACCATTGATACTTGTAACCAATATGCTAACTTAAAATTGAGTGATAAATTCCTGATCATCCACATGTTTGTAATAACGACTTATTAACAAAAATCTGCTGAAAATATTAGTCATAATGGCAGTATAAATAACAAAGATATTGAAACTGGTGCATCTAGAACACTAGGACCGAATAAAACCAAATAGTAGACATGAGTCACTGTTTCTGTAATCGTGTTATGATGAAACTGGTTTTCCTTTTAGAAATATTGAATTTTGTGAATTATTTCAAGACCTTTATTCCATTTCTTTCGAAGAAGTTGGAATAAGGGTACCTGTTGAGTATCTGTGGATGGCATCATTATATCATTTACTTTTACTCAAGAAAAGAATCAAAACTAGTTCCGAATTCAACATCGACAAAAGCGAATAATGTGAGTTAATTTCGACCACTGAGGTAAATAACTATGGAGGTGATATCTATAAAAATAAATGGGATAAAAAAAGAAGTAAGGTGTAACAGAAAAAGAGAAAATTTTCTTTCTTCTTCTTAAAACTCACGTTGTTTCGGGAGATGGTTAAATAAATCATAAAATTGTAATTATTTAGTTCATATGTCAAAAAAGAATAAATAAATATATTAATTACATATGTACAAATAATAATTAAAATTATGTGTTATTCCAACCTTTTTGTTTACTTTTAGTTTTAGACGTGTATTCTTCGAGCTAGAAATTTGAGAACACTGTTAGACACTTTTGACTGACGCTTTTAAATTCTTCAATTTTTCGGTCATATATTTTAAGAGCCAGAGGCATATATAAAATGGGTGGCACCACTATAATAAAAGTATCTACCATTATTAATGGTTGTTTCCAATGTTAATTTTTTAAGATATGACAAAATTTACCTTAGTGGTTTCAACCTATTAGTATATTACAGCTGATTAGGAATACAAGTTGTTGAATATTTGTCAATGGCAGAAAAAATCATAATACTCAAACTGCTGTACTGTAATATCTTGTTCACGTGGTTCGTAGTGTAGTGTAGCGTAGTTATGACTACAGCACTTACATGACCGTTCACCTGGACGTTTACTGTAGTAACTCTACGAATATGCCCTTGTTGTTGAAATATTGTACTCAGCATATTTGACATTTCTCAATTTTTTTTGTTTGGCGTTGGTGTTAAAAAGTTTTAATTTCTTCTGTTTCATAAATCTAAATTATTGTCATTATCAATATCAATTTTGTTTCTATTTTTCAATAACATGCGATCTCAATTCCGAATGATTTCGAATTAAAATTTTTTAACAAACCACAACTGTCAAAAGATAGTACACTACACTACACTTAGTGTTCACGTGGTGCGTAGTTGCAACTACACTATTACAGCATTTTGACCGTAGTTCATAATGTACTACGGTAGTGTTTTTTCTTTGTTCACTTGGTGAGATAATACACTACACTACACTACACTACACTACACTACGACCCACGTGAACAAGATATATGTAGTTAACAAAACTACTGTACTGTATGTAGCGCTGATATCAATACAGTTTTGGTGCTACTGGACTTTATTAATGCTTTTGATTCAATTGGTCCTGTATTGAACAATAAATTTCGGTTTCCAGAAACTGCGTCTAAGATGATTTTGTCTTACTTTGAAGTTGTGGTTCTCTGTAATAATTCTTTTTCAAATAGCCGTAGTTTGAATAATGATCAAGGTTCGGTATTGGAACCACTTTTCTAATGAATATTATTTAAAATACAACTTTTGAAAGCGTTCTGGAAGTAGCCTGTTCCATGATTATTCCATTATATAGTCTGCTTTCGAAAATAACTTTTCTGATGGTACAGAGGTAACGATTGTCGATTGTATTTTTCGACTATGGGTAAAGACCACGATGAAGACTCCAGTATAATAACGAATTCAATATAATTATAGGTTGGCTAAGATATATAATTGAATTTTTGAACTTACTACGTCACAAAATTTGATTATGAAATTATCTTAATTCAAACGGATGTGAAGTTTTCGACAAAAAACAAAAATATATATGTATTGGTGCAATTTTCTACAGTAGGTAAAAAATTTGTAAATAACAAAAAAACACAAAATAATGTTGTGAAAAAGTTGAGCTAGGATATAAATTTTTAAAAGAGTTTCCCTTATGTGAGAAGTATATTATGAAATGCCGTTTCAAACAAAACTAGTCTCATTCGAATATGATGAACTATGAAAATTTCTTATTCATGTCGAAAATTTGATGTTTTTGTTATTTTCGTATGTGGATATGAGTGGTTCTCGGTATGGAGGATTTCCCAGTTCACAGAGTTTTCACCGGGGTTTCCCTTATGTGAGAAGTATATTATGAAATGCCCTTTCAAACAAAACTAGTCTCATTCGAATATGATGAACTATGAAAATTTCTTATTCATGTCGAAAATTTGATGTTTTTGTTATTTTCGTATGTGGATATGAGTGGTTCACGGTATGGAGGGTTTCTCAGCTCACAGAGTTTTCACCGGGGTTTCCCTTATATGAAAAGTATATTATGAAATGCCCTTTCAAACAAAACTAGTCTCAT
The DNA here is from genome assembly GCA_963932295.1 of Tipula lateralis. Lineage (NCBI taxonomy): Eukaryota > Metazoa > Arthropoda > Insecta > Diptera > Tipulidae > Tipula > Tipula lateralis. Next base: position 115,653,717 of record OZ010738.1, read on the forward strand.
TCGAATATGATGAACTATGAAAATTTCTTATTCATGTCGAAAATTTGATGTTTTTGTTATTTCCGTATGTGGATATGAGTGGTTCACGGTATTGAGGATTTCCCAGTTCACAGAGTTTTCACCGGGGTTTCCCTTATGTGAAAAGTATATTATGAAATGCCGTTTCAAACAAAACTAGTCTCATTCGAATATGATGAACTATGAAAATTTCTTATTCATGTCGAAAATTTGATGTTTTTGTTATTTTCGTATGTGGATATGAGTGGTTCTCGGTATGGAGGATTTCCCAGTTCACAGAGTTTTCACCGGGGTTTCCCTTATGTGAGAAGTATATTATGAAATGCCCTTTCAAACAAAACTAGTCTCATTCGAATATGATGAACTATGAAAATTTCTTATTCATGTCGAAAATTTGATGTTTTTGTTATTTTCGTATGTGGATATGAGTGGTTCACGGTATTGAGGATTTCCCAGTTCACAGAGTTTTCACCGGGGTTTCCCTTATGTAAAAAGTATATTATAAAATGCCCTTTCAAACAAAACTAGTCTCATTCGAATATGATGAACTATGAAAATTTCTTATTCATGTCGAAAATTTGATGTTTTTGTTATTTTCGTATGTGGATATGAGTGGTTCACGGTATGGAGGATTTCCCAGCTCACAGAGTTTTCACCGGGGTTTCCCTTATGTGAAAAGTATATTATGAAATGCCCTTTCAAACAAAACTAGTCTCATTCGAATATGATGAACTATGAAAATTTCTTATTCATGTCGAAAATTTGATGTTTTTGTTATTTTCGTATGTGGATATGAGTGGTTCACGGTATTGAGGATTTCCCAGTTCACAGAGTTTTCACCGGGGTTTCCCTTATGTGAGAAGTATATTATGAAATGCCCTTTCAAACAAAACTAATCCCATTCGAATATGATGAACTATGGAAATTTCTTATTCATGTCGAAAATTTGATGTTTTTGTTATTTTCGTATGTGGATATGAGTGGTTCACGGTATTGAGGATTTCCCAGCTCACAGAGTTTTCACCGGGGTTTCCCTTATGTGAGAAGTATATTATGAAATGCCCTTTCAAACAAAACTAGTCTCATTCGAATATGATGAACTATGAAAATTTCTTATTCATGTCGAAAATTTGATGTTTTTGTTATTTTCGTATGTGGATATGAGTGGTTCACGGTATTGAGGATTTCCCAGTTCACAGAGTTTTCACCGGGGTTTCCCTTATGTGAGAAGTATATTATGAAATGCCCTTTCAAACAAAACTAATCCCATTCGAATATGATGAACTATGGAAATTTCTTATTCATGTCGAAAATTTGATGTTTTTGTTATTTTCGTATGTGGATATGAGTGGTTCACGGTATGGAGGGTTTCTCAGCTCACAGAGTTTTCACCGGAGTTTCCCTTATGTGAGAAGTATATTATGAAATGCCCTTTCAAACAAAACTAGTCTCATTCGAATATGATGAACTATGAAAATTTCTTATTCATGTCGAAAATTTGATGTTTTTGTTATTTTCGTATGTGGATATGAGTGGTTCACGGTATGGAGGGTTTCTCGAGTTTTCACCGGGGTTTCCCTTATGTGAGAAGTATATTATGAAATGCCCTTTCAAACAAAACTAGTCTCATTCGAATATGATGAACTATGAAAATTTCTTATTCATGTCGAAAATTTGATGTTTTTGTTATTTCCGTATGTGGATATGAGTGGTTCACGGTATTGAGGATTTCCCAGTTCACAGAGTTTTCACCGGGGTTTCCCTTATGTGAAAAGTATATTATGAAATGCCGTTTCAAACAAAACTAGTCTCATTCGAATATGATGAACTATGAAAATTTCTTATTCATGTCGAAAATTTGATGTTTTTGTTATTTTCGTATGTGGATATGAGTGGTTCTCGGTATGGAGGATTTCCCAGTTCACAGAGTTTTCACCGGGGTTTCCCTTATGTGAGAAGTATATTATGAAATGCCCTTTCAAACAAAACTAGTCTCATTCGAATATGATGAACTATGAAAATTTCTTATTCATGTCGAAAATTTGATGTTTTTGTTATTTTCGTATGTGGATATGAGTGGTTCACGGTATTGAGGATTTCCCAGTTCACAGAGTTTTCACCGGGGTTTCCCTTATGTAAAAAGTATATTATAAAATGCCCTTTCAAACAAAACTAGTCTCATTCGAATATGATGAACTATGAAAATTTCTTATTCATGTCGAAAATTTGATGTTTTTGTTATTTTCGTATGTGGATATGAGTGGTTCACGGTATGGAGGATTTCCCAGCTCACAGAGTTTTCACCGGGGTTTCCCTTATGTGAAAAGTATATTATGAAATGCCCTTTCAAACAAAACTAGTCTCATTCGAATATGATGAACTATGAAAATTTCTTATTCATGTCGAAAATTTGATGTTTTTGTTATTTTCGTATGTGGATATGAGTGGTTCACGGTATTGAGGATTTCCCAGTTCACAGAGTTTTCACCGGGGTTTCCCTTATGTGAGAAGTATATTATGAAATGCCCTTTCAAACAAAACTAATCCCATTCGAATATGATGAACTATGGAAATTTCTTATTCATGTCGAAAATTTGATGTTTTTGTTATTTTCGTATGTGGATATGAGTGGTTCACGGTATGGAGGGTTTCTCAGCTCACAGAGTTTTCACCGGGGTTTCCCTTATGTGAAAAGTTTATTATGAAATGCCCTTTCAAACAAAACTAGTCTCATTCGAATATGATGAACTATGAAAATTTCTTATTCATGTCGAAAATTTGATGTTTTTGTTATTTTCGTATATGAGTGGTTCTCGGTATGGAGGATTTCCCAGCTCACAGAGTTTTCACCAGAGTTTCCCTTATGTGAGAAGTATATTATGAAATGCCCTTTCAAACAAAACTAGTCTCATTCGAATATGATGAACTATGAAAATTTCTTATTCATGTCGAAAATTTGATGTTTTTGTTATTTTCGTATGTGGATATGAGTGGTTCTCGGTATGGAGGATTTCCCAGCTCACAGAGTATTCACCGGGGTTTCCCTTATGTGAGAAGTATATTATGAAATGCCCTTTCAAACAAAACTAGTCTCATTCGAATATGATGAACTATGAAAATTTCTTATTCATGTCGAAAATTTGATGTTTTTGTTATTTTCGTATGTGGATATGAGTGGTTCTCGGTATGGAGGATTTCCCAGCTCACAGAGTTTTCACCGGGGTTTCCCTTATGTGAGAAGTATATTATGAAATGCCCTTTCAAACAAAACTAGTCTCATCCGAATATGATGAACTATGAAAATTTCTTATTCATGTCGAAAATTTGATGTTTTTGTTATTTTCGTATGTGGATATGAGTGGTTCACGGTATTGAGGATTTCCCAGCTCACAGAGTTTTCACCGGGGTTTCCCTTATGTGAGAAGTATATTATGAAATGCCCTTTGAAACAAAACTAGTCTCATTCGAATATGATGAACTATGAAAATTTCTTATTCATGTCGAAAATTTGATGTTTTTGTTATTTTCGTATGTGGATATGAGTGGTTCACGGTATTGAGGATTTCCCAGTTCACAGAGTTTTCACCGGGGTTTCCCTTATGTGAGAAGTATATTATGAAATGCCCTTTCAAACAAAACTAATCCCATTCGAATATGATGAACTATGGAAATTTCTTATTCATGTCGAAAATTTGATGTTTTTGTTATTTTCGTATGTGGATATGAGTGGTTCACGGTATTGAGGATTTCCCAGCTCACAGAGTTTTCACCGGGGTTTCCCTTATGTGAGAAGTATATTATGAAATGCCCTTTCAAACAAAACTAGTCTCATTCGAATATGATGAACTATGAAAATTTCTTATTCATGTCGAAAATTTGATGTTTTTGTTATTTTCGTATGTGGATATGAGTGGTTCACGGTATTGAGGATTTCCCAGCTCACAGAGTTTTCACCGGGGTTTCCCTTATGTGAGAAGTATATTATGAAATGCCCTTTCAAACAAAACTAGTCTCATTCGAATATGATGAACTATGAAAATTTCTTATTCATGTCGAAAATTTGATGTTTTTGTTATTTTCGTATGTGGATATGAGTGGTTCACGGTATTGAGGATTTCCCAGTTCACAGAGTTTTCACCGGGGTTTCCCTTATGTGAGAAGTATATTATGAAATGCCCTTTCAAACAAAACTAATCCCATTCGAATATGATGAACTATGGAAATTTCTTATTCATGTCGAAAATTTGATGTTTTTGTTATTTTCGTATGTGGATATGAGTGGTTCACGGTATTGAGGATTTCCCAGCTCACAGAGTTTTCACCGGGGTTTCCCTAATGTGAGAAGTATATTATGAAATGCCCTTTCAAACAAAACTAGTCTCATTCGAATATGATGAACTATGAAAATTTCTTATTCATGTCGAAAATTTGATGTTTTTGTTATTTTCGCATGTGGATATAACTGGTTCACGGTATTGAGGATTTCCCAGCTCACAGACGTTTTAACGGGGGTTTCCTTTTGTGAGAAGTATATTATGAAATACCCTTTCAAACAAAACTAGTCTCATTCGAATATGATGAACTATGAAAATTTCTCATTCATGTCGAAAATTTGATGTTTTTGTTATTTTCGTATGTGGATATGAGTGGTTCACGGTATGGAGGGTTTCTCAGCTCACAGAGTTTTCACCGGGGTTTCCCTTATGTGAGATGTATATTATGAAATGCTCTTTCAAACAAAACTAGTCTCATTCGAATATGACGAACTATGAAAATTTCTTATTCATGTCGAAAATTTGATGTTTTTGTTATTTTCGTATGTGGATATGAGTTATTCACGGTATTGAGGATATTCTAGGGTCCGCTCTCCAACCACAGAGGTTAAAAGGTATTTAGGTATTTGGTATTTATTTTAATTTTTAAATTATTATTATTATTTTTTTTTTTTTTTTTTTTTTAATAGGTGTAAAAAACCTTCAAAAGGCGACGAGCGAATATGTATTCTTCTCGACAGTGTGAGATTTTTACTCACTAAAAAATCACCTACTGATTTGCACTGCATAGTCTGTTGTCTTTTAGGATTTGTATGATATAATGCATCTTTCGTTCACTTGCATCTTTCGTTTAGTATCTTGTAATTGACTTGTTATATTATATATGTAGATCAATTCGATAAAATAATTACTTATATTCTACAGAAAAATAAAATAGCTGGGTTTACATACAGCTGGTCTGTTGCTAACACGGGAAACCTTTTTAAATCATCATAAATTTCCCAATTATTATTGGGTCTTTTTATAATTGCCGTATAATGTTTAAGTTGCTGGTTATAGTTTATCATAGCTTTTAAGACAAAATCTTCACCGTTTAATTTAATATTAGCTTCTATTTCGCAAATTCTAATATTGTAATTTGCATTATTCAGAGACTGAACGTCAGCTATGGCTATGCCATAATTGCTTATAATTTTGTCCACTTTTAAATTAGCTCCGCAACTAAAACAGGTAAGGGATCCTAATGATATTGAATTTTGAATATTAAACAGCGTATTTTCATTGACTGTAAATATATCAAAAGGTAGGTAGCAGTTTAAAGAATTCCGAATGCGGGTCATACCCTCCTCAACACATTTCTGGTAAACTGAAATAGGTTGGGGTATCATTTTATCAATCAAATAGGTGATTTGACATTCTGCATTCAGTTTAGTTGTGCTGTCAAATTGGTCCACACAATTTATGTTTTTAAATAATTCAAACAATAAATTTGTGCGTAAATCATAAATTTCTGAGGTTGTTTTATTAAGCCGAATTAAAGACGAAACAATCTTGAAAAAATCGTTGTCTATTTCAAAAAACTTAATTTTTAAAATCTCACAGTCGATACCTAAAGCAACGAAAATAGCTGTAAGAGAATCAAATCCACAAGTATTTATAACGCTTATGGTTTCAACTCCATAAAGTTTAGAGTATCCGTTCCTTAAAATCGGTAGCTGCTGAACGGTAAAACCATCAATAGATTGTTTTTGTTTAGAATGGACCTTACAAATTGATTTATTTAAGTATCGAGTCAAAACTTTTTTACCTATATGTTTTGGAGATGTTACTCTAATTTTTTTATTCCACTTTTCTTCATTAAGCAAGTCATCAGGAAGAAATTTTCGCTTCCTGTTTCTTGGGGTAGTATTTAGAGGTTCAGGCATCTGTATGGATTTCATTTTTTGCTCACACTTAAATTTTAGGATAGTTACTACTCGTCCTATTTTCATGCGTTTATTTTGTAAATAGTGGTTTTTCACTACATGAAACCAGTTCTCAACAACTGCATTCGAAGTATTTTTGTTCACACCAAATTTACTTGAAAAAAAATTAGCCCAAAAAATGATATAGGAGAAGTATTTTTTGATTATAAATTGTATAAATTCATCACAATAAAATTGATTTACTTTAGACCCACGATCTTTTTCTATTTCACTTTTGACTTCAATATAAATACGATTATATTTAGAAAAAAAGGGGTTTGTATTGTCCTCCGGCCACATATTAATATTGGTATTTATAGTCTCTGTAGGCTTACTACTCTCGGATTCGGCATAATTATCATTGTAAATTTTGCCAAGAGTTTTAACAAATATTTCATATGCATATTTACTTCTTTTTGTGATTTTTGGTGAGCACATGATAAGACATAGCTGTCGGAAAAGTTCATCAACACATTCGACTGATTTAGCGCAGAGAATCGCACAGAAAAAATCTAAAATTAAATTTTTATGTTCAGCACATATATATGGAAGTTTTTTCTTAATTTGCACAGAGATAATTTTTACAAAATGCGAGCAGCAGATAAAAATTGGAGTAATGGGGGTTTTAAAAGATGTACTATTTTCTAAAAAGTTGAAATTGACTTCAATATATTCCGAAACATTAAGACAGTTGAAGGTGTTCGTAATTGCATTTATTAGTGCCCACGACCAATCAACAACGAAATAGAGTCCCTTCATTTGCGTTTTGCAAATTTCCATTTCCTTTTTTACATCTAATAGGAATTTCCCAATAGACCATGCATCGTGTTGGCAAGTTATAAACTCTGCAATAGGGATTATATTAAAATTAATTTTGACAACACATGCATAATATAAAATCCTTTTATACTTATGTTCTTTATGACATGTCGGAATTTTTACAATGCCACCTGTTGCATCGAAATGAATCGCTCTAACATCATGATGTTGCAAAAGTTCAATTTGACATTTTCTTATTAACACCACTTGCAACGGTTCGGTTACCGAATATATATATTTATTGTCTTGAGATTCCATGCAACATTTAAAATAAATATCAACTAAATCACAATCTCGAACAAGATCGTCTTTTTTATAATACTCGGATTTTATTTTGCGTATCACATTAGGAGTTGTCATATCTTGAGTGTTGCCTTTTTCATAAAGTTTCACATCAGTTGCGCTTACTATATCTAAATAGATATTGTGTGCACTTTTATTTTCAGAAACCAGTTTGATTTGTTCCCGCCGCACACCCCGGTACTGACGAAATACTTTCTCAGAAGAATGAATAATTTCGCATTCTGGTGCTTGAGCATACATTCGCATTAATTTAGATTTGTTATCAAGTTCAAATTTGAATTTCTGATTATGTAAACTATCCTTGCACGAACCATAAACTACTACTATTTGATGCTTTTTAGAAACTTTGTGGATAGTCGTAAACGTTAAAACACATGGATTATTATTTTGCTTTAAATTGTGATAAATTAACTCTCGTATCTCACTGTTAGCTAGCACATCAAGATTCTCAGAAAATGTGATTGACCATTTTAGTATCCATTCATAATTTCTTAGAACATTATTGCTACTATTTGTAAAATCGTTATTTTTAACAGATGGAATTTGTGAAATTTTTAAATCTTGTTGATTTGATATTGGCTGTTCTTTCGTTTGATCAATAAACTCAAGAATAATATTATCAGATGTATCAATATTATTTTTATGCATTAACAAATCAAAATTTATATCTCCGATTTCAGATATTTCTGCAATTCCAGTATCGGTATTAATAGAATTTACAATAACAGAACTAACAGAATTTTTTAAAATATCTACATTTTGAACCGGTAATGGATTTTCAAAAATCTTCTTGTTTTTATCCCATGTGTAGTATAATTTATATAAATTTCTACGATTATTAATAACACCCATTACTTTGCAAAGATTATCCATATCTGGTGTTTTAAATCGACAAAATACAAACGATCGAGGATCACGATTTAAATTAATCAGAGCACCCAATATTGATTGAGCACTGATAGTGCTTCTATTTTTCTTATGATTTTTTACTTTGAGTTTCATTATAAATTTAAAAACAAGGTATATGTATATTAATAAAACCAAACCTTAAATTTTCAATTAAAAATCACTATTAAAATATAACTAATGCTCTCGGATATCTGTAACCAAATTTAGTGTCAAATCCTAAATCACACGCAAAGGAACTGAATCTTGAACTATTATAACAAGTCGAACTAATTGTATAATAATAATCAAACTAATTTAAATAATATTATACAGCAGATAACAAATAACAAAACTTATTGAAATATTACAGTCAACTATAAAGGAAATTTGTAAACAGTAAAAAACCGTTAAAAATCAATATAATTATGCAATATGCTCAAACCCTTTGAAAACATAAACCACTAACACCGTTAATTAATCACTGAATTATCACAATATAAAATACTTGATAAACACACTTGTAATTTTCGATTTTTACAATACCAGAAAACTATAAAAAAATATTACACGAAACCTTACATCAAATTCAATTTTTATTCACAAAAAATAGCTCTTTAAATTGAATATTAAATTTATTTTAGAAAAAAAAATACGGAAAGATTATTTTATCGAATTGATCTATATAATATAACAAGTCAATTACAAGATACTAAACGAAAGATGCAAGTGAACGAAAGATGCATTATATCATACAAATCCTAAAAGACAACAGACTATGCAGTGCAAATCAGTAGGTGATTTTTAGTGAGTAAAAATCTCACACTGTCGAGAAGAATACATATTCGCTCGTCGCCTTTTGAAGGTTTTCTACACCTATTAAAAAAAAAATAATAATAATAATAATAATTTAAAAATTAAAATAAATACCTAATACCTAAATACCTTTTAACCTCTGTGGTTGGAGAGCGGACCCTAGAATATCCTCAATACCGTGAATAACTCATATCCACATACGAAAATAACAAAAACATCAAATTTTCGACATGAATGAGAAATTTTCATAGTTCATCATATTCGAATGAGACTAGTTTTGTTTGAAAGGGCATTTCATAATATACTTCTCACATAAGGGAAACCCCGGTGAAAACTCTGTGAGCTGGGAAATCCTCCATACCGAGAACCACTTATATCCACATACGAAAATAACAAAAACATCAAATTTTCGACATGAATGAGAAATTTTCATAGTTCATCATATTCGAATGAGACTAGTTTTGTTTGAAAGGGCATTTCATAATATACATCTCACATAAGGGAAACCCCGGTGAAAACTCTGTGAGCTGAGAAACCCTCCATACCGTGAACCACTCATATCCACATACGAAAATAACAAAAACATCAAATTTTCGACATGAATAAGAAATTTTCATAGTTCATCATATTCGAATGAGACTAGTTTTGTTTCAAAGGGCATTTCATAATATACTTCTCACATAAGGGAAACTCTGGTGAAAACTCTGTGAGCTGGGAAATCCTCCATACCGAGAACCACTCATATACGAAAATAACAAAAACATCAAATTTTCGACATGAATAAGAAATTTTCATAGTTCATCATATTCGAATGAGACTAGTTTTGTTTGAAAGGGCATTTCATATACTTCTCACATAAGGGAAACCCCGGTGAAAACTCTGTGAGCTGGGAAATCCTCCATACCGTGAACCACTTATATCCACATACGAAAATAACAAAAACATCAAATTTTCGACATGAATGAGAAATTTTCATAGTTCATCATATTCGAATGAGACTAGTTTTGTTTGAAAGGGCATTTCATAATATACATCTCACATAAGGGAAACCCCGGTGAAAACTCTGTGAGCTGAGAAACCCTCCATACCGTGAACCACTCATATCCACATACGAAAATAACAAAAACATCAAATTTTCGACATGAATAAGAAATTTTCATAGTTCATCATATTCGGATGAGACTAGTTTTGTTTGAAAGGGCATTTCATAATATACTTCTCACATAAGGGAAACCCCGGTGAAAACTCTGTAAGCTGAGAAACCCTCCATACCGTGAACCACTCATATCCACATACGAAAATAACAAAAACATCAAATTTTCGACATGAATAAGAAATTTTCATAGTTCATCATATTCGAATGAGACTAGTTTTGTTTGAAAGGGCATTTCATATACTTCTCACATAAGGGAAACCCCGGTGAAAACTCTGTGAGCTGGGAAATCCTCCATACCGTGAACCACTTATATCCACATACGAAAATAACAAAAACATCAAATTTTCGACATGAATAAGAAATTTTCATAGTTCATCATATTCGAATGAGACTAGTTTTGTTTCAAAGGGCATTTCATAATATACTTCTCACATAAGGGAAACCCGGGTGAAAACTCTGTGAGCTGGGAAATCCTCCATACCGTGAACCACTCATATCCACATACGAAAATAACAAAAACATCAAATTTTCGACATGAATAAGAAATTTTCATAGTTCATCATATTCGAATGAGACTAGTTTTGTTTGAAAGTATATTTCATAATATACCTCTCACATAAGGGAAACCCCGGTGAAAACTCTGTAAGCTGAGAAACCCTCCATACCGTGAACCACTCATATCCACATACGAAAATAACAAAAACATCAAATTTTCGACATGAATAAGAAATTTTCATAGTTCATCATATTCGAATGAGACTAGTTTTGTTTCAAAGGGCATTTTATAATATACTTTTTACATAAGGGAAACCCCGGTGAAAACTCTGTGAACTGGGAAACAGTAGCGGTCCGTGGGTTTCAAACATGGGTGGGCAAAATTATATAAAACTTCATGAAAAATTAAATTAAAAATAGAAGTGTTATCGATACAGAACTCTTCCATTAAAATTGTCTATTTCATTGATCAGGGTTCTTTAATTGAATATACAGCTAATTTCTTCAATCATTCGTCCCTCATTGTGCTTCTTTAATAAGATTTTACAGTTTTCAGCGTTTAAAAAACATCGTTTTGATACTGCGGTCGACATCGGTATGGTTATTATTATTATCGAAAGGCGAACAACTTCTTCGAGTATTTTTTCTAAATTGTTATTATAAATAGTTTTGACTAGCTCACAAATAGTTTTGCGGGCTGAAAAATCATTGTTTGCTGATAAACTACCTGTAGTTTAGATTTCAAGAGTGCTCTATCTAAAAATGGATATAAATTGGCTATTGTAATTAGCAACTGGTAAGAAAAGTTTAAAGCATAAAGCTTAATCTTTGTGCAATCTAAAAGTACTGATTACTAAATATTCTGCGTTGCTAAACCTATCGTTAACAAGCTCTCGTATTACGTCATACGCTTCTTTTAAAATAAATTTGATTGTTTAATGAGAAAAAAATCTTTCAAACGTAATAAACTTTAAATCGTTTAGTAATAAAATAAAACCACACGCTTCGCGAATCGTTCTTGTATCCGAAGTTGTGCCGTTCTGCTTCTGAATGGTTGCCATGCAATTTTTTTATCTCTTGCACTTTTTCATACACTACGTTAATTGTACGACTGGAAATTCCCGAGATAAAATTTGGTCGTGGTAACTTTTTGTCACAGATTTGCAATAACTTACTTATTTTTTAAGAGATACACAAAAAAAATGGTGATATCCTATATATAAATTGGCAAAAAATACGCAGTTCTGATATTTGTTTGGCGCACACGGCCTGAAGGACTAAATTTGAAACATAACAGTAGACAAAATATACGTTAGGAAAATCCTGTTTTAATATGATTTGCACTCCACCTTTATTTCCACTCATAACTGTAACACCGTCGTAAGTTTGAGCAGTATTTTTGTCACTGGTAATATTCTATTTGTACACCTTATCCATTAGCTAAACGATCTTGGATTTCTACAAAAGAAATAAATCTTTAGACGACTTCTTCTGTTTAAATACGTTCTTTAGAAACTAATTAAAATATAAACACAAATTAACTTTTGTTTGAGACATCAGTAGTTTCTGCTTGAATGGAAATGTAAAGAATATCTTGAATTCCTGCATAAACGAAGTCGTTATATACGGTATTGATACATTTGAGAACATCATGTTGAATGTGCTTAAAAGTTCCGTTAAAAATTGGAGTAGTAGCATAATATGCTTTTTGAAGTAACCTAATTTCTGCAAAATGATTCGAAAATGGCTCTGAACACTCCCGGTCGATCTGAATCAGTTTTTTCATTATGGCCACATAAGGTCAATTCGCAACTGCCACAAATTTTAACTACTAACCGATATCATATTGAAAATCTATAATTATATAAAATCACGTAAGTTGAGGGAATCTAGTATTATTTACAGCAAAAGTAAACACATAAACCAAATCAAAAAACATTTTTTCTATTTCATCTCACCTTAAAATTAATTCCTATGTTAAAAAGGAGAGAGATAAAATTATACCAGCAAGTGATTTACGTCATTTGCCCACTATTCTTGTATAAAACCAAACTGAGAGACGATATTACCATGGTATTTGGTTTAATAAAATCGTAAAGCTGAAAGAGAAATAATGCATTTAATACTCAAATATGTAGCACTTTGCGATTTGCCTAATGAGAGTTTATAAACAAAATCTTAATATAAAATGCAAATAGAAGAGGAAATGCATACGATACGTATGTATATTTTTGAGAGAAATAGAGATGAAATGAACCATTTTTTGCATTTTACTTTATGTACTCGTATATGTGTGTATTAGATATATATGCATGTATTACGAATATTTTACTTTAGAACGTTTTAACATGATTTTTTGAACAGGTTACAAACAATATGCGCGTAAATTTAAAACAAATCTTTGAATCTATGTATGGTAAACGATTTTTAAACTATAATTGGTTTGATCTTGATAGAAGTTTAGTAAATGGTAAAGGTGGGCACTGCCCACCTTGCCCATTATGACGGACCGCGCCTGCTGGGAAATCCTCAATACCGTGAACCACTCATATCCACATACGAAAATAACAAAAACATCAAATTTTCGACATGAATAAGAAATTTCCATAGTTCATCATATTCGAATGGGATTAGTTTTGTTTGAAAGGGCATTTCATAATATACCTCTCACATAAGGGAAACCCCGGTGAAAACTCTGTAAGCTGAGAAACCCTCCATACCGTGAACCACTCATATCCACATACGAAAATAACAAAAACATCAAATTTTCGACATGAATAAGAAATTTTCATAGTTCATCATATTCGAATGAGACTAGTTTTGTTTGAAAGGGCATTTCATAATATACTTCTCACATAAGGGAAACCCGGGTGAAAACTCTGTGAGCTGGGAAATCCTCCATACCGAGAACCACTCATATACGAAAATAACAAAAACATCAAATTTTCGACATGAATAAGAAATTTTCATAGTTCATCATATTCGAATGAGACTAGTTTTGTTTGAAAGGGCATTTCATAATATACTTCTCACATAAGGGAAACCCGGGTGAAAACTCTGTGAGCTGGGAAATCCTCCATACCGAGAACCACTCATATCCACATACGAAAATAACAAAAACATCAAATTTTCGACATGAATAAGAAATTTTCATAGTTCATCATATTCGGATGAGACTAGTTTTGTTTGAAAGGGCATTTCATAATATACTTCTCACATAAGGGAAACCCCGGTGAAAACTCTGTGAGCTGGGAAATCCTCCATACCGAGAACCACTCATATCCACATACGAAAATAACAAAAACATCAAATTTTCGACATGAATAAGAAATTTTCATAGTTCATCATATTCGAATGAGACTAGTTTTGTTTGAAAGGGCATTTCATAATATACTTCTCACATAAGGGAAACCCCGGTGAAAATTCTGTGAGCTGGGAAATCCTCCATACCGTGAACCAGTTATATCCACATACGAAAATAACAAAAACATCTGTAAAACATAGAATTCCTGAACTATATAAACAATTTAAATTTTAATATTTTGAAGCTTTTATCATGAGTTGTTTATTTATTTTGAGTTTTTTATTGTGTATCTGATGTCGGATTGATTTAGTTTATATTTTATTTCATAAATTGCTTTTACCGAGTGTTTTACTAATACATGTATAGTTTTTGTTAATTTAACAAATTTTGTATACATATACTTTTTGTTAATTTTGTTTTTTTGTCGAAAACTTCACAGCCGTTAATTCAAAGCCTTCTTGATTATCATTTAAATCGTTAATTCGACCTACAATATTGTTTACAGATATCTCGGAATGTTTCTGTGTTTTGAGTTCAGATTCAAAATATTATTAATTTATATAATAAGAACTAAAAAGACCAGTTGATCGAGAAGTCTTTAAAACCGAGGGCCCAAAAATCGAAAATCATTTCACAATTTCTCTCAGAAGGTTGTACTGAGAGATATTCACAAATGCTACCGGAACAATTTTTTGATGCTTTTTGTCATACATCGTACAAGCAGTATAACTTGTCATCGTACTACATAGTGGTATATCTTTACCGCTGTTTTGTTCGTCACTAACTCAAGTGGTCTTAACAGGTGCAGTAATTCTGTAGCTGTTGCAAGATTCGAAGCATTTATATCATATTACGCTTTTTTTGAAAGTGTAACAATATTGAACAGTTTCATCGTGTTTGGTAATTCTGTATTAATTTTTTGGCTCCATTTTTTAATACTTATTTTCTTAATTCGCCTCCTTCCGAAACGCTATTTTTTAAAAAACTGAACTATCTCTTTTACTTTTAAAATTAATTCCTTAAATACTTCAAGTTCAACCATTGCCTTTTGGTTGAGGGAAAAGTTATATATTTGCAACGTTTTAGCTTTGACTATATTTGAAGTTTCTTTTTTACGGCTTTTTACAGGCCATTATTGGTCTGTACGAGCCAGCTCTTCATATTGTTGCAAGCAAGTAGAAGATGCCAGGTCGCTCTCTACGCCGCGGAGCCCTTGTCGCTGACAGCGACCTCTTCGCCTACCCAAAGGTGGATCTCCCTTCAAAGATCGTTGCATCATTTGGATCAGCACGCAGAACGTGACCGAGCCAGCGTATTCGCTGTCCTTTGATTTCATGCACGAGATCAGGAATTTGCATTAAATTTCTGATCTCGTGGTTGAAACGAACTCGGTATGTGCCATCGACGTTGCGTTTTGGGCCATATATCTCACCCATGATTCTTCTCTCAAATGTTAGAATCTTTCATACTCATCCGTCAAGAAGTCCAACTCTCACATCCATACATGACAACGGGTCTGATCAACCCTCGGTACAGTTCCAGCTTATCCGCATTTGCAAGATATTTTGATTTCAGCAGTGGGCGTAGAGGCAAGCCGAAACTTGATATCGTCTCTCACACTATTTTCGTGAGTAATGAGAGATCCAAGATACTTGAATTACTCCTCGAAACGTGTAGTTACCACTTCTGAAATCACTTGCGTCTTGGTCTCGAAAACCAGAGACTAGATATTTGGTTTTGGACTCGTTGAGTTTGAGACCAACGGAAGCTGAACACTGTTCCAGTGGATCAAGTATCTCTTTCACTCCGTTGCCATTTAATCCAATCAGACAGATATCATCTGCAAATGCAAGAAATTGATTGGATTTTCGAAATAAGCTATTGCCCTGAGGTGTTTCACTATTACAATGGCTGTATTCCAACATGAGATTAAAAAGTATCGCGGACAGCGCAGCATCTCCTTGTCGAACACCAGTAGTGATTGCAAAATATCTCGATAGCCTTTTCTCAACTTTAACACAGCATTGTGACTGCGTTACTGTCATTTTACACAGATGAATATATTTTTTCGGTATTCCTAAATATTCAAGCGCATACCATAGCCTCTCTCGATTGATCGAGTCATAGCCTTGCTTGAAATCTAGGAATGCCTGGTGTACCTCGCGAGATGTTTCGTAGTACTTGGAAAGAATTGATCAGTGATTGACCGATTTGGATGGAATCCTCCTTGGCAGTCACCAACAATTTCCTCCGCCAGATAGGTAATTCTTCCTAAGATGATGTATAACAGTAACTTGTATGCTGTGCATTTGTTCACAGGAGAATCGCGTTTTATATGCTCCTGTCCTCCCTGACTTGTACGAAAGTTTCCATCGTAGCTTTGCACTGACCAGATAATGGTTACTGCCTTCGAATTTTGCTGACGACCAATACGATCTCACGTCTTGGACAACTCAAGCCCGCCCTTTAGAAATCAACACATAGTCAATTTGGCTTCGGGATGTTTTACGTGGATGTGTCCATGTTTCCAAATGTTGTTATGAGGAAAGAATGTACTTTCCCCATTTTCGGTCGTAGTTTTTTGTCGGGAGTACAGACCTATATTATCGGATAAGTCGGTCTGATTTCTGCCAACTCTAGCATTAAATTCACCAATCACCAATCTAACACCGTGCTCGGGTATAGAGCCCATCAGATTATCCAATTTATGGTAAACCTTGGGGTTGGCTTACATTAGTAGGCGCATGTATCTACATACAGACAATTGACAGGTTGGCTAATTTCATGTGCAAGCGAAGCTTACATATTCGATTATCGACTGCCTGAAAGTCCAGTACATCCTTTTTTACCAACTTCAAGATTTCCGAGGTCATCTCCACTGTGTAGCAACGTATAGCCCTGGGATACATGGTCTCCACTTTTAGGCCATCGAATTTCTTGGAGCGCTACGAGTTCCAACCGATACTCTATCATACATATGTGATAAGGCCGTCAAACGCGCAGGGTTTTCGAATTGACTGCACGTTCCTCAATCTCGTTTTCAGGTATTTAAGCGAGGGGTCATTATTTTATGGTGGTATCCGGTTTTTTTTGTTTGTTGACATTTTTAACAGGTTTTGTTTTTACTGATGCGAGTCGTCAGCCCAGCGATCCAACCAGATTTAGCCTGCTACGACAAGCTCTGGCTACTTTGGTGGTATTCTATGGGTCTCATGTTTCGTTCGTTAGATTTACGAAACATGAATGCCCTTATCCACAGGGCTTTGAAGTACTGTCAGTATATTGTAGTACTGTCAATGATAGCTGCTGTTACATGTTTTTATCTAATATTTAGTTTATTTTCAAAAAAAAGTGCACCGTTATTCTCAGAAAGCTTTTGGTGTTCCAAATATCCGATTTGTTCTCTTCCGGAACATTATACATCGCGACAACGATCTTTATTAGAAATCAAAACTAAAGTAAAGATGCTGTTTGACTCAAGTTTACGGGGACAGAAAAAAAAAATTTAAAGTTAAGTTGATGTGGCTGCTATCGCACACTTAGACCATATTTGATCCGTTGTGATACCACTCTATACGGCTATAGGTCCGAGTCTTTCCGTAGAGCCATCTGCGCATTGCATAGCTCCATGTCAGTCCTATAGTACTGACATGGAAGATGGGTCGGCCCAAGGATTCTAAACACGACAGAGGATCCAGGTTATGTTTATTTTTCACCACCGATCGCACCGCCCAAACGATCGAAGGTGAAAAACCCATTTTGCATCCTGCCTCGAATCGGATTCGAACCCGGTACCTCCCGCTCCAACTGCCGCAGCTTTAACCACTGCGCCACCTGGGCGGTTCAAAAAAAAATAGGAGTGCAGTGTTGATTATTACACAGAGCAGACATGATTTCTCTGCTCTGTGTTTCACATCATGATCGTATTTGCTAGCGGTGACCTTGAATGACCTTGAAATAATCGTTTCGAAGATGTAGGCCAAAGTTAGGTTTTTCAAACTAGATTTTTTTATAAAACATTTCCGAGATATGAGCGAAATTGATATTCCCTTAAACAAATGAGTTTGTGCAAAGTTGTAATGTAAATTTTGCAACAACAAATAAAAATAAATAATTTCTATACTTATATTATTTTTAGTACTTTGAATGATTGTGAAATTGTTTATTTTATTGCTATGATAAAAAAATTGCATTAAGTAGTCTTGAGTTTTAATTATGATAAGATTACAACTATGTGTGAAAATGCGTTTTGTCATGTTGTAAATATTCGAGATGATGTTCGACCCAATGTACGGGTGGAGATTAGATTATGCAATACGACATACAGATCTACGACACTTTGGAAGAGGTGTAATTAAACGTTAGGCAGAAAACCTCCGCACTTATGCTAGCTGCAGTATCACGTGACCCACACACCTCAACACGTAATATTGCACTAGGAATATCTTAAACACATTTAGATAGATAAGAAATTCCATGGATATCACATTAGTTACCTGCAAATGATTTTAAAAACAAAACTACAATGTTGTCATTGGGTAAGGCAACAAATTGAAGAAAAACATTTTTCATTGTGTCCTTTGAAAAGTCAAGGCAACGTTTTAGAGTAACGGTAATGTAAATAGCCAAATGGATTTACATTATTCAAGTGACGTAAATCTACATTGGATGGGTTTCATAGATCATCAACATCGTTGGTTTTTAAATGTTTCAAGTAGATTTTCCCAATTTATTGGCATTTTACTACGAAAATGACATGAAATCTGGGTTCAGTTGCGTGGTGCACCTCATTTTGGTACAGCTTCGCAACAACTATTATATTTAATGTTCCTGAATAAATTGATTGGAGGAAATGCCCTACTTCTTTTCCTCCACGTTCACCCGATAAAAATATGAATTGTTTTTATGAGGAAAAGTGATAAATGTATCCTACTTTAATCGACCTTCTACTTCAGAAAATACGAGACAAAAAAATTAAATATCTATTGGTAACAAATCCGATTATTTTATCGAATCTTCTATTATTTTGAATCAAAATTACAAAATTGATTCAAAATAATCGGGTTGAATAGATCGCAAATCTGTATACAACCAACCTCTAGAGTGTTATGCCCGGATTTATTTTTATTTAAATCGGTTTGTCAATGGTGAACACTAAAAATAATGTTGGTTGAAGTTTCATGTGGAAATTCCAGAAAACTTCTTTAAATCCATACTGCAATAAATTCAACCGCTTCAAGCGGTTTGGTAGTTACTACTGGGAATTTATGAATCGTGTTTTAGCTCCCCACATTGATTTTATACAGATTTGTGAATTTATACATAATAACACATGTTTATTGTAATTATTTTTAAGATAAGTGTTTTTAGATCGGATATTTTTGTAGGATACATTTTGGCAGCGACAATTAATCGATTAATATAAAATTTGTAACTTTCGGCTTAAATACCAAAAACATTCCATTATCGAATTTTTTCATATATGTTGGGACACATTCGTGGTTTCCTCATAATCATCAATACTTCTCCAGAAAAAGCCATACAAGCTGTTGCTTTATTGCTAGAAGGACACATTCAAAGATAAGTCACTTGTAAAACAAACACGAGTCAATCTTCTATCTCAAGACTATACAGGAGTTTTCAGGAAACCGGTATTTTGAATCGGGGTTCTCATACCAGTTGGCATCGGCGAACATTTCAGAAAGATGATCGTTTTATCGTCATAAATTCACTACAAAATTGCCATCTAATTGGCGCCGAAATTTAACGAGAGCTATAAGACAAGTTTGCGATATAGCTGTCAGTCACGCATCAATTGGAGCATCGTGTAGAATATGACTACATGATAGTGGTAAAAGAGGTCTACCACTGTCATGTCTCGTACGACAACGATTCGTGCATCGTGTAAACTATCACTTGAGGGAAAAAGGAATCTTGGTTTCGTATCTAGCCATATTCTCTTTGGTTGTTGTACCATACTGGCTATGTAGCAAAATACCTTTAAAAGTACTGAACCAATTTTCATGCTAATTTGTGTCCTCTTGAAGTACAAATATCAGGATTCCAAAAGATAATATCTTCTATCAGTTAAGATTTCTTATAAATAATAAAGATAATAATAATAAAGGACAA
Source organism: Tipula lateralis (assembly GCA_963932295.1). Taxonomy (NCBI): domain Eukaryota; kingdom Metazoa; phylum Arthropoda; class Insecta; order Diptera; family Tipulidae; genus Tipula; species Tipula lateralis. The sequence continues at coordinate 115,673,883 of OZ010738.1, forward strand.
TATTTTTTACGAATCCCTACTATTGAAAATCGTAAAATTCGGACTATTTTCCCACCACTCAGGCTCGTTTGGCTCATTGTAACATCCCCTCCCAGATGTATGTATACTCTCAGTCTGGAAATTTTTTTATTCTTCATATGATGCCCAAGATATCCGGTATCCTCAAAGTTGTCAGTTTGTCCTTAAATAGGAATAGTGGTCCAAAGCAGTGAGGTTTATGAGGAGAGTGTGAAGAAGAATAGCACAAGAAGTGCTTGACAGTTTATTTTTCTCCTACCCCATACTCAATTTGCGATGTTCCGATTTATTCATTTGGAACATTAATTCAGAGAACAATGTCCCATGAGAAAAATTCAAGGACTGGAATCTTTGCTGATTTATTGTTCCAGTAAATATTTTGGATAGGAGAAATACGGTTGTCCCATCTCTTCTCGTGCAGATTTTTAGAGCGGACTAATGTTTAATAGTGGAAGCTGTACCTAAACGAGCATATTTATCAGCCAATACGTTTCCTTTTCTTTGATATCTATGTTACCAGGTACCCCGAAGTCTAACTTAATTCAAACTAATGAAAATGGAGGATGTGAAAGCAGTTCGAAGCGTAATTCATGCATTGTCTAGATGGAAGAGAACATTTTTCTTCATCAACTCTCCCTTTTTGAAAAACATCCAAAAACAAAATGGCCATGCCCGTTGATAAAACCGTCTTAGTTTCCTTCGGTGAAGTTGGAATTCACTGTTTAGACTGTTCTTTGATCTCCGTGTTTACTGATGGATCCATATTTCATCCACAGTACTGAAACAACGCAAAATCTTATTTTTAATTTGTTTGAACATCGCCAAACCTGCCTTTGAAGTTGTCACATGTGTGCATTGTTGGTAAATTTAAAGCAAACGCGTCTCACAACACGCGGATAGCTTTTTCATATTCAAATGTTCCTGTAATATATTGCGCACACGTTCATCTGAGAAGCTTATAGTTTCAGCCATCTCGCACACTTTCACACTGCTGTCTTGCAATACCGTATAATGGATTGTGTCAACCATTTTTGGTGTGGTGACTTCATTTGATTTGAGCATCCTGAAAGTTTGGTATCAGTTTTGCGTGTACGTCCACGCAGTTGAAGCGGGAGGTACCGAGTTGGAATCCTGAGAGGGGCAGGACGCAAAAGGGATTTTTCACCATCGATTGCGATCAGTGGTGTGAATGAACACATTCATGACTCCCTGTTGTAGTGTAAAACTCATGGACCAACCCATCTTCCACGTTAGTACTATAGGCTGGAATGTTAGTACCTTTCTATGTGCAGATGGTTCTACATAAATCGGATCTGTAGCCGTACGTCATCGATTTGGCCGAAATGCCGTAAGGTAAATAAGCGAACCTCGAAAGAGTACCTTGAGCCCCAAAACAGATATGAAAGATAAAAAACAAAATAAAAATAAAATGTTTATTAGCACGTGAAATTCGCTTTTTCCATGCTTGCAAAAACCAATCTGTTTTCAATGGCTGTCAAAACTTAACTAACTGACAAATCTGTTTGAAAATTTTAATTATCTCTAGTAACAGATGATATTGTCACATGACATCTGTGATTTGTGATTTTACCAAATTTCTCACTCCGCCCTCATTATCGTCTCGAAACCAAGTTCCAATGAAACAAATCCTGAATTTGCTTCGCTGTCACCGGAGAGGTTGGATAGACTGTTGCAATCCCATTTGTACTTTTCGGTTATAATTACAAAAGCTGGGTTGGTTGAATTAATTAATTCTACTATTGTATAGTTAGAAAAATTTCTTGAGACACTTTTACTTGACTTGATAGTAAACAAACATTTAAACTAATCAGGTTTAATAATATCTTTAAGCATATGATGATGACGTTGTGAAAACGAAAAATTAATTTTGACGCATTTTCATCAGCCAAAGCATAAAATGTGGGTGGTTAAAATCTAACGTAGTGTATATAAGATGAAACTCTATTGTAAGTGCACAGTGCGAAAAACAATAAATAAATTTTCTTCTTCGCCAAGGACAGCGACTGCGATATTTTCGTATCATATATAAGATAAAATTCGTGTAAAATTTTAAGTACTCGTATGTAAAGTATAACCTACTCGTACATAAATATGTACATACACAGTACATATACAAAGACTGTTAAAATTGGTCGATTAATATACGCTTAAAGTAAGAATACAAAAACAAAAATCGCGAACTCGTATACAAGTCACGGTTTAACCGGCTATATACACTAAACGCACACAGTAACAAATTCTGAAATTGAATTCTATTCTTATATTTATATTTTCATTTATCGTTGTGGTTGTGTTTTTATTATTTATAAATAAAAATAAAAATTTCCTAACATTTAAGTTTCATTCGATATTAGAATTTTGTCGTTGACGGATCGCAAAAAAAAATAAAAAGCGCATAAAAGTTAAAAAAAAAAAATATAAAATAAAATAAACAAAATCATTAAATAATTTATGTGCGGTTTAAGAACAATATCATCAGTTATTAATTAAATAATTGATGAGATTTAATTAATTTGGACCAACTTTTAAAAAAAGTGAAAATTCAATTTTTAATAGGATACAGTGAAAATATAATTGTGTCGCGAATTTTTAAATTCGCGAAATTTTTTTTATTTAAATTTAAAAAAAAGAAATAAGCTCATTTATTTGGTCTATAAACGGAAATTAAAATTAATAATTTATGAAAAGAAAAAAGAATATATTTTTTTAATTCTAAACAAAAAATTTGCTTAATTTTGACAAAAAAAACAACAACAAAAAATTAAATCAAATAAAAAAATAATTAAAAATGGATAAATTACATAAAAATTCATCTCAAGTGCCTTTGGCACCAAAAGATTACTCGGTAAGTGTTTGTATTATTTTCACCACCCCCAAACCTATCGATTTAATTTAGTTCAATGTTATCGGCGTGTTATCAAAAAAAAAAATTTTTGTTTTTCACATTTCCATGGAAATTTTATTTAACGGTTATTTAACGATACATCTAACAATGGCATGTGGGATTGTTTATACACGTAAATTGTGCAATATTTATGTATATCCGATCGCACACTTTTACCTAACCGAAAATGGAAATTTTCGCAGAAAAGATCACACACATCCAATTTTATATTTCTGTATATGTAAATCAGAACATGAAAATCTCATATTTCGCGAAACGACATTATTCAAAATATGTATATCAATAATTTGCATATCAAAGCAAAAGTAAGTAACAAAAATTGTATATCAGGGTTTACTAACCCAAACAATTTGTCGATATGATCGCGTTGATCGTGACATTCGTTGAAAAAAAAATAAAACAAATTTCCTGAATCGAAAACCGTTTGTGTGTGCCAAAAGTTTTATTCTCTTGGCGTCGAATGATTGATGTGTCTTGTATATGTACGTCTATGTATCGTTATGAATGTGAACACATAAGAAAACATGTTGAAGATGTTTTCAAATCAAGGTAAAGGACGCAGAAAATAATATGTTCGTGATTTGTTTTGTTTTTTTTTTTGGCAACCAAACAACTACGTATGTGTGTTTGTGTCTGTGCATATTTGAAAAAAAAATTATGTACCAAATTTAGTACATTCCAACTTACGTTTACTGTTCGGCTGACTATGCAACATATTTATAGGAATTTTGTTTCATTCGCAATGCGCCGCGCGCGCAAATTATTTAACTGCATTAAAGAATTTTTTTTTATATTAGCAAACCGCTCGCTCAGCAAAAAGTGAAAGTGAAAAATTTTCCATTGTTACGTGGAATTTTACTGGTGGTGCGCGTTTTGACTGCCAAAGGTGGTAGATGACCTTGTCTCGTTTAGATATAGAGTGGTGATATTTACGAACCCTTCGGTATATAAATAACACAACAATTCGTATTTCGAGGGTCGAAACAACAAAATGTTGTCATTTTCCTGTTTACAATTTGCATCAATATTTAGGAATAAATAAGGGTTGATACGTAATGCCGGATTTGTTTTTTGCCCAATTACGCGCGTGGTTTGCGTATATTGAAATTCGAAATTTGGATTGCATCATTAGAATATATATGTAGCTTATCGTATAAGAGGGGACATATGTTGTATGTTAATAAATCGTTTATCTCAAACTTTATCAATTTCAATCACTATTAGAGGTATGAATTCGACATATGTTCTGTTTTGTGTATACCTTGTTTACATTTGATATGAGTGACGATTTTCCGAAATGCTTTGAAAGTTAACCGAAAGCTTTAAAGTTAATATGAGGAAAATAAGGCATTTATGATGCACACTCACTGTGTCAAACAACGGTTCAATAACGATGACGGTTCAATGACGAAAACTGAGTTTATTTGTTTGGTTTATCTTAAGCATTCCGTTCGAAATTACCTTATAAGGTTCTCCACCTCACAATAATTTTTCCAACTTCAGCATAGTAAGTTTTTCAGTTGATCTTGCAGACACAACTTTGTAAGTTTTATAATCCATTTTCATTACTCGTATAGTTTCTAATGGTCAAGTATCTAAGTTTGACAGTTGCAACTTTAACCCAAATTAGAATTTTATTTCAGATTGTTTCAATCTCTATACTATGAAAAGCTCAATCAGTATTTTTTTTCAAGACAGCTAAATTGTTAGAAAACTGTCAGTGTCACACCGATATTTAACACCAAAATGAGTACTTATAAAGGGTGGGCCATTTATAAATGTATTATAATAAATCAAAAACGGTTTGAAATTTAGCCAAATTTATTTTTTTGTTGAGTACAATTGTTCTCGATCGGACCACTTTTCGAGCACTTTTCGAGTGTATGAGGTGGCATCTTGGCGATGGCATCACAAATGTTGGCGTTCAAATGCCTTATTGTCTCTGTTTCGTCGACATAACACTTGTTTTTAACGGTGCCCCACAGAAAATAGTCCAATGATGTTAAATCGCAGCTTCTTGCTCGTTAATTGACATCACCAGTTCGGCTAATTAAACGGTCATAAAACGTTTGAGGCATTAAATCGATTGTGGCATGACATGTGTGGCAAGTTGCACCTAACATCCTGTTGGAATCAAACATCGTTCACATCAATACCATGAAGGGCGGGCGCAAAATCGGTTATCATGGTGCGATAGGTGTCCTCATTGATCGTAATGGTTGTTTCGTCCTCATTCGATATCTTTAATATCGGGTGTATAATAATTTCACGAACTTTTACAATAAACTTGCGTATACCGGGCACTGTTGGGGAACAAATTTTGTGTAACTTCCGACCAATTGTCTTTGTTTTGGAAATAAATTTCCAATAAAACCCAACCTTGCTCAAGCGTAAATCGATTCATTTTGTTCAGTGGATATAATATACTGAATTTTGTGACAGCATAGAATAACATAAGTATTGCCAGATTCTAAATAACCGGTGGTTCAAATTTAAGCCGATAAATGGGCCACTCGTTATGTCGTTTCAACTTAATATGTGGCACGGTGTTACCCTGTTCAAACTGTTTAAAGTTTTTGATACAAGTGTGTCTCATCAGAAAATTTGAGAGATTATTTTGTTTTCATATGAAGGCTGAACCGAAGCACTTTTTGAACTAAAATTTGCTTTCAAGTACCAAAATTTAACGACAAGGCTATACTCACTTTGGCAAATAAATGTTCAGAATTTTCCAACGTTGTTGAAGCGTAAATATATAGTTTAATTTTGAACCGCGAAGGTTTACTACTATAACAAAGTTAATGTTTTGAGTGTGTTAGCGAGGCCAAAGTCAAGTAATAGGTAGTTTAAAAATAAATTAACGAAATGATGACCAATGAAATAATTTCGTCTGAATAGATCTGGATTATGGACCAGCTAGGAACATTGACACTTACCTAGTCTTGTGTAGGTCAAACAAAATAACACAAATAGTTGATACAATATTTCCATCCTGTTGGAACTAATGTCGCAATTCAAAAACCGACACCAAACAGTCATTATTATACAGTACTTTTGTCTACGAAGTTCTCTGAATCTAAAATCTAGCAGATTTACTTATTTACAACGACGTCGATAGTAAATATTTTTAACTCCACCAAACCCAAGCCTAGAAGCCATAACTAAGTTTGGGTCATCAGAAGAGGTGTTGGTCATATTCTGCACCTTTGCGTTCTTCATCCGTTGGAAGATTACCGCATAGTCATGCTTTCCAATTGATTTTATATTTTTGATAAAATCCTTAAAATCAAATTTTTAATTTTATTTTAATATAATTTATATATAACATTGTAATTTCACCCTGGTTATTTGAACATAATTGTTCAGTTTATGTCTCGTTGTCTCAGTTCTAAGCTTGATAAGGTCTAACTCATCGAAACGACCTCTGAACTCTAGTTCAGAACTTATTCGAACTATAAATGTGACCGCCCGGTTTAAAAGATTTACATCTGCCCTAAATGCTAAAGTTTGATACTGGCGTGGTCACCAATACACCCATTGTGATGTACCTATTTGTTATTGCTTAGTTTGTGGAGCTCCAGCGATGCTACAAGTATATTGCGTAGTTATAATTGTATCACCCCTGGATAACAGTGGATTGATTATTTGTTCAAGGTTTTTGAAATATTGGTTCAATTTTTCCATACAGCGGAACAATATTTTGACTATACCGAGGGTTCAGAAAGCAAGCTCTCGTGTACTAATTTGGATGAGAGACTCATAACGTTATGGAAAATAGTTCATTATTCTTTGCACTTATATGAAGCATTTTATTAAGTTTGATACTGTAAAAAATGAACTACCACTACCAGCTTAAACTGCTTCACATGTTCTTTAGATTCAGTTCGATAAGATCAATATCGTAATTCTATTGAGGAGATATAGTGAAGATAGATATAGTTTAAGTTGATGCGTAACATTCAAATTAGAGTGATAGATAGTGTGCGGTCCGACAAATAAAAGCACAGAGCTATCACATCCTACATTTAGCCTAAGTTGACCGCCTGAGTACTTTATTGATTAACAAATGAAATCCAAAACATTGTTTACAGTAGTTTTGAATCTTTTCCCTTTTGTTTGGTTTTATAGATACTATCAGCTCCACAGTATTTTAGTTGAATATCTAAATAGAAGGTGACCTATCAACCCGCCTGTTTTAAATCAGAAAAACAAACGAACATTGCGGTTTAAGGTAGAATATGAAAGTTGATTCTCCAGATTCTAATTAAGACTGAAGAGTTAGTAGATAAACGTTATCAGATAGATTTTCCGGTGTACTCAGCTCTTCTCTAAATTTTTGGGATAAGGATAGATACAATACTTCAAAATGTACAATACTCGTACTTTAAATATATAAGAATTGTGGAAGGTAGTACAGTATAACTAATCCACCGATAAGTATCGCCTCGATTACACCTGGTGGCAAAAACTTTGCAACTAATTGACCGTATTATTTAAGCCCGCATTTTGTGATAATAACGAAGCTTGTGCAATTTGCAAAATTTCATGTTTTGGTTTTGGATGTGCCTTCGGATATGAATGTATGATGTCGTGATATACGGTCAAATAAAACAGTTGTCCATGTTATGAGGTCTCATGATGTTGCTTGTAAGCTGTTCGGTTTTTAAAAGGTATCTATAATCTAGTATGTGGTACTATCTTCGGTAATAATTTCCGCCGACGTATGTCGATGAATACCCAAACGCTTTTTGACCGTTGCCAGCTAATTAAATAAACAATATCGCTTTTATTAATAATAATTTATTGTTTCTATAATTACTTTTCAGTTGTAACCCGTATTTGCGAAAATATGTACCGACGTAGTAAAAATCGTGTGTAAATTTACAATTACACTCGTCTAGTGCATACACGTATGTATGGGTTGTTCGTTTCTGACTCAAATCGCAATTTAAATTGTCACCTTGGAATTAAATTACCGCAAATAATATAAAAACTACATAATTATGGATATACAATTTCCGGAAATGACTAAAAGCGGTTTAAGTAAAGTTTTTCTCCGTATTCTAATTTACAGGCATCACTCATGCAAAGCGTTTGTGTTGTTGAATTTGACTATTATGAAGTTCTCAACAATTTGTAATAATAGACAGTTTTCATAATCAGATGATCAACCAGATTTGTACTATGAATGATGCACGAGATGAAACTTGGCATATAGTTAACATACACGTGAACTACAACTAATCCATTTCAATATATAGTTTCATTGCTATTATTCCATTTATTATTTATTTATTGTAATAAATTTAAATAAATAGTGTGAACAATTGTATAAACTAAAGAGTTATAGATAAAATAGAAATTGAAAACAAAAAATTTAATTTCCATAAAAAATCCGCTTATTTATTGTTCACATGTCGTACGGTTGATGGGCACGATTGATTAGTGACACAATCCATATCTGTCGCGTAGCATGTATGGTTTATAATTGCAATAATTGTACGACGTTCTCCTTTTGAATGGGGGTCACACCATTTTAAGGACGTGCTATAGTTAACATACAGTTTGCTGAAAGCTTAGCAATTCTCACCCTGTGTTGATCACCAACTGTATGAATATTCATCGTCAACTTGTTGCTTTGAGTCTTTTCACCATGCGGATTACCCAAAATAGTCAGTTTAGCCGGCTCGGTTAAGGTGTCGGCTATACTCCTAAATATGGTTTATTTCTATCTGTAGTTCGCTATTCTACATACTAAGACGTAACACATAAGTCATAGTTTAACAGAAAATGCTAATAGGCACTCCTTTTTTTAGTGAATCTCTAAAAGAATCTCTTGACAGATTTAGATCTAATACAGAACAGACTCGATATTAAACATGTGGTGAAAACCGATGATGTGAATTTTCATAGTAAGGTGATCTTTTTATAGTCAAACGGTAAATGATTTGCTCACAAACACAAAGCATTGAAAAAAGATCATAACTAACCTTCCTGCGACTAGATAATGGTCCAATACTCAGCAGTAATGTTACAATATAAAGGTGTTTGTGTACTTCGGTAAAGTAGCCACAGATTGCTTATATTCAAAATCGATACCACTCCCAGGTAGGTGAATTGCTTTTTGCGATTACATTGGAGTACCTACTCTCCTACTTACTCTTATATTTTACGATGCTGGTTAACTTTAAAGCTTTATCGAGAAAAATCTATGTCTAAGTGAGAAAGGCTAGTAGAGATGAAGAGGAATCAAGTGTACTGAACGTGGAGATTATGACCTAATCCGAATTAAAAAAACCTCGCATTGAGATCGAGTTAGCTCGATCGCCCCGTAGTTAGCTCAATCCACCCACCACCACCACCTTTTGTCAATAAGCCTTTCTTGACAACATTTCGTCATTTAGGAAAAATCATAAAGCTTGTTGTAAAAATTGTATGTTGTTGTAAATCCGAATTGTTATAAAATCTAGGCCGGTCTCGATCTGATGACGTCATTTAATGACTGCGTAATCGAAAAGATCAAATCCATCTCATCAGGCATATGCTACCAGCCTTGATGTTCAACTGTGCAATTCGTATATATACGTTAAGTTGTGATGCGACAGTACTAGTGAATTACAAAGAATTTAACTCGAAATATCGATTTTTATTTTAATATGGCGTGAAATAATTTAATTGTATCTGTTGGAGTTGCTCAGAACGCCACTATTTTATAATTAGAAACGTTGAGACATAAATCCTGTGGCACATTGAGTATAGTGTCTGAATTTTTCATTTCGCTAAAAAAAATCACATTATCTTACTGTACGCTTACACGGGTATTATAGCCAGCCCGAATCTGGTTTATATACTGTTTAAAATAATTGTAAATTCCCTTGTAAAATGGTTTGGTGGGCACATCTTGGATTTATATACTACAGTTGTTTTGAGCGTGTCCCTATAAGTAAGGGGTAGGATGGGAATTAAGAGACCAATCTGGATTTCCTTGGAATTTTAATTTCAACCTTGTGCAATGTTTATTTTATATCTTTATAATTTATTTGTATACTTTCATCTTGATCAAACGAATATCATGAACATCGATGGTGAGATTTAATCTTTTCTTTGTAATATTTGAGTAACATCTTTTATTTAAAATTTCTCCAAAGCAATTTTTTACTTTTGCTTCTTCCTACTGACAAGATGGATTCAGGTTGTTTAGTATGACTTAAATTAGTCAAAACTCAAAACTGTTTTTCCAGTCATAGGAGTCGCATGATTTGTTATGTGATCTATTTATTTGGCGTTTTAGCAATACCTTTCATTCGTTCCGACTGTAGGTATATGGCCAATTATTTCCATTTCCTCTAACATTTTCCATTCGATTAAGTCTTTCCACTCTTTCCAAACATACGGAGTATCTTCCTAATATATAATCAAATCTTCCTCAATCTGTCAATGAAAGGATCTTCATTGAAATATTGCAGCCGTCCTTCTTTCAGATTGTAGTGTGCGTTTCCAACTGAGATTATATTTCCTTTTGCTTTGTTGAACATTACTTTCGCCTATGTGTTTGGAACACGAGGAGTGTATTATAGTCAATATCCAAGGTCTTGACAAGTGATGCTGACTAAAATATGTGCTCTTTCTATAACAATTATACAATTTTTTTTAAAAAGGTGCTTAGCTTCGTTTGTTGGTATAAACTTCCCTTTAAAAATGTCTTCACAAAAAGGAATCGTGGACTATTAAATCTGATAATCGTGCGTAGACCACTCATTGTCATTTTATAAAATAATTTCAGTCGAAACTGATCGTTTAGTAATTCTATTGTTAAATTGGTCAAGTTTCACTGCCTTGTGTGGAACCACATTTTAACCAAGGCAAATTATCAATCATGGTACGATGCTGCTTTTGATGTAATAACAAATACGTGACATTTATCATTAAACCAGAAATTTGTTCAGCTGCTCATCTTATACATTATGGTCCACGCTTGTGCTTGCCTGCTATAATTAATTATAGGTTTTGATTGCACATTACTTCTCCTTAAATTTCGTTATAATATTTCTTGTCTCTTATTGATTGGTTTTATATTACGAAGAACTGTTGTTTTTTTAACAACTCCATTAGATATTTGTAAATCGATTCGTGATTATCTTCTTGGGTTCATCATTGATCTTCGATCAAAATTCTTTAGCTTTAATAATACCCCTAATTTCAACTAGATAACTATTATCAATCTATTGGGACTTATTATTCTGCCTCCAAAATGCGGTGCTATCGTAGTCGTAAATATTTGCAAATATTACATTCCGCAGGAAACCGATCTGTCGGACGCGCTCAGCTATGAAGGTGCTTAATTAAGACAATGCAAGAGAAAGCCGGTAAGTAGTCTCGAGTGACCTTATTACTAGATACCTAAAAAAATGCCCATAAAGAGATAATTATTTTAGGTTGTTTATCTGAAAGGAGTGTAATCCACTCGTTTTAATCTTTAATTCACATACAAGTGATATTATTTGAGGTGTTGCTGATTCTAAAGAAATAAACCAAATACGGAAGAATCCTTTTATAATGAAAGACTTAATAGGTCATCGAAATGGTGCAAAAAAAATTCTTTAAAAAGCTTTCCGTAGTATGTCGAGCTTTCATAATGTTGATGTTAAGAAGTACCCTAATTAGTCCTCTGAAAGTCTTTTACTCTCCGACTCAAGGAAGCCGGCTGCATAACAGTAATATTTAAGTGTAATTCTGTTCGATTAGAAAGTTCCAACCTAATTTTATATTAACTTATAGGTTGGACTATTATTAGCAAAATTTTGCACATGCCAACCAAGTGATAGGTGCCAAAAATATAACGTTCGCTCTTGATTAAAGTGTGTAGAAGACAAAAATATCGAGAAAATTCCGAAGTTTCTTAAAACATTTTCACTACAAACGAGTATATGAAAAGTTGGCGCCTCTATTATGCATGCATACATACAAGCTTGTGTGAACTTCGATGCCAACAAAAATATGTCTTATAAATATATCTATCAAATCACAATACATAGTATAACAATTAATTTAGCCAAGGATTATGAAATGCGAACTGACTAATTACCCGACAATAAATTATAATTAAATTGTAAATTATTTTATCAAGGTGCTGACTATATATACACTCGCCTATTTATATACGTATAGTATAACCTAAAAAAGCGAAATTATTTCGCGCGATCGTCTGCGTCACGCGCATATTTAAGCAAAAGAAAAACATAAATTTTTCACTCTCGTGCGATGCCAAAACAAAATTTTCATCGTCTTACGTAAGTAGTTTAAAACTCACCATTTGATTGTAAACATTCCGTCACGTGTCTGGTACCGGATTATATAAAAGTCGCGAGAACTTTTTTTTTTCAAAAATTATTTTTAATTTTATTATTTAAAAAAAAATTTGTTTAATGAAATCCGAAATTAAAATTAATTTTTTTATAAAAATAACATTTTAGTTTATTATCTCGTTGGATGATTTAATTTGTTATGTAATTAGTAGAGTTGCACTATATACACATAGTTGAGCTTAAGGTGGGTGTGTATACACATCGAACCATGACGTTTGTGTTTACACAACATATTTTATGTTTCTTCTGGTCATTTGACGTATACCATTCGATTGGCGTCACAGTTTAGCGAACGAAACGGGTGCTTGTCGAACATTATAATCCTTAAGTATATGAATCTTGTTAACGTATTCAGACAATCATCTCGATGATATAGTGTAAAGTTTAGTTATTAAACTTGTGATTGTTCTTCTGTTGCCCTTACGTTTGTTGAGGGCTTACTGTACAGCGTATTATTTGCAATTAACTCATATTAATTTCGCACGAATGTAATTTGCAAACTTTAGTAATTATAAAATCAACATGAGTGACGCCAAACAATTAAGATTTACACAATTGCGGTTTTTAATGAGTACTTTAAAAAACTATCTGGTATCAACCTATAACCGGTCATCAAATAAGAACTTATTGTTTTAATTAAAATAAACGAATGACCGTGTCAATTAACTGGAACGCCATATTTACATATTTGTTGAGGTATACACCCTGTTATTAGGTGTACAGTAGTGCTTCTATAATTTTTATTGGCTAATCCTGATTGGACCACGTATCTAAACCTGGATTGCTTATATTGTTATTAGGCAACCACAAGATGAAAGCTTAAATCTGTTTTGCTACAAGATTATTTGTTCTTAACCCAATTTGTGCAAAAGATGAATTGGTCTAAACCTATTTTGGTTAAAATAATAGTTGGTTTAAAATAATCGAGAACTGGTATAAAATTAATTTGTCTAAAAGTTTAATTCTATTTATATAAAAACCAAACTGTCTTGAAAACTAAATGGTCTAAAATATTACATTTGTCTAACAGAACAGTTGGCTTAAGATAAATTGGAAGTTAAAATAAAATCTTTCTTAATTGTAATTGGTGAAACCTATTAGCTTTAAATAACAATTGGTCGAAACAAATTATATAAAACAATAATTGGTCTAAAGTAATTTAGACCAATTATTTTTACATAATGAAGTTAAACTAATTTTCTGAAAGGACTAATGGTCTAAACAAACATTTTCTGAAACGACATTTAGTCTATATTAATTTACCTGACTCAATTTTAAAAACTGGTATAAAATAAATGTTGTTTTAAAGAATAATTAGTCTAACATTAATTGGCTTTAAGTAATTATTTGAAAATAAATTTGGCCTAGTGAGTAATTGATCTAAGTTCAATTGGTCTAAAATCGCTTAGCCTTAAAAATAATGTCTTAAAATATTATTGCTCTTAAATCAATTTTTCCAAAAGATCAATTGGTCTAAAATAAATTTAAATAACAGAACAATTAGTCTTAAATCTAATTGTCGGAAAGAAGAATTGATCTAAAATTAAATTGTTTAAAATATTATATAATATAATTGGTCTAAAAATAAATTGTTTTAAAGAATAATTGGTCTAAACATAACTTGTATTAAACAATAATTGGTCTAAAATCAATTTAACTAAAAGAATAATTGTTCCTTAATACGATTTAGAAGGAACTATTAAATAGCTAATTTTTTAGAAGGTAAACGCATCGAAGCTAAAGTGTTTGTCCTAAATTTAATTTGTTTTAAGAAACAATTGATCGAAAATCTATTTTGCTTATTTTACAATTAGTCTACAATCAATTGATATAAAAACTCAATCTTAACAACCATTGGTCTAAAATAAACTCGTCTAATTAGTTTAAAATCAATTGGTCTAAAATCAAAGTCTAAAATCATTTAAAACCCATTCGGTGTTTTATGTAGTCAAAGACCGCTCAGGTGGCGCAGTTGTTAAGCTACGGTAGTTGGAGAGGGAGGTACCGAGTTCGAACTCTGATAAGGGTAGGATACAAAAAGGGATTTTTCACCATCGATCGGTGGTGTGAATGAACACATTTGGATCCCCTGTTGAGTTTAGAATCCATGAGCCGTCTCATCGTCCATGTCAGCACTATAGGCTAACATGCAATGCGCAGATGGTTATACGTAAATCGGACCTATAGCCGTACATATAGTGGTATCACAACGGACCGTCAACGGTCTAAGTGTGCGGTAGCTGCCATCCAACAAAAAAAATGTAGTCAAAAGTATAATATGTTGTCTGAAGATTCGTCGATTGTTAAACACGTGTTGAAACGCAAGCGCTTGGGTTGTACCTCCAAATCTACAACTCTGTCAAAATCAGTACTCGAGCTTTAACAACGCTGAAATTTGTGTCCTTTATCAATATTGTCACTAACTTGTCTCATATGAATGATAAAATTTCCTGTGTTTTAGTTAGACCGAACCGATGCCCTTTGTTAGGAAACAATCCGACTCTTAGAGGAATTGAAAATGAAGTCAGTCATTTGTTTTTGAGACTCGTTGGAGGTAGGACATAAGATGGTTTATATTTGGTTTTTCAAAATTTGAACTGGTTTCAAAACTACGATGGATGTTTTTGTATAACTAAGCAAAAGAAAGGTAATGCAAAACGAATCTGCTATGAAGGTCTGACGAATGCAGAAAGTTAATAAAATTCTCGAGATCTTGATTAATCTCGACCCATTCTTTGATTTCATATCAATGCTATATAGGAATGAAGCATTGAATTAGAGAGTGTGAAGGTGATCTTTATAAATCGGACCTCTGCGTGTGAATCTTCGATTTACCTGCCCTACATTATATTGTGCCAACACTTGCCAGATGCACACTATCAGTCCCGAAATCTGATTGTTCTTATAATGAAGTCCAAAATATCTGGTATCCTCCAGATCGTCAGTTTAACCTCAAAATAGAAATTTTGATTCAAAGCAGTGCAGTCTATGGGAGAGTATGAAAAGCAGGAGCACAAGAAGTGTTCAACAGTTTCTTTTTCTCCACATTGTTTGCAGTTTGCGATGATACTAATTTTCATTCGAAAAATATTATTCAGGGAGCAATTTCTCGTTTAAGAGATAATGGCGTCACCCCTAAAGTAGTTCCCAGATACTTGACTTTCGAATAGGGTGGGATCGTATGTGCTCCAATTTGTGGAAGATTAAAGTTTCCCAAAGTCCTACTTGTAGTAAAAAGAACCATCTCAGTTTCTTTGGGGTTGACTGATGTGATAGACCATGGTTACAACACCAGGCCACAAAGCAATACAAATGTGCATGTGGTCACATATAACAACCGTATATTTACATACCAGTATTATGGCGATGTCATCAGCATAACCCTAGCAGAAAAATAGGTGGTCGTATAGTTGGAATAGGAGTGAGTTGATCACAAGACACCACAATAGTGGAGACAGAACCCCACCATGTGGACATCCCTTCGGGCGGTCACCGTCCTTGTATCACTACCTAAGTCTGCTGTAATTCTCCTTGACCTAAGCATGGCGCTAAATTACTGAGTTAGTGTGGTCTCTTTTACTGGCAGATGATGACTAGATTATTTCACTGTCGCTTTAACAAAAATAACATAAGCCTCAAAATTACTTGCAGAATAGGTTATGACGAAACTGGAAATTTTCCTCATTTCGCAACATAAACCAATCCTTACTTCATTTGAGCTAGTTTCAAGTGGAATACTATACGTCGACATTATTAGGGAATTGAGAGTTGTCGTAAAACCATTTGTCAAAGATCAATCATGTTTCAAGTCGAAATTGACACTTCTAGAACCTTGAAAAGTGTTTCGTAAAAGTAATAATCACTATATAGTAATAAGTGCACCAACACGTGAGTTACATCCATTTTTTTCCTAGAATCTGAAATCCAAATACTAGATTTCAATAGAAATATGATAAAACCAAATAGATTAAATTACTGATTACAGTAACAATAATAATTCTGTCTAAGATGTCTGTCATTAATCGTTTCACACACATCATTCAATTCCGCCGTACACCGGTCTTGTAAACTAATACATAAGTAAATGTACAGTTATACGAACGATTCTACGAAGGTAATAAAAATTTCATTGCTAGCGTAATCTCATATATAGATTTATGTCTAATCTTAGATGATTCTTCAAAGATTTATCTTGTGTAATTATGCATTAAGATAATTATATATTTTGTAACTTGTTACACTCGCATTGTTCCAAATAATATATGGGAACTTGGCAAATTGACAAAAGTATTTTTAACGAAATGTGCAAACACTATGCAATGCATTCCCGTATATGTGCTCAAATAATTGTTGGCACATATATGGCAATCGCCGAGCTATAAAGCTTAAATTAATTGCTTCGTTGAATCAAAACGTAAATAAGTATTTTTCCTTGTCAAGGTCATACACAATGTCTGTGTGTGTGTATATATGCAAATTATTTATAAACACATAACATTAACCGCCTATAATTGTCTAATCACATCATCCATTCATTCATTCATAACAAAATAAAAAATATTTTCAATTTATTTTTCGTACAATGAAAACATAATAAAATTCTATAATTAACCCCTGGATTATGCACGTACATACATATATACAACAGACATAATCATAAATTTTCTGTCAAAATTTGAACGTCCTTAGCATCGTCATTGCATCTGTTCGCAAACATATTTCCACTTGCTGTTTTCGATCAATCGCGCTATTCGCTCGCTACGACGAGGGAAAATCTCTAAAAATAATACACACACGAGCTCGAAATCATACAAAGCTCGCATCTAAGAAATTAGTAATCATCGTTACATTCAAATGATTGTATGATGATGATGATGAGGCGTTTCTATTTTGATTGTAATTTATTGTTGTGTTGATATCAATATGTTGACAACCTTTCAAGTGACTGATGAAATGTGGGTGAGTATATAGTCGTGGAAAACGAGTTATTAGGTGGAGTTGAAATTTATAACTTCTCAGCAATTAATTGAGTATAAATCATAAACCGAGCACATCTCTGTCTTACTCATCATGGAAGTGAACTCTTCTGTTTAATTCGATGTTTTCTATAGATGTTTCGTTTCGGATTGAACTATCCTATTGTAAAGGGTTTTCCAATAAGTGATGAAACCGAGTATTTTTTAAGAGAAACCAATGAAAGTTTATTTCATTGGAAAGAGGGAAGGTAGGCCATTAAATTTGAAAACCATATCAGTCAAATGGCCGCCCGGCTACGCTTGCAGCACTATTTACATTTCATGAAATTATGCATGACCAATTCGCATATTTATCTACGAATTCCATATTTAAGCTCTTGCATTGTGGAGCATTGGCATGGACCCTATCTTTCATGTGGCCCTAAACAGCCTACAGGGGTTAAATCACAAGATCTCGGTGGCCAATTTTGATCACTTTTTCGAGAAATGACACAATCAGGAAATTTTTCTTGCAACATTGCGATTGTTTCGTTGCTTGTGTGGTACGTAGCGCCGTTATTTAATAAACGTCGTTCAAATAATTATCTTACCGCCCAGGTGGCGCAGTGGTTAAAGCTGCGACAGTTGGAGCGGAAGGTACCGGGTTCGAATCCCGATAGGGGCAGGATGGTAAATAGATTTTTCACCATGAGATTACGATCGGTGGTGTGAATGAACACATCTATGACCCCGTGTTGGAGTGCAGAATCCATGGGCCAACCCGTCATGGAGCTATGCAATGTGCAGATGGTTCTACGTAAATCGGACCTATAGCCGTACGTCCTAGATTTGGCTGTAATGGCGTAAGGTAAGGATGTAAATAAGCGAACCGCGAAAGAGTTGGAAGTGCCTCGAGCCCCGAAACAGATTATTAACGTATTCTCCGAGGGGCCTTATCGACGTTTGAAGTAACGACGTTTATGGTAACTTTAAAAGCTTTAAGACCTAGGTCTTTATAGTACAAAATACGGTGTAATGTCGTTTGTGGAATGTTTAAATCCAAAGATCGACGAGGAATCAACAATCTACAGCAGTCATAATCCCAGCCACGCACACAGTTTTGATTTTTCACATCACTTACATGTCCTAACAGCTCAAATTTTTCCAATAGTTTCAATTTTGCCGTCCGGGAAGGTGCTTCATTTTCACCGTTTTTGTGTATCGTTTAATTTTTAGTAATGGCATACTTTTTACTTGTCAAATGTCAAAACAAGACAGCTTAAAAGTTGACAGTTGCCCAAATAGCAGGCGAATCAAAATGAAACCTCTCATTCGAAACCCCTTTAGATTATTGATGGTTTTCTCATGTTCCATTTAATTTACACAGACTGGCCAGAATGGCCTCGTCTTTGGGAGGTGCTTTTCAGTTTGAGTCCAATCCGTCTCCACTTTTTCATACTAATCTGATTTTGGCCCGAAACTTTTTATTACCAGTCATGTTTAGTAAAACCATTATGCCTTCAATTTCTGAGTCTGCAATCGAAATTGGAGAGCACGGTTTCACTGATCTTATAGTTAATCTAATGAGTAATCAGTAGTTGGTTTGCTTGACTACGATTGACAACCGGTAACGTATGTAAAATTAATTATCTGGTCTTGTGCTTAGCTAGATTGTTGAATAAAGCAGGTGCGCTTCTTCGGTCATACCTATATGCGAGCACACACTAAAGTTGGCACTTTTACAGATATGACAGCGAAACAACAAAGTTCACTGGCCAAGACCGTTGCTGATTCTGTGATTACAAAGGTGCATGCCTTGTAATAATCCGGAGAATACACTGGTTGAGGAAAAGTTAAGCTTATTGAGAGCTGACTTGTGTCACCGCATGCAACTGGGTTTATTACACAAATACAAGGCTGCTTCTATCTATAAAATGCTCCAATGATGTAACCTACAAATGGGTTTATGGATTGATTAATAAAATAAATGATGTTTGGAATGGCTGTCAACTTTTGTTTGGTGACCTTTAAAAACAATTTATCATGCATACTTGAGTCCTTGACTCAGCAGAGGAACCTAGTGTGGTAATTTAGGTCTGATGGACTCCAACAGTTAACATACAGTTATCTCCTATTTTATTTTAGTGTTTCTAGTGTCTAATAAGGCATCTTTATGTATGTGTAATAAAGCAGTGTCGTCAGTTAGAGAAAAATAATAACTTTCCTCTCTTAGTAGGTGTGATGTTAAATTCCCATCACAATGTTTGGAGAAGTACAAATGATAACAACAGAGAAACTGGCCTATTGAGCTAATTCGGATTTACTCAATATTTTGTCCGATCCAACTGTTGGTAACTCTGTTCGTACTTTCGTAGAGAAGTGACTGACACTAGTTTGTGCTTTATACCCACCATAAAAATTCATCTTAATCTGGAGAGTGATATTCTGACCACTGATAACAGAAGTAATTTTTTTAATATTAATCTTAAAATCCGCTTAAACCATACCAAAACAGGAAGTTAAGTAATTCGGGAATGTCTCTCTCCCATAGACAAAATTCTTGAATCATTCAAAGAAATTCATTGTCCTCTAGATATATCGAACTGAAGGCTACTGCATTGACGAAACCACTCTCAACCGCGCTTAAGATGTTAAGTTCACTAATTAATAACCAAATAACTAGGAACAACCCGTTTTGCTGTTCCAAGCTTAAATGGTTAAGGATAGCGTGAAGGTTAAGGCATAAAGTTAGAAAATGGTAAGCTTTCTAGCTGCACAAAAGGTTTATGAGAATTAGCTAAGAATTGCATACAGATCGTCGTGGACATTCATAAGATGCTTCTTTATACTCATTTATCGGGTTGTAACGCTCTACTTTTCAAAATCACTGTCGGTGAATTCACTAGCACTTATTCTGAAACCCCCGAATGGAGTCACACAGAAAATTAATAAATCAGGAGGTTTTGAGTTGGAGTGTGTTCTCTTTTGCGCTTTGTAAATCTACCTATAGTGCGTAAACTTGTCCTGATGAATTACAACATTCTTCTGTTCCAATCGTGAATTGTAACATGTACCTGTGCCAATCGACCAGCGATCGTAGAGTTACGGAATTTTTCGTGTCTACACAGAATTTTGTAGTACCGATTAACGTGACGGTGGGCTCCCTAGATTTTTTCTTAATATTTAACTTTATTAGACTTGGGTTTTGTCCTAACATTTCTGCAAATTTCGACGTCATGTTTTGAATGTTAAATGTAAATTTGAAATATATCGGCTGGAACACACCTAAATTCCTATCGTCATTAAGGTTACTGAAAGATTTAAATGAAACAGGATTAACGTTCTTTTCGTAACACCAGTTATCCTTATATCGTCATATGCAATAGGTCCCGTTCTGAATGTTGTACTAGAACATTAATGTCTTATTCTAGTTATTCTAGTCTGCCAGTTCCATGTTGCATTTAAGATAGATATTTCTGTTTAATGCTTGTTAAGTTTTGTCTAACGGCAAGAGTCGAACCGCGGTGCGATGAAAGACTCTCTTAACCATTAAGCTACAACCAGCGATTGCTGAATAGGTGGCGTTGCTATATTAGCTTGTATTTCACCTTCACTAAGAGAATCCTGATCGTTGATGGTTGGTTGTCTCGTTCACTTCATAACCATCATTTTGAATTGTATTACGAAAAACATCGTTCGAACTAATCAAGAATGTAGCTATCGCAGTAATTGAAACGAGTTCTCCAAAAAAATAACTTAAATAACGCCGCAATCAGTTTCAACATTAGAATTGAGCGTGGAAATCGGTTATTGAGGGCATATGTGTGTTCATTCACACCACCGATCGTAATCAAACGGTAAACAATCCATTTTGCATCCCTATCAGGATTCGAACTCGGTACCTCCCGCTCCATTTGCCACAGCTTTAATCACTGAGGTATTTGGTTGGTGATTAAATTTGAAGTACTTTCCGCTTGGACTGAGGTAAATTTAGCTATAGCTTATCGGTTATACGAGTATAGTTATAGTCTTTAATGGGGTGACTTAAAGTACATATTCAAATCCGAACTGATGTAAGTTTAACCACTGCCATTTAGTCGACTTGGTCTATAGTTTTAATTTTGTAAAAGTAATAACTTTCTGAAACGGAAATAGTGAAGCTATATACTGAAAATGATCTACAGAGTCGCGCAAAAACCTTTTAACTTTTATTGTATATAATGTGAACATTTGCACTGTAAAAGTTTGTTATGCATTCCACACTTATTTTATTATTGTCTGGCCTTCATAAACCACATATCTAACACATATTTATATTTTAAAACCATTTGTGCTGATTTGCGTAACGTCAATGTTAAGAATTTTTTGGTTGTAGTAAACTAATCCTAATCTTGATTCAAACTCGAAGAATGAGCTTAATCAAATCATTACAATATGTTTGAGATTGAAACACTTGCAGGTGGTTTATAAACGTATGTAACCCATTCAGGCATTGATTATTAAATATTGCAGAAATAAAATCATGAGTGCTTACTTCCATCACTTATTGATTTTTCCATTCATGCTCATTCACTCACGTCCAAGCACACTCTACAATATTACTCCATCTGTGCATTGCATAGCTCCATACCAAACTATACTCTTCACTGGACGACGGTCTGGTCTGTAAATTTATTCACATCACCAGAGGTTTATAGTTATGTATAGATCACTGATTTTCTAATCAGATGATTTTGATCACCTTTTATGTCATCCTTCAATATTGTATAGCATCGATTAACGCCAATCTACTTTTCGATCGTGAAAGTAATTTTCATACAACACGACCTGTATGCTCGCCGACAAAATATTTAGAAAGCTTACGTCAAAGCATGAATGGTGTATAAATGCAAGCCCGTGATGTTGAACTTAGCTTACAAGGACACTATGTTGATCTTTTAATCCATGTTGAAGGATTAATGTGGAGTAACAGATGAATACTGACGCAAAATAAAGCTGTCAATGTAATTTCTAACATAAGCGTTTAAGATCGATTTAACTCGACTTATCATTTTCATACCAATAAAATAAGTTATCTTTTGATCCAGGACCACGAACAATAATTTAGAGGTTTCACAATCTGGGAAGAACCAGAAGCTTAGTATCAATCGGTTTTATCATCTGACTAGCATGCATCTTATATATCCTCTTCCATTCGTGAAATATTTGTACCAGACGATTGTATTGATACATATTTACTCTCCTAATCATCTCAGTTAGTCCGGATTTTACTCGCAACCCCTAACTATCTTTAATAAATTAACTTTTAACGCTTAAAACAGTGAAATAATTAATTACTTTAATGCATCCTGATTTGCTTTCCTGACCTGTGATTTCAACGTTAACAGCATGACAGTTCAAACAGATCTAAATTTTCAAGAAACTCAAAATTATCAGAATCAGTTTTTAGTCTGCTTTTTCGTCTTTGAACGTCGACTCTTAGTCCGTAACGTAACCCCAAACAAAGGGTAGTACAACGGTTCTATATTTACGATATATGTGGCTTAATGTTAGCAGGTGAATTCGAGGTTGAAACGAAGTACTTGCATGTCTTCAAGATCCACTGTAGGTTGTCGGTTAACATCACCACAGTCTAACCATTGAAACGAATTGTGTTACTTCCAAAGAAGAGCAGAGAATAATTCGATATTTTTTATGAATAATTCGATATCGGATTTGAAAGCGGATTTTAATATTATGATACTAAAACGAAATCCAAAAATCGAATGTCAAAATCCTACTGCTATGTAGTAGACGAATTTCATTTTGGAAAAAATCCGATATCGGATAATTCCATAATAGCCCGCCAGTTTTATCACTTTAATCAGGCAATATTCGCATATAACTATATAAATCGTTCTAACTTACACTATCAAGCAACTGGACTCAAACCTTCAGCGCTCACATAAATGGCGAATTTAAATGGTGAATGGCGAATCGCACACCAATTTTTATCCAACTCAATCTTGAGATCAGTGATGTTAGATGGTACCACATTTCTGACTCACAATTGGATTCATGTCAAAAAATGCACAATTGGATTCATGTCTGGACTGACGGCTGGCCACTCTATCTTCTTAGGTCAAACTTCATTCATACATGAAGTGCCGAGTGGTTAGTGTTGTGCTTCAGCAAACATTATCATGCCTGAATATTACCTCTTCCTTTCTTAATCCTGCATAGGGCACAACAGGATCCAAGAGAATGTCCTCGATATATCGTTAAGCGGTCCGACCTCTTCAGGTCAAGCAGTCGCCATACACTCCATGCACGAACCGTCACGAACGGTTTCTCTTATCACTACCATGATGACATATTTAGTGAATATAAGAGACCTCTTTTGGTTGATGCTCTAATTGATGTGTTCTTCGAATGAGATAAGCTTCCTTACAGTTTATTGACTAACAGCTACATTTCGACCTCTTAGCTTCTGCTGCACATCGACGCCAATGAGATTTCGATGTCGCAGTGAAGTTAGGACAATAACTCATCTCTTTTAGATGTACACCGATAAAAGCTGGTATGTGGTCTCTAATTAAGGAGCCACTCTCTTGAAACCTTATAACACTCTTGAGATATCAGATTGCCTCGAATAGAAATATGTTCAGGCCAACGTCAGATAAGTGTTTGATATCAAATATCGTTCAAAGTCGTAGTATACAGGAGATTACACCACGCCAATGATTTCCATGTGTTGCTCGGATTGCTTAAATTTGAAAAGTACTGTATAGATTTTAATGGTGAGCCCTGGTTAAGATTAAATACTAAGATTTAGTTTTATAAACTAAAAACTCAAGAGCCAACTCATCGCCCATCTCAGTATCGATTGTTCCATGTCCCTGAGCATTGAGGGTTGCTTCAAATTTATCAAATTTGCTATTTTCATATTTCAGCACCAGTGTGTTCGAGTCAATTATCCCACACATCGAGAGTCGAAATTTTGAATTCCATTCGTTTCACGATGAGATCACTATGCGATGAGTAAAATTATCATGAAGAACGAACACACATACACACACTTTCCATTGCCAAACAAAAATATTTACAATATTTTCACGTTTTCAACGGAATGATTTTTTATAAATATCCACCGTCTTCTTAAAACAAACAAAACGAACGGATTCGAAACGTTTTAAGATTAGAAAAACGAAAAAAAAAATTGTTTTCTTCTTAATTAACCCGTTTGTTTAGATTAACCTGTTAGCTGCTTAAAATTACTTCATCATTTTCTTTTCAGCAATCGTTCAAATGTTTAAATTGAATTGTTGACGTCATCACACTATGCGTCATCACACTATATTATATACTCGGTCGAATCGATTAATGAACAATTTTTTTTCTATTTTTATCTTTGCAGAAAATCCAGCCGGTCATAACCAATTATGATCCGATAAAACAATCGGTTCGCACGGATTTGACTGATTTTATGTATGCAAAATACAAATCAGACATGAATGACGTACCCGTCCAAACTGTTGCCGGATCAACATTGCCGTTGGTTGAATTGTCGCGCGACGAGGAGGCCTGCGACTATAATCCATTCGATAATCGGAAGGTGTCACATCCAACAACGTGAGTCCTTCTATCATATAAAATTACTGATGCGCTAACACAAAATTATAATTATATTCCAGTGACATGGACACCTTTATACATTTGCTCAAGGGATCGCTAGGATCGGGAATTTTGGCGATGCCACTCGCCTTCTTGAATGCCGGACTTTGGTTTGGTTTGATCGCCACATTCATTATTGGTTTTATATGTACCTATTGTGTTCATGTAATTGTTAAGTGTTCTCATATATTGTGTCGACGGGCACAAATCCCATCGTTGGGTTTTGCCGATATTGCTGAAACGGCATTTTTGGCCGGGCCCGAACGGGTACACAAGTATTCACGATTGGCACGTTTTTTGGTTGATTTATTTTTGGTCACCGACTTATTGGGCTGCTGTTGTGTTTATGTCGTATTCGTAGCTGACAATATGAAACAACTTATCGATCATCATGCTGGTGTTGATATTGATGTGCGACTATATATGTTAACATTGTGGTTGCCGCTGGTGTTTATGAATTTGATCAGGAAATTGAAGTGGTTGACACCATTCTCGATGATTGCAAATGTATTGATTGTGGTTGGAATGTGTATTACGATGTATTATATTGCGACAGATTTGCCACCAACATCGTCTCGGCCATCGGTTGCCCACTTTTCACATATGCCACTATTTTTCGGTACGGTCATCTTTGCGTTGGAAGGTATTGGTGTAGTAATGCCATTGGAGAATAATATGAAGAATCCAACCCATTTCATTGGATGTCCAAGTGTGCTAAATATTGGTATGGGATTTGTTGTGACATTGTACGCGGTAATCGGATTCTTAGGCTACTTAAAGTTCGGCGAGGCGACCAAAGCTACCATTACTTTAAATCTACCGATTTACGAAGTGTAAGTACTTCCACGTCGATTGGCGAAATCATTACTGAAGTATTGATTGTTGTTGATATTTTATTTTTTTTCAATTAAAGGTTGGCTCAGTCTGTTAAATTGATGATCGCTGTTGCTGTGTTCCTCACATTTTCGCTACAATTTTATGTGCCGATGGAGATTATCTGGAAGAATATCAAAGGGCGTTTCAGTGAACATAAAAGTATGGCAGAATATTCACTGAGAGTGTTTTTAGTGGTAAGTACATTGTTTATATATGCAGATGACCTTCACTCAATTGTTGACAGTTATCTATTAGATGAGAAGCGGTTGTTATATACATGTGTAAGTCTTGTTATGAGAGTAGGAAGAAGAGATTGCCTTCCCAAGAATAAATATAAAATTTAACAGTTGTATATCACATTTCATCGAATTTGTTACCGGAAGAAATTTCTGAATTTAGACTTGAGATACACTTACAGTAATTATTGAACCACATAGAACACCTCAAGGGTAATAGGTTACATAGTTAGTTTTGTCGGTGTACAAAATGTTTTATGTTACGAAGCAAACAAACATGCACAATTTTAACATCACGTGCATTTTTCATACCCTAGTTCCTCTCTCTTGACCGGTTCTCGGTTGCCTGACATAAAGGAATACATTCTATTCTAAAATATTGGTTAAGGATCATTCAAATCGGTAAAACTTTAACAGTAACTTAGTTGAGAAGCAAGATAATACTCTTTAAGAAATTTTACATTCTTGCGGATGTGTTATCAATATTCAGATTCTTATCAGTGGTACGCAGCTTCCTATGGTAAAATATTTTTGCTACAGTTGTATTATGTAGTCTAATCACATCTGAGCGGAACCATTAAATAGTCGCATTTAGCTAGTTCATGAATCTCTCAAGAATTTTCCAAGAGTCAAACTCGACAAGTTCTGATAAGTTGGAGATTTTTTTACTATTTTGATTCATTTCGTAATCTCTGAGTCTTAAAACTAATTGGTGAAGATTGTGAAAGTTGGATATGGTTTCACTTTTGAATTATGTAGTACCAGTGGATTTGCATACCATATTGTTAATACCGATCATCACTTGTATCAATATACGGTGTTGAATCTTCCGATAACCATTAAGTGTTTCAATCTGTTCCTTCATTTGGGACCTAATAATCTTATGTTCTTCCTCTATTGCTGCAGATTTACAGTAGGTATTACCAAACAGAAACAAAAAACATTTTATGTGGAGTGGTGATCAGCACTATCCTACACTATCCTTTAAGGAGTAGAATTTAATTATTTCTGTAGAAAATGCTTTCCTAAATCTTCAGTGGCATCAAGGTTCATCACGTGCTGATTGAAACTACAGATGATCAACTGGCTATATTCAACCATTATCAGACCAGTTATGCCTCTTTTGTATGGTGACCATGGACTGAGGTTATTTATGCCTCTTTTGTATGGTGACCATGGACTAATTCATATGCAAACTTTAACTAACTCAACAAAGGACATTTTCGACTGTAGCTATGGAGTTAGGTCTGCCTCCACTGTACAAGCATATCAAAAAAGGAACTACCTTTACTGCATTGAAGATGCAATCTAGGGGAAATCTCAAAACAAGAAATTTAGTTGGTTAGATAAAACTCATGGTGTATTTTAAAACCACCTGCCGACTGTGTGCCGTTACATATAATTCCATAAATCTTTTTTAATGTGGCAATTCCTGATCGGGATTAGTGGATTCGAGAACGATTCACATTGAAACAGTTTATGGTATGATAAACGGACGGATCAAAAGATGGATGGAGGAACAGTGATAGCGGTCTGTCGACATGATTTCGCTGTATTCAGGTCTCTGAATATCATCGCCATCATAATTAGAAATGCATGCAGTAGAGTTATGTTGCACATAAGCTGATTTCAAAATAAATGGTTTTGCATGAATACCTGAACCAAGATTGTAGGTATAGTCATCTCCATTCAAAAAAGCGAAGGCACAAATTATATAGTGTTCACCAATATTGATGAGAGTGGAATATTGCGATTGAGTATATATTGACTATTAGCTGCTTGGGATGTCCGAGTGATTGGTTGGTTTCGAATTTTCGTGAAAATTGGTATACCAATCCTACTGGAAATTACTCGTATACAATATTTCCACGAAGAAGGAATTAGTGCTCATTGAATTCATTGACTATGTGGTACTAAGCATCTTCTTAAGTAAAATAACCAATTACGTCATCGGCGTATTGTCGTGACAAACAGTGGACGTATGTCAAATAGTGAACATCAGTCTTCTAGACTTCTTCACGGACGTCAGTTTAATTTTGTTTGTATCAAAATATGCCCATGAAACACGCATTGGCTGTCAAAGTAGCAGTCCTTCTGGAGTGCTTTAATATCCCCCTTATATCCAACTTGTAATCCTAATCAAGCGGCAATAAATTGGATCAATCGTTGTTGTAATGAACCAAAGTTCGATTATCCCATTTGGCTGGGGATGGTAAATGCTTGAAACACTTTGCTCCTATAGTATTGAGTGGTGTTCTGGGAATAATTGTAGCTTAAACAAAGTGCCCCAAATCGAATGGAATTATTATAGGAATCCCGAAATAATGGATCCACCCTAATATGTGGTATCTTGCAACTGTTTCTGCTGTGATGTCTTCAATTGGGATTGCAGTAGGTTTATTTGCTTAAATTATAAATTTGACTTTATGTTATTCGATAGTGGGGATTTTTATGACGAGTACCTTTCGAACACTGACAACTTATTCAGATCTTGACGTAGATCAGTCAATATTTATGTACTGATGGCCAAACGAATCAACGACATATAAGTTATTGTGTGGCTCGAGCTTATGGATACGATCGTGTAATTTCTGGATAATTGACTGACGTTGTTTATAGTAGGTACAAACGAACAGATTCGATTTCGTCACTAATCACAGTACATGTAATGTTGGTATTTGGCATAGTAAAGCGCCTTAAAAAAAGCCAACTTTTGCGATTTCTGTCTAGCATTCATTTTCATTATGGCTGACGTTGTTCGCTGGATAATCCATGTTGATTACCTTGAAAAAGAACCACGATAATACTTGCTTGGTTTCGACATGGCTAAATTTCATGAGTTTTGATTCAGCTTTCTTCTACATCCACCATATTTGCCAGATTTGATATTCAGCGATTATCTCCTATTTCTAAATATGCAAAAAAGAGTTCGCTGTCACGATAGGTTGGTTTAACATTTAACCACTTTTGGAAAGTGCTAATTTCTCGGCCATTGGATAAGCCTATAGCCGGAGTTTTAATCACTCTTCTATACGCACTGTTCACAAAAACTTCATTGGACTAAAAGCGTTGTATATTGGCTAAAGAAAAATACAAGAAACAGTGGTTATTGTACTGACCAACAACAGGATCAGTTTACTGTTTTGTTTGTAAACAATTTGATGCCCAAAATCATTCACAGTTTTTTACAATAGAAGGTGGTTGCATCGACTGGCGAAATACGTTGATAATAACGAAAAAAGCACAACACATCGAGATTATGCTGTCATTCTTAATCCGTGGACAAAATGCGGGATTAGTTGATGGATACCCAAATTCTTGAACGGTCTGATTACTGGAACATGTCTTCAGACATGTCGTAATTAGTTGTTATTCGGACATGAGCAAACGTGGCTCGACTTTTTGAAGAATAGAAGAAATGTTTGGATCTTTGCACAATGGAAATTTTAGGTTTGCCTGAACTTATTAGTCTGTTTGGTGCATTTTAGCAGGCTACATTTAAAATAAAGGCAGTTTTGGTAAATGACGATTATGTGTCAAAAACTATCTGCGAGCGACTAATATGATTAATGGCTCAAAACGCACACGTTGTGATTCATGACAGAATAAACTGGTCCGGTTATCTCAGTGTGTCAGTCGATTCAACACATATAGACTAGTTAACTGTTGTACTTTGGAACTTAAAAGACGGACAGTGAAAGAACTTTGCAAAGTGTACGGGTCAAACTTACGACAATGGTACATGTCCAGTAGGTTTCAAAAATTCTAGAAACAAACAAGTTTGCTTTTAATGTGCCCTGTGCAGCCCGCCCTATTAACTGCTGTCAATAGGGAATGAACTTCGTATCTTTAGACCAGTTTCAGGTATATGTGCATCGTATGTTTAGTGAACCATCTAATGAGAATACAAAATTTAGTCATGCTGAGCTTTATAAAATATTTTTGACAGATAATATTCAGTTGATTTATTGGTAGTCAATTATATTGGAATTGCCAGTCAATTCGATGTAGAGAAGTTATTTGAGTCGTTGTGTTAGTTTAGGTACTGAAACTTGGGTATTTGAAGTAATTTGAAGTTACATGACTTCTATTAGTATAATTGTCAAGCACTCGTGGCAAGACTGCATCTGTAAACAATGCTCACTCAACTCTTGATTTAATCACGTTTAGCAATTGGTCATTGTTGCGTCACACAGTACTTTGAAATTAACTAAACCAATTTTCATTAACACATAATCTTTTTTGAATTTCCAGACTGCCATAGTAGCGATCGCCATTGCGGTGCCGAATCTAGGACCACTCATCGGTTTAATTGGTGCCGTCTGTCTCAGCACACTAGGACTCATGTTCCCGGCCATCATTGAAACCGTCGTCTACTGGGAACGTCCAGGCATGGGACTATTCAAATGGCGTTTATGGAAGAATAGTTTCCTCGTAATTTTCGGTATGATCGGTTTTCTTACGGGCTCGTATACAAGCTTAATGGAAATTGCGACTGGAGGCGGAGGAGGTGCCCATTAATAAAACGACATTTATCAATTATGGTCTTGCCTATGCAGCTACATATATACATATATGTATGTGTATACCATATACATACATAGATAAAGTTTAATTATTAAGTTACCTATTGTGAATCTACCTTAATTTTTGATTTTTTACATAAAACAAAAAAAAAATATTTACTTGTGTGAACACATTAATCGAAATTTTATTGATTAAATTTAATTAAGAACACGAGTGTATAAATATAAAAACAAAAAGACAAAAAAGGAAAAATTTATTTAAAATTTTAAGATTAATTTATTTAATTTAATTTTAAATTAAATTTAGTGAGTGAGGAATTAAAAATTAAATTATAAATTAATTTAATTTAAAAATTAGAATCTCTCTTAAGCCAACCCACACATACAGACAGAGACACACAGATTTTTGATTTTATACATAATAAATTATTTTTTAATTTTAATTAAACATGTTCCTTTTTTTAAAAATAAATTATTAGTTTAAGAGACAAATTAAATTGTTAACTATTTTAAATTATTACTATAAATAATATATATTTATTAAATTCAGTATTTAAAATTTATAATTTTTTTGGTTTAATTCAAAATTAAAATCGGTCATTTAAAAAAAAAAGCATTAATTAAAACTAATTAACGAATCTCTTTGATAATGTTGCTCGAGCTGGCACAGATCTGTGTATTTTCGATGATACAGTTTATAGAATTTTAAGCGTACTCTAGTTTTAAGACTATAAAATGGAATTTATTAGTATTTTAGGTGTTAGAATGTGATGAATCTCATTTCGATTTGTACTTTGTATAAATTTTTTACCGAATTACGGATTTACTTAATATTATACAGACAACTCTTATATTTTATGAAATAAAGTTATTTTTTGTAAAAATAATTAAGTTTGTTTTAGTCGAGCGAAACTATAAAATTAAATTATAATCTTTTTCCTATTTGTTGTTCTATCTAGTGAATAACACGTGAAGCGCTGCAACTTCACTATCCGAGACACAGTGCTTGATTAATTACAAATTTTATGTTAGATGACACTACTTGATGGTAACGAGATTTGTAATTGGATACGCCTAAATGTTGTTATATGTGTGGTGTGTTTCTTGGCTTAGAATATAATAATTCCGCCTGAAATTTAATATTAAGCATATATATAAACAGTTTTAGTTTAATATGCTTAATATTAAATTTCATAGATGGAAGTGTAATTCACTGAGATGCTAAATTAATTATTACAGGCATCCCTTGATTTACGTAACATCAGTGTAATATAAGTATCGATTTGCTTGAAGTTGTAAAAATGTTTTATTCTGTTGATAAACAATTATACTTGTGCTAGAATTCAAGTAAAACAACAAATGATGATTATACAAGATCTGGTTAACCGAGTTCAAATCTCAATAGAGACTGGATGTAAAACGACTTTTTTGTAATCAATTGGTTACGTTCAACGAAGTAAATGAAAACAATCGGTGATGTAATGGAGAATGCTATGTATCGTCATTACCATAATGTGCTTCTCGTCATTACGAAGCCATGTTTTGCTTAGTGCCAAATAGTTGGATCTCTGAATGGGAGAATCTTATGTGTAACCTCCTTGAGTCTCATGGTTACTATTCTGTGTCAAGTACGTATAAATAATGTCGTTAAAAGTGTAATTCAGACAATAGTGAATGTAAGTTGCGTAGCTGGCACCATTTGAAACTGTAAGAATTTAGACTCCACCGTTTTAGTTAAGGAGATATTGAATATGCGCTACGTGAGCCGATGCACTGTGTGATTTGTAAGATCATAACACAGATTTTAAAGAAATGTGAGCGATTCCTTATTTTCTCATTTGTAGCTCGGGCTGACCGACTCTGGCTGAAACACAATTCAACACGCTTGAATTCAAATCAATATATTTTTGTGACATCTAGAAAAGATTTCAGCTTATCTATAAATACAGAATTTAATAGATTGATTTAAATGACTGGCCGCGTTATGCCTACTGTGGTACCTGTTAGGCTCTGGTGGAGGAAATTATCGGTACTTACTTAGGAGAATGGTTACTGATCAAGGTTACAAAAGTAATGGTCATAGGTTTAACTTTATTTCAGACAGGTCTAAGATTCGATCAATATCTCTCGATGCGCTTTAATATCTGGAGGACTATGCCATTCAATAATGGGGTATTAACTTTGATTCTGCATAGCCGTAGATAATTAATTCTAGATAGAAGCTCATCAATCATCAGAGGTCACAGTTAACTTTTAGGAAAACCTTTAACTTTTAATGGTGATCGAGTCAGTTCTCAATTAAGCAGTGCTTATCCGGCACTTAAACATGGAAGAACCATGTTCTTAGTTTCATATTTTTTAGCCTCTGCTGCTCTACCATTCATATATGATGGTATCGAACGCTATTTGAACAGGCACAGAGATTGATTTGTTTTGATAGGATTGATATTAAGCCCTCGAGGTGAGATTGCTTAAAGTCTTCTCGATGGACTGAACAGCTTGATAAGGAAACCTTTTATACAGAGTATGGTCTTGGAGAAAAAATCATTATCATTAGGTTGATCCAACTCCTCGCCAATCGTATTTAACCAAATACTGAAGAATTTCTTAAACACTCTTATGCAATAGCACATATAAACTATCTTCTATCACAGAATATTGATTGGATTGAATGAGTTAATTACCTGGATATTCGAGTGTAACAATTTGTTTGGCACTTTCTTAATGTTCATACTATACCTCATGTGGCTCGATGTAACAGAAAGTCTGAATAGTGGGTCTCAAGAAGCACAAAACATATTTCTCTCAATTCGCATCCATGTTATTTTACAAGACACCTATGTTTTATGGTATAAACATTTGTGAGTACCTTTTGATTTCGGGTTGTGGATTGCAGTTCCTCTACCAAAAGTAGTTCCTGTTATTCTCACGGATTCGTCTGAAATCGAGATTTCTTTGATTTTACTAAAACTGCTGTTTAGCAACCGGTCTTTGTCGGTACATCTGATGGTAATCCCACTTTTATACCGGGTGCCAGTAATTTATGCATTACGCATTATACTTCGAAAAAAATCCCTTTTGAATACCTAACCGGAAGGACTTTAACCGTCTTCAACTGGGGCCTTATACCTCGCACTTCTTACATCTACAGAGTCTTTAATTGATCAGGAGATGTTTCCCGAGCTTAGTTCCTTACTCACACGACCCGAATCCTCCTCTACCGGATTTCCACAATGGATAGAAGTCTAGAACTGAACATTTTCTGCAGATATTATAAATATTGATCGGTCCATGAATGTCTTTTTTAACTAATAATATTTTACCGCCACTCCTCTAAACAAGTCGCCGAATCGAGATTTTCTAAAATTTCACAATTGGTACAGACACAGATTCTGTGACAAACTCAAGCATATACGGCGGTACAGCATATAATGTTATGATTATCTTATAGTTATCATCATAAATACATGTGCACGTGAATAGCATAATCAATGCATGTTATGACAATGCACTTAATGTAATGTATGCTTTATAAATCATAACAGATGGCTGATATGTTGAGCAAGACACACTTCATAATTTTATTAAACTTATTATTAACGTCGTTGTTGTGGTTGTCGTTTCGTATATGATTATACAAAATCATAGCTACGTGATTGGTTTATTGATTAGTGTTAAATGATCTGAGACACACAGTGTAATAGAAATGAGGTAGCTCGATTGTACAATAACTAACCGATTTATAAATTACCGACATAGTTATCAATTATGTCTTAAATAATATTTTAGTTGGACTAATCAAAGTGGTTTCTTGCGGTGTAAATTTTTAAATAACAATTTTAGCTGGTTCCGAAATGGAAATTAGTTGAATGACTAACCAATATCGTCTATTTCTTCCGTACATTCTGGATTATATCAGTCATAATAGTAGTAAGCGGAAGTATAGAATCTTAATTGGTGGATTACCTCATTACTCTTATTGCAAACCATTAAAAGGACTGTTGATATCCCTCAAGATAACAACGTCATGTTCTACGAAAATGGAAGTAGTACGCATCTAGGCGGAATTTGTGCAATGTGCTTTGTCAGAAAGATGATTTAAAATAACAATCCATTTTCATAAACTGGCTTCACAAATTAACCCACAAATTGTTCCTACAAGGCAATTCTATCCATGTAAATTTCTTACAGTTAAGAAGGTATAGAAGACTAAAGATATAGAAGAATGTTTCAGTTTGTGCTGTCCAAGTAATAACTGAACAGAAGATCGATTAAATCGATTAAGAATGACAGTATGGACATCTATCCAAATCATGCAGATATGACGTCGATCGCTTTAGCCTCTGAAAGTAAATGTTCAATATTTCCCAATTTTGTCCAAGCGTAAAACGATCCATTTCGAAATTTCATTCGAAACATATTCAGGAAGCAATGCGCCGTGAGAGTGCCCAGCAAGATCCTTAAAGTGCGTCTATCATACTTTAAGAAGGACTGGGATCTTTGCTGATCAATTGATTTCCCATCTCCCTTGGTGCAGATCACGAAAGTAACAGTCAATTTCTCGTTTGAGAGATTATGACGTCACTCCTAGTCGGGCTCAGGTCTGTTTGCGCTGCACACCACTTTAACCAAAGATCAAGTAGTATCAAACCGACTGCCATCTCAAGAGCTGCAGTAGGGGTGGTGTGCATAGCTCCTCCAATACCAAAATAAAGAAGTCTTTGAATGCGAATAAAGGTTTTCCTCCATTCCCGCTCATTGTTCTAGGCCACCAAATAAGTGCGGCAAACGCGATTATGGGTCTGAACACCGAAACGAATAGTCAGTACACGCGAGTGGGTTTCAGGCCCATGTTTAACCAAATGATTGTTTGCATTACCAGTAAATGTTACATGCTTTGTTGCATTTCCCTTCTACATGTTTTTGCCAAGTAATCTTAACATCTAACCAGATCTCGAGATACTTGACTTTCGAAGATAGCGGGATCGTATGAGACTCAATTTTAAGAAAAACTAAAGTTTCCCAAAGCCCTGCCCACTACTGCGTCTATTGAAAAGAACTATTCCAGTTTTCTAACGGTTGACTGCCAAACCCTGGTCACTACACCAGACCACAACTATGATAATTGCAATTTGTATGTAAATTGTGATCACATATTACAGCCGTATATTTACATACCGGTATTATGTCGATGTTACCAGTATAACCCTGGCAGCAAAATCCGTTGTCATTTAGTTGGACTAGGAGTGAGTTGACCACAACACACCACAAGAAGGGAGGCAGAACCCTACACTAAAGACATTCCTTTCGGGTGGTCACCGTCGTCGTATCACTACCTTAATGAGAAGGTATTCTCCTCGATCCATGTGTCGATGCCATGTCTTTCAGCTGCAGATATCACTGTCTGAATGGAAGCGTTGTCAAACGCGATTATTTAATCCGTTCAACGACTTCATGGAGTGGTGTTTAAACTGCTCTGACTCTCTGGTATGCGTGTTGTTTGAAATGTATGGGGTTTGCGAATAGTGCACCATCAAGCACCTATCAACCAATCGCTCTAAGCATTTAAGTAGAAAAGAAGACAGGCTGATAGGTCAAAATTTTTTTGCTTGGTCATATCTAGGCTTTCCATCCTATAGGATGAACATTAAACACTATCCTGACTTTTCTCCATGCAATCTTGGAATGTATTCCAGAGCCAAAATTAATTTCCAGTCGTTTGTGAAGGAGACCTGGTAATATCTGGACCTGGTGTTTTAAGTTTTCAGAAAGAACTGATTCTCTATCGGTTTCTATCTCTTTCGGAGCTGTATTCTTCTCTCGAAGAACTTATTTTCTACGCAAGAGTTTATTCATGGTGTAGAGTATGCAAACTCTTCTGATATCCTAATCATTGCTGATGCAAAATTACATAATGGATTATAGAGTAGCTCACGTGCTAATCCAAGAAGCATCTTCTTCCAGAAATACTTATTTGAATCCGACCTGGTAATCTTACTAAAACCAAATTATCTGATAAGTGTAAGTCAGGCTTATATTGTTATTTTACTTACCTCTCTTGAGTCGAAGTAGGGAGGTCAACTGGAGAGTAGATGAGGTAACACTCGCTCTCTCTCTCACTTACCATGTTTAAACGTTTTATTTTCTCTACAACTATGAATCTAGAGAATTTAAGAACCCAAGAAAACTAATTGAAAACTTTTCAGACGTAGCTGATTTTGTAATAGAGAGTTGTACAGATTCTGGACACAAAGAAGTAGTAAACTACTTCATAAAAATTGGTAAAGTGAAAAGTTGGATATGGAGATTGGTCAACAACACTTAGACTTAAGATAGTTTTCTGTCAAAATATAAAGGTTATTATCGAATTTTAGAGAAGCTGGATGAGATTCACATGAGTTCGTCTTAGGAGTCAAACACGGCTTCCTAAAAACGAGGGTAATACTCATCTCCAAAAACTTCCAAGTATCAGTGATTATAATCTTGAGGCCAGAATTATTTAAAACTTAAGGTCTGGATTTTAATTACCTCGTCTCCTACAGTCAACCTATCATACTATCTTTAGAGCCAGTTTGTTTCTTGGAGTTATTCCAGAAACATATTTCATGAATGAAATGGCATGGAGACCACATTTGTACAGTGATTTAGTGCCATGATTACGTCAAGAAGAACTACTGTCGATTTAGAATACGGTGACCACCATGGAATGTTATCAAAATGGTGCCTTGCAGTGA
Organism: Tipula lateralis; assembly: GCA_963932295.1. NCBI lineage: Eukaryota > Metazoa > Arthropoda > Insecta > Diptera > Tipulidae > Tipula > Tipula lateralis. Next base: position 115,711,172 of record OZ010738.1, read on the forward strand.
CCTATAACAATAAGCGAGTAGGAGGAAAAATTTGATTTATTTTCAAAAAGTATGTCTTTGCACTGTGGGAGCATATTACTCATTCTAACCGACACTGCTCAAATATGAAAGGAGGTGGGCGGGTGCAAAACTATTCACATGGCTTCAGACACAATGATCTATTAACGCTAGGACATTTCTTATCGCTCAGTCGCAGGAATGCCAGAGTCTTTAGTTATTGATCAGTATATTGCAAATTAGGTGTTGCCTATATAAGTGCGCTACTGTCCGGGTGCAAACTTGCTGTTGTGGGAGGAAAACTCTGAGATTGTTGTATCTGCATTTAATTTGACAGCCTAGCTGCTTGTTTGAGAACCAATAATAGGTTTCAATCAAGTTAGACTGCACTGGGAACCTAATTAGTTCTAGAGCCAACGTGACAGTGACATCAACACTGTACCGATTAGTGAACCAGTTAAGGTGGTAGAACATTCCCTCATGAGAATTATCCAAAAACCAGTAAAGATTACAGTTCCATCTGAATGCTCATTCTATAATGATCTGTAGTGTATTGTCACTGGACATTGTTCTTTGAGAAATCAAATATTAGTTTGCATTGTTCTAGAATAAAAAACTGTTGAGCGCCTCCTATCCTTCATATTCGATTCACAGATTGTATTGCTTTTGATCGCGATTCCGATTTAAGGAACTTGAAGATACTGGATCTTTATCTGGTCAGAAGATACTGGCCTTGGCCAAAACATATAAGACTGGTTCTGAGTAATTTAGTTGGTCGTTTTCAATCGAAATGCAACTGACCTAGTTTGTGATGTTCAGTAATGACTTACAAATACCGTTGAATAACTAGTGTTTGATCGGTGTCCAATCACCATCCGAATATGCAATTTGGGTTTAAACTGGATCGACTGACTTTAATCCGAGGTCGTACATATGCTCATTAATCGCCAATTTTGAACGTGGTGCTAAATTACTTTCCGCTTTCATATAAAATTACAAATCGCCGACATTTAAGTTAAACTTTTCCCACTCAAAAGGAATTTCAATTATTTTAATCCCCAGATCAGGTAACATAATTTTGTTTTTGATCACAGCTCACAATGGGCAGATTATATTTTCATCATTGAACGCGTATATATTGCATACATACGTACACTAATTACGTCGCGTACATTACGTTTCAGATTAAAGATTTTTTGTTTTTGTTTTGTTTGTCTCATTCTTAATTCAATATAACATTAAATTTTATTCTTTAAGATCGTTCCACCTGTATTCTTAATAAACGTGGACGATAGGTATTCAACGTAAATATATGCTAAGAAGAAGAATAAGAAGACGACGAAGAAGACAATCTTGACAAAGATGTTAAGTAACTTGTTTAGCTTTTCTTTCTCTTTGTAATACTGCCTGCCTGCTTGCCTGCCTGCCTGCCTGCCTGCCTATATCCAATATGATCTTCTTATTATTGAAAAACGTTCGTTCGTTCGGTCGCTCGTTTTCATATATAATAAATTTTGTCTCGATTTCTTAAAATGCAAATGACCGTGTGAATTTTTCGAAGATCTTACAAAAAAACAAAATTCGTTTATCACATTATAAGTTGATGACGATTTCGATTACGTATATATCGCTACGGTCTGTGTGTGAAATATATCTATTCGTATATCTTGTATATATAGATGCTAACTGTAACAATGAATGGAAATGTATTAATCAGATGATACATTAATGAATGGGATTAAGATCACAATAAATTGCTTAAGAAACCGTTCAATGAACTGGTAAAACTTTTGTTTTTTGAATAATATTTATGGTGATCTATTGATGTGGTGAGAGATTGGAAATTATTTGTATATTTTGTACTAACCGTAAATCGTTAAAATAATAAATAATTTCTTTAAATTAATGACCAAGTTCTTTCTAACCCTGTCAATCCACCTTGTTCGACCAATTGTTACCTTGTTTCCCAAGTGGACGCTCTAAGTCTCCGAATGAAAACCAAAATTGTATCCGAAATCCAGTAGATTCAGTAGGAACCACAATTCAAAAGTAACCGAGCCAGCGTACTCGCAGTCCTTTAATTTCATGCACGGTATCTGAAATTCGCATTAAATTCCTGATATCGTGATTGAACAGAACTCGGCCTTCAACAGATGTGCCATCAACGTCGCGTTTTGGGTCATATTACCTTGGTCAAAAAGTTCCCGGAATACCCACCGTGTGATAGGAGCGCCACATTCCGATTTGAGTTATGTTTTTTGTAAAGTTGGTACATCTGTTCTTGATATTCCCTCTAAATCTTAGCGTCATGGCTTGACATTTGCAAAAGTTACATAGTCAAGAGTACATCTATCTCTGTGTGTGTTGGCGATTATTTACAATTTTAGTAATGGATTTAAATTTGCAATAACGAACTTGTATTAAATTTTGCGTAAAAGGATTTAATGGTGCGTGAACGTTGGAAACGTTGGAAAAGTGTTTCGGCAACGATTCTCTAAAGAAAACGATCGGTTACCAGTGGCACGAGCGGTTTAAAAGTGGTCATGAGTCAATCGATGATGATGAACGCAGTGGCCGACCTTCGACATCGAAAACCGACGAAAACATTGATAAAGTAAAAGAAATGTTGGTCAATAACCGCAACCATCAGAGAGATAGCTGAGGACTTGAACATTGCCTATGGATCCGTCCAAGACATTTTGTAACGATCGTGCGATTTGGACTGTACTTATGGTTATAGCTATGGTTGTTATCGATGACATCGATGATATATTGTGTATGGTCTGAGAGAAAAATTAGTGTTATCTACAGGGTAGAGAAGAGAAATGAGAAAAAAAAAGTTTAAAAACCAAAAGAATAAATTTTGTTGAGGAAGTGAGTACAAGTTTGGACACGAAGAAAGATAATTGCGATAACAAGCAAAATTAAGCGATACCACTAGATAATAAAATTCTAAATGAGATACAAAACTTCTAGTTTGTTTTTTTTTAAGAGGAACATGGTTTCCATTTTGATTATAAATTATAATTAATAGTAAATAAGTGATTGAAAATTAGTGTTAATTAACTTAAATATGAAATTGTACTTAATTTAAAGAAAAAAAAATATTTAAAAATAAAAAATAAAAAAAAAATTTCAACAATTATACAATTGACGAGCGGACCAAATATACCGTCCTAACGGGCTTAATATAAGCGTCGGTACTTAGTTATATCGAAAAAAAAGACTAAATCTGATGATAATAGTGTAGACAAGCAGTATATCAAACAAATTAATACACCAACGAAATTTTAAATAAAATTTAATAATCTTGTCGCGCACTACGGCCATCAATACAATAATATACCAGGAGGTAGTTATTGGGACCAACATACAGAACGGGATATAATTTTATACGGAGAGTTACGACGAATTTAAGTTTACTGGAACCCCTGTAAACTCCATCATCATTTAGACCATCAATCGGATCCGCAACGCGTCAAATTTTTTTATTTGGTTTTGGGGTATTTATGTTTTCATTTTGATATTATTAGTTTCATTTTTTTTATATAAATAAATTAGTTAAATATACCTTTTTGAATTTAAATTTGGCTAGAATGCCGGTAGTGTAAATTTTATCATAGTAGGTGTGAGAAACCAAAGTGATCGTGCAGTTGTACGAATATGTTCACCTTGCGAAATTAACCATTATAGTGTAAGTCGTGCGTTTAGCCATCATGGCGTGGTGAAAATCGTGAACCCCCATCCTGGGAGAGGCTATCCGGAAAAACAAGGTGTCACCACGTGTTGGTATTAACAAGAAAAAAACGTTACAAAATGGCGCCGAAACAGGGACATGAAGGGTCCCAAGTAATCGTTTAAAATTACATCACGTGACTAATATAAGCAATAATTTTATGTGTCTTTTGGTTTTGTTGATGAAACGAGAAATATCGTTTTCCAAAAGCAGAAACACTTGCATGTTGATCGTAGGAAACGGTCATAAAACAACGATTGACTATCGATGATTCTGTTAGACTTTCAACCTTGAACTGCAATGATTGAATTCTAGTTATGGCTACGTATCTCATTAACTTCAGGTTGTACCGCATTATCATCTTTGAAAATCAATTAACAGTAATCACGGTTTGAAATATTAATTTTTTTTCGGGATTTCTTCCTTGGTTATTTCGAATCATTTATACAATTTTGCATGGTCATTTGGTTACTCACACCATTTTTATTTCTATACATATAAATTAATCAGTTATTTTTGTAATTAATATCTTATTAGAATTTTTGGTTGTGGTAACATTCCTTTGAATTTTTTTTTGTTTCAATTATCTTTGGTTGTGTTCGAAGTACTGATAAAATAGTTTACCTTATAGCCGTGACTATTTTTCGCTAGCTATCAATTTTTTTTTATTATCATTGAATTTTTTTTATTACTATTATATTGGGAAAATACACAATATTTACACCGACCATATATACGAGTATACCCCTAAATTCTGAGTACGTTTTGGAAACCTTAGCGATATTCTTATTTATTATTTATAATTCATATCACATAAATATTTATATTTATGTATAAAGTATATTAAGGTTTGAGGTTTCGTTTCTGGTATTTATTTTTATTCAAGTTCTTACTCTCAGCTTGGTGTTACTCCGCCACATAAAACCGTTCAATATAGTATATTACTAATTAAGCCGCAGTTAATTAAAAGTTAGAGTTCACTTATCATGAGCCAACCCATGAATATCCTTTTAGGGTTAACCTTAGAGGAGATTGAGGTCGAATGTCTCATTCGAGATATTGACCAAACGGATAAAAACTATCGTGAACATTTGTTAGAAGTTCTCAGCGCAGAAGAACGAGATGCATCAATAAGACCGAGTAAAACGCATGCTATTGATATTCAGAAAGAATGGGACGAATGCCGTGGACAGTACAAAAAGTTAAACGATGTTCTGAAAGACAATCCAGAGTTGAGTAATGAACAGTCCTACGAACTGAATAATAAATTTAATCACTGGAAAGGTAGGACACTTCGTTTAAAGGGTTGTTTTCATCAAGATAACGAAGTGGACAAAATGTTGAACCACTTTCGCCGGCTAAAGCAACTAATCGATGCACAAGCTAATCCGATAGACGCGGTCTCTGGTGCTTCACCGTTTCTCTCTAAAACTAAAGCCCCGAAAGCAACAGTAGATTACATAGTGCCTTCTGGTGCTAGCCGAGATCAGACTGAAACGAAAGCTTTTCCACCAAGATTGACTGGTTCAGAAATGGAACCATCGTTAGCGACCGTACCACAAAAATATTCTCGGAGTTGGCTGCATAACCCCACCCATTCAAGGGGTGATATTACACAAGTTACTTGGTCGATAAGTCCAACTAGTGCTTATACTTCAACGACAAGTGCCATATCAGGAGGTTTAGCATTTTCAAGTGAACCACTATCTTATCCGTATCATACGGAGAATATACAATTCACTAGTACTATGATTCCATCTGCGGGTAGATCCAACGACCCCATTAAGCTTAATTACGTAGGTTCAGCAATGCCGTACACTAACCCTCCTGCCTATAATATGTATAATCCTCAAATAGAAGCTTCAGTTCCGCCTTTTATGTTAGGTCCACCACAGCTAGTCGCTCCAATGTACCAAAAAAGGTATGAACCAAAGTGGAATATAATCTTTACGGGTCTACCGTCCGGATTAGACGTACATGATTTTATATTAAGAATTGAATCACAGGCTAAGCGAGAACATATACCCTTATCAGCATTAGAAGCAATACTACCGAAATTTCTAAAAGAAACGGCTGAGAAATGGTATTGGGTATATGCGCGAAAGTTTCCAAATATGACATATTTTCATCTTCGGCAGGCATTGTTACAAAGGTTCAGTAGCACAGAATCGGAACGAGAAACGCGTCGAACAATTGAAGTCAAACGTCAAAAATTTCGCGAACCAATAGCCGAATATTTACTAGAAATGGAATGTTTAAATGGGCGGTTAGTCAACCCATTTAGTGAACTAGAATTAGTAGAGATAATGAGAGAGAACATAATTCCTGAACTACAACAAGTAACGTTGACGCTACGAATTGCTTCGGTAGAGGAACTACGTATGGTGTGTCAAAGATACGAAAAACTATGGACTCGAGCCCAACGAAATCCACAGCCAAACTTTCCCAAATTTGCTAATTCTCTGGATCATAACGGAGAAGAGGATAAGAAAATTTCGGTACCAAACCCAAATTCGAATTCAGATGGTTTCGAACAATATTGCAATCAAGTGTCAATCACTCCTCAATTAGCTACAGTGGGCAAGCAGACGTCTTCCTCAGTTCGAAGACAACCAGGAACTGGAAACGTCCCCCAGACATTTTTGATTTGCTGGAATTGTCAAGATCTGGGACACCGATATCAGGATTGTTACCTTCCACCCCAACACTTGTTCTGCTATGGTTGTGGAAAGGACAAGGTAATCAAGCCTCAATGTCCACAGTGCAGTCAGAAGCCACTGTTAAACTGGCAACCGGGTGTGAACAATTCGAGTCCGTTCCGTCCGGTGCTAATGACGACTCGAGAACAGGACAATGTGAAGAGTTCAGTACCAAGAACTACCACAACACCGTCAAATCAAGCAAATCCGCGGTCGATAAATGGCCTCGAGGAATAAACAGCAATTCTATTTTAACTTCACCTTGTCTCAATAAAAAGATAAATAAAATTACGAACCGACGCCACTCTTATCTAAACAAAATCCAAAGAATAAAACATTACAGGAAATCAAGGCGAAATTTTAAGTTAGCATGTACAGAGACAATCATCACGGACTCGAATGACAATCGACCATACGTGGTGATCGAAACAGGTGGCACCCTGCTCCGAGGACTCCTAGACAGCGGTGCATCTTTAAGTATTTTGGGCCATGGTTCGATTGAGTTCCTAAATAAAGTTGGAGTACCTTACAAAACAATCAATTCTAAGGTCAGAACGGCAGACGGTACGGCAAATAACATTGTGGGATTTTCAGACATGTCAGTTAAATTTAATGAACAGACTCGTCTTATACGTTTCTATATAGTTCCTACACTTCAACTTCCACTTTATCTAGGAATTGACTTCTGGCAAAGCTTTCAAATCGCTCCGTCGATAAATTCGCTAAAACTTAAACCTGAAGAACCAGTCGATCAACATAGTTTAAATTGTCTTCAACAAAATTTATTCGAGACCATTTTAAATAATTATCCGTCCTTTGAAAAGCATGGTTTGGGTCGCACTTCTCTCGTAGAACATCATATTGACGTTGGAAACACTCGTCCAATTAAACAACGACATTATGCGGTATCTCCAGCAATACAAGAACTAATATATACAGAACTAGATCGAATGCTCCAGTTAGGAGTAATAGAGGAAAGTGCGAGCTCTTGGTCGTCTCCAATTGTGTTGGTTAGAAAACCTAATAAGGTACGGTTATGCTTGGACTCCAGAAAACTAAATATGGTCACCAAAAAGGACGCCTATCCTCTGCCCTTGATAAACGGAATTATTGGCAGACTCACCAATACTACGGTAATCTCTACATTAGATTTAAAGGATGCCTTTTGGCAGGTTCCGTTGGATCTGGCATCGAGAGACAAAACTGCTTTCACAGTACCCGGTCGGCCACTTTACCATTTTACGGTCATGCCGTTTGGGCTGTGTAATTCACCCCAAACGATGTGCCGTTTAATGGATAAAGTGGTACCGTACCACTTACAAGACAAAATCTTCGTCTATCTTGATGATCTTTTAATTACTTCATCAAGTATAGATGAACACCTACAATTGTTGGAAATGATTGGAAATCGGTTAAAAGACGCCAGGCTCACAGTAAACCTTTCTAAGAGCAAGTTTTTCATGAAACAAGTAAAATACCTTGGATTTATTGTAGGAGCTGGAGGGTTGAAAACGGACCCGGAGAAAGTCGAAGCTATTCGGAACTTTCCTTCACCAACGACTATCAAACAAACCAGAAGATTATTGGGAATGACGGGATGGTATCAGCGTTTCATACCAAAATACTCTGAGGTCACCAGCCCCATAACTGACCTGCTTAAGAAGAATAGAAAGTTTGTTTGGACTCCAGAAGCACAAACTTCATTTGAGAAGTTAAAGTATTTACTGTCGTCGGCTCCAATCCTCACAAATCCCGACTATAGCAGACCATTTTTTATTAGATGTGATGCTTGCAATACAGTAGTAGGGAGTGTCCTTTTTCAAAAGGATGAAAATGAAGATGAACACCCAATTGCGTACATGTCGAAAAAGTTAAACTCCGCCCAATCTAATTACTCAACCACTGAGCAGGAGTGTCTGGCCGCTGTCTTGAGTGTGAAAAAGTTTCGCCCATACATTGAAGGCTACCATTTCACTCTTATAACAGATCACTCTAGTCTCAAGTGGTTGATGTCCCAGACCGATTTGAATGGCAGGTTGGCTCGCTGGAGCTTAAAGTTACAATCATATGACTTTGAAATTCAACACCAGCGAGGATCGCAAAACATTGTGCCAGACACCCTTTCTCGTATGTATGGTGATCTGAATTGTTTGACTGCATGCCAACTCGATCTGTCGAACGCTTCTTTCAACGATTTTGAATACGTAAAGTTACGTAAGAAGATACTATCGTCACCGATGAACTATCCTGCATTTAAAGTAATTGATGTCCGAATCTATATTAAACTCGGATATAAAATCGACCCCGAATTGTCCGGAATTCCATTATATAAGCTTTGGGTCCCTGTAAGCATGATAGGTACGATATTAGAGCAATACCATGATAATCCATTGGCTGCACATGGTGGGATCTGTAAAACTTTGGAACGTATTCGAAATCTCTACTATTGGCCGGGTATGCGTAAACAAATTTATGATTATGTCAAACAATGCGAAATCTGTAAAGTGACCAAGGCATCGAATTCCTTATCTAAACCTCCTCTAGGTAGTACCGTGTTTGCCGAGAGACCGTGGCAGAAGGTTTATGTCGACCTGATGGGACCGTACCCTAGGTCCAAAAACGGAAATGTATTCATATTAGTTGTCTTGGATCAATTTAGTAAATTTGTACTTTTGAAGCCCCTAAGTTCGAGTACCACCAACAAAGTGATTTCGTATCTTCGTAATGACGTTTTTCTAGTTTTTGGTGTACCCGAACAAATTCATACGGATAACGGGCCACAATTTTTGTCCAAAACCTTTCAAGAACTACTCAAGGAGTTTAATATCATCCATACTAAGACAGCTGTTTATTCGCCGCAAGCCAATGCTTGCGAGCGTGTAAACCGATCCGTAATTGCAGCCATTCGTGCCTATGTCTCGTCTGATCACAAAACATGGGACCTACATATTCATGAAGTCGGATGTGCTTTAAGAACGGCCATTCACCAATCCATCAAGCACACCCCTTATTTTTTATTATTTGGATATAATATGATCACTGATGGACTAAATTACAACTTGCTGCGAGATCTACATTCTTTAAATGAAAATATTAATGTTCTACCGCTGAATGATAGATTATCCATCATTCACGAGTCAGTTTCGAAAAACCTCAAAGAAGCCTTCAAAAGGTATGAAAAACATTATAATCTCCAAACTCGGCTTGTTATTCATAAACCTGGTCAGGTTGTGTATGCAAAGCTTCATCCTCTAAGTGATGCTTCTAAAAACCTGTGTGCCAAATTCGTTCCCAAATTTACTAAAGCGATAGTGGTTGAAAGGATCGGAAAAGTGAACTACAGACTAAATGATGAAACGGGCAAACTATTAGGTATCTATCATGGAAAAGATATAAAAACTTAATTCAAGACGTGTCTAGATTTAGCTTGAAACGAAACTTTATACTTATATATATACTTCGAAAATAACTCAGATCCGTCTATTACAACGTGATCATTGTCTAAGTCGTATCTGCCCTGTAACGATCGTGCGATTTGGACTGTACTTATGGTTATAGCTATGGTTGTTATCGATGACATCGATGATATATTGTGTATGGTCTGAGAGAAAAATTAGTGTTATCTACAGGGTAGAGAAGAGAAATGAGAAAAAAAAAGTTTAAAAACCAAAAGAATAAATTTTGTTGAGGAAGTGAGTACAAGTTTGGACACGAAGAAAGATAATTGCGATAACAAGCAAAATTAAGCGATACCACTAGATAATAAAATTCTAAATGAGATACAAAACTTCTAGTTTGTTTTTTTTAAGAGGAACATGGTTTCCATTTTGATTATAAATTATAATTAATAGTAAATAAGTGATTGAAAATTAGTGTTAATTAACTTAAATATGAAATTGTACTTAATTTAAAGAAAAAAAAATATTTAAAAATAAAAAATAAAAAAAAAATTTCAACAATTATACAATTGACGAGCGGACCAAATATACCGTCCTAACGGGCTTAATATAAGCGTCGGTACTTAGTTATATCGAAAAAAAAGACTAAATCTGATGATAATAGTGTAGACAAGCAGTATATCAAACAAATTAATACACCAACGAAATTTTAAATAAAATTTAATAATCTTGTCGCGCACTACGGCCATCAATACAATAATATACCAGGAGGTAGTTATTGGGACCAACATACAGAACGGGATATAATTTTATACGGAGAGTTACGACGAATTTAAGTTTACTGGAACCCCTGTAAACTCCATCATCATTTAGACCATCAATCGGATCCGCAACGCGTCAAATTTTTTTATTTGGTTTTGGGGTATTTATGTTTTCATTTTGATATTATTAGTTTCATTTTTTTTATATAAATAAATTAGTTAAATATACCTTTTTGAATTTAAATTTGGCTAGAATGCCGGTAGTGTAAATTTTATCATAGTAGGTGTGAGAAACCAAAGTGATCGTGCAGTTGTACGAATATGTTCACCTTGCGAAATTAACCATTATAGTGTAAGTCGTGCGTTTAGCCATCATGGCGTGGTGAAAATCGTGAACCCCCATCCTGGGAGAGGCTATCCGGAAAAACAAGGTGTCACCACGTGTTGGTATTAACAAGAAAAAAACGTTACAATTTTGGTTAATGATTTGGATTTCCTTCGTGTAGCAGTAAAGTTGGTGCCAAAAGACTTCAATTTCATGCAAAAATAGACCGTGTTGACGTCGCAAAAGATATGATTTGCGAGGCTGAATCCGATCCCACATTCACCTAAGGGATCATTACTGGAGACGAGACGTGGGTTTATGAGTATGGCACTCGATCCAGACATCAGGCAAGTGAATGGCGTTCAACAAATGACCCGAGACCAAATAAACCACGTCGTGTTCTGTCAAAAAAGAAGGCCAGACCGTAAACCGAGTATTGGGCGTTATGAGACGTTTGTGTGAAGCAATTCGCCGCAAGAGACCAGAATTGTGGACAAAAAGCTCGTGGATTTTGCACCATGATAACGCACCGTCGCACATTATTCGTAATTTTTTGGCGAAAATGCAACAAATACCATCCAACAGCCACCGAGTTCACCTGCTTTGGCTTTCGGTGTCTTCTTTCTGTTTAATCGAGTTAAAAAGCCATTACGGGGAACGTGCTTCAGCAACCGAGAGAAATTTATGGAAAAATCGTATAGGACACTGATGTACATACCGAAAACCGAATATAAAACATGTTTCGAGGATTGGATCAAGCGCTAGCATAAGTGTGTTGTAGTCGATGGGGATTACTTTGAAGAGGACCATATATATATGGACCATATCTATAGATTTAGATTAATAAACTTGTATTTTTAAGTGGTATTACACGCACAATTCATCTCTCGAATGGTAGAAGCCATCTTTCGTATTCATCCGTCAAGGTCGAACTCTCGCATCCATACATGACAACGGGTCTGATCAACTCTCATAATTTCAGCGTATCTATCATAATTTCAGTGGCATAATTCCTTCACCAGGCATAATTTCATTTCGTCATACCAATCGAACAAGGTCGAAACGATTTTTCTTTAGTTTCTGCATGGCTATGGTAAATTCCTCATAGGATGGATCCTCAATGGACGTCTCCGCAGTCCGTATTTGAGGATATTCAAATACAGCTTATGATACATGTGGAACATTAAATAGGTCAGAAAAGTGTCCACGCCACTTATCAGGTACGGCATCGATGTTGGTTCCGAAAGGCAGTCGACCGAAACCTTAAGGTATGTTGCAATCGATGACTCCTTTAAAGTAACCACGCTAGTTACGTGGTATTTCTGGTCAAGTTGTAACGAACAGGCCTCCATTTGGTTACCTGTTGTTAACAGAATTTATCACTCAGTTACTTTCTGTGAAACGGTCGCTTTCCCCAGCTGCTCAGCCTTGGGTGGGTCTTAAAGTGAAAGTTTCTGAATGATCTGTAACTGACCGTATGGACAAAAAAAAGGTTTGTTTCATTTGCAATCAATTCATCTCACCACCGAAATACTTACATTGCCTCAGCTCCCATTAAATTTTTTTTCCGAATCACGACATTTTTTCTTATTCAACCAAAATGCAAATATTTACAATTAAGATAACTAATAACATTTTTTATTTTATAAATTTAGAGTCAAAAAAATATATATATATAGAATTGAAATACTTAAATAGTTTTAAATAAATGAAAATAACTAAGCTTGTAAATAATATAATTTGTAAATAAATAAAATTATAAATAAATAAATTTTTAAATAAATAAATTACAAATAAATACTTAATTTAAACTTGTATGTACATACGTATAATAACCGAAGATGATACTGTTGATGATGGCGTCATGAGTCCAGTTGTCTTCTTTGGCAAAATATTGGACTCGTGCTCTAAACCAATATATTTGGTTTTCATTGTTTTGTTTTTATAGTTTTAAATTGAACTTATACGTAGGGTTTTTAATTTATAGTTTTTTCCATTATTTATTTATTAGATAATAATATAATATTATTTTAATTTAATTTAATGCGTATGATCACCATTTTGGTTTTTGGTATAATATATGTACATATATATTGTTGGATGATCGTTTCTAATTATTAAGCTTTTAATTTTATTTTACTTTTTATATGGATAAGCTTTTATTTGAATTTTAGCTTATCATTAATTATTTAGATTTTTTTTCTAATTTTTTTATTTTTTTAACTATATTTATTTATATATTAGGTTAATATTACACAATTTAGTCTTTTAATTATTATACCACGAAAGCTATTTAATATCATATAAAGTACTATTTTGTGTCTATCTTATATTTGCATTTTATCGTTCTAAATAGTATTTTAGTTTATCATCCCGAAATGTTTTTTAAATATATGAGTTTTAGAACAAACTATAATAAACTCTTTCCACACGATCACTCATAATTTTTCTTATCACAGGTATTTTTTTCATGTTGGGTTTTTGTATCAAAGAAATCACATATTCATACTATTTTACGCACTCGATCTTTTTTCATACTTTTTCATTGTTACTGTCCGATTTTCTTACTATTTACTTTCTACCGACTGACTATCGACTGTCCTACTTTTTATTTTTTTACCGACTGACCATCGACTGTCCAATATCCAACCTCATTTCTGTTTTTATACCATCCAATACTACCGCAAAATTTCTTTCAATTTCGTACAATACTGACGTGCTAAACTCTTATTGGTTATTTCCGATTATCGATTAATCTCGATTAAGGTAATTTTCGATAAACCGCATTCACCCACATTAATCAACGTATTCGCTGCCAATGAAAATACCATGGAGGCCTTACAAAGTGTGCCAAGTTCAACTATCTCACAGTATGCATTGTTCCAAATTTGCTTTCGGAACATGTCTGTCCAAACCGAACAATGAATAGCGAGATTATGAAAGAGGACCATCAAAGTAAAGGGTGTTTTTTAGGAGGTTTGTTTTTCCGATAGATGTCGTTTTATTTTATGACAGTTGTTTTGACAGCTCAAAGTGGCATTTCTACTCAGTATTGTTTGGCAAATCATTATGAATAGGTTAACTCCAGAACAACGTTTTCAAATCGTGGAAATTTATTTTCAAAATCAGTGTTCAATTAAAAATGTTTATAGAGCACTTCGTGAATTTTATGGTGCACATAATCGTCCGTCAGAGACCACCATAAAGAACGTAATTACCAAATTTCGGTCTACATTCACTCTTTTGGATGCCAAGCCACCGACAAGAATGAGAAGAGTTCGTACAGAAGAAAATATTGCTGTCGTTGAGGCCAGTGTCGAAGAAAACGACAATTTATCGATTCGTCGTCGTGCTCAGCAAATTGGACTTTGTCCATCGACTTTATGGAAAATTTTACGTAAAGATTTGGGTTTGGTGCCATACAAAATTCAATTGGTGCAAGAATTAAAGCCACACGACCATCGTTTGCGCCGTGAATTCAGTGATTGGTCGTTAAATCAATTGAACGAAGATCCATTTTTTTACCGTAAAATTCTCTTCAGTGATGAGGCGCATTTTTGGTTAAATGGATACGTCAACAAACAAAATTGTCGCATTTGGAGCAAAGATAATCCACACGCTGTTCAAGAATTACCAATGCCGTTCAAGAATTACCAATTATATCGAATATAAATCAAGAAGAAGTACGAAGGTATCTGCAGTTAATTTCAAACCCATAAGGTACTGTTCTAAAGATTGTAGCAAATTCCCGCTGCTAGACAGTGACCCACCTTCAAAGGGGAAATCCAAAGAGTTGGTCGTGTCTAGAAGCGCTAGGATAACTATCTCTATCCTGTATTACCAATAAGTGTAGCACATCTTCCGCTCCAAAGATTGAGCGGCGACAGCTCAATGCAATATCAAGTGATGTAGTGGGTGTGGTATGCATAGCTTATTTTAATTCCCATAATTATTGCCCATAATTCCCAGAGAAACTAGTCTCGGAGGTTTTTCTCCGGCCAAACTTAAAGTTCTACGTCTCTACGATAGTAGATATATGTGGTAAAGAAAGTTACGAGTCTGAAAATCGAAACGTTTAATTAGTACACGCTTCTAGGTTTTCATTGGTCCATGAGAAGAGATGATTCCTAATTTTGTTATAACTGGAGTTTACCAGAGTTATACAACTAGTGAACAGAACCAGCTCAGTATTATTCGGGTTATTTGACCATGACCCAATGCTACTACTTTGTTATTACAATTTGTATGTGATCACGTGGTACCACTATTATGGCGAGGTCAAGAACATAACCCTGACAATAGAATTCGTTGTAGCATAGTTGAGCTATAGCAGTGAGTTAGCCATAAAACTCCATCTTAAGGACATTGCCGTGTGCTAAATTCAGACTGGTTCTGTGTTTTAGTTTTGAGAATAAACCAATGCTTCATCGAATTCTGTCTTTTGTCAAAATTTTGGCAGCCGGGTTTCAATTACTAAATCTGGTTAGTTGGTTTGTGAATTTTCATTAAAACCTTTAGAGTTTCCTGATATATACACGTGTACGTCATCTAGCTCTCTAGAATTCTGACATTACCCTTCGTACTTCCACAGAAAACTATCTTAAGAACTCCCTCACTTTGAGAGTATGTGTACCACCAGTGGTCAGGGCCTTGTGGAAATGATTTGTCTCTTTTCTTAATCTGCCTAACTGACGATGTCAAAGTTCTCTTGGATTTATTAAGGGGACAGCTATTTTTAAAGGATTTTCATTGCTGAGGATAGATACTCTGGTTGCGAGGGGATATATACCAAAGGAGGGATATACACTCTGGTTAAGACAAAGTACATATATATAGTCGAAATTTGTGTTTCTTGGGTTCCCAATTTTTTTAATTTTTTGCCTTATACGAATAAGCCCATACGAATAAACTCTCTCTTGTCAGGAGGGAGATATCTACTTGTTAAATGTTCGTGCTGCCCCAGATACATATTGTGAGTTTTCTTCGCCTCCAGCAATGATAAGAAGACATTTCGGTTGCGTACTGTATAAAAAATAACTCTTTAGCATTAGGCTGAGATCACTAGAACTTCACATTTTATACCCTGTTCCTACGACATACGAGTATGTAATGTCATAATGAAAACCTTTAAACCAGGAGTGTGTTATTCATATTATTGGTGACAAAAACACAGGATTTCTAGATTATACGAGCAGGTATATTATTGGGTATATCGTTTGGCCACTACAGTTCAAACGGATCTTTAGCAGCATAGGATGTGTTTATTACTCTTCGGGAAACTTGCTCAAAAAGTGATGGGGGTTGCTCTTCATCGAGATCTTCACGCTTGTCTTTTACAAACACTCGACGCTCATGACTTACAACTGGTTGAAACTCAGTTAACTTTAATCTAGAGATATTCCTGTCTTTTGGTGTGATTCGCTGGGGAGAACGTGGTCGTTTTCTATCTATGTTATCTTCTATGTGAAGAAATTTTATCATCAATTTTGGTCTGTCTACTATTTTGTGATGTTTCTGGATGTCACGTGGAAATTGATTAACCTTAAATTTCTCCATAATATAGACGTGCATATCTAGAAGACAGCTTTTGCGACTAACCTCCTAAATTTATCCCTTTTAGTGTGATTGCGTGGATATTTTAGAGGTATGGCATTTAGAACATCGGTACTTAACCCTACTTCTTATAATTGGTAAATGTCCCAACGAGCGATCAGAGGATTGCACTCAGAGTTGGGTGCGTAAATTACACGATGTAGTTTACAGTTATTTACATGTAATTTACATGTAAATTACACAAGTTATTTTTTACATTACGTAATGTAAATAACGACTTTTTCATGACAAGGGTGCTATCTATTATAAAATTTAATAACTAATAACTAATAATTTAATTATTGTAAAAATTGACTGTGTAACGTTACAAATAAAACAAAAACAACTTAATATGTCAAAAATTTTTGATGTAGTTATGATAAACAAAACGTAAGTATGTATTAGCATTGGTAATATCTGTATTTTAAATTTGAACACAGATGGCAGTGTAGATACATAAATGAACTTTGCCTAGAATTTGTAGATAACTAAAAGTCTAAAATAATTATGATTGACCGTCTAAATGAACGGTTTGATTGATATTTAGGATGCGTATAATCTTTATAAACAAATATTTGTTACATTTATAAACTATTTCCAGTTATTTTTCAGAGTTTTGACGTTTTTTACATATTTTATGTAAATTACACGTTTTTTACTGTAATTTACGTTATTTACATAAAAATGTAAATAACGTTTTTTACATGTATAGTGCCCATCTCTGATTATTTTTGCTGCATTGGCATTCGTGCGTATAATGTCTTTCGTTCCCCCAGAGAGTATTCTATCATAGCTTTTAAATGGGTAACTTTATTGAGTTATAGTCAACCTTCATTGATTTGGTTAACTATTCAGTTGGCAAGGAACATTCCATCCAACTAAATAAATAAATCACTAATCAAGATATTTCATTTCCGATGAAATATTTCAAGTTGATGGATTATCTCATCACGTACTTCCAGTATTCCTATAGATTTCGAACAAGCCTTCATTTATCCCGGAATACCAAACCAATACATACATCTTTGTAAAGTAACAGTAACGCAATTACAATGTTGTGTCAAAATTGAGAACAGGTGGTCGAGAAGCAAAGGAGCTGTCCCCATATTGGAAGATATTTTCTGTAAGAGTAACTCACCACAACTAGTACCTAATCAAGTTCAAACCTAATATACAAGATATCTGTTTATTTAGATTAAGAGGCAGAAGAATTATAGAGACACTTGATCCGCTGGAACAATATTTAAGTACCGTTAATCTCAAAATTGGTTGATATGTGGCTTAAAAAAATTAGACACAACTTATTGCAGTAGTTATAATCACACGTTTGAGGTATTTTTATAAACTCTACGTTCACTTATGAAATCGAAATATCTTGTAAATAAGAAAGACAAATAAAGGAACTTTCAAGCCACATAATCAGTTTTATTCAACCAAGAGTTCAGAAATTTAATCCAAATTCCTTATCTCGTGCTTCAGCTGAAAAGCAAAAAGTAAACTTGCTGGGTCGTGTTCTGCTTGAATAGAGTTAACTTGTCTACAATACTGGCCTACAATGTCTGGTAAATTTTTTTTATCCTAGCACTAGAAACAGGAAATAACAATGGGTGAATCATTATCAACAACACCGAAAATCTCCGGTCATCAATTGACAACAATAACGAAACTCGCAACACTCATCCACCAATGGAGCGGAAAGTTAAAAGTGTCATTAAAAAGCTAAATAACCTTAAATTTGCTGAGCCAAACAGTACAATCGCCAAAATATTTAAAGGAGCTACATCTACAGATGCAGGCACACTAACACCAATAATCCAAGAAGTGTGGTATGTAATTGTCAAGACTTGAACGAAGGCTTCACAATTACAATCCCTCCCCAAGAAAGGCCTAAGCGAATTCAAAAATTGGCGAGGAAATTGTCTCCTCAACACAACAATAAAGATCCTCACTATGATCACCCTTGAAAGAATCTAACCTACGATCAATGCAAAATTAAGAAATGAACAAGCTGGCTTTTATAACAGGGAGAAGTTGCACTGATCACATCAAATCAATCCGTATCATCAATGAAAAATTCAGTGAATAGAATACATCACTGTACCTGCTCTCGTTAAATAGGATCGCAGTATGGCACTTTGAAAAATGGGCATCCCAAAGAAATTGATTGAATTCATACTTGAAATAAAACAGAATGCTGAAATCCGTAAAGCAAGGATGCGTACCAACCAACAAACTACTGTTCCTGATCGTATTGGATAATGTAATTCAGGAATTAAATGTCACGTCTCCTAAAAGAATATGATGGGGATTAATAGGTAAACTTAATTAGCTGGATTACACATATGACAGCTCACACAAACACTTAGACATGCAGCAAAAATACAACAGCTATCAGATCTAGAAACTTATTGCATATGATGGCACATCAAGAATGTTCAAATTGAAGATGTAAATAAATTAGTCTGGACTGTAGAATAGCGAAAGCTAGATAAATATTGAACATGTTACTAAAGTCTGGAATTCTTCTGCCCTGGCACACAAGAATACGATACAAATGTTCAGCTCTTGTGTGATTCAGTACTACTTTATGAATCTCTGATATCGAAACACACAGAAAATGTGAGAAAAAACAACAGATGTTCGTAATACTGAAATGCTCCTGGCCTATCACCATAACTAGCATTGAACTCATAGACAAACAAATCAATCAAAAATAGAGACCGAAATAAAGAACCGATAGTGGAGATGGTTTGGTCATACTCTGAGGAAATAACTAAGTGATATAAAGAGGATGTCATTTAACTGGAACCTTCAACTGAATAGGAAAGTAGGAAGACCAGCTATGATATGGAAGAGAACAATGCTCACTGAAGCGAAACATCTTGATACATCATGGGAAGAGATAAAAACTGTATCATTCAACAAACTACAGCTTAACAGGTATAAGATGGTCCAGTCTAGTAGACGCCATATGCTCCTAAAATTGGCGAAAATGAAAAAAATCTGACAAATATGGTGCAACCAGACGTATTTTCATAAATCGTCGTGAAATCGTGACCAATGTGGATAATACCGCAAATGCATTCCACCAACACTTTGTTTCCCAGATTCACCTTAACGTTTGTGATCAATTATATGCAAACGTGGCATCCAACTCAGTAATCGTACGACGAAATTCAATAAAGCGATGCTGATCTATAATCGATACACTGAGCTATCTTTCAGATTGAGACGCCATCTATATTCCTCATGAACTTAATGAACGACTATTGTACTTATCGCATCTCCAGTTTGCTTATTCATCCGAAATTAGACGTGATAGTAAATTTCGATTAACAAAAGTATGATAAAGTCAAGACTCAAGAAACGGTGAAGTTGTCAATAAGTTTTCAACCTTTACAGCAGATTGAATGAGCAAAACAAAAATGATTGCGATACATGGATAAACGAACTGAGAAATTAGCACTGTAGATAAATTAATTATATCTAATTTGATGCCTGTTTCCGTTTCAATCTAAATCGTATATACCAACCATAAAATATAATTGTATACTTGAATGTATTTGTATCTCCAAATTGTCTTAAATTATAGAGTTCCATTCAATTAATCCAGCATTTCGTTTAGAGAGTTGAACAATCAAAAGAAACTATAAGCTTACCTATATATAGACCAACAATCGAATTAATCACAATTTATAATAATTATTCGTCCAAAGCAGTACACCATCGTCGAGTTGCGTGCCATCCGTGTATGTACAAATCAAAGTCCGCCAAATTGTTGTACATACACAAAAGCGCTAATTTCATCCATAGTACCAACATGCTCTGACCGTACGTTTCTCAATTTTTTCTTATTTTATGAATTAAAATCGAATGTGTAAACAAAAAAAATCTCCACAATCATTATCATCATCATCATCATCAGCATCACAATGGTACATATATAAATATTACCACGGTTTAATTAGTATATCTTAGACTTGGTCAAAGAATAAGAAAATTTCATTCAATTCGTTTGTATTTTGAATGAATAAAAAACACAAAATCAAGAATCGGAAATACGTTTTACCTTTAGGGCAAGTCGTGACTTTAAGAAGGAAATAATAACAATAATAATGGTAATATATGTATGTAGAGTATCATTAAGAAGAAACAATAACGCGAAGAGGAAAGACCAAAAAAAAGTAGGATGCTGTGCTGTGTTCTGCTTGAACAAGTTTTACGATTTGCGTTTTTGTTCAATGAATGATTGCAAATTAATTGAACTGTGTACGCTCCAATTATTTGCACATACAGTGGTCTTCGTCGTACACGTCCACTATACTCGTATCACAATTTTAAAGCTGGTGTTCAACCAGTGAAGCACGTATAAATTTAATTAAAAAATCGATTTTATGATCGACTAATGCAATCGAAATTCAATTAACAGAATGGCATAATAATATTGATCAGCTGTTGTTGCAGTGGAGGAGAGACGCAGAGACAGTGGATCAAGTAATTGGTTCACAATTACTCAATAGTCATCCAGTCCACTACTAAGACTTTTGTAATGAAACGCAAAAGAGTGAAACCTCTGATGGTTGATTTAAAATTATATAGAGGGTGTTTTCTAGAGGTTTACAACTTTGGCAACACTGCTTTATTTTACAACCCATTTAACAGCTGATAGTTGTTTTTTGTTTAGTTTAGTTTGACATTTCACTATGGATAGACTTACATCAAAGCAACGCTTGTAAATTGTTGAATTTTTTTTATAAAAATAATGGTTCTCTTTGTGAAACTCTCAGCAACTGAGGTTGTGTACTTCCACTTTATGGAAGATTTTACAAAAGGATCTTGGCTTAAAAGCTTTCAAGATACAACTTGTGCAGGAATTAAAGCAAATGGACTGACAAATTGATATTGATTTTGAATTTCCATTAAAAATTTTGCTCTCCGATGAAGCCCATTTCTGATGAATTTGGTTAAAAGCATAGTTGTCGCATTTCAAGTGAAAATAATCCACAAGCGTTTGTCGAAACACCATTTCATCCACAGAAAGTTACTGTTTGGTGCACTTTATTGACTAGCGAAGCTATTGTTAAATATGTCTTCATAAACGATGATGGACAGAATGTTACTGTCAATGATGAGCGGTATAGGGACATGATTAAAAATTTTCCGTATCTCGATTAGTTGGCAATCTTCTACAGTGTGTCTGCCGGGAAGATATACAAAGTATGTTTGTTTATAATTTTTGATTATATGAAAGAGAATAGATCTTATATTGATAAATGTTTTATTTAAGGTCGGCAATTATGTATAGAATACAATATCAGATAAATGTCCGCCTCTGTTAGCCTCACAAATGCGAGCCCTTTTGAACACATTTTTCATTACATTCTCACACATTTCACGCGGTATTTCATTAATTTCATAACGAATATTTTGTTTGAGTTGCTCAAGCGTTTCTGGTTTGTTTGAATAAGCATTGCTTTTCGATATCCCAACAAAAAGAAGGTGATGAAGGCCGTGGAGGCCAATCATCACCATTTTTTTAAATAACTTTTTGCGGAAAGAGGTCTCGCAGTAATTCCATTGTATTTCTGGCTGTGTGTGATGTGTGGCACCGTCTTATTGATACCACATGTTAATCATGTTGATGGTCTTGTTGAAGAAGCTCTTGTCAACTAAATCTTAAATGGAAACAAATGCAAATCCTTGTGCAAAATTGTGACCAAACTTGTTTTTTGATGACCAAGCTCCTGAGCACGGCGTCGAATTGAGGTTGATGGATTGTTTTGAACACTTTCTTGAGCAGCAGTAATGTTTTCAGCGGTTCTTGCAGTACGTTGTGACTCATGCTTGGGCCTATCACCCGTCTGTACTTGATTTCTCTTTCTTCGAAATCATTCACTACACGATAAATAGTGCGATTCTCCCAAAAATTTCACGTAACTTTCTCATCGTCACAGTAATCGATGATTGATTTTGAGAAAATGTTTTAACAATTAAAACATTAAAAAATTAAAAAGATTAAAAAATTTGCCACGTGTCTACTTCACGACCGCCAAATATGAACTGTCAAGACTAACGTTTACCAAAATGGCGGCAAAACAAAGTAGTATACCTTCCCGGCGGACACCCGTTACAATCGATTTACTCAAAGAAAATTTTGATGAAGAATAATTTCGCGTGATTATCCAATTAATTGGCCACCAAGATCGTGCAATTTATCCTATTGGATTATTTTCTTTAGGGTTATGTAAAGTCCCTTGTCTACGTCGATAAACCAGAGACAATTGAACACCTGGAAATCAGCATTAGAAGAGTTATAGGCGAAATACGGAATAAATAGTGTTCCAGGTTGCGCCTTGTACACGCCAGCCTTGGCGGCCACATGGCCGAAAGCATGCTTAAACATTAATATCATAAAATTGTCTATCCAATAAAGTCCGTTTCATTGATTTTGAAAATATATTTCTTTGTTTAATTATGATTTAAACTCGTGTAACTTTATAAAAAACACTCTTTACAACTAAATCGACTCAAACAACAGCTGTTATCGTAAAACAAAAGTTTTTTTGACAATTTTGAATATCTGCCTGTCTGTTTTTATCTTTGCAATATTTTTCGGGCTCAAGACACTTCCAACTCTTTCGCAGTTTACTTATTTAATTATGATACTTTACATCATTATATAGCCAAATCGAGGACGTAAGGATATAGGTCCGACTTACGTAGAACCCGTATCTGTCATTGACATAGTTGCACGCCAGCCTATAGTACTGATATGGAAGATGGGCTAGTCCATGAATTTTGCAGTCCAATAGGACTCAAAGATGGTTTTAATCACACCAACGATCGTAATCAGATGATGCCCACTTTGCGTCCTATTTCTATTGGGATTATAAGGTACCTCCCTCTCCAACTGCCGCATTTTTAACCACTGCTCCATTTGGTCGGTTATCAGTTAATTTTTCGACAGTTGCTTTAATTTGAAAAGTACACAGTACTACGATTGTCGAAAAATGCGATGTTTCATTGAAAACAATTTGGGTGCTATATTCTCTCGTATAAAATACCAAATATCAGACGTTGACCTTAACAAATCTATTAGTTTAATTCGTTGTTTCCTCAAAATCATGAATACTACTACAGAAAAGGTCGAGCAAGTTGTTGTTATATTGAAAGAAAGACCCAATTAATGAGAAGTAGCTCGTCAGCTAACGATAAGCCGATCTGCCATCTCAAGAGTATTCAAAAAGTTTCAGAAAACTGGTACCTACAATCTGATACCACACTTTAGCCGGTATCGAGATACATCTGAGAGAGACGATCGATTTGTCGTTCTACCTTCAGTCTGAAATAGCAATTGCATTTGCGGTCAATGTGCAACAGGAGCTTAAACAATTTCAAGATGTAGTTGTTATTCAATGGACAGTAAGAAGACAACTTCACTCAAATACCCGCTATAGGTTCAAAATCGACAGAACCATTCTAGACCATGCAAAAAAATAAAGCCAAGAACACCATTGTCAATGCTTTGCAGATCACCGAAACATAGAACAAGGTAGGAGTCAAGATTTTAAACAAATTTTATACACGGAAAGAAATAACAACGGAAGAGGAGCGGAAGATGAATCCTACAACCCTATGTTTCATAATCGCTTTCATTGTTTCCAGTTTGACAAAAGGTTGGCATACCTTGACGATAGCAGAGTAATTGAAGGTAATCATATTTCCATTTGGTTAGAAAATCCACACTTAACCATGGAGAAGCTGAATAAACCATAACGAGTGACTGGTAAATTTTACGGACCGGTGGCATTATTGTTTTACTTTTTCGAAAATGAACACACACAGATATCAATTCGCCTCTGCGCAGCAGCAATTTGACTCTGTTGGATCTTTTTTTGTTTGATACAATCGATGTTCTGAAAAATTAGGTTGACAGATAACCACATTCATAAAAGTCAAACCAGTGTAAGAGAATTGTATCATACCATCAACTCTAAATATCCTATGCAGAAGCTGTCAAAGGTAATTCTTCAATGCAAACTCAAACAATGATTATAGTATTTATAACATGATCAGTTCCTTCAATGAGTCAATGAACAAATTTATGCAGATGATGGAGACTAATATGAGTCTTATGGTTCAAAAAATGAATACTCTTATGCTACTTCTTATTAAAAACCAAAAATGAATGAAATTAAGTTAGTTGTTACCGTCCAGATGGCTCAGTGGTTAAAGCTGTGGCAATTGAAACAGGAGGTACCGGGTTCGAATCGCGATAGGGGCAGATGCAAAAGGGATTTTTCACCATCTGATATTAATAACAGATGGTGAAAAATCCCTCTGATATTAATAACTCTTAAGACGTAAGTTCTAAAACTAGCGCCATCTAGATTACATTAGATTACATTGTATTGTAATTTTGACAACATACAAATTGGTCTCCATTTAAGTCTACAATAACCTGAAAGTGTTAGTTATGAAACATCTCAACAACTAACTAGTATTCTTCAACAAGAAATGCAAGCTTTTACCAGTCTGCTAATGACAAAATGATCAATACTCAAGCAGCTCCAAAGGTCACGGTTCTTTCTTAAATCTTAAATCACGGTAAAATAAAGCGATTAAAAGCCCGAGAACTGCTTTGCAGGTCTTCATCATTACCTCAATGAACTCACAGCTACTGAGACAACGGATTTATCATTATGGAAATTCACAAGTAAGCTGAAACGACCAACACTCTCATTTCCTCCAATACGGCTCTTTAGTGGAAGCTGGGCAAGAAGTGATGTTTCGCTAAACACTGCCAAACTATCAAGGACAACATAAAAAAAAAGCAACTTTGACATAATATGATTAGTGGAAAAATGCTTTCAAATCTACCGGACAAATGTATGAAAGTAATAACTTATATTTTGAAAGCTATGATGAAAACAGGTCACTATTCAGATATCTGGAAAACTATTTTAATTATAATAACGCAAAGACGAACCAAAAGTAAACTCATATCGTCCAATCAGCTTACTACACACTCGCTCAAAGTTGTTCGAAAAAATGATCCTGCAAGTTCACAGTGATGTATCTGAAATCAAGAACTCCCTTGAACAAAAAAGTACTGCTGTGTAGCATTTCTAGATATAGCCCAAGGTTTCGATAAGGTATGGCATAAAGTACTTCTACATAAAATTAGGGCACTAATCGAAAGTTTATAATACCGCATCCATAGATTTATATGATATTCATGCCGGAGTACCTCAAGGAAAAACAATGTTAGGTGCAGATTGTACAGTCAAGCTGTACAAAATGATATTTAAGCCTATCTGGACATTTGGTATTCAGCTGTAGACACCACGTGTGCTTCCAACATAAATAAAACTAGAAAGAACGCCGTCACAAGTACGTTGAACAATGGTTAACGCACCCTGGTGTATACGCAATACAAACCTACGTCAAAATTTACTCATCGAAACTGTAACAGATACAACTCATCAGTACAGCAAAAAATATCAGTTAAAACTAGTTTGTCACCGCACGAATAAGCCAGTGAGCTATTAAATAGACCAAGAACCAGACTAAAAAGTGGGATCATTGGATCTAGCTAGGTAATTCAAAGATTACCGAGTGCACGTTAATATTAAGAACTAACATAGTTTTTATCGCCGTCATTGGCAGAGTAAGTAGCGCGCTTGCTCTGTCATATCGGGTTCGATTCTCGGTGGTGACCAAAAACACAACACGACTGTAAGTAAATGTGTGTGAATGTGGGTCTGAACCATGGGCCCTTTGTGGCATTGAGCTCTGGAATAATTTTCGCCTTCTTTAAATTTTAAAATTTGTATATTGGTTTTTTAGATTTGAATACATTTTGTTAGTTTCCTATGTAGGAAAGATATAAAAGCCATAGTCAGTAAAAAAAATCTTCTATTTAAAGACCAGCAATGAATATAACTCCCAGATGACCTGTTGTACCAATGGAACACACCATCGTCTAAAGAGTCTAAAGATTCGAAGGTGTGCAACCGTCTAGTTAAGTTGCTTTTTTTATGCTTAGCTTTAATTGGGTGCAGGGCGGACTTGTAGACTGTCCTAACCTCTTGTAACTGTTAGAGATCCTGCAGCCAATGCGCAATCCTTCAAGTCAAGGTTGATAGCTGACTTAAACTTGTGCATTTTATACTCCAGCGGAAACTGAAAACCAACGGTCAACGAATTCCACTTCCTAGATGTTCGATAAATAAATTCGCGCTTTTCACCTCAGTTCGAGGTTTCGGCTGCTTCATCGAAAACCTATGTGCATTAACCGTTCCTCGTGTTACCTGTCATGTTATTTTCTCCTTTAATCCTGCAGATCATTTATCATTTATTAATCTATAGATCTCTGCGTCTGCAACATATCTGCGGTGCTGTCGGCTGTCTAGATCTTTCGTAAGTCTGGAGTTTCGTATTATTTGAATGGCACGCCGCTGAACTCTATCCAGCAACTGGAGAGCAATGCCATATGCTCCATCCCAAATCTGACAGCAATATTCTATACACGGTCTAATAAAGATTTTATATATCTGGAGAACCTGATGCGATCTAAAAACCCGGCTGCATCTATTGAGGCATCCGAGTTTACGTGAAGCTGATTTGGCCAATCTAATGTGTACATTCCATTTTAAATTGAAACTAAGGGCGAGCTCGAAGTGAAGACGCTTTCCACTTCGGCAACCCAAACCCGCTCTTTTTAAATCGACACATGGTCAATTTCGCCTGGAGATGCTTTACGTGAATGTGTCCATGTTTCCAAATGGATTTTTTATGAGAAAAGAATGTACTTGCCACTCTGAGATCATGAGCGATAGAAAAGTACATCATTCTTTCCCCTTTTCAGTCGCAGTTTCGTGTCGGGAGTACGGACCTATAATTATTACAGAAGTCGGTCTGATTTTTGCCAGCTCTAGCATTTAAGTTACCAATCAGCAATCTAACTTCGTGTTCAAGCGAAGCTTACACATTCGATTATCGACTGCTTGAAACTCTAACACAACCTTATTTACCTGTGGTTCAATGAGAAATTCAACTCCCAAATTTTCGAGGACATCTCCACTGTTTAGCAGTGGTCTTGGGACAAACGATCGGCCGCTTTTAGGTCATCGAGTTTCTTGGAGTGCTACGAGTTCCAGCAGATACTATTTCATACATATCACAAGGACACGTTCTAAGTGGCAGCACGTTCCACGTACCGATCATCAATCTCGGGTTCAGGTACTTAAGTGGAGGGTCATTGTTGTTGTGGTGGTATCCGATGTATTTGTTTGTTGATTTTTAACATTTATTATTTTTTACGGATTTGGATCGTCAGTCAAGCGATCCAACCTTATTTAGTCGGCACCTACGACAAGGTCTGGATACTGTGTTGATATTCTATGGGTTTATGTTTCGCTCGAAATGATTACGAAACATGGATGCACCCAACCACAGGGCTTAAGAATAAAAGCCAAAGGTAGTAAAAGAAAATCGTATGACTAAAACCCAGTGATGAAGTATGAAGATTACTCCCTGATGACTTGTAGTACCAATGGAATAAACCATCGATTAAAGATTCGTATGTGTGCAATATGGTAAAAACGTAATTAAGTTGCTTTAATCAGACATTTAGACTGAGTGCCGGGCCGTAACAAAATAAATCTGATGTGAGGTTCGACGAAAAATAGACGATTTTGCACAAGGAGAAGATTTTTATCACCTGCACTTTAAACCTTAATGAAAAGAGCCATACAAAAGGAGAAGGTTTGGTATCTGTTAAATTGTAACCTTCCAGTTAACATTGACATTGACCAGAATTCTAACATAATTACAGTTATGTTTATCTAGATTTGGTATTTGTACTAGGTCCGATCAATTCAATAAAATTTTGCCCGATATTATATGAAAAATCGACACTCTGTTATCAGCATGTTTCCCATGGTCTAGAGCACACATTTATTTTTTCAAGATGATAACAGACAAAAAAAACTGAATACTTTACTTATGTATTTTAATCACCTTAAGTACATTGAACAAATAGCAAATTTGACTTAAAACTAGCATCATTCGCGCTAATATTACGTATGTACACAGTTACACACCGATCCTTATCAATCGAAATCAAATGATTCATAAAATATAATTGAAATCATATATGTACATACATACGTACATACACGAAGAGGTACTTGCTTGATTGGAATTCTTATTAACATAACTATGCGCATTATATTCATGTGTAGTGTACTATAAAACTATTTTTTTTTTCTGTGTTATCAAATGTGTAGTGATAAGAAAATTAAATAATTTTTGAAGTTGGTTAAATTAATAAAAAAAAAATGGTTTTGATTAGGGCAAGAGAGAGGGTGGACATTATAAAAGTGGGGTATGTGTCTGGAGGAATTTCGATCGACTTGAATAAATCATTTGATTTTCTTATCAGTCATAATAAAATGATTGACGAACGATATTATTGTGCACACACAGTACACACATATATAGGATGACAACGGATTCCTGTGCACAATGTGTGGGAAATTGGAAGAATTAAATTTCTCAAGGGAATTATAAGTTTTCGTGGGATTTAAAAAAATATTTTTTTATCATTTTGAGAATTTTTTCTTTTTATTTACTTTTTACTATCAGAATGTGTATATATGTATGTATATACGTGTTTGTTCACGTGAAATTGAAAGTAAGTTTATGTACTTCGATTCAGATATTCTTATTGGAATCGTGGGATACTTGCAGAAATTTATGATTTAGTGCGACAATAAACAGAAAACTGTTAGGAAAATATTTGCTCATGTAAGTACATTGATAATTTGAAAATAAATGATTGCATTTAATTTAAAAGTCGTTTGACGGTTATAAATTGTACAGAAGTGTCAACAGTTGATGTAAGTAGTTGGCCTTGGAGTAAAGTCAATGACGATATACAAGACCATAAATCATTGTATTAGATACCTCGTAGGTAGCTTCAGTCGATTAAATATTGGTTTTACTCCATCTGTAAATATAAGCTTTGGAATGTCTCGCCAGTGCCGAACATGGTTTTAAATAGCACATCTACTAGTCGAATTCCTCGATAGTGCATTCTTAAATTTAGCAATCTACCGACACACAATACATTTTGATATGCTAATTTTAGCTGCGTGTTCCGTAAATATTACGAATGAATCATTGGACCCACAGAATAGCACCACAATATTAAGAGCTTATAGTAGGAGGCGACTAAATTTAGTTGGATTGCTGGGCTGACGACCCGCATCCGTAAAAAAAATCAGATGTTAAGAAAAAAAAATCGGACACAGAAAAATAACAATGAATCCCCGCTTAAGTATGCGGACTCGAGATTGAGGATCGACACGTGGAACGTGCAGTCACTTAGAAAACTTCATGCGTTAGACGGCCTTATCACATGTATGAAAGAGTATCGGCTAGGACTCGCAGCTTTCCAAGAAACTCGATGGTCTAAACGTGGAGGCCATGTCTGTCTCAAGGCTATACATTGCTACACAGCGGAGATGACCTCGAAAATCTTGGATTTCTCATGTGCTGAACTTCCAAGCAGTCGATAATCGAATGTGTAAGCTTCGCTTGCATATGCGATTAGCCAACCTGTCAATTAGCCAACAGCCATGCACCCACTAATGTAAGCCAACCACAAGATAAAAACTCATTTTATAATAATTTGGATAATCTGATGGGCTCTATACCGAAACACGATATCAGATATCAGTGATTGGTGACTCTAATTCTAGAGCTGGCAGAAATCAAACCGAGTTATGCGATAATATAGGTTCGTACTACCGACACGAAACTGCGACCGAAAACAGGAGAGAATGATTTATTTTGCGATCGCTAATGATCTTGAATTGGCAAGTTCATTCGTTTATTCAAAACATCCTAAAACCAAATTGACCGTGTGTTGATTTCAAAAGAACGGGCTCGCGTTGTCCAAGAAGTGAGATCGTATCGGTCTTCAATAAGATTCCTAGGCAGTGACCATTAGAGCACATCAAAATCTTGTGAGCAAATGCATTTTGCAATTTAATTGCCAATCTGATGAAGTGAACAATGTTATAGGCTTGAAAACCTCAAACTAAACCCAAAAAATAATTGGTTTGATGAAGAGTGTCGTCTTGCTGTTCAGCAACGAAATAAACAGTCCTTGCTAGGAGAACTGCTAAGCGAATTTGTAGACAAAAGAAGCGCGAATGGTGGAAATGTAAGGTCTTAAGGGTACAACAACTCAGCGATGAACGCAACGTGGTTTCTTTAAAGGTGTCACCGAAATGCACCATACCTTAAGATCTCGGTCATCTGCCATGTCGGATCAGGGTGGAAACCTGGCGAAATAAAATTATGCCTGAAGAATGGAAAGTGACTGGGTAATGCCTAATAAATGTGATCGCGAATTAGAAGGGTCATCGCTTGAAATGCGAGAAATTACCGCGGTAAAGCTTTCCTTTGCACAGTGTACAAGTTACTGTTGCAGATTTTCTTGGGAAGCACATACCGAGTTCTTTTTAAGCACAATATCAGTAATTTAATACGATTTCCTGATAAAATGATGAACCGAATGATACAATGATCCTTGGAGGTAGAGTCGCCACAAATTAATAAATTTATTTCAAAATTATAAATGTGTCCTATCTTGTTTAGTGCTTTGTTCTACAGTCCAATCAATCAATGAGTCAATTTATCAATCCCAAGATGATACAATTCGTATACGGAAAGTATGTATCTTGTGCAATGATACAGCACATGTTCTGCAAATTCGACTTTCGAATGACAAAACCGGTAACAGTTAAATTTACTCAGTCCCATTTTCTTAAAGTGGTATCTTAATACATATTGATCCGTGAGAAAGTGTGTACCTTCAACCCTGGTTTACTGAGTACCAAGGAGCTACTTGGTTCTACCGATCAAGCGAAAATCCAATATCTTAGATTGCTTAAGATCCGGAAAAATACACCACTAATGTTGGTCTATAGTATTCAAGCATCCGATTGCTCGTTACAGTTTTGTCTCTTGGGACTCCGCAGAAAGGTTCATGTTCTATGAATGGCTGTGCCGTACTAGGCACCGACTTCAGTACCCTCAATTCCAGCATGGCCTGGCATATAAGGCATACAGTTCCAAACAATCTTAAACTTGCAGGTGTGTGACCTTGTAAAGTGCATTTAAACTTGATGGGGTGTCCGTAAGATTCTCTAGTTTCAGTCTTCGCAGATATATCTCTTTAGATTGGAAGATTTTGAATATTTTTTTTGTTGCTTGGATATTGTAATTTCCTGGGCCGGTTTCGATCTGATGATGAGGTCATTGAATGACTGTGTGATCGAAAAAACCCATCTATCTCATCAGGCATATGCTACCTGACTTGATGTGTATCTTTTCAATTCGTATGTGTAGTGGTTAAGCGTGTCGCAACAGTGCTTGCGAATTACAAGAACTTAACGCTGCAAGTGAATTGTTCCTCCGTTTTTTGATTATGAGTCTGTTATGTATAATCCTATTTAATGGCGTAATTATGTTGTAGGCCTGATTTCACCCGTTTAGTGATTAAAGCTTGTTGCGGCATGACACGAACCTGACTGACTGCATGTTGTATTTGTGGGTGCTCGCATTCGCCCAACTTAGTGATATTTTGCTGTGTTGCACGAACTTCCTGGAAATATCTGTGCCTTTAGAAGTTGCCAAGTAATATATTAGAAACGAGGTATTATGAAATTTTGGGAAGGTTGTGTCAGACGATATTGACGAGTTATGTAATGTTCCCTAAACAGAGCCGAAAGAATCACTAATGTAATGCCGTGAACGGCTGTGAAGTTTATAACAAAATAAATAACATATACGTATACGTATACAAATCCAATTGGAACTTTTTGCATATGTTATATGTATTAGTAATTACACTGTTAAAATTTATATTAAAGAAAGGAAAATATACAAAAATGAAAAGAGTTAGAAATAGAAAATATAATTTATTTCTTACTGAAAAACATCCAAGTGATTTTACCAGAACACCACTATATACAAATTATTTCTACTCGCCTAATGTAATGTACCCAATGTGCCATTTCACAATTCCCAACGGAGGGTAACACTATAATTTATTTTAACATAAAACGCTCGGAAGGCAGATTTTTTGTTGTTAATCGATTTCTCTCAATGCGTTAAATGACTTCATTGAGAGTTGTTTCAATAGATTAACCTTCCACCAGGTTTCTCTAGAGTTATGATATTGACCTACATAGTACCACAGAAAAACTTTTGATTTTGATCTCTATTTTGATTTTTTTTACTTTAAAAACATTTTTTGTGAATAATGATACAAACCCCAATCTTTTGGATGCCTTGTTAATGGGCGATTTAGAAAACACTCGCGATTCTCATATTTTATCATATGATCTTGTTATGATGTTATTTATTCTGTCATGCAATATTTAAGTTATTTATTTGTTTATTATCTTATTTGTCACTTTATTAACGGTTAATTTTATTTAAATAGTTTAGCTAATTATTAAGACATATAATTTTGTTTAATTGTATTATTTTTACTCAAAACTTTTATAAGAAAATATTTACAAATATATTTACAAATTATTAACATTTGAAATAATCACCGCATGTTCATGCATAGTGATTCAGAAATTACCAAGCCAAGTCTAAACACTCCTATTTCTGCACCATCATCTGTTTTTCTCTCGTTTTTATACTATACAATAGATCCCTCTTTCAATAAGTGCCCTTTTCGGTTTCACTCATCCTCGTCCGGAAATACTACATTTAAATACTTGTGAAGTTACCTATTTACTAGTCAGTAGGTATTTTTGAAATTTCACTAGGTTTTTTAGACGACGCACAGAATTGCATGTTTTGAGTTTTCTCTTCACTTGAATATATTATATAATCAAGGCAGCGTCCTTTTTGAAATGAAAAGTCAGACCTAACTGAGCATCCATAGATGCAGTCGGTCATGTTCGCATTGATTCAGTTGTTTCAATATAAGCTATGAATGAGTTATTGATCAAAGTGCACTTATCATCTCAGTTCTTGGCAACCACATAGAGATGCATTGATGGACATGGTTCTGATAATGGGTAAGTACGACCAGTAAATCTTCTTTTGGTTAAACCCCCCAGTTTTTATAGGTTCAGAAAGCAGCTGATGCTTTTTAAAAGATTTTGCTGTTATGTTGAATTCAAGTCAGTTTCTTTGCTAGAATCACTCTTAGAAATTGATAAGAAACTTGAAATTGAAAAGTGCTGTGGTAAATTGCAAAGCAGCACAGTTTTACCTGCGTTGATATTAATTCCCTCCTGTATTGGATTAAATTAGTCATGTGAGTAGGAGCATTCATGTTTCGTAAATATAACGAACGAAACATGAGACCCATTGAATACCACCAAAATTGTTGTAGGATGCAACTAAATCTGGTTGGATTTCTGGGCTGATGACCCGCATTCGTAAAAAATCAAAAATGTTAAAAATGTGAACATATAAAAAAATCGGAAACCGTCATAAGAATAATGACCTCGTAAGTACCCGGAAAAGAGATTGAGGATCGGCACTCCGAGTTCGTTTCAACCACGAGATCAGGAATTTAATGCAAATCCCTAATATCGTGCATGAAATCAAAAGACATCGAGTACGCTGGCTCGGTCACGTTCTGCTTACAGCGATCTTTAAAGGAAAACCCGCAGAGGTCGGTGAAGAGGTCAGGGTCAGTTTCCGCGACGATGGCTCCACGGCGTAGAGAACGATCTGGCTAATTCTGGTTGTTTGCAACAGTATGAAGAGCAATCTAGTGATCGAAACCGATGGAGTCAGATTGTTGACAAGGTACGGGCCAACAATGGCCTATAAAAACCGTTAAAAATTGAATTAAATGCAAGTAGCTATCGACATAATATATACACATTATGTAAATAGTTACTTGTAATTAATCCAATAATGTTCCATCTATTTATCCCGCATAGCCCTGAACATCTAATACCTAATTCGCTAGTCTAATTAGGAGCCCTTCAATCACCAAGGACCATATCAAAGAACTTAAAATGAGAAATTAAAACAGTGAAGTGTAAACAGAAGAATTCTTGAAGTTATTTATGGTAATGGAATCATCGCTCAATTAAGCTATGAAAGTCCGGCAAATGGGGTTGCTTTGCGAATTCATAAGATTATCTCGCTTGTAATACACCGATTCAATTCATTTGTGCGGCTTGGATATCAATAGCTGACTCTAAAGATATATGAATCAGTCAGAACAATCTCTATACCTTGCTTCACCAAAACTGGAAAATATAATCTCCTCAGGAGTTTTGAAGGGTTTAAAAAAAATTATAATTTAAAATCGTCCAAAAACAATGCTTATCGTGCAAGGTGCGATTATTTGGTGGGGTTTTCATAATCGATTACCATATTGATCACAATTAATATTATTTTCGATCGATGAAGATTGCAGATGACTATTCGAGTCTACATATAACTATATAATCGACCTACACTATAATAAACAGTTCTCGATTTTGCTGGTAATAGCCTATCAAGAAAACTGTAAAATTGTTAGAAGTACTTTCGCCCATAACAGTTCGGAACGATATATAAAATGACTAATCTCTCCTCGTTTGGCATACCAAAAAGTTAAAATTAATCGAAAGCTGGAGTGCTCAGATTTTAGATACTCATTGATAGTAAAATGTGAATCGATGTACTGATATGGAGAATGAGTTAGGCCATGTGCTATGTTGTTGTACTCAAAAACGAGTTCAAAAATGTATTTATTTATCGTTATTGTTATTATACATTTTTCTGTTTTTGATGTGGTTATTGCTGAGCAACCATATTTGGACCGGAAAATACTGGATTGAAATAAATCCCTATAAGGCGAAAAGGAACGACGAAGGAATTGGTAGTCTTGTTAAATGTAAAAAATAGACCTGAACGAATAATTATTAGAAATGACTGCCGTGCATAAGTACAAATGATAGCGATTAGACCGATACAAATGATTCGATGGCTTGATCACGTTCTAGGTGTCGACACGGTGCAATGATCTTCTAAAGGAGAACCACCTTTCGGTTGACGAACATGTCTCTGTCGGTGACTATGGCTCCACGGTGAAGAAAACAACCCGGTATATTTTACCAGATAATGTAGAAATGGTTTGAAACCAATAGAGCCAGATTGATATGGTACGGACCTGTTAAACCCGTTATAAGCATGCGACTAGTGGATTCTTATGCTCGATCGCAAAAACTCGCCGTTAAACCTCTCTTGTTATATAGTTATATACAAATTTATAGTTTAAACCGCCGACTTTCATCAAATTAAGATCAAAATTGATACATCATAAAATCTATCGAACGAAATAGAATCTCCATTCACCTAGAAAAAATTTATAATGTCTGTAAGACGAGATACTTTCACCACTCCTTCTATAACACACACATATATTTATCCATCAAATCACTTTAAAGTCTTAATCAATTCTATTTCATCTCTTCAAATTCATAATTTTCGACTGATTTACGATTAATCTTTTGGATTAAAATTTTAAATTAAATTTGTTGTTTGTTTATTATTTTTCGTTTCTCAATCAACTCGTCTATATGTGAACAAATTGAATCATTAAAATCGAAATCTCTACCGCATTATAATGAGTCGCGATCGCCGGGGTGTGGTATACATTATAAGCTTGAATATCTGCCAGATGGAATATAATATTTTGCCTAAACTACACACACACACACACACACACATATCCATATGTATCTAATATCAATAGAAATATTTGTGTTGACCACAATAGAGTCATTAAATGTTTGATTAATCCTCCCCCCAGCAGCGGATTATTATATACAATCAACGCGCGGTGTAGGATCGGAATCCATATACGTACACATACAGGTATGTGTAAATTGATTGTTCATTTAATGTTCATATCAAGAATTTAAATTAAGTTATTATTGACCTCACCTAATTTTCGAGATGTCTCAACCTCACGCGTGGTCATCAAATCATAATATGAAATGATATATGTAGTTAATACAGATAGTTGTCATAATTGGACACTACACACCTTTTAAAATCTGTAACAAATTTAAATATTGATTCGTATACATGTAATCATACATACATATGTGGTCATCTTAGTAGATCAGATCGAAATCGTCAATTCAAATGGAATTTTGGTTTAGTTGAATCCGTCGTTTGGAATTTTATCAACAAACAAAACTAAACAAGAAATTTCCATAATCATGGCTAGTGTAGGTGTTAAGTGTAAGCACATTTTATGATTATCTCGAATAATCGTTGACATTTTATTACAGACTTTTGTTGCTTGTAAATAAAAAATTTGAAATGACGTTTATGAGGTTTTTGGTAACAAAATCAAATAAAAAAATTGATTGTTTCATTTTTGAATAAATTAAGATTTGGTTTTGGTTCTCATAATCGACAAATTTGTCATCTTGTGCTTTTTGAATCTATTATTTGGAAGATTTGATCGTGAAACAATTCTCTCTTATCCTTTATGCCCAGTTAAGGATTATACGACGTCTATTTTAGGCATGTTATCAGGTTCTAGTGGAAAGTCGTTTTGATTTTTTAGTTTTCCCCATATTAATAGTGATACAAGAGGATGTACTTTCTCCAATTATGATTCTCATTGGGATTAATGCGTGACAACTGTCATGTTCATATGGCATTTGGGTTCAGTATTCATTGACATTTTACCATGAATAGACTTACGCGAGAACAACGTTTACAAGTTGAATTTATTTGAACAACACCATTTGAACAGTCTTCAACCACAGTGAACAAATTTCGACCATTTTATGTCTTCATAATCGTCCAACTAAGCGCACTATTTGCGAAACAATCAACAAATTCGGAAACACTTAGTCATTTTTGGATATTCATCACTCGACTAAAGTGCATACAAGTCGATGATCTAATATTGCTGCTGTAGCCGCAATCAATCAATTCGTCGTCGTTTTCAAGTTCTGGGTCTCACATATGGCACTTCTTTTTGGGACAGCTCTTAATTGATTCGTTATTTAATTGATACCGAAAAATTGTGTTCAGCATGAAGTTCATTTTTGGCTTATCCAAACAAACAAAACTATCTTATTTAGGCTGATGAATAGCCAGAAGTAATTCAAGAGCTTCCAATACATCCTGAAAAATGCATTGTATGATGAGGTTTATGGAAAGGTCGCATGGTTTATGGAAAGGTGGCATCATTGGGCCGTATTTCTTTAAAAATGTGAAAGGACAGCGAGTAAACGTCAATGACACAAACTAATTGCCTTGTAGATCAATACATTTTTATTGGATCAATAAATTCAAGATATTGGTGTAGCCGACTTGTGGTACCAACAGGATGGTGCAATGTGCCACACAGCAAGTCCAACCATCGATTTATTATAAGAATGATTTTAATAAGAACATTATCAAGAAATGTACCAGTTTGGCCTCCAAAATCTTGTGATCTGACGCCGTTAGATTACTTTTTATGTATGTGTCTGAAATTACTTGTATATATCGATGAACTACAATTCCTGCATTAAAAGCGAACATAACACTCGTAATGAACGGAATATACGTTGAAATGATCCATTCATTTATTGAAGATGATCCATTCAATGGATCCAATGTTCCAGTACTCTTTTGAGCTGTAATGGATCATATATAAATCATCTCCATACTACTAATCAGCATAACACCTGCTCTGTATTCCTACTTGCTTTTTAAGCTTATAAAATTTAGAATTAAACGCATTAATTATCTCCGCCTTACTGTTAAACATATATCGCCTCAAATTTGTGTATATGCCTGGAAATAACTAGAAATCACAAAGTGCTAGTTTCGAAGAATACGGTACCGGTCGTACTTCTTCGATGCCAGAGATCGCAATAAATTTACTCGTTATTTCAACAGTGTGAGCTGGCGCGTTATCATAATGATAAAAGAAGCGCCGCAAATCCTCTTTCTACTGGATTTTTAACAAATTTAAAAAAGTTTTGGTGATCAGTCTTTGGTATACCATTTTGCAGTTACCGCCTGACCCTTTTCCAGGAGAATACATCTACAATTTTTGATCGGGTGTAGAAAACTGACATCATTACTTTTGTCGCCTAGATTTTATGGGTAGGTTTCCTGTTCCATGGACTGCTATTTGGTTTTCAGATCATACTTGTAGAACCAAGATTCGTCACCAGAAACGACTTTATTAAAGTTGCTAGACTTTCGATTTTCGAATTTATTTAGGAAAAATTTAGCCTCTTTTCGGGCATCAATATTCATTGAATCCATCGAGCAGATTTTTTTGTGTATCCCAGATAATTATTTAATTTTCGCGATACATCCATGGCAATCAGTCCAATTCATAGCAAGAATTTCTGGTGTCAATTATGAATTTTCTTAAATTGTTTACTTCACGAAAACCACAGTAACCTTATCAGTAGTGAAATATTTACTCGATCTTCTCGAGGCTCGTGCTCTACAGAAAAATGTTCCATCTGGAATTTTCAGAACCACTTTGAAATAGTCTGTACAGTCGGTACAATCTTTCCATACGTAATTTGGCAATGAATATTCGTTGTGGCTTACGCCATAAATCAAAGAGAATTACAAACCGTTTTCTCGTTCCCATATTAACCGATCGTTCTGAATTTTTGAAAGAAGTCTCATAAAACAATTTGGTAATTTTTTGTTTAAATATTCATGAGTCGCCTACTAAGCGAACTTTTATTTATTACTCCGCTCCAATGTTTAATAGACATTAGAAACACTTTTTTCATGAATAAACACTTTATTTAGAAAATATGTTATTCAATTTTTTTTTAAGATTTAAATTTTTTATATTCTGCAGAAATTTTTAAAATTGAATTGGGATGGCACCTTGGTTTCTTTTTTTTGTTTCTCTGTTGAATTTGAATGAACGTTAGTTGTAAATAATTCTACGTATTTGATATTATATTCCTTATTCAAGCTTAAACAAATTATTTTATGAGTTTTAATCATAATTTAATAAGTACTTGTTTCGGTAAAACCGATGGCATTTACTTATACTATCTAATCGCTCATTCCAAATTTATTTAAATCCTGATCATTGATATCCGATCTTGCAGAAATATTAATCTTTTCACAAGACGAAATTTTCGTTTGTATAGAAATTACGCAAAAAAAATTATAATAATTCATGGTTAAATTAAAATAAAAAACTTTAAAAGCAAATTAAAAATTTATAATTTAAAACATTTGCGATTTATTTTCCTTACTTTATAAAACTTCTTGTGCTTTAATGCTGAAAACAGATGGTCAGAATTTCTGCCGGCAGCACTGCTTACATGATCGTTTTTTTCTGACGCGTCAACCAGAATTCGAGCGGTCAAAGTGTTTTGTTATTTTTTTGTGCGTTATAAAAAAATCGAGAATAAAATTAAATTATCGTGAATTAGTGTATTAACAAAAAAGCCATGTTGAATTTTTGTTATAACTTAATGAAGTCATGTAATGAAAAATATTAATAGAAGGCTATGGATGAAATTAAGATGCTAAGACCATCTGTTTTAAGAATAAAGTCTGATTTCCATTCTGAAAAAAATACTGCCAGTGTTTTTTACTGAAAAAACCAAAGGGATAAAAAAAATCTAAAATACCATTAGAGTGACAGACCATTTTTTACCCTTTTCTTTTTTTATAGTAGATCCATTTAGGATTTATTTTGACAGATGCTTATTACATAACAAATAAATTTAAATTTTTTTTTGTTATTGAAAAAATAGACAAAAAACACTTTAAATCTACAATAATAAATTTACAAAAATATAAACTTAACATAATTATTTATTATTTTAATTATTTGCACAATGATTAAGATGAATGGCACAGAACGAAATGTTAAAATTATGAATATTATAAAATCCTTCATATTTATGAAATGACTTCGCTTTTTAAAATATAGCTTCACTGTATAGAAACCATATTAATTTTTCCTATAAAATATTTTTTCAGTACTGAATAAAAATACTTCTCTTGATATATTTTGTCAGTACTGCTATAATAATTTTATCAATAACCATAAAAATGTATTCAGTACTGAAAAAATTTGTTGGAAATGTTTTTTATTTCTCTCGCACTTTAAGAAATAGTATATTGTATAATTAGGAGGAAAAGTACTGCATTCCCGATCGATAGTGGAAATTGACCACGGGAGTCCGGGAATGCACTTTTTCTCCAAATTGTACCTTCTATGTTTTTTCCAATCGGACTATAAACCCAAAATAATTTTATTATTAAACCCAAAATAATTTTATTATTAAACCCAAAATAATTTTATTATTAAACCCAAAATAATTTTATTATAAGTATTATTCATTAATTATCATATTAAGAAATCAAAACAAAGTAAATAATCGAAAATAATATAAAAT
Organism: Tipula lateralis; assembly: GCA_963932295.1. Classification (NCBI taxonomy): domain Eukaryota; kingdom Metazoa; phylum Arthropoda; class Insecta; order Diptera; family Tipulidae; genus Tipula; species Tipula lateralis. The sequence continues at coordinate 115,752,138 of OZ010738.1, forward strand.
TATTGCTTAGTTAGCCACGACATTATAACATACATTTTTTTTCAAAGTTGTCAAGTTTGAGTACCTATATGATTTAAAAAAATGTGTGAACGAAATTTAAGGGATATGGACCGTGAAAGCAAATTATCCTTATCTTGTATCCCGCCGGATATAGTGAAAGCAGCTAATTCAGCTAATTGTGGTTTACTCTCGCAAAAATCGAATAAAAAATACGAAAATTAAAATGCTTATAAACTCTTTATGGATTATCGTCAATCTAAACACATCAGTGACATCAAATCATTTTCGGAAAACGTCCTTCTGGCGTATTTCGCTGATTTATTTACAAAATTAAAGTCATCGACATTATGGTCAAACAACTTTACTCAACGATCAGGTTGATGCTAGTGGTTAAAAATAATGTGGATATTACAAAATAACCAAAATAACGTATCCTCTTGGAAGCGAAGAAATCTAAAATATTAACTTGGAATACACTCCTGGACAAAATTAACGCATTTTCTTTTTTGTAATAAAAAAAATCCCGCTGGATAATTTCAGTGGAACTGGTATCAAATGATCCATAATTTTCTCAAAAGAGGCACAAATGTGGCGTTATGGAATTATAGCGGCTATTTTTCATTGCAAAATGTTAAAATGTGTCGAACTGTTTTTTTTTAAATTTTTAAAAGTGGTTTATAAACATTAAAACTAGCTTTATTACAATTTGATTTGATTAATTTAATAATGAGTATTTCCCCCCTCCCCCCGTGCCCTTATTACAGCTTGCATCATTCTGAGCATACTAAGTATAATGCTTTGTATCATTTTTTGCGGAATGAGATTCCACTCTTCTTGCGCTGCAACTCTAAGCTCTGCTGTCGAATCTGATGCATGATTTCTAGCTCTAATACGGCGTTTTAGAATGTCTCACACGTGTTCAATCGGATTAAGATCAGGACTTATTGGTGGCCACTTATGTGCATAAATGCCAATATCTTGGAGATATTGTCGTACCGTTGCAGTAACGTGGACTGGAGCGTTATCAATCATGCATTAACACAAAACTGTCATAACCTAGGAAGTCCACATATGGAAAAACGTGATCGTCAAGAATGTTCCGAGCATACCAGTCTGCATTCATCCTCAAACCAATCTCCACCAGCTCCGTACGGCTCTCCCAACTGATTTCACCCCAAAACATTATTGAACGTCCACCAAAGCTTATAGTTTGCACCATGTTACACGGTGCGTAGCGTTCTCCAACTTTTCTGTATACAAGATTACGTCCATCTAGTTTCCATAATTAGATTCTGGTCTCATCTGAAAAGAGAACAGTGGCCCATTGATCAGTTCCCCAACTTGCATGAGTATGAGCAAATTCTAAACGGCTGGATTTGTGGCGGGGAAGAAGCCGTGGAACTTTTACGGGCCGTTTTGGAGTTAGGTTCACTTCTTTCAATCTTCGTCTAACTGTTCGGACACTAATATTCACTTGACGCGCACTAAGTAACTCATTTTTGAGTTGAGTAGAAGTTCGCTTTCGATCTCGTAACGAATTCATTTTTAAAAATCGATCGTCATGCTCGGTTGTGCACCTTTTACGTCCTTGTCCGGGATTTCTTTTATACTCTAAGGTCTCACGATACCGCTTAAGTATAGGTGAAACCGAAGACTGATTAATTCCTATTTTCATGCGATTTGCACTTATGTTTAAGCTTCCTGATACAATGTGACCACTTTAACCGCCTCCAGCTCTTGAACGGGTGCCATATTACAATGGATTTTATATTAGGTGTTTGCTTTAGAACACATTTACAAGAACTAGTGGCACTGCATTTAAAAATAATTGATATGCAATGGAACAAAAGCCGATCGTTGCGTTGGATTTCAAACACAATGCACTTTTCATTAAGCATTTTTGAAAAATTTAATTGATTGGCTTGCAGTATACTTTATTCAAGGTGGTTTCTGATAAAAATATAAATGTACTATCATTTGACACTAGTAGTATTAAAATTGACCAGCGGGATTTTATTACAAATGTAGTAAATGTTTAACAATGGAGTGTATGTTTAACAATTCATTTTGGAAGCCTCAGATGATTCGGTCCTAGTTACTAAAGTAAGCATGTAGGTATTTAAAACGATTATTATTTGTATTTACACATTAAATTCAAATGTTTTCGGATAAAATACAATTCACACTGCAATATTTTTTTGTATGTAATATTATGATTTTTTCTTCTAGGTTGCGTTAATTTTTGGAACCGCTGGTGCTGTCGACGGGATGAACTAGCCTGCCTGAAAATAATTGACATAAGTGATTTGTGATCTAAACTTTTAGTTAAAATTCCGAATAACAAGACAAATAAACCACGATCATTTATCGTAAACGAAGCTTATTTACAATATTACAGAAAATATATAGCTTCGCGTCCAAAACATTTAATTCTTTACGTTTTTTTTTAAATACACAAATGGTAAAGGTTTCAAACAAGTAGTTGGCATACATCAGTTTAGTAAAATGCCATTCATCTGCAACAATTTTAATTGAAATGGCGCAGATTTAAAATGCTTAAAAAGATTTGGAGGATGGAACTCATCGTCTGTTGCTGAAGAGTATATCTGTTACGATTAAAGTCCCAAATCGGCGAATGTCAACATTTACCGGGAAAATGTGCAAATTTATCAAAATACTTAGTAAAATGTTACATTTTCAGAATGAGTTCTAAAGACGTATTTAAATTAACAAAATAAATGTAATATGTAAAAAAAATTAAATAATACTCTAGTTTAAATCTTATTATATTATATAAATCTTATTAATATAACATTTACCAAAATCTGCTTTAAAATGTAAATAAAATCTAAATTTGCAGGGGGAAGTATATTGAATTTATACATTTACCAAAAGGGATAGGTAAATGTGCACATTCCCCGGAAAATATGCTTGTAGCATTTGTTCTTTGAATTTTTTGTAACTGTAAATTAAAATTTAGTATTAAATATCGTAATTCTAAATAAATATTACTTTTATTTCAATTCAATTAAAATTAGGATTACTCAACACCAAAATAAATAATATGGGTTATTTGACATTTGACTATAAAATTGTTTGTGTTCGAAAACAATTTCTGGTGTTACACAAATTGTATGCTGAAGTACGAGCGCGACTGCTCGTAAAAAGTATTCGATTTGATACTTTTTTGAAAGTCACACTACTACAAACACAAATATTTTTCTAGTTAGACTGATATAGGTTTTTGTTTCATCCCATTTTAATATTTACTGACAGCCATTTTTCTCATGAAATAAAGATTTTAGTTGTTACCGGACATTCAAATTTAAAATTAAAATGTTGAAAAAAGTTCCAAAATTAACGTAGACTAGTATTATATTCTATATTAAATATAAAATGAATTTCCATGTATAGAATGTAACTATATATGTACACAAAATGTGACCATTCAGTGAAGGTCTACCCAACCATAAATGAATCATCATTAAAGCCATCAGCAGTATTTAACCAAAACATTGTTAGTAATTCAAATGATTTTTTAACTTCGATATTTGGAAGATCCTTCACATGAGGGCTTATTCCAAATTGGATAGTCTGATTGGATTTACATGTATAGACCACGATGTAAGTTTTCTGATTAGCGACACGAGACAAGAGCTACCAGAAAGACAGGTTAATCCTCGAATTTGTACGACTGATAATGGAGATAGTTTAATAAATTTCGCGATCACGTTCAATAATAAAGAAGTCCACAAGATTTTGCCGTCTGTTCCGATACTTTGGTATCTCATGATAGAGGTTCTGAGCACATATTTTGTGACAGTGAAACACTTCAGAACTACATCTAAGTGACATATGATTTCTGTCTTCTAGCGTTTTTTCGAATTCAAGGAATACTTGATCAACCATTAGCATTGATTGGTATTAAAGGTTGGGTTAAGATACTGATTATTTTCAATATTCCTCCATATATATAACACCTTTTAAAATAATTTGAGGTAAGTGCATCTTATCACAAGTAATAGTGTTTTGATCTAAATACTGAAAATGCAGATATTGTTATATGAAACAGACGCGTGTCTTTTTAGTTGTCTCTTGATTGTTGCGACAACTTTTACATTGTTAATTATATGCAGTATCAGTAAACTGAACCTTATTTTAAAGCAATACACGGAAAGAAAAAATCACTAATTTGATTCCTATATATTTATAGGAATCAAAATATATTACTCGGCACTATATATTTTGGAAAATTTACTATGTACATGGAAGTCTTTCCTACTTACATAGTGCCATTTACTTTATAGTAATCAATGCTATAATATCCAATTTAATATATAAAAAATAGGAATACTTCCTATAAATAACACATAGTATCCGTTACAAAAATCATGTAATACGGGGAAATCCCTTTATTTCGACAGAGTTAAAAAATATTTTTTCTGTAAAGTATTCATTGTATAGTGTGTGTTCATTGTGGAAGGAGCTTCAAGTAAAAATAAAATAATTAGTTTAAATATAATAAAATAATTAGTCGTTTAGTGTCAGTGATCATAGAATATGGATATTGGTGAATTATTGGATCAATGGGGCTTGAAACATCTCCATTCTTTATTTATTGGTAAGTTATTGTGGCATTTTGTGTAAATTTTATGTTTGTGATATAATTGTGTGTAAAGATTGAGCACGCATTAAGAATTAAGTTCTAAAAATCTATCGCGTGTTTTAAAAAACGAGATATCTTGTAAAAGCTTTTGTAGTAACGCATATATACGAGAAAATCAAAATAGTGGTATCTATTTAGTGAATCTGTGTATTTTATATAAAATTAATGGTCACCTCACTAGTAATTAAAAAAATCTCAGAATCACCTGCAATGTTAGAGCTATTTACATAGAAGTATTTGCTATATAAAATAGCTTATACTTTTATATTTTAATAGTAATTTACCATATATCAAATTCTACTATGTAAATAGGTGAAATAGTACTGACAATTCTAAATATTAAATGATTAATTTAAAATTGCGTTACTGTAATTTCAAATTACAATTATATATAATAAAATAATAAAATTTAATAGTTGGTAATTCAAAGGTTATAAGGGAACTTAAATAGGAATAGTGATTAGTGATGTAATTATATATAATTAAAATATTTTATAGAAATTTTTACATTAATTTGTGACTTACCCGTCCTCTATTTCGACAGAGCAAGAGTTTACAATAGAGAGTTTCTCAGATCTACAGTATGATTGTTTGGTTGATTTATTTCCCAAAGCTGGTCCGCGGAACCAATTTTGGGCAAAATATAAAAGCCATTTTAGTCGGGCCGAGGTAAATATATCAATAATCTTCCTAATTATGATGGTCGAGTCGATAACAATCGAAACTATAAATTTTATATAGCTTTGAATAATTCAATTTTTTATAGTCGATATTAAAGTGTTATTGACACGATTATAATTTACGTAATAATAAAGATTATTATGATATAAATTTCAAATGATATAAATCTCTATGTTCAAGAATTTGTCACAATGCACTACAATCAGTGCTACAACATTCGAGGACACCGAAAGTGTAATGTCACTCACACCGGAGCTTAATACAGTAAGTAATTTTGAAAAATATTCAATAATTAAATATTTATAGTACTATATTATATCTTCTAATTACAGGTTGTACCTTTACAGAACGTTATTATAATGAATTTGGAGCCAAATAATGTCGAAGCGTATCTTAATTGTGCGAATGGCATCATAATTAAAAATTATTATAGTAAAAATAATTCATTAGACAACAAAAGTCGCAACTCACTGGCAAATTTAATAATAAATGCCGAGTTTAATAGTTGTATCAACAAACCAAAATTTCTTATCAAAACAGAACGTTTTATAGAGTTAACTTCGCAGATTCTTAAAGTATTTCCAAAAGAACCAGAATACCTATATTACATTAAATATAACCCAGAAACTCGGTCAGTCGCGAAAGGAAAACTATGGGAAAGTTACAATTATTTAAAGAAAAGATTACGCAATATCCAACAAACCCAAACTCAATGTGAAGAAATTTCTATGGACACTATCGACTCATTGAAATTTTTGGAATCTCATTTTGAACCAATCGAAGATGTAATTGCTGCGTGGAAAGTAACATTCAAAGCGAGAGAAAAATTAGTTGAAAGTCCAACTTCCATTACCACAATTGTGCAATATTTTGAAAAGTTTCCTGTTTTGAAAGGGCCATCCGGTAGTGCACTATTATTAATCGACTTCGAGATAAAATATCCCAACTATGCAAACAAATTGTTTGAAAATTGGGCTTTAATAAATTCTAAAATAATTAGAATAGCTGATGCGAAACAATCAGCTGAAATACAATTGGTAAAACAACAAAAATGCGCCGAGATTTTAATGCTATGCATACTACCCTTTTTGCTACCACATGCTTATTTAAAAAAAAAACAAAACAGCAAACGTGTCAAACTTACCAAACAAGAGATTTTAGAGAACATCTTTATTCATGTAACAGTAAGTTTTAATCCTGATATCAGGATATTCTGATTCTGATTTGTTCTATATAATTTCTTTATAGGACGGAAACTTGCTCAACGAAAATATAGCAATTCATTTAGAGAAACTTAAAAAATATAATCGTACGTTCCAACCTATGGTAGTTTTTGTAGGAGATACACTTAGTAAGTAAAATTTGTATCAAATTAAAAAATCGTTCTTCAACATACAACTTTTAATTATTTCAGATAGTATAATAGCTTCATACGTGATAATAAATGATGTTTTATTTAAAACTGAAAGTCCCTTAGCGGCAATTGATTTATGCTTTAAGGCATTTCATGTGCTAAACGCAACCTACCCAGAGGGCAGTCAGATGATTTGGCATTTTATTCAAAAAATCATTTATGGATTGAGCACTAGATTTGACCTAGAATTTATAAGTGTAAACTCACTAATAAACGAAATTTCTCAATTATCGTAAATATGAAAATATAGAATAAATATTATTATTGTTTGAATAAGTTTTGAAATACACTTGAATTGAATTTTAAAAAATAATTGATTTTTTGTTTTTAATGGTGTATTTATAGTTAAACGGTCGACAGCCAAAAATCTTCGATGGAAATATTCATTACAGTGTTTGTTTATTTACTTTATAGATTAAAACACACGGATAATATAACAACCTATTTTGACCCACTCTGATATATAATGTGCTTACTGTTTCTTCTGAAGGATAAATCTAGGTAACTAATACTCTTTGTAAACTCAATGAATATATATATATATATTTCCATTATCTTACAATTTTTTCTTTGTTTAAGGCAATTAAAATGAAATGTTACCATTCGAATTGTAATACTTTATATTTCAATAGTTTTCCTTATTATTTAGATCATCTAAATCTTTATCACAAATATGAAAATATATTTATTTGTAATCAATGCGATAATGAACGACATTTCATAAATTTTAGATCATTTAAAAGTCATCTTGCCAAACATACTAAAGAGTTTGTTGCATTTGATAATATTTTATGTGCCTCAATTGAAGAAGAAAATGTCTATTCATCGAATAAAACTTCTTCTCCTGATGAATCAGATAAAACTGATAAGGATGTTATTCCTAATTTAAATAATATTACATTTATGGAGATTTTAGAAGAATTAAATTCTCATCTAGTACAAGATTTATATAACATGCAAAATATAAACAGAAAATATATACAATCTATAATCACAATTTTTTGTCAATACAATAATGATTTACTTATCCATATTGAAAAGCAAATGAGTACTTATGTCAAAAATAAAGAAGCTAATGAAGAAGTGTCAATTATTTTCACAGAAGTTAAATCATCATTATCAAAAATTTCAACCGAGTACAAAAGAAAAAAGGAACTAAGGAAAAGTCATTCATATATAGAACCGAAAAGTGTAGTCATTGGAGAACGTATTGATAATTATAGACATAACCATAGTCTTTTACCGAAAACCATAAATGTAGAGGCAGTACTGAATCCAATTAAGCCAATATTGAAAAGTTTTTTTAAAATTCCAAAAGTATTTGATTCTGTTATGAACTACCTAAATTTTTTAAAATTTCCCACTCGTAACATAAGTAGTTTTATTCAAACTGAATTCTGGAAAGAAAAAATAAATAAGTTTAATAAAGATGTCATAATTTTGCCGCTAATTTTATATTACGATGATTTTGAAACTAACAATGCTTTAGGATCAAGAGCTGGTTTACAAAATTTGGGTGCTGTATATATTTCTTTGCCGTTTCTTCCAAAAGAAATGCATTCAAAACTTGAAAATATTTTCTTAGTTTTGCTATTTCACAGTTTGGATAGAAAAAAATATGGGAATTCTGTATTTCAACCAGTTCTAGATGAACTTAAATATCTGGAAACAATAGGCATTGAGGTTAATAAACAAAAAATAGTTTTTTTGCTAGCTGCTTGCGTTGGCGATAATAAGGGACTTAATGGGATATTAGGGTTCACAGAATCATTTGCCGCGTGCTACTTTTGTAGATTTTGTAAAATGGCCAAACACGAAACACAAAGTTGTGACAAACTGCCCGTGGATATTTTGAGAAACGATACTAATTATAGGGTAGACCTATCAAAAAATAACGTTTCTGAAACAGGAATTATTGAACCATGCATATTTGACCAATTAGACAATTTTAATGTTACTGAAAATTATTCAGTCGATATTATGCACGATCTACTAGAAGGCGTACTTAATTTTGAGATAGCTTTAATTTTAGATAACTTTATAAATATTAAAAAGTATTTTAAATTGGAACAATTAAATATCAGAATTACAAATTTTGATTTTGGTAATTATGAAAATATCAATAAACCCCAATTCATATCAAACGATCATTTAAAAAATCATAAACTGAGATATTCGGCTTCAGAGACATTATGGATGGCTAAATTTCTCGGAGTTTTAATAGGAGATTTTATACCAGAAATGGATGAAGAATGGAAAATATTTTTACTTTTAAGGGAAATTTTAGAAATTTTACTTCAAGATCACATCGATATGATAACTGTAGATTACTTGGAATATTTAATTTCAAATCACCATCAATCTTTTTTAAAAAGCTTTAATGTACCCCTTCGACCCAAACATCACTTTATGTGTCATTATCCTTACATAATAAAAAAAATGGGACCACTTAAGCAGTTTTGGAGTATGAGGTTTGAGGGTAAACATAAAATTTTAAAAAACATTGCCAGAAGTACTTGTTCCAGAAAGAACATTTGTAAGACGATCTCGCAACGACTTGCTTTAGCAAATGTTAAAACTGGGGAAAAAATTGGTGCTAATCATTGTGAATTTGGAAAGTTTACAGCAGATGGAGTATTCAGCTATTTTGAATTTGTTGTTATAAATAATAAAAAATACAAAAAAAATAGAATAATTTATTTAAATGTTGATAGCAATGAACCAACGTATCTTAAAATTAAAGGGTTTTTAAAAAACGAAAATAATCTAATAAAGATATTAGGTAATAGATATGAGATACTATATTTTGATTTTCATAAATATGCTTATGTCGTTAAGGAAAATCCAGAAGTTGAAATACATAATTTTGAGCTTTTAGGTTATAGAGTTAAGTTTCAGAGCAATACCATATATGAATTACAATCTCAATTAAATGTTATAAAATTCAAGAATTTAATGTATTTAATATAGTATCATTTTCTATAGCTTATCTGCATTGTATAGTTTTTTTTACTATTTAAATATTTTGTTCAAAAATTATGTAAATAAAATATTAATTTTTAAATGATAAGAGTTCATTTATTTTATTAATTTATTTAAAAGGAACCAATATTCTTTCATCACTTATGGTAATATCTACCATATAAATAAACCATCAATAACTAATCATAGGAAAATTTACTATAATAAAATATCAGCAACACTTATATTATATACGCCATACTGCGATATTTATAGAATCAAGTGCTAAATTTCATATGGACTTTATTATTAAATATAGTACGTGCTACAAAAGTATATAAAATATATTACCAATTTGAAGGGGTTCATTACTATTGTTATATGTATATCTTCCTATACGTATTAAATCGCTGAACCATTTGAAATAGTAAATATTTCTACAAATATAAGTTAATCTTACTATTTATATGATAATCGCTCCTATTGGTAAAATAGAATTATATAGAAAAGACTACTAATTTTAAGGGATTTATAACTATACCTCATGAGAACGTTTTTCTTTACGGATTTAGACTCTGGACCTTTGAAATAGTAAATATTCCTATAAATAAAAATTAGAGTTACCATTTTTATAGTAATTATTTCAACTGGTCGACTTCTAATTTAACTACAATTATAGTACGTTTCAAAAATATTCTATAGTACCCTCTCTGATAATTTGCCACAATCTCCTATGCTGCTATATTTTATAGCAATGTCTCTCATATTTTTTTTTCCGTGTAATCAAAGAATTGTAGTATATGCAAAATTACCAAGCTTATGAAGCTTATAAACTTTATGAGGTCTTAAAATGTCATAATTAACGTAACGATAATATAGTGGAAGATATGTACATCATTCATGATGGCCTCATATACACTGTAACTTGAAATATGGCGAATAATATCTGGTCAAATTAAAGTCAGTTGAAACTCCGACAGAGGTTCTAAGTGCCAGGAATAAATTTGAATTGAACCATTAATTAAGCAGTGAGTTCTTGTTTATCAGATAAGTACGGTGCTGAGAGTTGTGACGGGCGCTGTCTCGTAAGTAAGCATGCCGTGTATAACTTGGAGTCTTCTCACATGATTATCGTTGCACCTGTAAAGGTATAGAGGAGGAAGAAACACTGCTTTGCACATGTCTCATGTTGTTGAAGTGTGATAATGATGCAGGGAGCTGTAATCGTGACAGCTAAATGATAAATGGCGGGAGTTAAACTTTCGACTCCACAGAGTGGCATTGATTGACAGCTAGGGCGCTGGATCAACCAGCCGATGAAGACGTTTGTCTTGAAATGTATGGCATCTTGTATGTAGTCTGTAATATTCGTTTCGCTAGGCCGGTTTCGATCTGATGACGTCATTGACTCGTTGAGTGATCAAAAAGATCAAATCCATCTCATCAGGCATATGCGACCGGACTTGATGTATGTTGCATTTCGTTTCTATATATACTGTGAGGATATGTTGCAACAGTTCTAGCGAATTTACAGAATTTGACTCGAAATTTTTTTTTTTCGATTATTTTTGTTTTTTATACTTCACTATTGTGGCGTGACTATTCGTCGTATTTGTGAACGCCAACATTACCCTCCCGAAAGTGATTTCCCCCTTCGACTGCGTTTTGCTAATGTATTGGGTACAAGGCTGCAGTAATTTTTTAGAATCCGGATTTTTTGGCAGGAGGGTGTTGTATGCTAAATTGTTGCACTTGGAAATGTTGGGAGGTCGTGTATTGAGAAGGTTATTGACGTGTTATGCCCTAAACAGGGTCGTCGGGGTCACCAAATGTTGACATGATAATTGATGTGTGAAGTGTGATATGTGATGCAGGGTGGTGTAATCGTGACAGCTAAATGATAAATGGCGGGAGTAAACTTTCGACTCCACAGAGTGGCATTGATTGACAGCTAGGGCGCTGGCTGGATCAACCAGCCGATGAAGACGTTTGTCTTGAAATGTATGGCATCTTGTATGTAGTCTGTAATATTCGTTTCGCTAGGCCGGTTTCGATCTGATGACGTCATTGACTCGTTGAGTGATCGATTGACAGCTAGGGCGCTGGATCAACCAGCCGATGAAGACGTTTGTCTTGAAATGTATGGCATTTTGTATGTAAGTCTGTAATATTCGTTTCGCTAGGCCGGTTTCGATCTGATGACGTCATTGACTCGTTGAGTGATCGAAAAGATCAAATCCATCTCATCAGGCATATGCGACCGGACTTGATGTATGTTGCATTTCGTTTCTATATATATACTGTGAGGATATGTTGCAACAGTTCTAGCGAATTTACAGAATTTGACTCGAAATCTTTTTTTTTCGATTATTTTTGTTTTTTATACTTCACTATTGTGGCGTGACTATTCGTCGTATTTGTGAACGCCACAATGTCAACTCATCCTAACCAAATGAATCATGGCAGCACCTCAGTATGTGACATCTACACAATGGATTCTTAATTTATAATCACAAATCTTAAACATTTGTTCAAATGTGGTGTAGAATTAATTAATTGTTTCTTATTATATGATTAGTCTATAAACTATAAAATCCTTTGTCGATTGTAATAAAGATGATGATTATTAGCAGGTTTTATGTCGTGCCATTGACACACAATAATTCCAGTGATTTTGTGTTTATTATACAAATTAAGTCATTTTTCCACCTCGCTAATTTTCAAGGTGATCCGTTTTGGGTATAAATACTCTTACAAAACACTTATGATAAAATAAATGAGACTATTGACTGTGACATCGAAATCGTGTCCAATACTGTTTTGATCAATGATCTGTTTTGTTGATCAATGTTAGTTTGTGTAATGATCCAACACAATTTACCGGCGAAATCTGCAATGCAAATAATTTTAAATGGAAATCGAATGTGGATTGAATCAATTCCAGCTGCAGTGAATCCGATATATGCCTTTCCGGATATATAACACTAAGAAGTGAGTAACAGTGATGTATTCTTCTCGAAATTTATGAGCTTCGTAGAATTATTTTATTCTTCTCTAGTTTTCCAATAGCTCTCGTATTTTAAATATTATGACCTATAGGTTCCTTTCGTGGCGTATTCCAAGCAGATTTATTAGCTTTGACATAAATTATCGTTTTTACGTAATTAGATTACTGATTCTTTATCTAAATATGATTTGTCTTGATTGATTCTAGAAAGCTGAAATGACTTGCCACTTCTGCCCGATGCAAGTCAAAAATGTTATTTAGTGAATTCTACTAGATGCCTAAGTGACGATTCTTACTGGTCATGGTTACTTTAGAAATAATCTTTATCGCAATAATTCAAGGACCATCTGTCTGCTTGTTTGCATCTTTGCAATCTGTTTTGGGGCACAAGAGTCCCAACGTTTTCGCGGTTCGCTTATTTACGTCCTATTTCACGTCAGTACATATATCCAAGTCGAGCACGATTTGCCCGATTGCACGATTATATATCCGATTTACGTAGAATCATCTGCACATTGAGTAGCTTCATGCCAGCCTAAAATGGGTTGGCCCATCAATTCTGACTCAACCAGAGGATCAGTATAGGGATGTGTTTATTAATTTGGTTGGTCAAAGATTCTTTTGAAGAGGATAATACCCTTCACACAATATAGACCTATCCGGCTTTTAAATGTGTTTTATGTGTGACATTTAATGTCAGTTAGACATCATCCCTTCCCTGGTCTCAATTAATTATATTTTCCAACCGGAAAAATCAAGAGCCCGCTAGTTGCACTGAGTGAACAACCTTAATGGATTCCAGCCAATTTAATTTAGTTTTATTTTGTAATGCACAATAGTAATTCGCATTAAATTCCTGATTGCCTGATTCAACAGAACTCGGTATGCGTCACCAACGTCACGTATTTGGCTATATATTCCACGTATAATTTTTCTCTCAAATGTTACAACCAATCTTTCGTACTCATGGATCAAGGTCCAACTCTCATATCGAGGTAGTTGTAATTAATATAAATTATAAACTGCCGGGCATTCGAATATGTCGCATGTCAAAATCAACCGAAAATCTTTCATTAATTATTTACAGTGTATTATATAGTTTAGCCCTACAATAAAAACCGTTATCAGACAAATAAACTAAAATGTATATAAATTTAATTAGTCGTTTTTATCTAAATTAATTTAAGTTTCTTATTTTATTCTTTCTAATTTCATTAAAAGTGATTCGATCGTTAAAATTAAAGATCATAAAAATTAAGAACAGAAACACAATCAATTTAATGTCGTATCTTCGTCTTTTATATGGTACATACACATGATGGTGCTTCTTTATACCAAACTTCATATACGTATACGAATACGTACGTCTAGATAAAAGTGAGTGGCCGAGAGACAGATAGGCTGCTAAGTAGGTATATAAGCAGTAATAATAATAAGAAATACATTCTTTGTACTTTAGAATGCCACCTAAGATGAAAGGATTTGTAATTGCTCTTTTTATCTTTATGTTTTAATTCTTAAAATATTATAAATTCTTGACATTTAACATATTTTCCTGTTTAGATATGCCCACTAAAACCACTACAGTAGCGATTAAGATTTATGTGTATGGTTATTTTGAATAGACGGTAAGTGATTGTGATAAGATTGCAAATAAATCATAATATAAAATAAGAATTACTTCGTAGAAGAGTATATATATGGGTGATTAATTGTAAAGTGTTGAAACATCGTTCATCGATCTCGAAAAACGTGCTATCATTTTGTTGTAACACCACATCACCTTTCCTGTGTGTTTATAAATTGTATGTAGACGGTCGAGACGTGTATACGTATACAAGAAGGGAAATTGATATGCGGCTTAAGACATGATCATAATAATCAAATTCAATTAACAATATTTTTTTTATTGTATTTTATTATATTATTGAGACCAGTAGGTATCAATTTACCAACATCCTTTCACTCAAGCAACCTCTGTATATAGTATATTATATATAAGAAATTAAATTCTCACCTCTGAGACGAGAACAAAATAAAATGAAAACTTCATTAACTTTATTGCCGGTCTTGTTTCGCCGGTACTAAAAACATAAAATAACATTATCTTGATTTTGATGTTGGTTTTGGGACCGTCATGTTTTCCGGTCAAACGGAAATAACTCAACGAATTATTACACTCACATTGACAATTCGTAATTTAATTAAATGTTACGTAAATTGTAGATATAAGAAAATAATTGTCCAAGATAATGGATAATTAAAATAATCTCACACGTTTTCTTGTGGCGTTGGGTGCACTTACCGATCGCACTCCGCGTCACTCTATGTTTAAACGACTTTTATAAAATGAACATATATATGCGTGTATGTGTGTGCGTAGATTGAAATTAACTTAATCGAGAGACCATCATCTTTTACTTACCATTCACATTAATAACAATTAATCGAATAATTTTCTTGTCAAACGAGATAAGAATATCAAACAAACCTGTAATGAATTGATTGTTGACTTTTTTCTTCAGTTTAGTTTAGATTAAATTTGTATACATATAATAAGTAGATAAATGTTAACTTATTAGACCACCGTGAAATTAGTCTGCTCTATCAATCAATATAGTCGAATGGAATTGAACGAAATAAGCATAGTCGCTACGACACGTAAAGCGATTTCAGATAACAAAGAGCAGTTCAAATTTTATATACAATCATCATAGGCGTAAACTATGCTAAACTTAAAAAAAATCAGTTGGAATCAATAGCGAAGATTATATAAAAGTTATTAAGACTATGAAATCTCTTACGATCCCGCTCTCTTCGGAAGCCAAGTACACTGCAGTTCACTTGAATAGGAACGACCGTTTTTTTTAAATATTTTAAAATCGGTCCAACTTTTCCAAGATTGACCTTCACAGGATTAGCACTTGTTAAATATTAGATAATTTTTAAATAAAAATAAATTAGTAGGCCAGAAGAACTTTATTTTATTTTTTTTTTTATATTTTATTCTTTGCTATCTTTTTTGGGGTTCAAGGCTCTCCCAGCTCTTTCGCGGTTCGCTTATTTACGTCCTACTTTACGCCTTAACGGCGAGGACGTACGGCTATAGGTCCGATTTTCGTAGAACCATCTGCGCATTGCATAGCTCCACGCCAGCCTATAGTACTGACATGGAAGATGGGTCGGCCCATGAGTTCTGCACTCCAACAGGATCCTGCCCCTATCGGGATTCGAACCCGGTACCTCCCGTTCCAACTGCCACAGCTTTAACCACTGAGCCACCTGGGCGGTTTATTTTATTTTGTTTTTCTTAAAAAGTGTGATTTTTGTTTGTTTCACTTGAATAGAAACGACCATATTATCAATAAATTTGAAGTGTTAGCAACTTAAACCTAAACTAATTTTTTTAAAAAAGGTTACCTGTTCTTGTTTGTTTAAATTGAGATATTATAAATTCAGTTTTATTCACACCATCATTAATTATTAGAGTAGATTATTGTTACACCGTTAGGGTCCTTATCTGAGTAACTGCCATTATGGTGAAACGATTCACACGATTTAAGATATTTATTAATTTATATAGTAAAGTAGCCCTGTGGTTGGGGGCATTCGTGTTTCGTAAATATTACGAACGAAACATGAGACCCATAGAATACCACCACAGTATCAAGAGCTTGTCGTAGGAGGCGACTAAATCTGGTTGGATCGCTGGGCTGACGACCCGCATCCGTAAAACCGTGAAAATGTTAAAAATGTCAACAAAAATAAAAAAATCGGATACCGCCAAAACAACAAAAAAAAAACAAACCTCCGCTTAAGTACCCGGACACGAGATTGAAGATCGGCACGTGGAACGTGCAGTCATTAAGAAAACCTGGCGCGTTGGACGGCCTTATCACATGCATGAAAGAGTATCGGTTGGAACTCGTAGCTCTCCAAGAAACTCGATGGCCTAAAAGTGGAGACCATGTGTCCCAAGGCTATACGTTGCTACACAGTAGAGATGACCTCGGAAATCTTGGGGTTGGATTTCTCATTGGGCCACAGGTAAAAAAGGCTGTCTTGGACTTTCAAGCAGTCGATAATCGAATGTGTAAGCTTCGCTTGCACATGAGATTAGCCAACCTGTCAATTGTTTGTATACATGCGCCCACTGATGTAAGCCAATCCCAGGATAAAGACTCATTTTACAATAATTTGGATAATCTGATGGGTTCTATACCGGAGCACGATGTCAAATTGGTGATTTTAATGCTAGAGCTGGCAGAAATCAGACCGACTTATGTAACAATTTAGGTCCGTACTCCCGACACGAAACTGCGACCGAAAATGGGGAAAGAATGATGTACTTTGCGATCGCTCATGATCTCAAAGTAGCAAGTACATTCTTTCCTCATCCACTTAGAAACATGGACACACCCACGTAAAACATCCCGAAGCCAAATTGACCATGTGTTGATTTCAAAAGGGCGGGCTCGGGTTGTCCAAGATGTGAGATCGTATCGGTTGTCAACCAAATTCGTAGGCAGTGACCATTTTATGGTTGCTGCAAAGCTACGATGGAAATTTTCGTACAAGTCAGGGAGGACAGGAGAATATACAACGCGATTCTCCTGTGAAGGTCTGATAAATGAAGAAACGCAACGAAAATATAAAGATCTTGTCAGCAATAGCATTATATAATCCAATTACCAATCTGATGATGTGAACAGTGTCTGGGAAGTATTGAAAACCTCGGTTGTCGATGCTGCCCAGCACACACACGAGGAGTGTCGTCTTGCTGTTGAGCAACGAAATATAGCCTATAATGAAGTGCAGACTCGGTTTACAATCGCAAGGAAAAACAAAGCAGTTCTCGCTAGGAGGACAGCTAAACGAATTTGTAGACTGAAGAAGCGAGAATGGTGGAAAGCTAAGGTCTTAAGAGTACAACAACTCAGCAATGAGCACAATTCGCGTGGTTTCTTTAAAGGAATCACCGAATTGCACCATACCTTAAGATCTCGGTCAACTGCCATTCGGGACCAGGATGGAAACCTCTGTGTTAACGTCGATGCGGTACTCGATACATGGCGTGAACATTTCTCTGATTTACTTAATGTTCCACATGTATCACAAGCTGTGTTTGAATACCCTCAAATACAGACCGCGGAGATGTTCATGGAGGATCCATCCTATGAGGAATTCACAATGGCCATGCAGAAATTAAAGAAAAATCGTTCACCAGGAGTTGATTGCATTAATTCAGAGCTCTTGATATTCGGAGGGCTAACTTTGTGGAACTGTCTTTTCGACCTTGTTCGATTGGTATGGCGAAATGAAGTTATGCCCGAAGAATGGAAAGTGGCCGCGTTATGCCTATTTTTCAAAAAGGGTGATCGCTTGAAATGTGTGAATTATCGCGGTATAGCTCTCCTTTGCACAGCATATAAGTTGCTGTCATACATTATCTTGGGAAGAATTACTCCTCTAGCGGAGGAAATTGTCGGTGACTACCGAGAAGGATTCCGTCCAAATCGGTCAGTCACTGATCAAGTTTTTTCGCTACGGATGATTCTTTCCAAGTACTACGAAACATCTCGCGATGTACACCAGGTATTCCTAGATTTCAAGCAAGCCTATGACTCGATCAATCGAGAGAAATTATGGTATGCGCTTGAATATTTAGGAATACCACAAAAATATGTACATCTGTGTAAAATGACAGTAACGTAGTCACAATGCTGTGTCAAAGTTGAGAACAGTCTATCGAGAACTTTTACAATCAATTCCGGTGTTCGACAAGGAGATGCGCTGTCCCCGATACTTTTTAATCTCATGTTGGAATACATCCTTCGTAAAAGTGAAACACCTCAGGACAACATCTTATTCCGACAATCCAATCAACTTCTTGCTTATGCAGATGATATCTGTGTGATTGGATTAAATGGCAACGGAGTGAAAGAGATAATTGATCCACTGGAACAGTGTTCAGCTTCTGTTGGTCTCAAAGTCAACGAGTCAAAAACCAAATATCTAATCTCGGGTTTTAGAGACCAAGACGCAATTGATTTCAGTAGTGGTAACCACACGTTTGAAAGAGTGATGAGATTCAAGTATCTTGGATCTCTCATCACTCACGATAAAAGCCAGTCTTGTCGCTGGCAATCGGGCTTTGTATCCTCTACGTCCACCGCTGAAATCAAAATATTTTGCAAATACGGATAAGCTGAAACTGTACAGAGTGTTGATCAGACCCGTTATCATGTATGGATGTGAGAGTTGGACCTTGACGGATGAGTACGAAAGATGGCTTCTAACATTCGAGAGAAGAATCATGCGTGTGATATATGGTCCAAAACGCGACGTCGATGGCACTTACCGAGTTCTTTTCAATCACGAGATCAGGAATTTAATGCAAATTCCTGATATCGTGCATGAAATTAAAGGACAGCGAGTACGCTGGCTCGGACACGTTCTGCGTGCTGATCCGAACCGAATGATACAGCGAACCTTTAAGGGAGAACCGCCTTTCGGTAGGCGAAGGGGTCGCTGTCGGCGACGATGGCTCCACGGCGTAGAGAGCGATCTGGCATCTTCAAACTGCCTACAACGGTTTGAAGAGCTGGCTCGTGATCGAAACCGATGGAGTCAAATTGTTGACACGGTACGGGCCAATAATGGCCTGTAAAAACCGATTAAAAAAAAAAAAAATATAGTCAAGTTGATATTTATCAATTTATATAGTATTATTGAAACAAAAGAAACGTTTGATCATAAATACCATCCAGCAATCATCTTTTTAGTTCTCCACTGTGTTTCAAAAAATAACAGATTTAGTTTCACACCAAAAATATGCAATTATGTATTTTTTCCAGTGCACGAATTTTGGAAAGAGCAAGATACAAATCCGTTTCATGAAAAACCAAAGCGATCTTGATGATCACTCCAGGGGGCTTTGGAAAAACTTAAGCATTTTAAAGCCTACTTGTTAGTGCATATTATTACATATTTTACCAAAAGTGCATATTTTTGCATATTTCGCCTAAAAAAGTATATTTTTAAAAATAAAAGCATATTTTGATTATATTTTTAAAAATATTGTTCTCACAAAAATATTTTTGCTGCCTTATGTTCAATTTCAAAATTCAAATATTCTGTTTAAGCTTACTAGCAGAAATGACAGTATTTATTAAAAGGTTTTATTTATATTTTTTGTGTCAAATGCTCGTACTTTTTCTCTATTTTATACCAATGTTTGTGCCAGTCTAAATGGTATAATACATTATTGTATATCTCAGTTTCACGGGAAAGTACCAAAGCGATTATTTTATTTGTTTATTGAAAATAAAACCATTAAGACACGAAATTTTTTTTTAATTTTTAAATTTATTTGAATAAAATTTTTGAGGAAAATACCGAGTAAGTACACGGAATATATACAATTATTTCTTTGAACATGTCGAAAGTGAAACAATCCTTAAACAAATTAAAAAATCAACTATAGCCCGGCTTTTTGACGAGTCAGTCAAAATTTTAGGCGAACATTTTGATAAAGATAAGATTTTTTTTTATTAGACGCAGCATCCTATATGACAGAAGAAGGTCGGGCAATTTAAATTGTTTACCCAAAAATTACACATTTAACATGTGTTGTACACGGTCTTCATCATGTATGTGAATATATTCTTGGATTTTCTCCTAAGGTGAATCGTTTATATCAAATATTAAAAAAGTTTTCTTAAAAGCTCCATCAAGAATAGAGATTTTTAAAGAACTAGCACCCGGCATCGCACTTCCTTCACAACCAATAACAACATGGCTTGAAGCTGTGAGTTATTATTCAAATAATTTTGAAAGTTTAGTTTGTGCATTTAATGCATTGGACGACGAGGAGGCAGCCTTAATCAAAATCCCAAATCAACTATTATTTGAACCCTCAGTAAAGGCTGATATGATCTTTATTGCAGCGAATTACTGTTTTCTTGATTGAGACATCAACCACTAAATTGGAAACCTCTGGTCTTCCGCTTGTTAACCAAATTAAAATTGTTTCTGATGCTGCAAAAGAAATAAATAATGTACAAGGAGAAGCAGCGGACGCTATTAAACGAAAATTTACCAGCGTAATCGATATAAATTTTTAATGCATAAAACCATATTTTTAAAGCATATTTTAAGTGCTTAAAACAATTTTTTTACTGCATATTTTTGATTGCCCTACAGATTACCATTATTATCATCCTAAAAAATTATCATTATTATCAGCTGTTATTTATATTTCAGCATTACTTTACTTTATCTTTACAATTGTTTTTCAAATTAACCCCATCTATGGAATTATTCATCTTTAAAAATTGTATATAAGTTGTAAATTTATTGGGCTACTTTTTAAAGAGGTGACATCTATTGTCAAATTTTTAATTCGTTACGCAGGTTCAGTGTGAAGATAACGTATATAATTCTTTATTATAATTCTGGCGTCATCCTACATGTACTCGTATGTAATTAATCGTTATAAATTTGTGAAGAATTAAACTATAGTTATAATTAATATTTGTATTACAATTAATACCTGTGTTCCAATTGTTAATTTTGTGTAAAGTAACAGTTA
This sequence comes from Tipula lateralis, assembly GCA_963932295.1. Lineage (NCBI taxonomy): Eukaryota > Metazoa > Arthropoda > Insecta > Diptera > Tipulidae > Tipula > Tipula lateralis. The sequence continues at coordinate 115,773,460 of OZ010738.1, forward strand.
TCTTGTGTTAGGTTTACTATTGTTACATATTAATTGAACTATCTTTATATTCCTTCTTTAATCCTTAACCTATTTCCTATTCTTTATTTGTGTTCAAATTGAGTATCGTCATATGTCATTTTGAAGATTTTTATATAATTCAATGGTAATTGTTTATTCTCCTCTCTTACATCCTAACTTCTCTCTATTCGACATTGGTGTAACGAGCATATCTCTTTTGCGAAATGTAGTTACAAACATCTTCCGTCTTCCCTAAGACGGAAGATGTTTGTAACTACATTCATTAAAATCTTAGTTTTTTTACAGTTTTATTGCTTCAGAGTGCTCGAGAGAAGTGGCCCGATATCAAAGATGAGGATCAATTGTTTGCTCGATTCCTTAAATGTCTTTCGTTAGATGGGACTTGGGGAGGTGGATAGCTTTCTCAGTCTGTTTCAACTATGTACAGTGTTCGAGTTGAGTTTTATCAAATTGGTGGAGTACTGCCTATCGTTTTTGGAGTTAGTGATCATATTCTTAGGGTGCTTTATACAAACAACAATCCTTATGTAGGTTTACTTAATCCTGCTTTTTCTGATCTCTCACATAACTCCCCCGTTAATCGTATTAGGCAGGTATATTCCGATTCGAGTTTTTATAGATTATATTCCGTTCCTTTAAGTAACCAAACCCCACCGGTTGTGCAAAAACGCTTAACTTTTTGTATAGGAACTTGGAAAATTCGTGGTTGTTCAACTGCGTTTTAGCAGTTCCGTTTTAATAAGATTTTAAATGATACTGGTTTAGATATTATTGTTATACAAGAGACCAACTCAGCAGCTACTTGAATTGATACTTTGAATTATAATTGGTATCTAAGTCATAAAAGAGGTTTGGCAGTTTCAAATCGTACGACTCGTGGGGTAAGGAATGGTGTTGGTATCTTGGTTAGACAATTGTGGCATTCGAGTTCGATACTTTGAACCATTTTCCGAGAGGCTTAGTTTTGCCTTTATTATGTTTAAATGTTTGAGGGAATTGCTAGTAATATGTTCTCATTCTCCCTTAGTTTCCAAAATCACAAATCAGCATGGTAAGGCTCAAGATGTTTTTTTTGGGGTCATTTTAATGCTCATATAGGGTTAAATCAGACGAATCCATTGAGTAAGGGGGTTGTTGGTAAAAATTTGTATCATTTGGAAACTAATGAACGTGGTGATATTTTATTAGTTTGCGATGCAGAATCGTCTTGTAGTTTGTACTACTTTTGGACGACGAAGTTCTCTTGAAACTTGGTAGGGTCCTATTTCCGCTTCTCAGTTAGATCATGTAACAGGCAGGATAGCTCTCATTTATTTGTAAAACCTTCCAAAAGTACTTTCGGAAAGGTTTTTTGGGAGTGATGAAGTTTTGATCAGAAAATTTGTTTCTGATCATAAATTAATTTTTAGTGTCGTCCAAAAGAAAAGTATCCTACAAAATTCTCAAATGGTCTCTATGTGTACTCATCAGGATTATGAAAATTTAGATTTTCGGCATTGGTAGTTAAAACTGTAGAAGGATCTTAATATCCTTAGTAAATATCAAAGTAGTGTAGTAAGCTGTTTGAGTAATGTTGGAATACTCATCGATGGTAATGATTCTCTTCTAGTCTCTACCTCTAGTTATACTTTGGAGGTCTTATTTGACCATCACTCTTTGTCCACTCCTTCCATTTGTGAGGAGATAGATTCAGTATTGTTCTCTTTTAAAAAGAGAACAGCACCAGGGTTAGATCAGGTATCTATTGACTTGCTGCAGTCTTTACATAAGGAGTGAATGAGAGTTTTTGTTTTTGTGTGCAGCAGGTTTGGTTAACTAATAATCCACCCCCTGAATAGTTGGAGACAGTTCAGTTTCTTTTGCTTAAGAAACGGCGACCAACAGGAATAGTGGATTATAGACGAATAAACTTTTCCGATACTGGATATCGCGTGATGCCAAATTTTTGCTAACCCGGTTGGAAGAACTCATTCGGAAGAAGGTTCATATCAGGCTGCATTTATACGTTGATCACATGTTTGTTCTACGCCGTGTGCTTGACAATGAGTGTTGCATCTGAATGTTTTATCCATAGATTTGATAATAGCTTTTGACACTTGATCATTCACAGGTTCGTATTATTTTGTCTCATCTTGATATTCCTCACTACCTTGTGAACCGAATTCTTCGGACCTGTCCTGTATGTGTGAGAAAGCTTCGATAATATTTTCTTCGTGGAGTAGGTTTTAAACAAGGTTGTCCTCTTGCTCTTACCTTGTTTAATCTAGTTGTTGACGCTGTATTGCAAACACTTGAGGAAATAATACCTAATTTACATCTAAATCAGGATTTATTTATTAGATTTCCTTTAATACTAGCCTATGCGGATATATCGTGATCGTTGATAATGATTAAGATTCAATATCTGGGGTTGTTAGTGAACTTGTCCCACTCCTCCAATCTGTTGGTTTACATATAAATGAGTCCAAAACCAAAGTTCTAGTAAGACCTTTTAATTCTAGTATTTCTTCCTTATTAATAGGTGGGTTAAATGTCTAAGTCACTTCTGTTTTGCGTTATCCTGGAACTTTCCTGACTGCGGATCTAAAATGATCCGAAGTGATTTGGACTCGTTGAAAATAGACAAGTGAGGTTGTTCAAATGCAAGCTCGGTTCATAAGACAGTATTCATTACATATATATAAACAGTTGGTGGTGCCTGTAATGACATATGGTTTACGAGCAACTTTTTACGGTTCACTAATAGTTCTTTGTCGGTTATTTGGGCACATCACGAAATAAATAAAAATAGTAGCCCGATTTAATGGGACGAACATAAATGAACTCAATATAAATCTAAAAACTATCAGTTCACAAAATATGTTCGTGGGTACGATCCAAATATTTTTTGAATAAAATAATAATTAAATTAAATAATAAAATAAACTAATATTAAAAGCAAGTGGCCGCCGCGCTCTTGTGATTTGATACCTCTAGATTATTTTTTTGGGGTTATGTGAAGTCATTGGTCTATGCCAATAAGCCGGCGACGTTGCAAGAGCTCAGAGCCAATATTGAACGTGAAATTGCTGGAATTTCGGCCGATTTATGCGAAAGAGTGGTCGAAAATTGGGTTCAAAGATTGGACTTCGTAAAACATGCACGCGGTGGTCATGCAAAAGAAATCGAGTTTCATACTTAAATGTATATGTTCAAATTCGTTAATAAAAAAAAAGTATGTTCAAAAATCGAACAGTTTGTGTTTTATTCAAAAAAAAAGTTGAAGTGCTCTTATTGAAAAACCCGATACAATTCATTATAATATTATCCTATTGATTCGATGAAAATGGCCAGAAATGTTGATATTTGATTTTAATAAAATAAAAAATTTTTTTCTCTCCCTTTTCGTTCATTTCGCCTTTTCTTTTTCAGTAAAACAACAACAAAAATAACATTCCCTTTTGGAGAGAACTATTAAAAATGTTGAATAATTTAATCTCTTTAATCTCTTATTGATATTCAGAATAAAAAATATTTTTTAAACATTCATTTATTTTATTCTAGCTTGCTCTTTAAAAATTCCTGCACACTACTTTTAATGGAATCAAATGTGACAAAATTATCGCTATTCAAATAATCAAAGGTGTTCCTAGGTCTAAAATATTTACCGTAGTTTATATTGACGAGAAGGAAATGTGTTGTGATATTCTTGTGAAAATCGTAATTATGTTTTAATATAATATTTACCTTTAGAAAACGACGTTTGGCCATTATACGAACAAATATCATATTCCGGGATTCCATTATCATTATTTTTGATCATACTTGATAATGATGCTTGTTGACTTACCAAATTATCATGTTCTGAATTACAAATATCGTTTTGAACTGAATTGTGATCGGATTCAATCTGAATAATTTTATTGTGAGAAGAGTTGCAAAATTCGTCGCCATTATCTACCGGGAGCCAGTTATGTGAATTTATGCATGGCTTAAAATGATTTGATTGAGGAAAAGCACTAAAATGTCTTTTAATCGACTGCGTCGATAATTGTTGTATAGCATTTTGCATTTAGGCATTCTAATATTAATAACAAACAAAAATAATTTGACACACATGAACTATATATAATTAAAAATGTTTTCTTGATAAAATGTTTGGTTAAGAAAAAATGTAATTATACTCGTAAAGCAAGAATATATAAATATGTGATTTTCCTAAATAAATCACATTTTCTCGCAAAATGCAATAAATAGGTTAGTTTGCATGTATAACAGAATTTTATTTAAAAAATTGAAAATTTGAATTTTTAAACTTAAAATTAATAAATATCTTAAAATAATTTTATACATGCAGTTACGTTTTTCAAAAAAACTAATATTAAATTAAAATATTTTCAAAATGGCGTCGTTTCTCTTAACCTCCTCTTAAACAACTCACTTTTCTTACTTTTTTGCTTTTTAAACTAATATACATACATTAATATAAAATGTACTTTATTAATTTAATTAACACTGCTTTTAATATTATTTTATTTTATTATTTAATTTAATTATTATTTTATTCAAAATATATTTGGATCGTACGCACGAATATATTTTGTGAACTGATAGTTTTTAGATTTATATCGGTTATGATATATTGAGTTCGTTTATGTTCGTCCCACTAAATTGGGCTACTATTTTTATTTATTTCGTGATGTGCCTAAATAACCGAAAAAGAACTATTAGTGAACCGTAAAAAGTTACCCGTAAAACATATGTCATTACAGGCACCACCAACTGTTTATATATATGTAATGAATACTGTCTTATAAACCGAGCTAGCATTTGAACAACCTCACTAGTCTATTTTCAACGAGTCCAAATCACTTTGGATCGTTTTAGATCCGCAGTCAGGAAAGTTCCAGGATAACGCAAAACAGAAGTGACTTAGACATTTAACCCACCTATTAATAAGGAAGAGATACTAGAATTAAAAGGTCTTACTTGAACTTTGGCTTTGGACTCATTTATATGTAAACCAACAGAATGGAGAAGTGGGACAAGTTCACTAACAACCCCAGATATTGAATCTTAATCATTATCAACGATCACGATATTATCCGCTAGGCTAGTATTAAAGGAAATCTAATAAATAAACCCTGATCAGATGTAAATTAGGTATTATTTCCTCAAGTGTTTGCAATTCAGCGTCAACAACTAAATTAAACAAGGTAGGATAAAGAGGACAACCTTGTTTAAAATCTTCTCCTCGAAGAAAATATTGTGTTCGCTGCTTACACCATATAATCGAAGCTTTCTCACACATACAGGACAGGTCCGAAGAATTCGGTTCACAAGGTAGTGAGGAATATCAAGATGAGACAAAATAATACGAACCTGTGGATGACCAACAGTGTCAAAAGCTTGTATCAAATCTATGGATAAAACAAAAGGATTCTCCGGTCTTCCACTCATTATCAAGTACACGGCGTAGAACAAACATGTGATCAACGGACCGATTACTTATAAATGCAGCCTGATATGAACCTTCTTCGAATGAGGTCTTCCAACCGGGTTAGCAAAAATTTGGCAACACGCGATATCCAGTATCGGATAAGGTTATTCGTCTATAATCCACTATTCCTGTTGGTCGACGTTTCTTAAGCAAAGGAAACTGAACTGTCTCCAACCATTCAGGGGGTGGATTATTAGTTAACCAAACCTGCTGCACACAAAAACAAAAACTCTCATTCCCTCCTTAGGTAAAGACTGCAGCAAGTCAATAGATACCTGATCTAACCCTGGTGCTGTTCCCTTTCTAAAAGAGAACAATACTGAATCTATCTCCTCACAAATGGAAGGAGTGGACAAAGAGTGATGGTCAAATAAGATAAGACCTCTTAAGTATAACTAAAGAGAATCATTACCATGGATGAGTATTCCAACACTACTCAAACAGCTTACTAAACTACTTTGATATTTACTAAGGATATTAAGATCCTTCTACAGTTTTAACTACCAATGCCGAAAATCTAAATTTTCAAAATCCTGATGAGTACACATAGAGACCATTTGAGATATTTATTAATTTTAAGTTTAAAAATTCAAATTTTTAATTTTTTAAATAAAATTCTATAACAAATGTTATACATGCAAACTAACCTATTTATTGCATTTTGCGAGAAAATGTGATTTATTTAGGAAAATCACATATTTATATATTCTTGCTTTACGAGTATAATTACATTTTTTCTTAACCAAACATTTTATCAAGAAAACATTTTTAGTTATATATAGTTCATGTGTGTCAAATTATTTTTGTTTGTTATTAATATTAGAATGCTTAAGTGCAAAATGCTATACAACAATTATCGACGCAGTCGATTAAACGACATCTTAGTGCTTTTCCTCAATCAAATCATTTTAAGCCATGCATAAATTCACATAACTGGCTCCCGGTAGATAATGGGGACGAATTTTGCAACTCTTCTCACAATAAAATTATTCAGATTGAATCCGATCACAATTCAGTTCAAAACGATATTTGTAATTCAGAACATGATAATTTGGTATATCAAAAGTATCATTATCAATTATGATCGAAGATAATGATAAAGGAATCCCGGAAAATGATATTGGTTTACTTATGATGGCCAAACGTCGTTTTCTAAAGGTAAATATTATATTAAAACATAATTACGATTTTCACAAGAATATCACAACACATTCCCTTCTCGTCAATGTAACCCACGGTAAAGATATCCATTTCTTACGTTGTCTATAGAGGCGAGGAAGTAATATGTTCCCTAAAAATTTATGTAAAACTGCAGTTTTTGATTATTTTGCTTCAGATATAAATACACGAATTAGTATTTGCGGAACAGTCAAATATTTTAGAGCTATTAAAGAACACCTTTAATTATTTGAATAGCGATAATATTGTCACATTTGATTCAATTAAAAGTAGTGTGTAGGAATTTTCAAAGAAGGTAAGCTAGATATAAAAATAAATTAAATAAAAATACAAGTTTTATAATATTTAATAATATAGTTATATAAATAATACTGAATTAAATTAGTTTTGTAATTGAAATAAAATAAATGAGTTTTTGAAAAATATTTTTGCATTTATATACAGTAAAGAGATCAAATTATTCATTTTTAATAGTTCTTTCAAAAAGTGAATCTTATTTTTGTTGTTATTTTACTCAAAGAGTACCTTTTACACATCCTTTTTCCGTCAAAAATTTTGATTTATTAAAATCAAATATCAACATTTCTGGTCATTTTTCATCGAATCAATAGGATAATATTTATAATTAATTGTACCTTTCATTTCCACAAAAAATCTAAAGAATAAGGTCTTTCTTCAGTAAACTTAAACCAAACATGCCCTAACTTATGCATTACATTTGACTGATACAAAACCAAAAAATAACCGCTCGGTCTTGGTTCTTAATTAAACCACACATACCCTAACTTATGCATTACACTTGAGTGATAAAAAACTGCACAATAACTAATCGGTCCATTTTCAGTTAAAGAAGATCGCCCAAGGTCTGATATTTCGTAGTTATTTTAGTGTACTTGAGGAAACTGTTAACTGACTAAAAAATATTCGGTTCCTCAGTCCCTCATTGGTTACTTTACTTTACCAAAATTGTTAATTGTTTTTCGGGAACAACTTATCTAATCTGTTATTGGGGACATATCGTCATATCAGTGCTATCTTGTATCTCCAAAAATAACGATTTTGAGTTAAATATTGATTATTACTAAACAAAATCTGCTCTTTCCGAATATGTATTCAAAATTGGTGTATGTCCTTTAGTTAATGAGATATTCAGTAGAGATTTTAGTGTATCGACCAAAAAAACAAAAACGTTTTGGTGTATCTGCCAAAAAAATATTTGATGTACGCAGTTGAACAAAATACTATGAATCGATACCATGTATATAATATAGGCCAGTTTGTTCAATCTCCTATAAAATAATTTTACATTTTGGTGTAACTCCTAATTTAAAGAAAAACAAATTAAAGTTTGTTTTAGTTTATCTCCACATTGCCCAATCAAACGATCAGGATTTCGATCAGGTGACTAAATTATGTATTGATCATTACTCGGCAAAGTCTGCTTTTCCCAAATTTATAATCGTGTTAGTTTATCTCCACATATTGACCAATGAGAATTCACGATTTTACCTACGTGACTAAACATATAAATAAATTCAACTTGTTTAATTTGACTGATCACTGTAGTAAAAATAAGGTGAAATACTGCGCGATATGGAATAAAGCTTTAAGCGGAAGAACTGGAAACGACATAGCATCAGCGCTATTAAAGATCATCAAGAGGGCATTAACAGATAATCTTACGGTTACCAAATAAATTTTGTGGTCGTACTTGTGCATTCCGCAAAACAAAAATCGCATCACCACATTAGCATTGCCCAAATTGTTGGAAAAAAATACACAGTTAGTGCAAATTTTCGGAATCGCGACACTCTCAATTTCTGGAAATTGATGCAGTCCATAGTTGTATTGAGTGAAACTTAAAAAATTTAGAAATATACAGTCCTGTTTCGTTATTACATAGGTTGCCTTTTATATTTCGGGATTTAGCAACCCTAGTGTTGCAATCTGTCAACTGACAGCTCTATCGTAAAGTTAGTAGTTTTTGAGGTTATACGTACTCAGAACGTTTTGACATACGAGCGCTATTTGTGTTGTTTACAGGAAATTAAAAGATTCATCTGCCCCCCAGAATGGAATTAAATCGTGAACATTTTCGTGCGATTATTTTTTACAACTTCGACGTCGATTAACTCAGCAGCAGTGCTTGAATGAACTTAATTCAACTTTTGGCGATGAAGCTCCATCAAGGACCAGTGTTTATCGATGGTATGGTGAGTTCAATCGTGGTTCACTCCAAGACGAATTTCGTGAAGGTCGTCCAAAATCTGTTGTTCTGAAAAACATTGATGCTGTGCGCGAACTGGTATTGCAAGATCGTCACGTGACCTATCGTGAGATAGAGACAACCTTAGCCATTAGTGAGACCAGCATACACTCAATATTGCATGAACATTTAATTGTCAAAAAAAAATTTTCACACAATTTAAAACAATCAAACAAACAAGTTAGCTCAAAAAAAGACTCGTGTCGATTGGTCGAAAGAAATGTTTGAAAACAACACAAAAAGCGCTCGTATGTCAAAACGTTCTTAGTACGTATAACCTCAAAATCTTCTAACTTTACGATAGAGCTGTCAGTTGACAGATTGCAACACCAGAGTTGCCAAATTCTGAAATATAAAAGGCAACCCTCGTAAGGCAGTTAAAATCTATAATATATTATGGAAATTCATTTTAAATTTCCTTGTATGTGACTTATATCACTTTTTTATTAAAATAAAATATTATTATATTATAATATTTTTATTTTTATTTAAAATGTTCCTTATAGTGGAATTAATTGCGTAAATTTTTTATTTATTAATTATTATTTCGTCAACGATCTTGCCATCATCAGCATATATTATTCACTCATATACTGAATAATATATACTGATGATGGCAAGATCGTTGCCGAAATAATAATTAATAAATAAAAAATTTACGCAATTAATTCCACTTTAAGTAATATTTTAAATAAAAAGAAAAATATTATAACAACAACAAAATAACAAACCCACCGATTTTCTCAATTATAAGGCGGCCTCCGTATCCATGAATTTTCCACCATTTACAACAATACAACATTTATTTTTTGATTCAAAAAAATTGACACAGTTGGGTTTTCGGAGAGAATTTAAAGCGAATTCTCATATACAAATTTGTTGTTGGCAAAAACCAGAGAAAAAATCAATATGCCGAATTCCACGGTGGAACTACCAACATATTATATTTCAAAATATTATATTTTTCACACATAATTAAAGTTTTATTTCATTTTACCTATACTTTTGAGGAAACTTATCTGTCTTTTGAAATGAATGATATGATTATCTCTAACTTAATTACACATTTTATTCTATCTCCAGAAAATAAGTTCAAACTAGCGTATTAAATTGTAAAATATATTTTAGTGTAAGTCACAGCATTTTAGTGTATCTCCACCAATTCAAGGATTTTCTGGAGATACACTATAAATGCACTGAAATAAACATACATTTTCCAATTTTACTAATTAAAGAAAAGCAAGTTTAGGGAAATTTTAATGTAAATCGATGCTGTAGAATTTTATTTATAAAAATGCATATGTATTTCAGTGATATATTATATGTGTACAGTGAAAACAAAATTTTAGTTTAAAATCAGTTTTCCCGCTAAGTAGAAATTAGGACTTACACCAAGATAGCACTGATATGACGATATCTTGAGAAGACCTAGAGGACATTTATTGAATAATTCTGCTTGGAGTTTTACCCGAAATTATAGAAAGATTGGTAGACCAATATTTACTTGGCACGATTGTTAAACGAAATCTTCAGAGTATATCTCAACATCGAAGGTTTAGTTTTAGAGACGGCTGCCAAGGCTTGACAATTGGTTTTGAAAAGGGCGGTCGATAAAATTTATGATTGTGATAGGCGATCTTTGAATGAGACTGTTGATTATCTCTTTGATCAAGATTAATCAAACAAATTATTTCCTTAACTTCACCCTTTTACCATCCTTTCCTCCTTCCTTTACCTTCTTCCTGGAGGAGCGTAAAGATAGGAGAGATTTCCTAGACATTCTCTTCATCAAGTCGGAGTTCATCATCCTTCGCGTTGGCGCCCACCGTTCATACTAATGATGACACGATGATTATACAAACTTAACACAACTATTGGTCTAACCAATTATTAATTCCTAATTAATTAATTTAAGTAGTGGCCTTGTTTTATGAGTATCTAATTTGTTAAATCGGCATTAGTCAACAGATCTTTGTCAATCTCGGAACATTCACGCTTAACGAATAGCTGATTCGTAAAGCAAAAGAAACTGTTAAGTTCATAAATAACCACTAAGCATGTCCAAAATTTAGTTTCGCACTAAGATCCAAATCGAAGATTAATTAAATTTAAATTATCAGTCTGATAAACATTATCAACATCATAAATGAACTACAATAACCAAAATAGAATAAAATAAAACAGAATAAAATAAAATAAATAGATATAAATATAGTATGATAAAATTGAATAAAATTATAAAATATATAGCTTCTCTGTTTCACTGGGATCGCGTCAGAGATTTCCCCTTGTATTTCCTGTTCTCGTATTACTTTGATTATAGTTTTGCTCCTTTATTCTTGTTGTTGCCTCATTACTTTTTATATAGCTATATGTATTAATTTTGCCTATGGCCAATTGTGAATTTGTTGTTGGTATTATTTATTCTCTTATGTTTTTGTTGTTTTGTGGTGCTTCTTTCTAGCCTTGTACTTTATTACATTGTATTGATGTTCTGTGTTATAATCAACTCACACATTGATATTAAATATTTTGATTCATCCATTTACATACAATTAGACACAAACAATGTAATATAAAATATTACAGTCAAAAAGTAACTTTTTTTTAACTGCAGTCTAGAGTGTAGTTAGCTGGTGTAAAATTTGTTTTTTTCGTTGAATTTAGTTTTTGGTAAAAAAACTTATAAAGTTTGAAATCTATTAAAATAAAAATAATAAAATTTTAAGTTAAAATGGAAAAAATTATTCAGTTAGCTATTAACCCCGCAACATTTCATCCAGAAACAAAATTTAGTATGTTCTTGAGGTAATTACATATTAACTTATTTATGATTCCTATAAATAACAATGCTTTAACGCAAATGTGAAATCCGGGTTGCAGTATCCACGAGGAATGGCTCTCCAATACACATGTGGAGAATATTGTCACGCTCTAGTAGAATTTTTAAATTAATATAAAAAAAAACAATTTTAATTCAATTATATTTTACAAAAGTGAACTGGTATCACAAAGCCATACTTGCTCTCATCGCGTCTTATAAAGAAAATTTTAATAAATCAAGTGATGGTATGAGAAACGGGCAGATATACCAGATTATATCAACTACTCTTCCCGACCAAAATTTTAAAATTGGCCCACAGCAATGTAAGTGGAAATTATCTGCTATAAAGAAAAAATATATTAAATATAAAGTTGTGCAAAAGCTAGTAATTCTGGTTGGGTAACGTTTTACTTCAAATATTTCTCTGAAATGGATGAAATTTTTAAAAAAAAGCGATAGCATAGCGTTACCTTTTGTAGCCGAATCATCGTTTTTTATGCCAATATCGCTACAGGACAAAGAGGCTGTAGATGATTCGATAGCAACAACACAAACGTCTGCAAAGCGCCGTAGATTAACGGTGACCCAATGTATTTCGGATTTTCGGAAGGAGTGTGTAGATCGTCACAAAGAAAAAATTGCAAAACTGGCTACTGCCAATATGCTCACACAGCTTCAGCTAGAGCTACAAGAACGAGCGCTCGTTCAACATTATGACCTTATGTTAAAATTAAATGAAAAATTATAATTTTATTTTTTTAAATTAATTTTTGTTGATTTCATTTGTATAATATTTACATTTAATCTAAACAATAGATTAAATGTAAATATTATACAAATGAAATATAAAACAATAGATAAATTTGAAATACAGTGAGACCATTTAAAATTCGGACGAACGTAATATACAATTATTCATTAGATTATCTGCTTTCATATCGAACTTAAACTAATATTTATTAGCAGGATATGCCTATTTATTTATTACTGTAACACTATATGTAAAAAAATTATAATAAATTGATTCATAAATGAACAAAATCATTGATTAAATAAAAAATGGCACAAATTCATCACAATTTAAAATTCGGACAAAGTATAAATTTTTATGGTCTACTTGATTTGCACCTTAATAAAACAAATATTATTAAGAGATTTCAAATTTAAGCAAAAGTACCGTTTTTGCTATTATAAAACGAAAGATAGAATTGAATCTATAACACAAAAAGGTCGACCAACTCTATTAAGTCAGCCGATTAAGCGATGGATAATTCGCCAGGTTCGAGATAATCCAATGATTAGTGCTCAATAATTAAAATCTGATTTGGAAGAACATTATGGTTTAACTATTTGTGTTAAAACTGTTCGAAAAGTTATCAGAAGCTATGGTTACAATGGGCGCACACCAAGAAGAACGCCTTTTATCTATAAAGTAAATAAAGTCAAACGTATAAAGTTTTGTAAAACGCACCTCAATAAGAATGATGAATTTTGGAATTCAGTCTTATTTGCTGACGAAAGTAAATTTAATGTATTTGGTTGTGATGGTAAAGGCAAAGTGTGGAGAAAACCAAATGAAGAATACAACATCAAAAATACTTTACCAACAGTTAAACATGGTGGTGGATCAGTGATGGTTTGGGGGTGTATGGCAGCCAGTGGTGTTGGAAATTTGGTATTTATTAACGGTAACATGAATAAATACGATTATTTAAAAATTTTAAAGGGTAATTTAAAACGGAGTGCTGAAAAACTAAATATCTTGCAAAATTTTCAATTCTATCAAGGTAACGACCCAAAACATAAAGCCTATATTGTGCAAGAATATTTACTTTACAATTGCCCAACGGTTTTGAATACACCACCTCAGTCTCCAGACATAAACCCAATAGAGAATTTGTGGCACCTATTGGATACGCAAATAAGAAAACACCATATTTCCAACAAGGTTCAATTGCAAAAAATCCTTCAGGAGGAATGGAACAAAATTAGGCCAGAATTAACACAAAAATTAGTTAGTTCAATGCCAAAAAGATTTAAATCTGTGATAAAGCAACAGGGGTATGCAACAAAGTACTAAAACATAAATATTGAAGTTCAAACTTATAAAATTAAAGCTAAAACAGCCTTATGTCCGAATATTAAATTGTGATTAGTTTATGCCATTTTTTATTTAATCAATTATTTTATTAATTTATGAATCAATTTATTATCATTTTCTTACATATCGTATTACAGTAATAAATAAATAAATATATTCTGATAATAACAATTATTTTAAGTTCGATATGATAGTAGATAATCTAATGAATAATTGTATGTTACGTTTGTCCGAATTTTAAATGGTCTCACTGTATATAATCTTTAAAAACCAATTTGTTTTTTTCCATTATTGCATTTCCTACAGAATTCCCAGTTGTTGTAATTATTCGCAATATTTCAATATCCTCCGGAGTATTATATTGAGCGCATTCTAATTCTTCGTTAAGATAATCTGCTACATTATTATCGGGAAAATCGATTAAAATGTTATGTTAAACACAGGTTGTCATAATTGCTGCTGGTATACATTCAACTATTTGATATCAAGGTAACGTAGTTTTCGAAAACGACCAAACAGCAAGGCAAAGTTTCGCTCGATAACTTGCCTTACAAAATGAAACAAAAATGATAAAATCAATAAGAAATTTTAGTAGTGCATATGATTTTATAACAAATATTTTAATATTTACCCGTACGATGCGTGTATTTTGTTAAATCTTTTTTGACTTCCCCGATCAATAAAGAGAGGAATACATTATGATTCTAGTGGGAAAGCATTATTACCTAGAATCTTTTCGTCCTGATCAAAATAAAAATCCACGTTCTGTTGTACATTTATATAAAAACGTGAATTTCTAAATATTCTGTTATCATGTACTGAACTGGGGTAGCCCACAAAACAATCAATGTAGCGCATTTTATGGTCCCAAATTGCCTGTATTTTTAGTGCTGTAAACATCTTGCGGTTCGTATTCGCCATTTTTTGATCTGCAGGTACTTTGCATGGAATAAAAGTTCCGTCAATCGCACCAGTATTACACCTTTTAGCCTGTTATTGATTTCAAAATGGTTTTTGATTTCTAATTTCCGCGAAGTGTCAGGAAAATGAATAATGTTTTTGGCGATGTGATTTAAAAAATCCACAACAAATTAAATCTCCAATTAACGTATATGAATCGGGAGTAGCCAAAATCCCCACCACGTACTAAATGCAAATTTTTATTAAATATGCCGAGGAGTTTCTCAAACGCATCTCTAGGCATTCGAAAATTCTGTTGAAACTCAATTGAATTGTAATTCGATACAAATATTTCAACATACAAGTTAATACGTGGTGGGGTCTCTTTTTGACTTGCAATCAAAATAATTTTCTCGTCTTCGGAGTTTGATAACTCAAATTTTTAATGTTGGAAATATTTACAATTCATCCTCTTCCATGCTATAATCGTTTTTTAAATTTGATCAGACATGTTTTGAATTAAAAAAAATATGTATATTATATTATATTTATTTTTTTAAATTGAAATTAGTTTTTTTAATTCAATATATATTAGACAGTTTCACAAAAAAGAAATGCTAGATATATTCTTCGCACAAAACAACAATTTGACAGAAAATAACAATATGATATTTTATTTATTTATTTATATATATATATATATATATATATATATATATATATATATATATATATATATATATATATATATATATATATATATATATATATATATATATATATATATATATATATATATATATATATATATATATATATATATATATATATATATATATATATATATATATATATATATATATATATATATATATATATATATATATATATATATATATATATATATATATATATATATATATATATATATATATATATATATATATATATATATATATATATATATATATATATATATATATATATATATATATATATATATATATATATATATATATATATATATATATATATATATATATATATATATATATATATATATATATATATATATATATATATATATATATATATATATATATATATATATATATATATATATATATATATATATTGCTTATAATTTTGATTAAGAAGGAAAAGCGCACATGGAAGCAACTTGTAATTAAATTATTACTTCCATTAGGCATAAAAACCTCTTAACTTTTTTATTACAAAAAGTCAACACCAT
This sequence comes from Tipula lateralis, assembly GCA_963932295.1. Classification (NCBI taxonomy): domain Eukaryota; kingdom Metazoa; phylum Arthropoda; class Insecta; order Diptera; family Tipulidae; genus Tipula; species Tipula lateralis. The sequence goes on from OZ010738.1 coordinate 115,789,482, forward strand.
GCACGCACATCCCATTTTGAGTACAAGCTCATTTACAATGGGATGAGCAGCAGGGATCATACACTACAGATCAAACAGACAATATATTTAAAAAAAATCTTAACAATTAACTTAAACTAATTATATTGTCATTCAGACACGCCATTCAAAAAACCTCGATTAACATCACTCAGACTTCACTGTTTTGCAGTGATAAGTATTCATCTTGTTAGAATCTAATTTGACATTATTATTTATGTTAGTTACTTTCGTAGGAAAATGTATGATTGAAAATTTCAACTTGCAAACGTGTGAAAACAAGCGTCTAAACTCTAATCGTTTATTTTTTGATTCAAAGGCCGTCAATTTTAAATCATTTTAATACGTAACTAAAACATTACCATATATATATGAAATTAAAATTTACCAATTTTTCTCCTGGAAATAAAGACATAATTTCTTTTGCTATTTTTTCAATTAATTTGGTATTAATTGATTTTTGGTAAATTAACAAATATGTAGTTATCAATCTCTTAGAGTATTTAGAATTTTCCTATGGTTGCTATATACAAATTTATTAGCGGCGAAAAATGTTTTTATGTATCTACCGCGTTTGATTCTATTTAATATTTTTTTTCGACGGTCTAAAATCAAATCAAAATATTAACTACATATATTATTTCACTAAGTAAAAGTATTCTTCATAAGTATTTTCATAATTTTTGTTATTGTTACAATTTGGACAAGCTTTGGATATTTCATTGATTATAGATGGAGCTGCTAGAAGAGATTCATTCAATATTGTTGTGGTTTGCCAGTTAATTAAATAATGCTCTAATTTAATTGGATTGCCAAATTCGGTTTTATTTCAAATATTTTATATTTTCAATAATTATAAAATTAGCTATAAGAGAATTGGTTTTATAATTAATAGAACAAATACTTTATAGTAATATTGAAATTTTTCATAAATTTAAACAATAATCTATTTTTAAATCGACAATGAAGATTAAGAAACCAAAATAAAATTATATATAAAATACTTTTATGATCTTGCAACTTTTCCAACAAATCTTCCACTCCCCATTCCTTTAATAAAATGTTCAATTCATCGGAAACGTAAGATTCTGTAGGGGTTTTTTCAGTTGAACTCTGTATATTCTGACAAAAAGTTAGTAAAGCGGTTTCTCTTTTATCTTCAACATCACATTCTTCTAATTGTTGTGTTTTATATTGTGTTGCAGTAATAGTATTACTGTTGAGAACCATGCCAACATATTGTTCGTCTTCCAAAATATTTGTTGTGATATCTTTTGTAATTTAGTAGTTAGTATAAAACTTTGACAATTAAATCAAAAATAATTTTTTGGTTGTATAAAATATTCTTCTTTAATATAATAATTAGACACAGGAGGACCATTAAAAGGTATCTCCACAAAACCTCGAATCATAAAAATTCGAAAACATAAAATACCGAAAACAAAAGAGAATTTAAATCTCAATTTAACAAAATTTTGAATGGACCAAATCCCGACTAAATAAAATGCCAACTCCAAATAATCTCAATCTAACCAAATTGCTTATAAAAGCGATTCTTCGAGTATGTATAATAGGAAAACCGAAATTTATTGAAGAATTAAATAATTAAACCACAGTTTTTTTATTGTCATTGAAAAACTTATACTTTCGTACTATTTACAAAACTTTATTCAAAATTAATTTAACCGAGTATTATAAGCAAGAACCTTAAGCAAGATTAATTTTTATCTTTCATTTTTCTGATAAAACTAACTGTAATAGTTCTACGAAAATATTCGCTCTTACTGACACGTTCTTCATCAGCATTTAGACGAGTAATGTGAGTCTTAAGCTCAATATGCTCTTTTCCTAGTAGCTATATCAACTCATATACAACAAAGTGAGGCTTAGAAGTAATTATTTGGAGACGTATTTGCCAACCTTCGACATTGTTAGGTACTTGGTAAACTTTCTTAAAGTAGATCTGCTACTTACCAGAAATGCGGTTAGTAAGAAGGTTCTATTTTTTTTGTTGATTTTGAGTATTTCTTTTTCGACTTATTCCAAATTAATAATTTTTTCAAACCATATGACAATTTTTAGCAATCAGAATCAAACTAACTTTTTAATTCTTTATAATAATCTGGTATTTCATATGGTTTGAGCTAAACTTTTTGAAATACACATTTTATTACCATATGTTGCCGAGAGACATTCACTTTGAACTCGTCGCTCAGAAAAAAAACGATATAGCTGCCGAAACAATCGCTTTTTTGAAATTAAAACTAATGAATTTTGGATGCAGATGTATTTTATTTTAGCACGCACGCAATTACAAAAAGTTAAAATCTCATTTTTTTTTAAATTTAGTTTTCATTGGGTGCAGGGCGGACTCGTTGTATGTTATCGACATTTGCTGCTCATAATGAAATACACCATAAGCAAAATTTCATTCTGATTTTTACAATGAATTGTAAATAATTGATAAGTAATTCTGGGAGCAATTTCAAACGTGCCATCCATGAGCCACAGTGGAGAATTTTCAAGGTGTGGTTCAGATTTATGCTTCCTAATATGATATGTTTTTGACCATCGAAGTATGTTCATTTAAAAACAGAAATTTCTACTGCAACAGCTCTTAAATTTACCGGTATATTAATGTTGCTGCCGATTTTTTTCTCTTTGATCCTCTGCATTAGGCAAATACGATCGGCATTCTTTCATAGTGTTGACTGAGCTTTCTACAGTTATTTAAGATGTTTTGTCCGAAGGTTGGGCTACTTTTTTTCACAAAATCATTTGCCTTATTGCAGTGTAGCTTAAATTCCAGCGGAGCATGATAATAAGTTGTATAGATAGGTATTTTACTATTTTCTTACTCTCACAAATCCATCTGTTTATAAATTAACTAAATCTAACCACATTAAATTGAGTAGTACATTGCACAGTTCCACACCAATCTAGTGTATGGTTTGACTGTTGTAATATTCACCATTTGACGGTTGTAGTTATATGTTCATATTTCGCTAATGATTGTGACCATAAGATGCACATTCCCGTTTTTCATGATACTTCTATTTTAATTCCAATTCAGTTGCTTTACTTAAAACCACTAGAAGTAGTCTAGTATATTATATAAAGAACATTTACCATACTTTCAAGCTATTTAAATTTAAAGTTAATTACAATTTAAAGATACATGCAACAGCAGTAAGCTTTACTAAAGCAATAGTCAATGAGGTCCAATTTTGTTATTAAAATTATTTTGCAAACGTAAAAGTTATTAAAAATTAAGTAACATTTACATTTTTCAAATTACTATAGTAGCTTAACATTGCTTTTTTCTCCAGAGTGTATGCCTTAATCTAGCTGGTGATGGTATTGGGTGGCTGCTGACGCTCATTTAGACCGGCGTCGGTCCGTTGAGATACCACTATACGTACGGCTTTAGGTTCGATTTGCGCATTGCATAGTTCCATGTCAGCCTATGGTTCCATTTATACTGACATGGACGATGGGACGGCCCATGGATTCTTAACTCAACAGAGAATTCAGATGTGTTCATTCCCACCACTGATCACACCGCCCAAACGATCGATGGTAAAAAATCCCTTTTTGCATCCTTCCCCTATCGAGATTTGAGCCCAGTGCCTCTCGCTCCAACTGCTGCAGTTTTTTCCAATTGCGCCACCTGGGCGGTTATGCGTACAAAATCATGAGACCTAATTATCTATCCCCCTTGGTACGTATGTAACTGAATTTAACCCATTTGAAAGGGTTGTTGTTCCGTCAACAGAAACTCCGTTCCCCTCTTCCAAAGGGAATTGCTCCCTGAATAATCATATGTTTCGAATGATAATTTGGATTATATCATTAACAGTGTGGAATTTGCTTCTGTTCTTCTTACTCTTCCCAGAGACTTTAATGCTTTGGATAACAATTCCATTTGAGGCTCAAGTGACGACCTTGATGATTCCAGATATATTGGGCTTCATTAGAAGAAACAACAGATTTCGAGACTGAGAGTTTACGTTTGGGAAGGGATGTCGCAATCGGCCAATCGTGGCTGAGTGATTGGGAAAAAACAGTTGTTAACATTAGATCATTTGTATTCATATATTAGTATGTGTTGAGGCCTGTCTAATTTAATTAACACTTTAACTTCAACTAAAAATTTCCATACATACAGATTGTAGAGTAAAGTAATTCTTGGATGCAAATATAATGATCAAGCACACATTTTACAATGATATAGACAAATTTCAAGGTAAAAATCATAATGAAAATTATATGGTAAACGTGGATAAGCCACACCATAAACGTAAAAAGTTTTAGCGATTGTCAACAATATAGTCTGTCACGGTTATATGTGTTATTTGCAATTGCGAGCTGGTTAAAAGCCAGAGATTACAAAATGCAGTAATTGTTTAGCAAATAATTCCGCAAGCAAAGGGGTTATGCGACAGTATTTTGAATCGAATTAACATTGGGACAGTCAATAATTTATTTCCTAGAAGTGGAGAAATTCATTTTTGTGTTCTAACTAAACAGAATTAAATTCAGTTAAAGAAAACTAATTAATTCGAATTTGGCAACTTAAAACTGTTTTCTAGGTGGTAATATCTATTTGCCTGAAGCGAAAACTAATATAGAGAGTAATTAAAACCAGTGGTTTCTAAAGCAGCTTCTTTGTTTTTTATGGAAAAAATATTTCAAATTATTCAACCATATTCAACATTAAAGTAACGCGGTCTAATAAGTGTGGCAAGTCTTGAATAACAAAGTATAATAAATTGTGTGCACAAATAAGATAAAGGAATAAATAAGACTTTGCTTGAGAGTGAAAACTTTTGAAAATGAAAAAGTTAAATCTCCAAGATATATGGAAGTGTTCTCGGATAATGCTTAGATATAGGGCCGTAGCTGTAATCCACTTTAACATTTGTTGTTAATCTCAATAATGATCCCAACACAAGAGAAGAAAATAATTTTCGACAAAAGTCCGTGTTAAACCAATAATAGCATATTCTTGTGGACACGGGTGACATTTTTGGATCTGTAGAGTAACTAAATGCATATAATGTATCTGACGACATAAACAACATGAACATAGGAAATAGTAAACAAAATGAAACTTCTACGAGGACACACAAACAGACGAGCAAAATATAAACACGCGAACATAATGCGCATTCAAACAGTCTGATATGAAACTATTATAAGTTAAGCTAGCCCTGTGAGTGGGGGCATTCATGTTTCGCAAATATTACGAACGAAACATGAGACCCATAGAATATCATAATAGTATCCAGATCTTGTCGTAGGAGGCGACTTAATTTGGTTGAATCGCTGGGCTTAAAACCCACATCCTTAAAAAACAATTACTGATTTTTAACAGTCAACAAATGAAAAAAAATCGGATATCGCCAAAAACTAGAATGACCCCCTGCTTAACTACCCGTATACGAGATTGAAGATCGTCACATCGAAAACCGAGCGCGTTTGACGGCCTCATCACATGTATGAAAGAGTATCGGCTGGAACTCGTAATGCTTTAAGCAACTCGATGGCCTAAAAGTGAAGGCTATTCGTTGTCACACAGTGGAGATGACTTTTGGGCCACAGGTAAAAAGACTGTACTGGATTATCAGGCAGTCGATAATCGAATGTGGTAAGCTTCGCTTGCAAATGAGATTAGCCAACCTTTCAATTATCCGTGTCCAAGCATCCACTAATGTAAGCCAACACCAAGATAAAGACTCATTGTCCAATAATTTGGATAATCTGATGGGCTCTATACCGGAGTACGACGCCAAATTGGTGACTTTAATACTAGAACCTTGCAAAAATCAGACTGAATTATGTCATAATATAGGTCCATACTCCCGATACGAAACTGCGACCGAAAATGAGAAAAGAACGATGTAGTTTGCGATCGCTCATGATCTCAAAGTGGCAAGTAGATTCTTTCCCCATTAAAACTTCCATTTGGAAACATGGACACATCCACGCAAAAAATCATAAAGCCAAATTGACCATGTACTGATTTCACAAGACCGGGCTCGGGTTGTCCAAAACGTGAGATCTTATTGGTCGTCTACAAAATTCGAAGGCTGTGATGGTCACTAATGGTATCTGGTAGATAATGGTATCTGGTTACTGCAAAGCTACGATAGAAATTTTCTTACAAGTCAAGGAGGACAGGATAATATAAAACGGAATTTTCCTGTGAAGGTCTGATAAATGAAGAAACGCAACGAAAATACCAAGATCTTGTCAGCAATAGCATTTTACGATCAATCTGATGAAGTGAACAGTGTTTGGGAAGTGCTGAAAACCTCGGTTGTCGATGCTGCCCAACACATCTTGCTAGGAGGACAGCTAAACGCAAGTGTAGACAGAAGAAGCGCGAATGGTGAAGACTAAGGTCTTAAGAGTACAACAACTCAACAATGACCACAATTCGCATGGTTTCTTTAAAGGAATGACTGAATTTCATCATACCTTTAGATCTAGGTCAACTTCCATTTGGATGAACCACCTGTGTTACACCAGGATGAACACCTGTATTAACGTCGATGCGGTACTCGATACATGGCATGAACATTTTTGTGAATTACTTAATTTTCCACATGTAGCACAAGCTGTATTTGAATACCCTCAAATACAGACCGCAGAGATATTCATTGAGGATCCATCCTATGAAAAATTCACCGGTTTTTCCTAGATTCCAAACAAGCCTATGACTCGATCAATCGAGAGAGATTATGCGGTTGAATATTTCGGAATATCAAAACAATATTTATATATATGTAAAATGACAGTAACACAGTCAAAATGCTGCATCAAAGTTGAAAACAGGTTATCTAGAACTATTGCAATTACTTCTGGTGTTCGACAAGAATACTTTCTAATCCCTGATTTTTTTTAATATCATGTTGGAATACATCCTTAGTTGAAGAAGTCACTCGGCGGCGTAGAGAGTAATCTGGCGTCTTCTGATTGCTTGCAACAGTATGAAGAGGTGGCTTGTGATCGACACCGATGGAGTCAAATGGTTGACACGGTACGGGCCAACAATGGCCTGTATAAGCCATAAAAATAATAGTGAAAAAAACTAGTGAACTATTATTGAATTAACAAGTTTACTATCGTGGGAACATAAACTTTGATGTGAAAAAAAGTAAATGGAACTTTTTATTCTAAATCCAGTGATGGAACTTTTGAACCAAGAAAATAGAAATTACTCGAGCTGAAAGTTTCGAAGTCAAAAAAGAAGATGGGCAAACGAGGTCTTTCTTACAGCAGGTGAAAAAAAGTTGAACTACAAAGAAAGTTGCATCAAGCTGTGTTAGAAGAGCTGGAGCACCAAATGGAAACGAAATAGTCCTTTGCATTTGGTTCCCTAGTAAACGCAAAGAAGCGCCAACCAGTACTGGGATGACAATTTCTGTAACAAATGAACTTACTGGGGCATTTGGGAATTTTGATATACATGAGTTGATAGTAATTATTGGAATTTATTCTCTTCACAGTTGGCGTGTAAATTACAAGATGTAATTTACTCGGTTTTTACATGGTAAAGACGTGTAATTTACATGGTAAAGACGTTACATGGTAAAGACGTGTAAAGTTCTTTTTACATTATATCTGTAAAAAATGATTTCATGTAAAAAATGACGCGCCCTCTCTTATCAAATCTAACTATAAACAAAGCACCATCTGTTGTAAAATCGTCTTACTATTTAGGAATAGAATTTCTGAAATAATTAACTATAAGTCACAATAAATTGTTTTAGATTAGAATTATTAACAGATAATTACCGTCAGACATCACCTTACCAGTGGAGATAAAAAATCTGGGTGGAGCCTGAAAACTAATTGGTTTCGCAAATACGAATTTTGGTAATGATCAAACCGAATGTCGGTAGATTTTTGACATTTTGAAAACAGATGGCACTACGAATGGTGTTGTTTTTATTTTTTACATGTAAAATTCTAGCCTTGAATTCTCATCTACAGCATCGCTTAGAGGTACTAGCTCTATTACCTCTTCATCTAGCGTTGTAAATACCATTTGTGTATTGGCACCGCACTCAGTGCTTTAAAGTTCTAGTTTATTGTGAGCCAATTTGTTTTCTTAAGGCGAATTTAGAGTCACTCCAAACCTAAATTATCAAAAAAAAACGATTTTTAATTTTAGAACTTCCTATAAAAACAATTAACTTTCTTGTATTCTGCCGTCCCTTTTATTGGTGGCCCAAGAGGATTTAGCTCGTCTTCCAATTTTTACCAGAATTTTATCACAACTTCTGGACCATGTTTGGTTAGGTTTTTCGCGATATTTGGGTGGGCCTTCATCATTATCGCCATCATGTGTATGTTTCACTCGCGGATTTTATAATACATATTTTTTGAAGTGCATTACCGTCATTCGTTCACTTTTGATTCTTCAAAACCTCAAAACCGAATAGAACTCACATCGCAGTCAATCCGGCGAATCGTATAATCTACGTGAATATTGACTAGCTTAAACATAACATTAGTGTTTTTCTACTCATACTTACTAAACCAACATACTGCCTGATTAACAGATTCTGCGCATTGCATGTGTAATTAAAAACATACTTAACGATCATCACATGGTCACTGTTTCATGCATGTTTTACATCATTTTACATTGAAAACCTTATCTTGTTTGTGAAATCGGATTAAATTTCATCGAGTAACGTGTTGTGCAATATCTGCGGAACATAAAACTTAAGTGAATTGCAAGATTACAAATATGACATTTAAAAATGTTACGAGAACGAGAACGCGAAAAGTTAACATACTCGTGACTCACATCTATATGCATACATGTGTACATGTATACACTTATATGGTCATGGGCAAGAATATGTGTACAATATTGTCGCGCATGATAAATAAAAATAATCAATTCCGTATATTTATCCACTTAAGATCATGATCTCAACTATCGATTACAGATAATAAAACAATCGATTTTAGGTGTGGTTAAGTATCCAACAAAATCGTTTCTGTATAAAATTTATTGTTGAATTTTTGGGTGGTTTTGAATTTCAATAAAACTTAAGATGTGTCAATTAAATAAGACCAATCAATAAAATCATTTGATTAATATTTCAATTAAAATGTTAACTCAATGTCCATTATTTATTTAACAATTTAACGACAATTTAATGTTGACAATAATATAATGTTGTGAATGTGGCATAGATACGATGACGACGATTCGAGAACGAAGGAAATTAACTTACGTTGAACAGAACTAGAAAAAAAACGAAATAAAGTGATTATCGAGCGTTTTTCTTAATGTTGTTGGTTAGAACTTAGAAGTGTATGTCGTCGTCGCGTATGCCAATTTAAATAAAAATTTAATTTTTCTAAATTTGACACCATTTACAGACTGTTTTTTTTCTTGTTGGATTTCTTAATTTTTTGTGTAAGATTAATTCGTGAGAAAAAATCAAATTATAGTCAGTTTTTATGGCGGATATTATTTTTTTTTATTTTCTTGGTTCGAAGAAAATTATTTAACTTTTTAACGTGTCTGCATGTTTAGAGAAAGTGTATAAATTATGTTGTTAATGAACAAATCGATTGATAATTAGGTGACTATTGATTTGTGCATTCCGTTAATGAGAGGGGGCGGGAGAAGCTGCTATATATGATGGTTACATGATCTGTCGTTGTTTTTTGTTAACTCAGCGTGATTTTATGATGTGTTCAACGTAAATATTTTGGTTTTTGCGTTGGCTCTGTGAATATAGAGAAACGTTGTCGATCGATACTATTGACAATATTATACCACTACAGTAAATAGTTTTTATCGTTAAAGGTGATTAAGTTTTTGAGGTTTTTACTGGTCATTATTGGCCCGTATCGTGTCAACAATCTGATTCCATCGGCTTCGATCACGAGCCAGCTCTTCGTACTGTTGCAAGCAACAAGAAGATGCCAGATTGCTTTCTACGCCGTGGAGCCATCGCCGCTGACAGCGACCGCTTCGCCTACCGAAAGGCGGTTCTCCCTTCAAAGATCGTTGTATCATTCTGTTCGAATCAGCATGCAGAACGTGACCGAGACAGCGTACTCGCTGTTATTTGATATCAGGAATTTGCATTAAATTCCTGATCTCTTGGTTGAAACGAACTCGTTATGTGCCGTGAACGTCGAGTTTTGGACCATATATCACACAAATAATTCATCTCTCGAATGTTGAAGCCATCTTTCGTACTCATCCGTCAGGGTCCACGTAGAGGACACACAGCCTGATACCAGCGGCAATGTGAATTTTGATATCCTCTCCCACACCACTATCGTGAGTAATGAGAGTTCAAAGGTACTGAATCTCATAACTCATTTAAATGTGTGGTCTACTGAAATCGATTGCGGTGTGGTCTCAAAAATCAGATATGTGGTTTTGAACTCGTTGGAAAAGAGACCAACGGTAGCTGAACACTGTTCTAGATCAAGTATCCCTTTCACTCCGTTGCCATTTCATCCAATTACACAGATATCATCTTCATATACAAAAAATTGATTGGATTGTTGGAATAAAATATTGTTTTGATCCATTTCGCTACACATGCCAAATCAATTGAAATACATAATTTTAGAAGTTTCGATTCTTCGAATAAATATCGTTTAGATTACGAGATTAAAGATTTGCACATGTTTTGGTAATAAACTCGATAGTTTACAGAAAATTATCTGTATATATCCCTCTTTCCCGGGGTTATGTCGCCCAGATGTAAGATGGCATATTTATAAATATACAATGCAACAAATATCAAGACCAGTTATGCATGCCTGATGCGATGGAATTGATGTTTTCGATCACTATTATTTAATGAGGTTATCAGATCGAAACTGCCCTAGCAAACGACAACTTTACGTACATCTGGTTGATTCAGCGCCTTAGTTGTACAGCACCTACCAATGCCACTTGGAGTTCAAGCATAACTCTCATTACTATCACGTACAGCTCAGTATCTCTTACATGTCATATCATCTTCTACAGGTATGTTGCAAAACGTCTAGTAATTTCCGCTATGATAAAATAAATCTTAATAAATCTCTTTGGTTCTTAATGTGGAGTGTCGTGTTGCTATTGAGTAAAGTAATATAGTCTGTGTAAACTCTTCCGAGGAAGGTTAGACGAGTGAGGTGCTTTTTTAGGGTTTTTAATGAGAGAAAAATTCATATATTGGTTTCAAAAGAGTTACCGAACTTCAGCATGTGTTGAAGCTCTGGAAAATGTGATTTCCTATGAAAAATGAAAGACTTACGTTCGAAAGTGTTCGAATTTTGTTGGCAATTTGAGCAATTGATACGTGTCCTTACAACCAAAGTCAACTGACATTGTGGAATGACATTATCCTATTTGATGAGAAATTTGTCCGTAGTTGCAAAATGGCACTGTATCACACTTTCAGAAATACAGAGAATATAGAGATTTTTTGTTTTAATTTTGAGTTTAACCTTTCTGCGGCTGTTCTTGACGAATCTCGTTTTTAAAGTCCAATTTTAAGCCACTGGTTCGTATAGAAAGTGTCTCACAAGTTAGACGACCGATGTTGGCATCCAAGGCGTCAATTCAATATGATGTTTTTACTGTTCCAATTCCAATACCAGCTGAATCTTATTCGAGTGTATACTGCGACCAACGACCAATCGATAAATTTGGATCGTTCACATTTTTTTTCCACAACCATATAAAGTGCTCTATTCCCTGAGCGTGTAGTTATTGCATAATTTAGAAATGTGTCTTATTTAATGAATGGTTTGCTGAGACGGACGACTTGATTAAACCTGATTAACACAAATTTACTAATTTATTGTATGACTAGGTTTGGCTTTTCATTATAGAATGGTTATCGATGTAGGAATATTATTAAATTGTATCTTTGTCACTGTTACTGCGTCTCAGCTGAGACCTTACGAACCACGAATTGTAGATGGTCATCCCAACGAATGATTTTATATACAATCACTTTTTATGTCATCCAGTGCATGTTAATTTTTGGTCAACGGTGAGAATCGAACTCGAGACTGCGGCGTGATGACAAACTTTCTTAACCATTAACTTACCCACTATAACCTGTGGTATTTTGTCGTTTACTAATTAACCCTAAGAAAGCCAAGTGAATAAGGTTGGTAAATTATACTTATTGGTTAGCATGGATAATGTCTAGTTCTTTTATCACGTTAGATACAGTCTAGAAGTTTTCTACGTAATTTCTTAATAATTTTTAAAATTACGTTAGTTACAGAGTCCAAATAAAGGTCGTTCAATACTTCTAGTATCGATATTCGAAGATATTCAATACTTCTAGTATCGACGGTTCGAAAGAATTCGAACTTTGTGATAAAGAGGTTTTGGAGAGCAAGGTTTTTATGAACAAGGTAAATAAATCACATTTGTGCAAATGAAATCAATTTTGAAAGATAAACAATTCTGTTAGCGATAGCAATCAGAATAAAAAAAAGTTAAGACTCTTCCGTGGTTAACTCGGTCCTGTCTTCAGAAATGACTAGTTGTGAGAGTCATGAGTTGTTTTATTCTGCATTTTCAAAATAAAAAACATCTGGGATGTTGTCAGTTATCAATTGCCGTGACTCTTTCAAATCTCTGTAGGCTCACAATTGGGCTCTAGAGCTAGAGAAGCTTAATGTAGTCACTACCAACATTTTTCTTATGAATACAAATGTTTCCAATAAAGAATAGATGGTTGTCTCCACAAACGAGAATATCTTTTTAACTAGTTTTCAAATGACTTCCTTTCTTTCCTTGAACTAAATCAACATTAAACCAAGTAAAAACACGGGACAAGTTATTTTGGAGTTCAAATCATAAAAAATAAATGAAATCAATTAAAAATTTAAAGACTATTTTTCTAATCTCTTATCTGTTTTGGGGCTCAAGGCACTCCCCTACTATTTCGCGGTTCGCTTATTTACGTCCTTGCTTTTACGCCAATTCGAGGACGTACGGCTATAGGTCCAATTTTCCTAAGCATCTGCACGTTGCATAGCTCCATGCCAGCCTATAGTGCTGACATGGAAGATGGGTCGGCCCATGAGTTCTGCACTCAAACAGGGGGTCATAGTTGTGTTCATTCACACTACAAATCGTAATCTCATGGTGAAAAATTCCTTTTGCATCCTGATCCTATCGGGATTCAAACCTGGTACCTCTCGCTCCAACTACAAAAGCTTTTACCACTGCGCCAAAGATTAAGGCAAAAGATTTAATCTTCAGATTGATTGGAATAATTTTTTGACTGGCCAAAAAGTACATATAACAAAAATTCTAATAGACCGGGAGCCGTAGAGTAATAAAAATAAACGACATGGTACACGGTTTCTCTATGCGCGTTTCAAAGGATAATAAAATTTCGAACTGAAACGTAAAAATGAAACAAAATATTTTGTTGACAATGTCGTTCAAATTGACACTCAAAGTGGTAAGTGTCGTTGTTAAATAAAAACGACAAAGTACACGAATAGTTATTTGACTAACATAATGTTGATCTCACAATATAAAAAAAAATCATTCAAGCGTCGAACAGTTTTTGGTGACCTTCAGTCAGAAAATGAGATTTGAAAATGATGTTGTCGTTGTTAAAAAAACGATAATGTACACAGCAGATTCATAAATCATTTGAAAGGTTTTAATGTGAGCTTTCCAAATATATACGTGGTTTTTATATAGGCGATGACAAAGTTGGTCAATTTCTCCAAAATTAGACAAAAATTGGTGTTTTTTACATATATTATTATAAGTTCCTGTTAGCAATTTATAATTTGCATTTTTAATTTTTGCAAGTCCTCATTATTTTTCTTAGCCATGTCCGGACGTAAATCTTTAGAAACAACGTCATTGGCATTTGAATGTAAACTGTTAAAATAGGTTGAGCATAATGAAATCCCGAAATAATAATTTTTTGACCATCGTTGTCTTGCCGTGTTGGAATTCGTAAATGCAGATATACTTGTTGCTGCATTAGCATAAGTTAACGTAAATGCTTGTTGGCTGCATCTGCATTAATTGTTCCAATGTTAAATCTATTGGTAATACTGAAAAAAAATTCTTCGTTTGTTTTATGCCAAATCCACGATTTCTAAAGCTGCTCTCTAAGCCTGGACGCGTTTGGTTAAGTTATATAAATTTTTCAAATATTACTCAATATTTTCTCAAGGTAAATTAAATAGACTTCGAAATGTCCCATTCTTACACAGCGAGAAAATCTTCGATATAACGAAACCAATTCAATATAACTACACCAAAATTTAGCGGTTTCACCATGTTCTCCAGCTAATGTCTGTTCTTTATTTATTAAATGTTTTTCTAATATCTGTGAAAGAAACGTTGGGAGATTCTTTAAATGCTTGTTATTTATGGCTTAGAGGTTGTAAACAATAAAGAATCGATTATACCACTGCCTTTTTTCTAAAAACTCCTCAAAGTGCCACATTTGAAATGCTGTCCCAAAAGCAAATGTAGGTCGTTTGCGTCAATAGTAAAAATGAAAATAAATAAAATAGAAAAGTTGTCTTTATTATGAATAGCTACGAGTACCTATTTTAATGTGTTACTGAAATAAAGAACCTAATATTGAACCTAAAGCAAGAATTCCACTTTCTTGGAGAATAATTGGTAAATGGTAAATTGGTAAATACTAAGAATTCACCACCGGATCCATCTTGGTATTTACCAATTACCTTGAAGTATAAATAAGTTAACGTAAATGGGCGATTCATTTTCTTGGATCACCAATGCGATTTCTGCTATAGCCAAATCACATGTTAGTCATATACGTTTGCTGGCATTTTCCATTATTTTCAATGATCTCCTCATGGTTTTGGTGAAATTGACCAACTTTGTCATCGCCTATATAAAAACCACGTATATATTTGGAAAGCTCACATTAAAGCCTTTCAAATGATTTATGAATCTGCCGTGTACCTTATCGTTTTATTTAACAACGACACTTACCACTTTGAGTGTGCACTTGAAACACATTGTCAACAAAAAAATTTGTTTCATGTTAACGTTTCAGTTCGAAATTTTATCATCCTTTGAATCGCGCATAGAGAAACCGTGTACCATGTCGTTCATTTTTATTACTTCACGGCTCCTGCCATATAAGATCAGGCAGGATTTCTTGGATTAACTTCTGTGACGAAATTAATAGTGTTTCGGACTAAAGAAAATTTGGTTAAAAATGACTTCTACAGACTTGATGTAAAATGTTAACACTCAGAAAGCTGCACCAGTAGAATCAGCCAATTACAGATATGTCACTTGATATTTTTGATTTATTTCTTTCAATTGTGACGTAACGATCAATGTTTTTGTGATCAATGACGATTTCGAATTTCAATGGATACAATTTATCTCAAGAGATTTGAATCAAATTGCCTGATAAGTCTAAAGCAAACATACGAACGCAAACAACATTAAGTGGATTTTTTATTACTCTTGTTCCAAGAAACATTTTGGCGACCACTGCAAATTTTTGAGTATCAAGAAGAGCGATCATCGATTTTTCACAGTAATTTTTTAAACTACCGTATAACGAATCTCAAATGATTGACATTCCATTGACATTTAGGCATTAAAATATATATTTTAAATCTGTAAACAACCGAAATTTAATAACCACTTCTCCGGCCGCCTTCAATAATTTCATAAGAGAACACGCACACTCAATGATCTAAATCCATATAAATAGATTGTTATAAGAAAGTTAAACAAACATCAGCCACTAGACAAACACAATAGGAAACACCTACAACTATTACAAGTATGTATTCTACATGATAGATTCGATCACTTCACATACCGAAAATTTTTCTATTGACTTTACATTCTTTTGAAGAACTCTGTTGAGTTTCTTTCTGAGTGTGTTGACACACAATAATACATCATCGCGACTACCTGATGAATGTGTTCATATACAATATTGTGCGATGATGTGGGTGCAAATGGATAACACTGAATTTATAATTTTCCTTCAACATCTAATATTTTAACGAACAACGTTGGGAAGATCAAGCCTTCTATATACCTTATGGTGTAGTGTTGTAAACTCCTAGCACCATTAATCATGTCGGTTAATAGTCTTGCACATTAACGTATAAAATTTATTAATGTTTGAGTCACTCAAGTGTTATTTACTGTAACTAGTCGTTAGCCATAGTAAAAGCATTGCCCTATCCAAGTCAATAAATTCAATAAATTATCATCATTCATACATACAAATCTCTCAAAATAAAGCAACATTGTGTCAAACAGGATTCGAAGTCGGTTTTACTAGATCATCACAATTCACACAATATATCACATCATAAACAGTCAACCGAAATAACAATTGCACAGTGACTTCCTTCTCAAGAAGCAAGGAGTCTTGAATACTTTTCACTTGATTTGTTATTTCATCTGTTCACATCCTTGTACGATTAAAGACTTGGTAGATTTTAATTTATGTCAGTTTCTTTGTAAAATGTCCAATGATTCATGTTATCTGACTGTAGGTCTATAGGAGTAGTTCGAGTTTTTATATTATCGAGTGTCTTGAACAAATCACGAGTGTTTGTTATTATAATCCCTTAATTTATACATGTGTAACTCAGTGGCTCGATACCTACCCAACAGCTTACCAAAGTTTTTGCTAATCCGTAGTTAGGTAATGAGTAAACGAAACATTTCTGCATCGATCTGATATTGAACCCAATAATACTTTTGTTTAACTTTGGATGACCAGAAGTTCACTATGAATTTCAATACAGTTTGATACTTTTGGCAATCTTTTTCTTTGCAACATGACTTTCTTTCAATTAGTGGACTCGAATTTTATCATCTGAATTTCAGTTTAGCATCAACGTACCTTCAACGAACATCGCAGCTTTAGCCTGTGTGTAACCTAAGTAATGTGGCTGATAGATTCTGAACCCTACGTTAAGTTCCAAGCTTCCCGAGAATTTCCATAAGCAGTTCTAGGAATTCCCCTACTTGTTGCCAATCCTGTCAAATTAAAAACCTTGATTGTTTTTGGAAAGTTTTTACTTGAGATAGAAAGTGTCAAAAATCTCTTCCGCATTGTCAAAGAATTATTTCTAAAACAACCTTTGTGTATGCGTTAAGTTTCTCCTTCTACAAGTCTCAGTCTTTAGTTTGCTCAGTGCTCTTAGTTCGATCCAAGGGCTTTTATACTGTTCCAGTTAGGAAGGCCACCTTTATTTTAACTTGCCCATATTTGGTTTTACTTTAAGGCAGAACACTTCTAAAGAGATATTGTAGGCATTGGTTAATCAAATTCTTAAGTGGGCATTGGTTAATCAAGTTCTTAAGATCAGTGGGTTTCAAAAACTGGAATTAAAAATTATAAGATAAAATAATATATACGTGAGGGGATGAGTAGTTATAAATAGAACGATAGTCAATAAAATGTTATATTCAGATTAGGACCAACCTCTCTGCGATTTGCCGATGAGAGCCTTTCAATTTCGAGTCAAATATACTTCAATATACATTAAGAGAAAATTTGCTAAGTAAATCCTAAGGTCAGTCGACTTTACCGTGATGCGGTTTCAGGTAAACAATAGATTGATCATGTAATTGTTCCATCGTGATCGTAACATCATCGCAACAAAGAATTAATGTACATATTCGTGGACTCTAAAGATCTCAAAAACCCCACTTTAATGGCTTCATTCAAAAATTAGATGTATTTCTAATGAAATATAAAAACTCTACTTTTCTAAGTAATATGAATTCTGACTAACTATTTACTAAATCAACCCAAAAATTAGTGAGTTGCATTCACGAGAATGGTTTCTTAATACTGAACTATCGACTGTCCAAATTTTATACTGTAAACTGTCAAATTCAACAACTGTTTTGAATTATGCGTTCTCTGATTCAGTTTGGCATACATGATTTAACCTTAACAACATATTATTGGATTGTTCGGAAAGTCATTTGGTTTTTTTTTCCAACAGAGGACCTAATTTATTTTTTTCACAGCCAACTTCCCACTTAAGCTCCATTATATATATTATGAAAGCTGACATAGTAAGGCGTGATTGTCAAACATTTTGTTTGATACTCTCCAATTGTTTTTGATGGTGCCCTATAAAAAATAGAGCATTTTCGGCATAATTTACACTTTTACTATCGAAAAGGCAAATATGCAGTTCAAGCAATGTAAAAATTGAGGGATGTGTATGAAGAAGATGCTTTGAACGAACGATAATGGCAAAATTGCGTCGCAAAATTATGTGCTAGCATTCCGGTTTTCAAGATGCATCACGTTCTGGAAGGCCCATTGAAGCCGATGAAGACATAATAAAGGCATTGATATATGCAAATTGTCGAATAACAACTCGTGAGATTGCTGAGAGGTTAAATTTGTCCAATTGAACCGTTCATGATCACGTAAAACGTCTTGGTTTAATTTGAAAACTTGACTTATGAGTTCCACATGATCTTATGGAACGAAATTTGCTTCGTCGCATTAAATGTCAAGAAAATGACGCATTTTTGAAGCGCATAGTTACTAGCGCCGAGAAATGAGTGATTTCTTGAATTTGTTTCAATCATGAAGTAAAAGAGACGAATTAGCTCAAACCACTTCAAAGGCCTATATTCACCCAAAAAGGTTAAACTATCTATTAGGTGGAATTTCAAGGGGATCGTTTTTTAAGCTTCTACCACATAAAACCACGATTAGTTCTGAACTGCACTGCGATCAACTGGACAAAAAGCATGGTTCACTCAAACAAAAAGGCCAGAATTTAGCAATAGAAATGGTGTTCTACCAAAATTATCCGACACCTCATACAAGTTTGCTTACTCGTCAAAAGCATTTACATCTTTGGAATGTTCTATCACACCCACCATATTATCCAGATTTGTCACCATCGGACTGTTACTTGTTTCGGTCTACACACAATTTTTTAGACGGGAAGACCTTCACTTCAAATCATGACGTCAAATATCACTTGTACCAGTTTTTTGTCAGCAAAGATCAGAAGTTTTATCAGCGTGGAATCAATCTCCCGCCCAAAGGATGCCTTAAACACAAAGTTATAGTGCTAGATAATTCCACCGAACGGCACATCTTCAAGAATTCAGTCATATCAAATAAGCCTCTAGAATTCGAATGATTTGTGGGTTAAATACTAAGACGGGCAATCTAAAAATGTTTTAGATCGTGTATCCGACATTTCAAATGGCAGCAGAAATGTACAATTTAGCATTGATCATGATATGTGCAAACATATGCTTATTTAAGCATAATATCGCTTAAAACTTTGTTAGACGATGCATCTAACTATGAACTGCATACAGAACAACAATATCAAAGTTCGAAGAAATGTTCTGCAATTTAATCAAAAACGAAAACACTGCGTACGACGCTTTGATGAAAGCTGTGAAGAATGAAATTTCCTTTATGTTCTTAATTGCATTGCTTGTGATGTCTATTCGATCGCAAGATAAAGTTATTCTGACATTGGCTTTATCTAGAAGTGCAGTGAAAATGCAGTGAATTGAAACTGCCCCGGAATTTTCGAATCAACGAGTCGAGTCATTAATTTGAAACATCGTAAAAAGAGCCCAATGGCAAAGATCTACAAATATGCAAAATCTTAATTTGGGACGAATGCACGCACGAATGACAATCAAACCTATTTTGATGAGGCGATGATTCAGTTGTTCGGTTCGCTGAAAAACGGAACGCGTGCTGCAAATCATCCAATTTTTGAAGACATGTGAAGACTTTTTGATTGATGACTGCCATGCGAGTCTTTTTACTACAAGATCGAACGTAGTTGACATTTTAGCCGATTCATGATATTTCCCACTGATCTTATTCCAGTTGATCAAAAAAACAGTATTGCGACGGTAACAATGAATTACCGTGTATCAGCATTTTCGCCAATTTACAGGAGATGAAAAAAACGTTTTATTTAAATAAAATTAAGTTAAACAAAACAATTTTAAGATTTTTGTGTAAATGAGACCAATTAAAACAAATTAATTAATTAACATTTTAAAATTATTTAGTGTTTACATAAAAAACTGCAGATACACATTAATGAACCTAGAATTTTGAAACTTATTTTCGTGTATCTACAAAATCCATAAGGTAAACTTTGAATTTTGGTGTAATTTCTTTATTCAAATTGAAAGTATTAAAATTAAATACTAGTTTTACAAACTAAAAATATATTTCACAGATATTTATGCATTAAATGCATTACAATTTTTCTTAACAATAAGTATAAACTATACAGAAAAAAAACAAAAATAAATAACATTTCAATTCAATTCTACTAATTCGTCGTCAAAATAAATTTTGTAAGCAATTATACCTTGTGGGCTGTATTGCAGTTTGTTTGTTGCAATTAGTCACAACGTTATGACGGCCCGGGCGAATGGATGGATACAGTACTGAAAAATCTTGGAAAAAGCTAAAATCCGGCGCAAAAACTTTGTATGGAAATGGTTTTTGCTTCGCTTCGACGGTAACATGATGGTAATCATTTGGGATTTCAATTATTTTTTTTCATTAGTTTTTGCTCTATCTTAGCGTGTACGCTATCACATTCCATATGTGTGTGGACTTTAACCAAATATTTTTGAATAATGGTCGTGTTGTATTCAATGGCGAGTGTTAAAAGGGCGTTTGAAACCATCGCATTCCTATTCTGATACGTACAGCCATCCGAATAAATAATGATAGGTAGTCTGTCATTGGCTTTAAAAAAATTGTCTTTTAAATATTTTATTAAAACCGAAGCAAAAACCGATGCTTGTAAATCAGCTGTCGTTTCGTCAAACCAATTACATACTACATCTCTTGTTACTTTATTGTAGATCGTAATGCAAGTTTGGTTTTAAAGTAGGTGCTGCAGGAATTTAGCATTGGACAGATTTTATAACGCCTGCAGGTCCATATATATTAGGTGACACAGCCCATTCATTACATGATCGTTGTCCTTTTCTGTTTCTTGTTGTGTCCGATTTTTCTCTGCAATATGAATTTGATAAACTTCGTCTGACAAATTCCCCGTTTCGTGTTGTACATAAGTATCGCATTTAAAGGTGAAAACAAAGCTAAGTTTTTATTTGCAAACTCTGCAAGAAATTTTGTTCTAGGCATTCGATTCTTCCCAGAAGTAATGGAATGACTTAAATATTCAGTGTAACGAGACGATTTGGTTTCAAACTTCTGCTCAAGATAGAGCATATTTGTCTCTTTCCTGCAATAATGACTGGGTAACTTATTGAGTGAATCTAAAAATTCACACATAAATTGGTGATTCTCAGTATTGGTCCTAGTTGAAATCGTCTTCTTAGACTGGGTCATAATACCATATTGTGATTCACGAACACATTTCGAAACAAGGCTTTGATTTATACCGAAAGTAGATAAGAACATTTTCTTGCATACTTGAATATTATGTGAATCGTTTATATTAATTTTGTATTTCAACGAAAATCTACGTCTTGAACTTGGTTCATTGGTGGTTGCTCTTTCTGTTTTTCTTTCTTGTACCAAACTACAAATGTAAATTTTCTTTTCCTGCCAGCTTAAATTTCAAAAATGACGAAACATTTTTACTCGATCGATCTCGCTACAGCTCCGTAATGATCCATAAAATTAGCAAATTTTGTGGCGTTCACAACTACGACGAATAGTCACGCCACAATAGTGAAGTAATAACAAAATAATCGAAAAAAGATTTCAATTTAAATTCTGTAATTCGCTAGAACTGTTGCAACATAGCCTCACAACATATATAGAAACGAAATGCAACATACATCAAGTCCGGTCGCATATGCCTGATGAGATGGATTTGATCTTTTCGATCACACAACGAGTCAATGACGTCATCAGATCGAAATCTGCCTAGCGAACGAATATTAGAGATCACATACAAGATGCATATAAATATTTCATAAGACAAACGTCTTCAGCGGCTGGTTAATTCAGCGCCCTAGCTGTCAATCAATGCCACTCTGTGGAGTTCAGGTTAAACTCCCATTCATCATTAGCTGTCACGATTACAGCATCCCAGCATCATTCATTTATCATATTCTACAATTTTCTGCAAGTTTGTACTGTACATTTGGGCCCAATCTGGCGGCCTTCCTTTTGCACATCTTGAATTTGTACAATTTTATCATTAGTTGGTACTTTTTGGAATCCAAGGTATTTTTCCCCGAGCATTCGATTTACTTACTGTGCTAGTCTTTTTTTATTTTTTGTTTTAAATTCGTGTTAAATGAGTCTTCGTCATCATGCTCAGCAGCCTCCATTAGACTAGAGATCGATTTGTTCGATGCATCTGATTCTTCGGAATGATAATTTGAATTTTAAGAAGTGCTATCAGGTTGCATGTTATCACATGCCTTCGAAATATTGTTTAAATTTTCGTGAATTATATTTGGTACATGATCCGATCTATTTGAAATTGCAAATACGTACAACGGCACCATTCTTGGTGAGTCAGTGGCCTGCGATTGTGCTAGGGAAATATTTGTTCCCAATGTCATAAATGATCACTGCGTTATTTAAATTAAACGATTGTAGGTCGTTTGTTGGCAATTCATTTGCTGATGTATCGTATTGTGCCAAATTTTCGATTGACAAAACTGTTTGAGATGATAGTAAAACATGATAGTAAAGTATTTAAGTTAAAACTTACTTCACATCTAGCACGAACCACAAAAGACTGCAGATACACGATAATGCACACACAAAATCGAATAATTATGAATTAAAAATCATTTTACCGCCTTTTTTGCTGTCAAAACACCCAAAAAGCAACAACCGAATAATTTCTCTATGAAATCATTATAAACCCATTTTGACGATTTTTGTAGAAACACGGTTATGCATTGTTACCATTGGCTAAGTGAATGAGTCATATGAGAGACCATTTTAAATTTCATTTCGGAACAGTTGTTTTTCTTCAAAACGGTTAACACCAGGATGAAGTAGTCAACTGTCCTACAGAATTTGTCAATTCGTTAGAATTATTCAAATTACAATCTCACAATTTTGCAATTGTAGGTAGGATAAGTGTTTTCTTTTGTTGCTAGCCATCAATCAATCTCAAATGCAAAATGAAACAAGGCTGGCTGTAAAAAAGCTTTTCGTGTTTTGCGCATGGACTGTTGAATGTTGTGTGATCGTGTGTGGAGGCAAGAACTCATCTTTATATGTTAACGTCCCAGAAAACAAAATAAAAATGGATGCAAAGCACCGAGAAAAAATTAGAACGTTTAGATAATCCGCCATGTTGTATTTAAAATTAGAAATAAAATTGATATGTGATATCATAAGGTGATGGTGCTGTAATTAGTATAGGGTAAGAAATGAGTTTGGTATTGATTGTTGGTATTGATTAACTTAATGAGACAAACCCGCTTTATATAGCTAAAGATGTAATGGCGAATTCTAACTCAAGATGTAATGCCAAGAAGTAGGTACAATCAAGTAATTTCAACTACAAGTCACACAGTCACTCCTCAAATAAAAGTTTTTGATGGTCAATTAACTGTTATGGTCGTTACGCTTATTGGGAGATACACACAATAAAAATATCTAGAAAGGATTATCATCTGTTACAGATGATGAAAAGCGAGGATTTCAATATTAACTTTGATATCCCAGAAGCAGAACCACCTATAAACTTCTAAATTAGTTGTGATGCCGACGTCAGCGCGTGTTAAAATTGGTTATGAAACCGCTAATGTTGCATGTTCTAGCAGCATTCGTCGCCTGATTCACATATTTTTTTCTTTTTCCGATGTTTGGAGAACCACTTTAACATTCAGATAAGTGTTGTTTCGTTATTTCATTGGATTGCTTCCTTTTTTTCATTGTGATGTTTTATTTATTTCATTTCAGGTTTTTGGTAAGGATTCAAAATTTAAAGATTATAAATTGTAAGTATTGTCATTTTGTTTCACGTCATGTCATTGAACATGTCAATTCCCCGTGTCGTGTTGCAGTTTATGTTGGCTGATAGGTCTCAATCTCTTAAAGTAGGTAGCTTAAATGTGCAAAGTTTGTTACCCAATATTGACCACCAGTTGACATTCTTTTCTTTTCCGAAACATTTTTGTCCCCAAAGTCACAGACTCAGCTCTGGGCATTGAAGGATTTAATCTAGTTAGGAAAGATAGGGTAGTTTCCCCACTTGGCCATGGTGGGTTGTGTATGTTTGTAGGTAAACACATGTCGTAAAAACCTGTAAATTTCTCGAATGTTGGTTTCCGATCTAGAATTCCAATTAGTTCGTATTTTTGTGAATAAACGTAAATATTTATTTGGGACTGTGTACAACCCACCTATAACAAGCAGGAAGTGTTATACACAATTTAAAAAATCCCTACTAGATATTGAACTTTTATTAAGCTATCTCACCTGCCAATATGATAAAATATTCATCTCAGGTGACTTCATCTTCGATATACTACAGGATAGTATGATCTCTCGCATGTATTTGATTATTTTGCACAGTCTTAATGTATCAGTACATAATACTGGTGAACCAACTTATTTTTGTCCAACCACTAACGGTATCGCTTCTTCTCTTATTGACCATGTTTTATCGTTCACCGATAATCTATTTCTTTTTTCAATCAATTATCTCTCGGTTTAGGATCTCATCATGACCTATTAGTATTCTCTACTAATTGTTACTCTCACTCGGAGCCTAAAAGGTTTAGTTTTAGGTATTTTTCTAATATAGATGATTCTCACTTAGCACTAATTTGTAGCTCTATTCCTTGTAATAACATTTTTTCTCTTGATTCTTCTACTAGTCAAATCCAGCTTTTCAATGAATTTTAAATTCAGTTTTCGATAGTTGCGTTGCTCTTAGATCAGTAATAATTAAACCTAAATCTCTTCCATGAAATCTCGTTTGGAGAAATTATGGATGCAATCAGATTAAGGGTACATAAATTATTAGTTTACAAACAAATTATTAGTTTACAAACAAGCTCGGTAGTAAGATTGATTAGGGCAGCCAAAAGTACTTTTTCTCAGGATAAATTAGATCCCTCTCTTCCTCCTAAGGTTTTTAGGCGTAATGTTCAAAATCTAGGTCTAAACAGGTATAGAAATAATGGTATTTTATATTTCAAAGCTGAGGATATTAATTCTTATTTTATTAGCTCGAATCCAACTTTGGTTAGACCTGTTGTTGATCTTAAATCTGAAGAGTGTTCTAACCCTTTTTTATTTTCTTATATTTCCTTTGATGAGTTACAGTCTGCTATTTGGGAAGTTAAATCAGAATCTTCTGGTCTTGATATGGTTAGTTTAAAATTGGTGAAACGAATTTTTCCTGTAGTCTCAAAATATTCATTCCACATTTTTAATTTTATCTTAACCTCTTCTTCGTTTCCTGAGCAATGGAAGCTTAGTAAAATAATTCCAATTCCAAAAATTAGCAGTGCTGTTGAGTTATCCCTAATATCTGGGTTTAGAAAATGTCATGGCACGAATACTGCGTTATTGAATATCAGCGATGATATTCGGCGTAGTACGGAAAATAGGGACTTTGACTTCTCTCACTTTGTTTGATTTTTCAAAGCCCTTTTATTCTTTGAATCAGAACATTTTCTATAACAAGCTTACCGCACATTTTCAGCTGCTAGATTAGTTATAAATTATTTATCGGTTTTTTTTGGTAGTTGTTATACTAATTTGCTTCCAGTTACTTCAAGTGTTTCTCAAGGTTCGGTACTTGGGTCTTTTTTTACATTAATGACATAGAATCCTCATTTCACCATTGTTTGTTTAACATTTTTGCTGATGATGTCCAAATTTATAGAAATAGTAAGTTAGATCAGCATTCTATTGTTAGTAATATTTCTCTGGTTGACAAGGATTTAGAGTATAGAGTATATAATTGGTCTATTTCCAATGGGCTTGTTTTAAATGATAGTAAATCGCAATCTATTATTATTTACAAAAAATCGTTAGATACGTTTTCGTTTCTTTGTATTACTCTTAATGGGTCACTCATTCCGTTTTCAACTACTGTTAGGAATTTGGGGATGGTTTTTAACAAAACTCTTACCTTCCAATTTCTCTAAGCCAAAAACGTTAAACAATCCTTGTCACAATCACGACTGCAGGAAAGCAATCGCCCTTAAAGAAGCTTCTCGCCGCAAGTATCTCCAAAACCCGACAGCTGAACATCTATCCGAATTCAAGGTGGCTAGAAACTTAGTAACACGAACGATATCCAAAGCTAAACTAGAATACGAAAAGAAGGTAAGAGCAGAGTTGCGGCAGATTTTAGATTCCACCAACAGCAATCGAACGTTTTGGTAATTTGCTCGTAAACTCGAGGAAAACTTTTTGGAAAGTAGGAAATCTTCTATACCGCCTCTCAAAGATGGAGATAGTGTTTTTTCTACTGCCCATGAAAAAGCTAATCTCTTCGCTCGAAAATTTACTGCTAACTCCAACTTAGCTCAATCTAATTCAACACCACCTGTTATCTCGGTAGCCGCAGATTCCGACCTAGAGTTGTCGACAAAGTTTTTGCAAATATTAACCTCAACAAGTCATCCGGTCCGGATGGTATTCCCCTAATTGTACTCAACTATTGTTGTAAATCCTTGTCAAAGCCACTTTCATGTTTGTTCCACCAATCTATGTCTTCTGGCATTTTTCCTTCCATTTGGAAAACTGCTAACGTACATCCTGTGCCGAAAAAGGGCAGCAAGTCGGACCCTTCGAATTATCGTCCAATCACTATTGTCTCGGTGCTTTCCGAAGTACTTGAGACGGTAATCAATTTTCAACTGATGAATGATTTGGAAGATCACCACCTAATTTCAGATCGTCAGTATGGTTTTCGCCGAGGACGCTCAGCCGGAGACTTAATTAACGTCATCACTGAAAAATGGAATAGGTGTATTCATCAATCTGGTGAATCACAAGTCATTGCGCTTGATATTTCGAAAGCATTTGATCACGTGTGGCACAGGGGTTTACTGTGCAAACTGAGGGCAGTTGGCCTTCACGGTTCTTTTATTCTATGGGTTGAAAATTTTCTTTTCTGTCGTAAAATCCAAGTGGTGGTGGATGGCACGACTTCCACTCCACATTCTTTAAACGCTGGTGTCCCTCAAGGATTCGTTCTTTCTCCAACTCTTTTTCTTACTTTCATCGATGATCTTCTATCATTAACGCTCAATCCAATATATCCTTATGCTGATGACAGCTCACTCTCCTCCTCATACTGCTTACCTTATTCTTCATCGCGAAACGATGTTCTCGCAGAAAGAATTGCTATGAAGGATCGCCTGAAGCGTGATCTCATTACAATTCTGGAATGAGGTGAAGCCAACAGGGTTGAATTTAATCCCATCAAATTTCAATCCTGCGTTTTTTCAGGCCAAAATGATAGCTATTCACCATTTTTTCTGATAGGCGAATCCAGTTTGGCTACATCTGACTCATTTTCGATTCTCGGCTTGACTTTAAAAAACAAAATGTGCTGGAATGAACAAATAAACAAAGCAGCGATTAGTGCAGCTAGATGTCTTAGATTTCTACGACGATGTAAGTTTATTTTACACCATCTGAAACACTTTCAATTTACAAGACCTATATAAGACCCAGACTATAGAGTATAATTCTCACATTTGGGCTGGAGCACCAAAAACACATCTGGCTGCACTCGATCGAGTCCAAGGTCGAGCATCTCGAATGATCGCGGATGTAAATTTATCTTCAAATCTCGATTCTCTTTCCCACAGGCGGAATGTGGGAGTTTTATGTGTGTTCTACAAATACTTTCATGGTCATTGCTCATCGGAACTTTACTAAATTATGCCTGGTTTATCAAGACCTTTACACAGATATAATCTGGAAATTAAATTCGCCAGGACCAATAGGTTCCAGAACTCGTTTTTTGGTCGGAGTGCGCGAATCTGTAATGAGCTGAATTGTGTAGCGTTTCCCTTGGCGTATAATTTACAGAGATTTAAACTTAATATCAAAAGTATGAAACTTGAAGACTATAAAACCCTTATTCCTTGAGTTCTTGCCAACCTCCATCCTTCTTAATTCCTTCCCATCCTTATTATTAGTAGTGCTGTGTGTTTATTCATTTGTGATCATTTAGTTAAAGTTAGTAGAAAGATATTTGGTTTACTTAGTTGTTTGTATAAAGTGGTAGGGCTTACGGATAGTCAGTTTAAAAATAGAATGTTTATGTCCTATCTCCTTTTGCATTTCCTGTATGGTGATTGGTGATGTTGTCTTGTCTGGTATGTTTCAGAAAAATATGTGTATTCTAAAAAGATCTTTTAATGCTGGCACTTGTTTTATTTTAGGAATTAGGAAATTTGACCATATATCACCCTATACTAGGCTTGTTTTGGGTTGAAGTTTAACTAGTTTTAATGAGTTTCTGATTTGCGCTTTTATAAGAAAGCTATACTAAAAGCTAAAGAACCAAATTATATATTCAAAAAATTATTATTTAGCAGGTCACATTACGCCAATCTTCGATTGCTGCCTGCTCGAAATTCTTCTAGGTCTTTAAATTAATCTTTTTTTGTTAGACGTATT
This sequence comes from Tipula lateralis, assembly GCA_963932295.1. NCBI lineage: Eukaryota > Metazoa > Arthropoda > Insecta > Diptera > Tipulidae > Tipula > Tipula lateralis. The sequence goes on from OZ010738.1 coordinate 115,818,131, forward strand.
TCTCTATATAATTCTGTCCCATTCAGTATTATATTCTGTCCCATTCTGCCGATACGTGTAAATCGAAGTTTCTTGAATGGCGATCCTGAATGACAATATAATTAGTTTAAGATTTTTTTTTTATATGTTGTCTGGCCCACGCTGCTTATCCCATTGTGAATGATTGGTGTTGACTTTTTGCAGTAAAACAATTTAATAAGTTTTTATGCCTAATGGAGGTGATCATTTTTTACATGTTGCTTCCATAGGCGCTTTTCCTTCTTAATCGAAATTATAAGCAATACACAAATAAATAAATAAATAAATTTTATAAGATATAGCGGTTGAATAGATTTTCAATTCCAATGAAAATTTCAAGTCATGATGACTTAATCTAAGACAAAACAAATCAGTATTGTAATTTAAATACAATAATTGGTATTTTCGCTTAACGGTTTATCTATTTGTCCACCGTCGTCTTAAATAAGACGAGAAACAATAAAAAATTGTTAAACAGCGAAACAATATATACTTGCAGATGTATAAATTAAAATTCTTGTACAAAAATGCAATTAAATTAAAATAAACAAAAGAATGGTTTTTGTCTTCATTTAAGGAATTTTCTCTATTTCTTATCGGACGCCGGACGCGAAAAATCAATTAACTGTACATGAATGGATATTTTGGTTTTCACATTATCATCGCATTTATTGTAGGTGCAATACCATACAATTAGGATGATATACGTTTTTAGAAAGTCATTATAATCAATCAATCAATCAATCACGTTACAAGCATATTATATCAATCATACATAACCATTTACCAAAACAAATCCATCCAATCAATCATGTTCGAATGGCATAAACCGCATATAATTTAAGACTAAATCGTTTCTATAACAAAACTCTTATTGATGCCTTCCTTATATGTCATTCTCATTATTATTATGAATTATTATGATTTTTGTTTTTGTTTTCACACATTCAAATTACCATCAAACTCATCCAACCATCTAACGTATTAATTTAACAAACACAAATTAGATTTTCTCGAACGATTAAATATTTTATTTCAAAAAAATTGTTAAACATGAGTGTGGCACGCGTCATAACGTTTCTGGTCAGTGAACAACGAGCGCGCTCGCGCGTACCACACACACAAGTTTTATTGTTGATGTTGTTATTTTTCCCGTGTACATATACATATATTTTATTACAACAACAACAAATTAACTTAACAATGAATAATTCACTTAAGAATTTATATAACATTATTCCTTAACACTTTGGCTTAAGAATTTGTTAATGGAATGTTTTTCTCTGCCATACCATAATTAAATTTGCATAAACAATTATTTGTTGTTGGTTTTGGTAGCTTAATTCTACATACTTAACAGTAGAAATGATTTTAAATTATTACCAACGTCTTAATTAAAACGATATGGGTTGTTCATTTCTTGAGATTTTCTGTATATAACTTGTACCTCTGTGTAGGCGCAAATTAACACAATTTATAAAATACGTATGATTCATTGAAACATCGCATGTTTCAACTGCTAAAATGTTTGATCCAGAGGTGCTGGGTTCGAATCCCGATAGTGACGGGATTCGAAAGAAGTGAATAAATACATATATGACCCCTATAGGAGTGAACAATTCATGGACTGTCCCATTTTATGACAGTATACTACAGACTGGCATGGAGTTATGCCACGTGCAAATAGTTTAATGTAAATCAGACTTATAACCGTACCATCTCGATTTGGCGTAGGGTAGAACGTAACTAAGCAGAGTGCCTTGAGACCCAAAGAAGGTTGAAAATATTAAAAACAAACAAACTACTAGAACGAAACCCAAATAGTCAGAATACTAAATATCAGCGAAATTACTCATTGTACTTTCTTTTACCGAAGAACTCAAATTAAATTATCGGTTTTGAGACACCAAAACGGCAGTTTTCCAGACACTATTCACTTCTTCAGATTGGTAATTAGATCGCAGAATGCTATTGCTGACAAGAATTTGATATTTTCGTTGCGTTTCTTTATTTATCAGACCATCACAGGAGAATTATCTCCTATAGACCAGATAATGGTCACTTGTGACATCCCTAGGACATGTGGCTATATAGGTCCGATTTACGTGGATCCATCTGAACATTGCATAGCTTCCTGCCAGCCTATATAGTACTAATATGGTGGATGGATCGGCCCATGGATTTTAAACTCAACAGGAGTCACAGATTTGTTAATTTTCACCACTTATTGTAATCAGATGGGGAAAATCCCTTTTGCATCCTGCTCTTATCAGGTACCCTACCCGGTATTTCCTTCTCCAACTGCCACAGCTCTAACCACTGTGTCATTTGGGTATTTCGTTCACTATGGCTTGATGATTCGATCATGTAAAAACTGTATTCTTCTTGTAATGCAGCTTAAATGTATACAATTAGCTAGATAAGATGAACCAACTCTTTAGAACGACATAATATTCACAAAAATTAAATCACTACATCACTTATTCAGGTTTTGGGTGTTTGGAGTTCAAAATAATCAATGTAATACAGCAAAATAAGGACTTGGATCCGACATGCCTTTTTATACGATAGTACAATGAAACAATACTTACAGGACAGACTCTTTTCAAAATTAAGGATACCACACAGTTACCTATATTCAAGATTATAGCATCTGGAATCGACTGAGATAATAAAGTACATCGAACAAAACTTTAATTTGAACCAATCACCTTCAAGATTTGGGATACTCCACGCTATTATACAATTCTGTCATTATACCGGGTGTTTCTTTTATACTGAGACGATCGTATATCTCGAAACACTCTACGGAAAAAATGTCCATAGTCAAAATGTAATCATACCGCGGGGGAAATACATTAGTGCAAAAAAACCAACGACACGTGAGAACATGATTGAGCGAATCAGAAATGCGTGTGTTGAAATTCAACCAAACACACTTCTCAGTTGTGTACATTCATTTGAAATGCGTATTAATAAGTGAATTGAAGTCGCAGATCGTCATTTTGAACACTTATTTTAAGCTAAAATTATTTTATTCACCTGTCATTTAAAATAATAAATTGTTTTGATGACGAATTTCGAGTATTTCCAATGAAAACGTGATGTTTTTTTATTTCAAACGTATAACAGAATCTAATGCGTGTGTTCTAAGAAGAAGAAATTGAAAATATTGAATTTCGTGCATGGCGTTGTACATCTATCATGAACCGAACAAAATATTTCATTCATATCATACGAACTTTAAGTCGTAGAATCAAAAGTTACCCCCGCCCACCCACAAAGCGGGGGGTGGGAGACTATTTTTTGCCCTCTAATGTATTTCCCCGCGTTATGATTAAATTTTGACTATGGAAATTTTTTCCGTAGAGTGGCTATTTTTCGAAAATAAAAGAATCACCCGGTATTATACAACTTATGCCTTAAGAATAATAAACTGTTAATTCCTACCTTAATGATCATTCTATATCTACAATTATTATATTTGCAGACGTGACTTATAAACGGATTTTTAAGGAAATATTCAAAATCAACGACATCTCGAATGGGTGCCAATTTGTTGCGACTGATTCTATACTACACCAACAGATAAGGATTGTCCACAAGTTTTAAAAATATACGTATGACGTATACGTTGAACCTGTATTGCCATAGCAAGTTAACTGAACTCTACCAAGCTAGGACTTATCACCGAACAATCCACTTACAGTCTACTCTGGTTACACTTACCAAGGCTATAACAACTGTTCGAAACCGCAACTCTACTTTTAGTTAACGAAAATAATCAAAACCAATATTTTTGTAAGTTTTATCTTCCAGGAATAAGTTATTCCTAGAGTTCAAGCAAGCCTATTACTCGATCATTCGAGAAAGGCTATGGTATACGCTTGAATATTTAGGAATACCAAACATGACAGTAACGCAGTCACAATGTTGAGTCAAAGTTGAGAACAGGCTATCGAGAACTTTGCAATTACTTCTGGTGTTCGACAAAGAGATACGCTGTCCCCGATACTTTTTAATATCATGTTGGAATAAATCCTTCGTAGAAGTGAAACTCCCCAAGACAATATTCCGACAATCCAATCAACTTTTTGATATGCAGATGATATCTGTGTGATTAAATTAAATGGCAATGGGGTGAAAGAGATGCTTGACCCACTGAAACAGTGTTCTGCTTCCGCTGGTTTCAAAATCAATGCGTCTCAAATCAAATATCTGATCTCTGGTTTTCGTGACCAAGGCGCAATTGATTTCAGTAGTGGAAACCGTACGTTTGAAGGAGTGATGAGATTTAAGTATCTTGGATTTCTCATAACAATCGATATAGTGTGGGAGAGGTTCGCCTGTCCGATAGCAATCGGGCTTTATATCCTCTACGTCCACTTCTGAAATCAAAATATCTTGCAAATGCGGATAAGCTGAAATTGTACAGAGTGTTGATCAGATCCGTTGTCATGTATGAATGTCAGAGTTGGTCCTTGACGGATGAGTACGAAAGATGGCTTCTAACATTCGAGAGAAGAATCATTCGTGTGATATATGGCTTAAGACGTGACGTTGACAACACATACCAAGTCCTTTTGAATCATGAGATCAAGAATTTAATGCAAATATCTGATATCGTGCATGAAATCAAAGGATAGTGAGTACGCTGGCTCGGTCACGTTCTGCGTGCTGATCCGAACCGAATGATACATCATCTTTGAAGGGAAAGTCGCTTTTCTATATGCGAAGAGGTCACTGTCGGCGACGATGGCTCCACGACGTAGAGCGGGTTCTGGCATCTTTTAATTGATTCCAACAGTATAAAGAGCTGGCTTGTGATCGAAACCGATTGAGTCAGATTGTTGTCACGGTACGGGCCAACAATGGCATGTGAAAACCGTTAAAAATATATTCAAGAAATGAGAAAAATATCATCGTACTTAAAAATAATGTCAATCGCTCATAGCTACAGACTGTTTGTTCTTTGAGGGGATCCAAGGCGATCTAACTGTCGGTAGATTAATAAGGTCTTCCCCAAAAATGAGGCGCTATCATTTCGACTCATTACTCTGCTATAAATTTTCCTGGAAACAAAAGAATTGTTGACAAATTAAGAGATAACATTTTGTTTAGATCACCACTCGTATTATGCAGAATGCTTACCGAGCTGGTAGGTCTTGTGGTACTGGTAATTAGAATGAAAGTTAACTTAACAAAAAATTGGTTTTTGTCGGTGTAATTTTAGATGTTGCTGGAAGTTTTGAAAACATTCCATACTATGGTATTAATGACACGAGTCACCAACGATTTGCCAAAGAGTGAAGTGCACTTATAGTTATGGATGAACTTTTTGTCAATATGCAAATATCTTTCATTAATGTCAAAGCTACGCCAATGTGTTGGTTTTAACAGTTTCTGGGAATAATCTGCATCCCAGGTTGATCATTATACTTTAATCATGTTATTTCCTTCTATATTGACTTAGTAGTCTTTACTAGGCACTTAATCTAAATTGCTACCTTGGAATGATTTAAGAAGCATTTAGAATGTAAACTTACAAAAGCATTCTTCCATTTACAAAATTATTTTTTTCATTTACAGGTCATTAGTGTTACTATCCCTGCGTACGTAAATTTACCAGTTAACAATTTATGGGTTCGATAAAGCACTGGAATTCATACTGTCTCTTCTTACACTACAGTCCTATATTTTAGGAACTGCATCCTGCGTTGTTCCGAAGTGTACTAAAGCATTGAATGTTCTTAGTATATTCGTAACGTAATATTTTCGCTACTTGTGATTGCTGAGAAACAAATAACTAATTCATTTTTTTTGCGGTGTCTCCCAAACTGAATTTAGTGCTGGGGGTTAAAACTGCAGGTTCTTAAATTATTGTGTAGCCTCTGGAAAAAAATTATGTAATGGAAGTTTGAGAAACTGGCCGAAATAGTAGAAACTTACATTTGGTACAGATAACACTTCCTTACTCAATTCAGTTATCAATCCTTGTCAGTGATGCCGTATGTGACGACTGTCTGGGTGAAGTGATGATAGTTTACACTTCTTCAGCAGTTGCCCAGCTTTCGACCGCATGAGAACTCTTGTGTAAGCTGCAGGAATATTCCTGTAAATCTACTGTCTTCTCTGCACTGGTTTAAACTGCTTCAGTTTGCTAAGGTTGCAGAATGCGTCCATGTGAGTTGATGAAATCCTAGGTTTGCACCATGAGCGCTTGAGTGCGGAATCTTATAGGGTTTCAACCAACTTTAATAATAATAATATCAATCCTTTGACCATCTCTAAATAATACTTATTTAACCTTCTTTGTTCTTATTAAAACTGACTTTTTGGAAAAAAAACAACTCAATTTTAAATGCTTCGGTTGTGAACCATCTCCAAGAAAGTACCATAAATAGACTAATTAAATTCTCATTCTTGACCTCTGGGAATTCAAACAGGCTAACCAAGTTTGCTTTCTTTTTAAAATAAGATCAGTTTAGAATTCCAGTTGCATTTATCACTTCATGGTATTTTCAATGATCTTGCACGACTGGGCTTAGCGCAGTCATTTTATGTGACAATTATCTGTTGATGAATCATGATTACTTTCATTAATTTGTAACAGCCCTTTTGATAGAGAGCACTATTACAAATATTTAATTTATCAGTGGACTACGATCGACACGCATCTGTCCTTCGGTCTAGACTACTGAAGTTCTTCATGAGGAGACTAGCTCCAGTGAGTGCGGATTTTAGAAAAAAGAGATGGAACTTTCAATACAATCGACTATCAGTGCTGAGAGTTCACAATTTACGGTTAAGAGCATAAAGAAGAAGTAAATCAATAGAGTTTACTTGCTTGTTCATGATGTGAATTGTATTGATGTTTTGTGTTATATATGAATCGACAGCACTTCGAGGGTTAAACAAATTATCGTAAAACCAGTAACAATATTCAACTGTTGTTGTTTGTATGATTATGATATCTCTTATCAAATACCAGAAACTGTAAATTTCGTCATTTTATTTTTATTCAAAGAGCATCAAACAGCTCTTCTCACCATTGTAATAGCTCTCGTAATCGTAACACACACGTATACGTACAATATTTACACCAAGAGCACGGAAGACCATAAATATATGTATAAGTCAATATTTTGAACAAAGAATCAAAGAAGAAGACTTAAGAAGATAAATTGCCCTGTCCATGCATTTTATATGTTTGATTAAAAATTGTTTAACAACGAAGGAAAGTTGAATTCTTTACGATTTCCTTCTTTACATTTAATAGTGGGTGTCAAGAGAGCGTAAGAAATTTATGTACAAGTGCGAAATAAATTGTTGCTATTTTCTGATAGCACTTTGTGATAAAAATTGATAAATTGCAGTTTTATAGGTGTTTTCAATTTATATTATTGGTATGTCTATGTGTGTGTGTACGAGTATAAACTCTCTCGAATTTTCATCTGTATATCTATTTATATGAACCCCATTCGGTTGTCTATTCTCCCCAACACAACGTAATCGATCATAATTGCTCGTTTAGTATTTGTTCGAATTTTGACGATATACGTTGTGTGGTACTCAATTCACCGACACGATGCTAGGTTGTTGCTGTCTTAACCTCAACTTATTCACCCGACTTGTGGCATGGCTATCAATATTGGTTTGGACATTTAACACATTTGGATGGTTTATACTAGGATATCACTGGGCTTTCATAGCCGTGTACATGCTCATGGGGCCATTCTTTATTGTAGCATCGATATATTTGTTGCGAGCCACATATAATGTAAAATTGAGTAAATTGTTTTGGTTGCAAGTGGTTATAATGGTGACATATAATTTTAGAAAATCCCTAGTTATGTGATACCGTGGCTAGTCATGACAATTGTTGGAATAATTGTTACGATCATCAATCAATCGATATGGCTCCATCACTATCAGATTTTACTTACTGTAAATGACATTGATATACATATTGTGACATTATTGGCAGGCTTTGCTGTATTAATGTACTTCTGGTTGTGTGTCTATGGCTTCTATCAAGATTTGTGTCGTGGATATGTTCAAAAATAAAATGGAAGTGTTGCCAGCTTCTGGTATAGTACATCTGTTGTTACGTAATAAAATCTGATTTAATGTATATTTTTGACTATTTTATTTGTTTTAGTGCATGTATCCGGCAGTTGTGTTGACTCATTTCGATTAAAACCAATAATTCGTACTTATGACGATTTCAATAAACTAGTCATAATTTATTTTTAATATTTAAAATTAAAGTGAATAGAATATGTTGTGCTCGACTGAGTTCGAGAGATATGACAATAGTTGATAATAGTACTCATAGTACTATAAAGCTGTAAAACGTTAAAAAACTTTTCTCGAGACAACTTGTGGTGTGGTCGTTACGGGTTTTATTACAACATCAATCACTTTAAAATACTTGAGTTGAGAATGTTTTGTCTCAGGTAACAGTGGTTCAGGATTTTTTAAAAGCTAGCCAGAATATAAGTGACGTGATATTAAAGCTACTATCGTACTGTCTGAGGTTACGAGCCTATAACCTTTGTTTGTTTTTGACTTCACTATCTGTTTTGAAGTTCGAAGTACTTCCGATTATTTCACAGTTTTCTTTAAATGGTTTATATTCGTTACAAGTTGGTAGTCAATACATCACTATTTTTAAAGGTATACATCATGTAAGAATTTTGCTTTCGAAATCAAGTCAGAACTTTCCAAAGTATGAATTTACATCATAATATTTCTTTTAGTGACTATACGGAGTTACTCATATCAAAGTTGCATCAAATATCACCCAGAATAATTCCATCGCAACATTATTGATAGTATTTAGAGAGATTTTAGAATTCATAAACATAGTGGTTTTATTTGACATTTATCCTTTCAGAGCATTTGATCACCGTATCTGGTTCGGATTTTTGATTCCCGTCTTTTTCTTTACAAATAATTGGTAAAAATGGTAAGTTTATAGGTTTGAAAGACTCACCAAAACAAACGAACATCAAAGTCTATTAAATGCACGACCACATCATTCGCATAATCAACTAACTGTTTAAAGCAGCAGCGGTGGAAGATGCCAGCTTTAAATCCCGATAGAGGTTGGAATCAAGAGCGATTTTTATCAAACTATTACGGTCAATTAAGTGGATAACTTCATCTACGGCTCCTTGTCTATTCATGTACCGAACTCATTGGTCGACTTATCTTCCGTTTAAATAGAATGTCATGAATCTATGCAATGTTCCGTTGCTTCACGCAAACCGAACCAATTACCGTCCACATTATTAAATTAGGAGAGTGTCGAAAGTGTTTTGAACCCCAAAATAGATAGAAGAGACTAAACCAAATAAAGGTAGTTCATGACATTCTATTTAAACGGAAGATAAGTCGACCAATGAGTTCGGTACATGAATAGACAAGGAGCCGTAGATGAAGTTATCCACTTAATTGATCGTAATAGTTTGATAAAAATCGTTGAAGATTTTAGTGGATAATTTATAATACCGTTTGATTATCATTAATGCACCTGCATGCTGAAGTTTTTCGTGGTTGTCTCGAATCATTTATTTGGCTAAATTGAAGTTTGGTAGAGTTGGTGTAGATTCTTATCGTGAATGTCGCGAAAGAGGTTAAGGCTGCGGAAATTTGCTGTTCTTAGGTAATTTGTGCTTCGCATTGAGTAAATTAATTTCGGTGGTGAATTAGTAATGTAATGTATCACCTATGAGAACGATTTGTGAGTTCGTCTGTTTCTGGCAAATTTATCCAGCGGTTATCTAGTATAAAGGAAACGTGAAGTTGATGTGACATATAGATTTATAGTTTTTCGATGGTGAACTAAACCCAATATGATGGCAGAATTAATATGAAATTCGTATATTTAGCATAGAACGGAAGCTAAAACGTCGTGTCATTTGAATACAACAATGTCACTCTAACGTTCCAGTCTTTATAGTTAATCTTACAGGCTTCCCTTTAAAATATTTTTTTAATTTGCTTTTACAGTTCCAACCATATTATTTGCTGTGGTTTAAAAGCCACTGTAACAATTAAAAACTGATGTAAACATTGTGAATAAATGGCGTACACCGACCAAATGGCGCAGTGGCTCGAACCCCCTGTTCGAGTGCAGAATTCAGAGGCCAAACCAATCTTCCATGTCAATACTATATGCTGGGATGGAGCTATGCAATGTGCAGATGGTTCTACGAAAATCAGGACGTAAATAAACGAACCGCAAAAGAGTTGAGAGAGCCTTGAACTTCAAAACAGATTGCAAAGATTGAAACAGACATACAGAATAAAGGGCGTGTTATTGTCACTTTAAGTAATTTTGAGAGTTAAAAATATATTTTCTACTATTCTGCAGCAGTGTAAATATTTCCCGATAAAGAAAAGGCTCTTTCAGCTTTCATAGTGGTTGGTAGAATTGTCAATAATTTGGAAATAATTTCTATATTTACATCTTACGTATCTTCAAACTGTGATAGTTTTTTTTTTATCACCGTCGAGAAATTTGAGGTATCTTTTTTAATTAAAGAGATGACGGAGTTGATAGATCCTTTTTATTTGCCTGTTGCATTGTCTCTTTTATAGTCAATTGCTTTGGTTTTAGATTGTCCTCCAGCGATATTTGTATAGTATCTTCACTTGAAAGGGTGGTTAGAGTATTTTCTAAATATGTTAATCTTGACAATTTGGATATTACAGTCAGTAATATTCTACAGTTTTGAAATCATGAACGTAATATCAGCATTCGCATTAAGAAGATTTACTTCTTTTCTGTATAAAGCACATCAAGCACATTAATAGTCTCCTCCAATAATTTTTAATCATTTTCTTAAAAGGAGTAGCGAAAAGGTTTAATTCTACGATACCATCTGAAGACTAAATTTAACTTTATGAACCCTGCATTATAAGCATACTACTGCATGGCGTACTAGAATCTAGTATTTCTTGTTGGAGCTCTAAAATTTCGTAATGTAGAGTTTCTGTTCTTACTTTGTCAGGCGTTGGTGTTGACAAACTATACGAAACTGGTGATACTAACCAGATAGTTCGTCAACACCAACGCCATCCTATTCGGAATTTTGATTTACATAAATCATTTATAAAGTATGGAGCGTGTTTGTGTGTGTCAGTTTGCATCGTGTATACATTGCCAGTAATGGTATTGGTATATTGTTATATACATCAATTTCAATATTCACACACAATTTTCCGTTGCAAACGATTGAATGCGACGCGTGTGTTTTTGTTTTGTTTCGTTTGACGAGCCAATCCCATAATTCGATCTTCATATATTTCCCCTTCCTTTGGATGATTTTTTTATATTTTGTTTTATGTGAAATAATGCATATATATCAAGGCATACAGTAGGGGGGATTTTTGGAGATTTTTAAATTGTAACGCGTTCACTGCATGTGTATTTGTGTCTTTTTATATACATCAGTTATGGAAAACACAAATTCACATTCTATAGTCTAAATTTTGATGTCCTTGAAAACGATTGCATATAAATTTTTGTTAAATGTTTATATACCAATTTGTTTTGTTTTTGTTTTCTTAGTTGCATTAGTTAAATAAAATTCTAAATATTTGACTATGTATTTCCCTTCCCTTTTGATTTATATATTTTGCTTATATATAGATCAAGTATAAATGAACAATATTGCAATGCGTATACGGGCAATGTATACAGGTCTGATCTTGTTTATATTTGTGTACATATAATAAAATATATAAATGCATACAGTGCCTTACATTTTATTACTGGTTTTTGGTTTTGCTATTTGTTGGGTTTGCATGTAATGTTCTTATATTTAAATACTGTATGAGAATTTAATTTTAGTTTTTGGTTGTAATGACAGTTTTAATACGACCAGAAGGTTCAGGTGACTTGTATGTGGAGGGTGTGGAGCGGAGGCACTTTGAGGTGAAGTGGATTGGCATATAGATATTTATTGGGGGTGGATGGTTTTTGGCACGAGTGGTTCAGTTGTGGGTGTTTGAATTGTGGGTGTGTTCGGTACATTTCAGTAGCGGGACGTTTACCTGTATAGCGGGACATTGATCTGGATAGGAGGTCTGAGTACTTCATGATGTTATGGTAGATCTTCTGGTTTCCAGTGAATTTTATTCGTGTTTTAAGTTTCAGATGTAAGCGGGGGTTTTCGGTTTTTCCGTGGTTGGATTGATTTTTATGTTTGTCTTAGGTGGGTTTAGTTTTGGAAGCTTCCTTTCAGCTGCAGAGGTGTTGAGGGGTGCGGAGCGAATTGACGGCGTGTAGTTTCAGGTATCGATAGAGGTTGCTTCCTCCAACATATTCTTGTTTGGTTTCGGCTCGGTCCGAAGTCTGGTGACGTCCTCCGAAACTAATTGCGGTATCGGGGCTTCCTATTGAACTGCAGGATTGATTGTTTAGTGATTCTAAGTCACGATTCTGGAGTTGTTTCAGTCTCGTTGACATTTGAGTGTTGTTGGTCTCAATTTTTCGCCGTTCGAATCGGGTCTACGCTTGACTTGGTCGCGGGTTTCGGGATTGAATGGTTTTCAGCCGTTGTCCCGGGATGCGTTGCCGGTGATAGAGAATGCAGGTTTTTTCTTGTATCGGGTTTAAGTGTCCTTGGTTTGGAGAATTTTAAAGGATGCGTATGCCTACGTTCAGGGTGTCACTTTGCTGTAGGTGTGGCAGATCTGCTTCGATTTTTATTGTTAATGGGTTTAGTAAGCGCTGATTCAAATTTGCTACAGTTTAAAAAGAGGAATAGTTCGTGTTGACTTCGAGAGACTCTCTTCATATCATTTGATAGGAAGTCGTATTTGAGTGCGAAATAGAATAAGTCGAAGTAACGTGTGCATAACACAAGGGTGCGTGTGTGTGACACATAGGTAATAGGAAGGATTACACATCATCAGGGATTTTGTAGGACAGGAGTGTTTAGATTGAATGCAGAACACGAGTCTGGGATTGTGTTTGAGGGTTGGTTAGCCTGGAAGTTTGTGACGGGTCAGGTGGGGATTACATTTTAAGGGCGGGGAGTTGGAACAATTAAAATGTTTGGGTGTCGGCGGGATTGTAGCATTTTTGCAGTGGTGGTTCGGAATCATTCAATTTTGTAGAGTGTCGGGAGGTTTTGATGTTTTGGCTAGATTTTTGGAAGATGTCGCCCGTTTCTGGAGTGGGCTAGGATTGTACAGGAGTGTCTTGGACGAAGCGGTTTTTGTAGGTATTTGTAGCTGCATGCTGGTGATTTGTAGTTTGCCTCATGGTACTGCTGTGGTAGGGGGGGAGGGAGGTTTCGTGGCTGGATGTGATTGGGACGGGCGTGATGGTTGAGCTAGTTGCGGTGGCGGTTGGGAGCCTTTGTTGGCATGTGGGGTTTTGGACGCGAGTGGGATTTGTTGGGAGTCGGAGGATTCGCTGGAATGTAGGGTGTTTGGATGGATTTCGGTTTGTTGGCTGTCGGTTGAGATAGGTCTGCACTTTTTATTTTAGTGTAAGATAGTGTCCCGTTGTTGAGGGTGGTTAGAATTAGTTTGTAGTTTGGATGCTTATAATCGGGTTCTCGTGTTAGAGTTTGCTACTAATAGATGTATGTTTGGTTGAGTTGTGATCGTGTTTGATTTGCCTGAATGGGGTTCGCTTCGGGGGTGTCGATTTCCTCCACTTTTGGGATGCTTCTGTTCCATACTTTCTGCATGTATGTGGCATCTCTGCCTGTGTTGTTGCCTGTGTGTTTGCATGATTGCCTGTGGGTTGTCCATGGTTATTTCAATTTATTAAGTTTCGTATCGTATTTGGATTTAATGGTGCTTTTTGGAGTCGATATCAGTTGTTCTTTTTTGATTAATGAACGGCGAAGGTCGGAGCGGATCTGCTACGCTTGTAGTAGAGTGGCATCCCTCATCACAACCATTAAATAAAAATAATAATAGTTTATGGAAAAGGTCTGGTTTTAATTATTTATATAAGTTAAATATGATTATAGTTACTAATTATGTGGGAAGATTTTTTTTTTTTTTTTTTTTTTTTCTGTGACTTAATTTATTTTCCTTATGACCTTATATTCTAGAATTGTGGTAACATCATTTTTATGGTTGTCTGGTACTTAATCTATCATACTACTAATTAAATTAATTGTTACAGATGCCTGAACCATAAGTTAATAAACTGGAGTTTAAATAAATAATAAAATTAAAATTAATTAAATAACAGATTATTGAGCGTCTAACTAATAAATTTATTTTAGAATTTTATAATATTTTTTTAATTTTAATAGGATATAGTTAAGTTTTAGGTTATAGCGGAACAAAATAAACCTATAACGAATTGACAGTTTATTAGGTCGTCATAAAGCATGTATAGCAAACGCGGTCGGGCCTCAAAATAAAAAAAATACTTCCCCTCGCGTTAGAGGGTGATGGATCTGGAAATATAGGGATACAACTTTACATACAGCATATGATGAGAAGACTCCAGGATATTTAACTTAACTAGTCCAGTTTCAACTGTTGAGGTTACACAAATACATATGATGAAATTAGAGTTCGATTGCAATAATAATCAATGTCTTAAAGCCATAGATCGTAAATGCGAAAATAATGTTGATTTACTAACAAATTATATTATTTTCCTTATTATGTAAAAGGATAATGGTTCTGCTGCGGATTGTCGCCCTAGTCGTTTCTGAGACTAACTTTCATTTTCTTAAAACCTTCAGTATTGTAGTTTAATTTGCATAATTGCTGCATATTTTTGGAATCAAAGTTTTCAGATGTCTATTTTGATTCTCTGATAAGCATGTTCCAGAATTAAAGTAACATTATCGTTATGGTTGGCTGGTACTGGATTTATCATACCATATTAATTAAACTAATTGTTTCAGATTCCTAAGACATATGTAAGTTAATAAATTTTGTTTCAGAGTTTTGTATTTTTGTAATTTTTTAGTTTTGTTTTAATAAGGTTAGGTGTGCGGACTGGAGTTGAAATAAATAATAAAATTAATTAATTACTTAAGTTACAGATTCCTGAGCAACTTACTAATAAATTTATTTTAGAATTGGTTTTAGTTTAATCAAAATACAGCAGAGCAGATAGGTGTTGCGGACTGGAGAATGCTGATTGGCGATTGCAGATTAGAATTGTGATTGTCTTGTGATTGTCTATTAACAGTAGTTTAGCAACGATTTGCCAGGTGTCTGTAACCGGGTCGTTCTCTCCTTACTAACATACCTTCCTATCCTTACCTATTGTTTTATGTAAACGGCTGTAGGAATAGACCCGGCGTTATCCGGGAATCTTGCCTAGCGCTTGGTCCTACAGTCCTATCAATCAATCAAAATCAATAAATCATTTATAAAGTATGCAAGTTAAGTAGCCATTTAATGGTGTTGGGTAAATTTTATATTTATGCAATAAGCAATACCCTTAGAACATTTGAAGCGTAGGAGATCGAAAATGGTGTTCGATTTTTCAGTTATCAGTGGTAATCTAGCGGACAGAGAAAAATCTTGTTTATTTTCATTAAAATATTATGTATTCTCCAATATATAATATTTCATCAAAATTCAATAATTTTATTAGCCTGTAAGCCAAGAATAATAAAAAAGAATAATTTTAAAAAATTTCAAAGTAAGAAATGATGGATTCGAGCGTATAAGCTCCAAGGTGCGAGTTGTACAGATAAAATTAAAACGAGAATAGTAAAAATCTAGATATCAGTTCGTTGTCACTGCAACGGAATCAACTACATCATCAGTGGATGTTCTGTTGAACCTCAGTTAAATCCGGTGCCGTATTGAATTCATGTTGATCCGGGCCAACATTTTCCTCCATCAAAGCAGCGCAGAGTCTAAGCTGCAACTCGTTTCCGTGGCCCATAGTTGGTAAGTTATCCTGGCCTAACTCTTTCTTTAAATCTATTACTTTCAAGTTCAAATTATTAAAATTCAAATTATTTTCCGGTTCGATGACTGGATTGTGAATAAAAAACTTAACTACTATAATTTTTACACTAAATTTAATTCATTATAAATTCCACAAATAATTTACAATTAATTATTATGACACAAATTTTCCACAATTATTTAAGCACTATTTACTTTTATGTGCTAATGCCGGACAGGATCTGTAAAAGTTATCTACCGTTTCCTTCTTCTTCAACACCATAATGCTCCCACAATAATTGTTAAATTGCATTTCTAGCTATAGATACTACAACTTTCAAAGAACGTCTATGAAGTGAAAATAACGTCTATGAGCATGCTTGAAAAGTCTAGTTTTGACTAGTGGCGGAGATTGCCCACCTTTCATTTATGTAGGTCTCAACCATCTATCTCTCCGCACTAATCTCAACGCTAAAATGTGGCTTGCCACACCTGTCCTTTCGTATAGCAGTTGAGCAAGTTAATTCGACACAAAAAACGTCGGAGTAACCACGAAGTGGTCTTGCATCAATTAGCAGTCAAATAATTAATAGGGTATAAAAGAAAATCGATAGACACGATCATCTACAATGAATGCCCAACTTTAAATTAATCAAATTCCAACGCAAAACTACTGTTAAGCCCATATGGCCATAATTACACAAAACTATTTTTTAAATAATTTCCCATCTAATGTTTATAATTATCATATACATATTCCGCGACTACATTAAAGAATTCTTCCGAATTCTCTCTCGCTCTCCTTGTCCCAACAATAATAATAAAAATCCCATTTGTATCAAAGATAATCTCCATTCACTTAGCAAATACTTTAAATAGTCGAACGTTTCTCATATCAATTACAAATTATAAAGTACAAAAACCTATCTATAATTTTCTATTTATTTTGTTGTTGTATTGAAAATTGATCGAATTGTTTGTTACAATTCAATAAAATTCCAAGAAATCAATAACACAAAAAGAATTTTTGTATCTGTCTGCTGCTGCGTTTAGTGATGCAAGTATTTTGTCTTATATCTTTGTAAGACTGTCGCGATCAATTAACTTAATTCACTGTGGTATACGGTATAGGTAAGCAAGCTGCTTTGTATATAGAAAGTTATCTATCGAAATTCTTCTATAAAGCATGTGTATGTGTGTGGACTAATGTAAGACAGAATAACACACTTCATAATACACCATGTCGTCGATGACATATCGGTGCGACAAACGCAAAACGACAAATGATTTGCCAACTTGCTAATTATAAGAATTTTTTTTTTTTTTTTCATATAAAATAAATTACTTTTTAGTCTTTTGAGGATTGATCGAGACAATTTTTTATATTGGCTCGTTTAAATTCATATCACAAGGTTTCGAAAGCGCCATAATTCTATCTAACATTAGCTAAGTAAAAGGTATAGTAGATGTAGTCCGCAATGTTATCAGATCTTTTGGTTTTTTCTTTAAGTAACTATATTTAATAAAATAGTCACACTTTAGTTAATGTATGTGTTGTGGTTAAACATTAATTGGTTGATGCTGGTTACAAGGTTGTTTGTTTGTTTAGATTCGTAATTTATGAATCTTTGACGAATACCCTAGAGATCTTGTCCTATTTCGCGATGAGTTGGGGCTTATTAAATAGCGGACGTTATCAATATATATATATATATTATATATATATATATATATATATATATGTATATATATATATATATATATATATATATATATATATATATATATATATATATGAGTAATTTCAATTGGAATGCATCCCATATGTAATTTATTGTGTTAGCTAGTCACAGTCTAATCAACCTAATTTCGAACACAGTACCCAAAAAACAAAAGCTTGTTCATTTCCATTTTTACCATCTCCCATTTGAATTCAATGTCACGGACATTTCCGAGAACTCATTCACATAATCCTCTCTTACTGTTGCAATCTAAATTCAACCCTTATTGTCTCATTTCGCCATAATGTTCATTGTCCGGTTGTGATGCTACCTCCAAGACCTCCAAGACTTACTGCATTGCTGTCATTAAATTCCCATATCAAAATTACCACTAGTAATCGATGCGACTTTTTTTTTCATGACAACCAATGGTGTGATTAACACCATTGTTGCTTTTTATGAAATGCAGTGGACGCACATTAAACTCAAATTGATTGGGATTTACATTTTTCTCTAACAAAGTTGTACAAAACCTTAGGAACAAGTCGTTTCAATTGCTCGTGATTGGATCCCGAAGAGAGAAAAACAGGTTTTGATGCAGACTAGTGTGTCAAACCACGGTTTTGGGAATCTTCTTACTGAAGTCTCACCTTTGTTGAAGTCCTCTGTTGAACTGTGCTAAATGTTTATTATCGAATGGTCAATTATATTCGCCATTCTTAAATTGCGTCTAATCCGATTGCCTTTTCATGTTATGCTGTTGACCTTTACCGGTATTTTCTAATTCACAATAAACATTGATGACATTTCCGACATTATCGGCGATTTTCCTCCATCACGGTTCTTTTACCATTATTGATAAATTCGAATCCTTAGCTTGTCCCATGTGAATTTGTTATTTATTCATTTCTGTTCCGGGTGGTAGTCGTAAAAGTACTACGTGAACTCGAAGCATTTCCGACTGATGCTCTTTCATAGTAACCTGAAATATTTTTCTGAAGATGGTGACAATTTTGTTAAATCATGATGATCGAATATAAATCTCCTTATACAATTTAAACTGTTACATTTGAGTGTACCGGCTGCACCAGAACTTTATCGCATAGTTGGTTATTACTGGTTCATGGCTATCTCAGCCTGAATAACTGAACTGTTGCCAGTTGACATTTGATCATTGTATTTTTCCATTGGCTGGACTCAACTGATTATTATATCGCCCCGCACTATGATCCTCATGGTTCCAAATCTAAAGTTATTATACTGCATCGACTGTCTTTATTTCCTTCAATCACCAAGTTGTAGCTAGACGTATAGGTCAGTTCGTTTGCCGCCTTATTGATGTTGTTTGCCTCCCGGTAATTGAAGTTTGCAGATGTTCAATGGTGTTGTTCCGTCGAAAGTTGGGGCATCAAATTAACTTCACTAATGGGTATCACTCAAGAGAATATCTTATTCCGACAATCCAATCAACTTTTTGCATTTGCAGATGATATCTGTGTGGTTCGATCTTACTTACTTAAGAATACAATTTTTCAATTTCTCATCAAATGGATTCTCAGATCCCGAATGGAAGTCAACAAAGGTTTTATACGTTTTGATAACTTCTTTGAAAAAACCACGTATACGATGTTGATTGTTGACTGGGTATAGCTCAATTGATATTTTTTACAAGATTTTGACATTTTCGCTCTGATCACTTCATTTGTTTTTGATAACAAACAAGCCTACCACTTATAATTCGGAAAATACAGAATGTCCGCCGGGAAGGTATACTACTTTGTTTTGCCACCATTTTGGTAAACGTTAGTCTTGACAGTTCATATTTGGCAGTCGTGAAGTGGACACGTGAAAAATTTATTATGGAAACATATTCGATAAACCAACTTGTTTTAATCTTTAAAACATTTTATCAAAATCAATCATCGATTACTGTGACGATGAGAAAGTTGCGCGAAATGTTTGGGAGAAACAACGTGCCAACAAAATGCACTTTTTATCGTGTAGTGAATGATTTCGAAGAAAGAGAGTCTGTAGGTGATACGCCCAAACATGGGCCACAACGTACTGCTAGATCGGCTGAAAACATTACTGCTGCTCAAGAAAGTGTTCAAAACAATCCGTCAACCTCAATTCGACGCCAAGCTCAGGAGCTTGGTCTTTAAAGAACAAGTTTGGCCACAATTTTGCACAAGGATTAGCATTTGTTTCCATTTAAGATTCAGACACAAGAGCTTCTTCCACAAGACCATTTACGCCGCCGTACATATGCCAATAGAATGTTACAGCTCGTTCATGGTAACACCGATTTTTATGACAAAATCATAATGAGTGACGAGGCACATTTTCATTTGAATGGATATGTGAATAAACAGAATAGTCGGTTCTGGGCAATGGGTAACCCACAAATTATTCATCAGTCACCTTTACATCCATTAAAAGTGACAGTCTGGTGTGCAATTTGGTCAGGAGGAATCATTGGACTTTACTTTTTTGAAAATGAAAACGGCGTAACGGTAACTGTGGATGGGGAGCGATATCGTGATATGATTGAAATCGTTTTAACGCCACAACTGAATGCTTTGGGCTTGATTAACATGTGGTATCAACAAGACGGTGCCACATCGCATACATCCAGGATTACAATGGAATTACTGTGAGACCTATTTCCACAACGGAGGTTGATTGGCCTCCACGGTCGCCTGATTTGACTACTCCGGACTTCTTTTTGTGTGGATATCTGAAAAGCAAGGCTTATGCAAACAAACCAGAAACGCTTAGCAACTCAAACAAAATATTCGTGATGAAGTTAATGAAATACCGCGTAAAATGTGTAAGAATGTAATAAAAAATGTGCTCAAAAAGGCTCGCATTTTTGAGACTAACAGAAGCGAACATTTATCTGATATTGTATTCTATACATAATTGCCGACATTAAATAAAACATTTATCAATATAAGATCCATTTTTTTTCATTTAATCAAAAATTATAAACAAACAAAGTAATATACTTTCCCGGCGGATACTTTGTCAGGTTTTATGGACGAAAAGATTAAAAGAATACGTTCAATACTTTGAGATGATATTAGTCGGTTTGATTTCTGCCATCTTATATTGATCCATTAAAATCGCCAATCATTTATCTTATATTGTTTGGTGGTGCAGATCTTCAGACAAGATCATCTTTACTGTGGAACAACCTATAGCATCAGGTCACTTGGTTTCTAGTAACAGCAAAATAATTAATTTAGGAAAGATTATAGCAGATAACCATTTACGTCTTAAAAGTGTGATAATATAATTCAAATACAACAAAACATTCTAATGAACTTTTTAAGACATAGTGAGAGGGTGTGACAAACAAAGGTAATAGTCTTCTAATATACAATAAACATCATTTCAACGACCAAGAGTCAAAATAATGTTCGATCGAATCACAATATTCGAATATATCACAATATTCGAATATAGCGTACGTATACTCGTATACCTAAACATACATTTTACAGGTGTGTTCATAATTTTTATATCTTAATTATTTAAATCAAATATTATTGTCGTGATCAACACAAATTAAAGCAGTTTATTTCTTATCAAGCCTAATAAAGAAAAACAAACTCCAAATAAATTGATATCATAAAATTTATCTATTTATGATAGTGTCTCGTGTCAAAACACTATATTGTATAATCTGATAATTTATTTATCGATCTAAGAGTATTGGTGTTTGTATTTGATGTCTTCTTGATTCCATTAGATGCCAACGCTAATCTCTTACTTAATTGAGATGTTTCAATATTTATTTGTGATCTAAAATGACCACATAAAAGGTTTTAAATTATGGTATGTAACAAATTCAAGCTCATAACTTACATCCATAAATATAAAACAAATCGATACTACATTCCACCTTACGGCGTTTCTGCTGAGTTGAAGGCGTAGTGCTACAGGTTCGATTTGGATATGTATGACAAGTTCACATTATGTTTCTGTTGGAGGTACCGGGTTTGGATCCCGATAGAGACTGGATGCACGAGCTTCTGTTCACATCTACAAATAACTCTTGTTCGACTGCAGAATTCATGGATCGAGCTCATTGGTTGTCATCGATTTGACTTCGACGTAAAGTGGGACTTTGAAACGAAACTATGCAAAGGAGTTGGAAGTATTTTGGCGTAAAAATATTTAACTCAAAGAAAGAAGATCTTCAATTTTGAGTAGAAGAGTTACAGGTTCTATATTTATAGTGACTTCAAATTATTGGTCTTGATTTGTTGGATGATATTATGAATGAACAGTCAGTATCAGAACTTAACAGACAAATAATACACTTAACGATAGTTATCCGGGTTCAGTATTTGATGCAAATAAGCCTTACCTCTTTCATCAAAAACTGACCTTGAATTTTCAACAATTTTAATGACACTAAAATTGACACTAGTATATCAATTTTATGTTGTAACTCAAAACTGGTTGAATTTGATCAAAACTGGTTGAACTATTGACAATAGTTAGATCAAAATAACTGACTGTTTTGTGCACAATTTCTTCAGAAAGTCTTATTGAGTTGTTCTTATTCGAAGGTAACAAAAAATATTTAAAAAAAAATACAAAGCCGTGATATGGATCTGGAAAATCACGGAATTCTATCAGGATGTTGTAATCTACCAGGCGGTACTTGAGAATAAAACCTTATAAAACATTATATTATTATCCAATAACGTTATTTGCCACCATGGTGTTATTATTTGCCACCATGGTGTTATACAATGTTCCGATGTTAGGCAACTTCCACTTTCATTTTTAACAAAACTGTTCTCATACGGCATTGAAGTAGCTAAAATTGAAAGCTGCTTTTTGACTCATTTGGCTAGTTGTCGATATATAAGCCCTCTGGCTACTATTCCAAAGAATCGTTTACGTCTGTTGATGTTCACCTAGTCATCCATTTTGACGAATTTCAATAACAGCCGAAGTTTATGCTGTTACAGTGGTTTGGTTCAGGTTATAAAATAACTCCGCTCGATCACGTGTGATTTGTTCAAAATTCGATGTATACCAGTTATATTTTCGAAATCTTTAACTTTATTATAAGCAATTGAGCTTGAAAATGCCATAAGGGGCATTTACCGAACCAGAATTAAGCGTTCTATGTGCGTTTTGATTCCGCCGATGCATTTGTAGTGAGTATAACCATTGTAAACTTACAGTAATGTGATATAGTAATGTGTATGTAGGAGTTCAGCCAAAAGTTCTCTAAATCCTTGATTTCTTGTTGAGCAAATATACTTTATCCAACAATATTCCACATTAAGAATCTTATTCAGCACAAGTTTCAGTACACTCTGACTTTCAAAGGATGTAAAGATTTTCCTTTAAAGAAAAATGAAAAATGTAAGGTAATTTGGGATATTATATCCCATTGGAATATACAATAAAAAGAAGATGGAACTGTTTTTGAAAATAAAAGGTTCCATTAAAAAAGTGTTGAAAAATACGGTATCTTAAACGAATATAGTGAAAATATTAGTAACTATCTTAAAACCTGTAACAAAATCAGTCGAGAGCTTCAGCCGAGAAGACATCAAATAATTTGAACATTAAGAGGCACTAGCATTTGTATTTTCAAGTTTAAATTCTAATAATAACTCTGACTTAAGCTATATGAACTTTTAAGTTCGATTAAAACATGAGTTAAATGTCAGACCAAACTGGTATTTACACACAAAAAGTTAAATAATTACTTTAGTATATATAATACGGTTTTGGCACTCACCATATATTTACTCTCATCGAAATACTTACCCCATCGAGATATAAATCTCCAAATTCAGCTGCGTCAAACGTTATACATCTAAAATATTTTATCAAAATGTGCAACCACATCCAAATCTTCAA
This sequence comes from Tipula lateralis, assembly GCA_963932295.1. Classification (NCBI taxonomy): domain Eukaryota; kingdom Metazoa; phylum Arthropoda; class Insecta; order Diptera; family Tipulidae; genus Tipula; species Tipula lateralis. Next base: position 115,841,668 of record OZ010738.1, read on the forward strand.
ACACAACAAATTTTCATCTATCCTTTTCAACTATCAGTTGAAAAGTGTCCTCTTACCCTCTAAGTATCCTCTAAGTGTCCCGCGGATAACGTTATGTGTATCAGTTTTGTCCTTATATCATTGCTAATATTTACATTTTAAATGTATTCACCATATTTAAAGTGAAATAATAATCTATGGCTTAGATATCGTAAACGGCCCTTACCGCGTCTCAACTCAACTGATACCTTACGAACCATTTTAACGTATTGGTGCATATTGTAGGTAGTAAGCCCAACGAATGGTTTTACACACAAACGCGTTTTTATGTCATCTGGTGCATGTTAATTTTTGGTCAACGGCGGTAATCGAACTCGAGACCGCGGCGTGATATTAAACTCTCTTTACCATTGAGCTACAACCGGCGACATTTAAAGTGTAAATTTATTTGTTTACATTTCCGATTTCGGCCTCACATACTTCATGACCTCTCAGCTTTTCTGAGAGGTCGTGAGGTATATGAGGCCGATCTTTTTTAACGAGGCCTATTTGGCCTGGATACACTAAATGACAAATCAAAACCAGTATACAATACCCCATTTTACTGTAGTACGCATTCGTATGCTTTAAAAGAATTTCAACGTTTAGCGGTATTGGTGAATATTATTGAATTCGTACACGATCGTGCATACAGCAAAGCCGTCACAAGTGTGTGTGTTTACACAAACCTACTTATTTTATTTGGACGATCACAATCGAATGAAAATATCAACCTTAGAGTGCATTGGTAAACAAAAATCTCCAAATAAAAAAATTCAAAATTATTCGTTTGTTACTAACACTACTTAAGGTTAATTTCGAAAAATACTACGCACACTACGAAAGGTTTAGAATCATTTTAGCATTTTATTCTCTTTTCCACTAAAGAGCGATTGTGTCAAAATGACAATATTGCATTTCATTATGTACATTGCTTTTACTAATTGTAAAATTTGTTCAAAGGTACGGATGATTATTTAGTAAATACTACACGAATATTTTATTTTCTTGTTTAATTATATATTTCAATAAAATATTATATTTATTATTTTAATTTGTTTTATTTTGTGTATAAAAAATTAATATGTATAAACCAATAATCACCTCAATATCGCAAAGTAGTGTATATAAGTTAAATCGCTTGGTTATATCGCTATTATAAAATCGCTGTCTATTTGTTCGCTTGTGATCTCCTTGAAAATCGCAGAAAAAGTGAAAGATCAAAGCATAGCAAAAAAAAGCGCGAACATTTATCAAATTTAACATAATGATTTAATAGGAAAGTGCATTCTATTATAAAAAAAATTGAACTTTACCGAAATTTTTAGTACAATAGGTAATTATAAATTCGATAATCGAAATTTGTTACTATGTATATTGTGAATCGTTATCAATTGTGTTGACAAACAATAACACAAAATAAGATATTTGACAGCTGTTTGCGGTGTTTTGAAGTAATTTTACAAGATAAGTATAAATTGTATTAGAAATTAGATTGTTTTTTAAATATCTTCTTATATTTTTTAGAAATCACCAAAGCATCTTGAACACTAATGAAAAGATGACATTCACATTCGAATTTTTTTTTGCATTTTTATTCAATAATACTGTGGTGGTATGTGTATATTTAGTTTTTCTATACTGTATTCACAACCGTGTACGAATAAAAGAATATTACGAATTCCGCTAAAGTTTGATATTTTGTTACAGCATAAATTTCCATACGATTTTAACAAAGTGATAGAAATGAAAAATTTCATTTCTGCTTTCACTTATCAGTACTCAGTTCATTAGCGCAAAAACTATAGTTATCTCAATGCACCAAAAATGGCGCGCATAAACTCTACAAATTTGTTTCACGCGTAAATAATGATTCGAACCATTTTTTTCACGTGAAATTTGCACATTTAAACTGTTTGAACAATGAACATTTGAATTCTCCAAAAAAAATCATTTCTCTTCACGTGAAAATAAATAAATTTTTGGAGACCGCGGTAAAATTTCATTTCACTTTGATCTGAGTACTAGCCTTAAGTAGTGTTAGTGAGAAACGAGTTATTTTGAATTTTTTTTAAATGGACTTTTTCGTTTACCAAAACATTTTAAGGTTGATATTTTCGTTTGAATGCGCTCGTACAAATAAAATAAGCAGGCTTGTGCAAACACACACACACTTTCTATTGCTTTGCGATACGGTAGAGAAAAATAAACAAACGCACACCAACAAACTATTATCGAATAAAGGTCGATTTACATATTCGACGATTTTTCGGCGCCACCGACTACCGCAGGAAATTCGACGGAAACTATTTTATCGATGATTTACGTATTCGACGAATATCAGCGCAGTTTTTTTGACACATACATACATACAGAAAAAATATTTTGACCTATTGTTTGTTTTCAAATTTCGAGACGTTAACATACTCGTATAGAAATTTTGTGGTTTTTGTGATTTATTTTTTTGTGAAACTAGTGTGTATTTTTAATTAATTACAGATCATATATTTTTTGAGTAATATTTATTATTAAACGGAAAATACTTAAATTAACCCGAAACGCGAATTTGGTTAGAATAAAATATTTGAAGCTTCTATTATTGTGGGTGTACTATAAAAAGTTACACCAAATGCCTCCCAGATGTTGGGTAAGTAACTTGTTGAAAGATAGAGAGATTAACAAGGGCACTACGACAATTTGGTCCAAAAGATGCGACTTCATGAAAGCTTTCAGTTTTTGAATTATCACCGGATGAGTGTAGACCTTTATGACAAACTGCTACATTAAATTGAACCTGCCATCGAAAAATTAACCCTATCCAGGGAACCAATATCCACAGGGGCATGATTGTCATTAACATTAAGGTAAACATCTTTGAATAAATGTTTTAAAACATACGATGTGAATGATATTTTTGCTTTATTTAGATATCTCGCAAGTGGCGATTCAATGAAGTCCATATCTTACAATTATAGAGTATCACCAATCTACTACCAAAATTATTTCCGAAACGTGTCAAGCAATTTGAGACTCTCTATTTTCATCAGCGTTTGAAAGATTAACAGAGGAAAAATGGAAAAGATTGGCCAAAGACTTTTACAACAAATGGAAGTGTCCCAATTGTATTGAAGCGCTTGATGGGAAACATTGTGTTGTGCAGGTAAAATGTTTACTATAATCTTATTGATTATTTACCGGCGTCAAATATAAATGCATCATTCGTGATTGCAGGAGATAAGGCTTTTACCCTCTTAAAAAATTTGATGCGACTATTTCCTGGTAAAAATCGATCTGAAGGTTTACCCGCAAGACGAACCAAACTACAGTTACCGGTTGTCGCGTGCCAGACGGGTAGTTGAGAATTTTTTCGGAGTATTATCCGCTAAATGGCAAATTTAGCAACGGCCAATAGTATTAAAAAGAGAAACAGTTGTTCGAATAGTAAAATCTACAGTTTGTCTACACAACTGGATAAAAAAGAAAAATTCTTTTTACTGTCCCAAAGGATATATAGACAGGCAAGAAGCCAATAATGGACAAACATATACTGGAAGGTACAGACAAGAAACCACATCAGAAGATGGTGGATTAGTTTCAACGGGTCGGTCGGGGGCAAAAAATTCCTCGGGAAATGCCCTTCAGATAAAAAATAATTTTAAACGGTATTTCGCAGAAGTAGATGTGTTACCATGGGAATTGTATACAGCATAGTCTTAATTTTCTGTAAGAAATATTATAATTTCAATTATAATTTTTAATTTAAAATAAAAAACAAAATGTAATTTGAATTCTATTAGTTATTTTTCTATACGTTTTTTTTTAATTAATTTATAATCACAATTTCTTCAATCACATTATATATAAATTATATTATTGAATGTTACTCGTCATATGAAGCGTTCACTTTAAAAGTCGATATTTCGAAACGGATACGCCGTTGTTCGTTTTGGGCCATTTTTTTAATGTCTTTGGCAGCGGAAAGACAAAAACGGTCAACCTTATCATATTCTTGCACTGGAGTCTGGATGGCGCTTATTATTTTATCGATATCACTGTCTTCTAAAATATTGTAAAAATAAACAGTTGTAAAATAGGATTATAGGGTTGTACTAAAGTTCACTCACTTTCTGTGTTACGAGCACGTTTACTCGATCTTGCCGAACTCAAAGACCGTTTGCTGATGCTCGGTACCGATGAGGTTAAACTTGATGGAATAGACGCAAATGAACCTGAATAGAAAGATATTAAATGTTTGTGCATGAGAAAGATATTATATTTTACATTCATCAACTATGTCATCAACTGGATCAAAGCTGCTAAAAAATGACTGTAAGGTCGAATCGTCCGACGTTACTTGGTCCGATTCCAAAGTGAAACTGCTCGCAAGATATCTTAAATAAATGATATAATAATCAATTATGTAAGGTTAAACAATTATATTTACATGTATATAAATTATTTTGTCCAAACAAACTAAATATTATAACTTATTTAGGGTAAGCCAGAAATGGTGTCAAAAATTCCATACTTTTCACCAAAGGCGACATTACTTGAGATAATGCGGCACTTCCACTCCTGGGTTTCCGATTGTGGTTTGTGAATTTTTCACGAAGACGCTTCCACCTTTTTAAGCACTCATCCACTGAAAAATATAATGAATTTAAATTAACATATTACAATAAAAACGCTATAATAATTTATTTACACTTAATCCTTAACTAATCCGAAACCTCCTTCCAAATCTTTCTACGATATCCATTGTTTTTATGCAATTTGTGGAATAAATCGTATAATACGGAGGCGTCTCTCCACAGCGCGAATTAAATTTTCACTATTGAACTCCATTTTTAATAAAAAAACATAAACAATGTAAATGTCAAACGAATGAAAAAAATAACGTTTATATTTTTTTATTTGAATCTATGTAGTTGTGTCGTCGGCGAATATGTAAAATCGGCGAATATGTAAATCGAACTTAAAAATGTACAAAAATGGAAATAAATGAATGTCTTGCTCTCTCTTTGCAGTCAAACAAAACGATAATTTTAAAACTACGGGAACATTAACACTGAAGAATGAAGATATGTGGCGTACCAATGTTGACTATTTATTTTATTTGACGGTTGTTTATTTATTTCGTATAATTTTCGTAAAATATAATTATCGTTACCTGCCACAATTAATGGGGATTAAAACTCAAACCCCATCAATAAGCTTCAATCAAAGCTATGAAGGACCAATTTGTATGGTTAAACATGAGTAAGGACGTAAAACGAATGGCTCAGTGTTGTTTAGCATGCCAGCAATCGAAAGTGGCGAAACACACAAAGAGTCTATTGGGAAATTACACACCGGTAGTCACAAGATGTTCAGAGATACATTTAGATATCGTTTGCATTGTTGTGCCGTATTGTCTACATGACGTAGACAATTCATTGTCTACACGTGTCGACAATGTATGTCGACAATTAAAAAAGTTGTGTCGACAATGTAGACAATGTCGACAAATCGTAGACAATGTCGACAATTGATAAAATATTGCGTACCATACCGAATAATATATTAGTTTATTATAACTATAGATGATGAAAATATTTAAAAAGTTATATGGTTTGTTTATTTTAAGATTTCAGGTATTACCACTCGATATCTGATGTTTAGCCACGCTTTGACACATTTTGATAAAAAAAACTTTTTTTGTTTGATTTGGTAATTTCTCATGTGACAAAATCAAACAAAAAAAATTTAAAGCAGTCAATTAAAAATAACATAGTTTATGGGGCTTTTCACGTTTACAGTGGATCACAATCGGAGATACTTTATACATTTCTTAATTGCCATTCTATTCTACAAACTAAAATTGTTTTATATGGGTATCAGTTGTGTTAATTAAGGTGCGTCATAGCTTTCGAAAACAATCCTTACTTTTTTTACTCAAACATGCTTGCAATTCTGATTAGTTTGAAAATAACGTTTAAAAAGTTATTAAATGATGATTTCTAACATTTACTTTATTTTAGGGTTTAAGCTAGTTTAAATGATTTAAGCTATCGAAATTATAAATTGTTGTGTAATTTAAATATGTAATTCGATTTCCATACATTTTATCAGGTCTATGCCTGATATTTATAGCTTTAATATCTTTTGACGTTTTGTGTTTATTATACAAAATGTCTACTGTGCGTATAAATCAAATAATTTAAGTAGCTGACATCATATTAACTATTAATCATATTAACTAAATAAATTAAATTAAATAAGTAAATTACAATACCTCATGAGGTGTTTAAATCAAATTGATTTTATTAGTTCAAAAATAAATAATAATATTGTGCTCTAAGGGTGCCCTAGACAAATTTTTACTGTAGTACTCAACTGATTTTCGAATATTGTTTTAAGAGTGCTTTTGGTTTAGATTTCACTTTGAAGAAACTTTGGTTTAGTTGATCTTTTGCTTAAACCGCCAATTTTTATTATACGTGTCATTTTTAAGAACTAAAATTATGCTACTGTTTTGAGTTCAAAATTCAGTCAATTTTTCAAAAGAACTGCTTCTGCGCATTCGATCGAACTTAAAACTTGCTTGACACTTCTCGATTCATCGAAACCACAAAATTTCATTAATAAATACGATTATTAGAGTGTTTTCCAATCAACGACTTATTTCAAACTTATTGACTTATTTGACGCTATATTGAATAATTCAGTCAAGCTGTTCCAATTGATTTTGGTGACTTATTTTGACAACCACTAATCAGAACAAATGTTTGAATTTAAGTATAGAAAATGATCAAATAAGTATTCTGCTGAAAGAAAAAGATAGAAAATAAGCTACCTCGATAGCAGACTTATTTGAATAAGTCGGTATAAGCAAATAAGTCGTTGTTTGGCAAACACCCTTAGATATGAATAAGGTAAACGATAGTACCACTATCGGTCAACTTTCAGATTGTGATAATGTAAATGTAAAATATGTTTATAACGCCAATTTCAGTAATCAGCTGCAACTAAAAGCAAAAATCGTATTTCTGTCCTAAAAAAATAATTCGTATCGTTGGTGCATTGTTTTCCGATACACAAATATGTATGTTTTTTACTTAAACACGGTCTAGTTTTCGCCGACTATATATCGCCTACAATTTTGTTGGTTTGTTGTGTTTATTAAAGAAAAATTTGAAAATATAGATCTTAGCAAGCGTTTACAGGGAAGTAAGTAGAAATATATTTATTGTTTTATGAATGACATTTGAAAAAATATATATTGTTTGAGTTATAGAACGCGATTTTTTTTTGTTTTAGTTTTAAACTGTTTTTGTACACACAAAAATTATGATCATACTTATACAATACATTAATGTTAGAAAAAGGTAGACAGATATAATTACAAAATCTATTACAAAAGTTACACCAACAAATTGCATAAAATATATTTATTTTATATTGGGAATTTTCTTACTTAAATAAAATAATATTATTTTCGCTAATCTGTATAGTTATAATAAGCTAACATATTTGGAATACTTCGGAACTGTTTATTAAACGTCGACATTTTCCAAGAATTATCGACATTGTCTACGAATTGTCGACATTGTCTACGAATTGTCGACATTGTCTACGAATTGTCGACATTGTCTACTAATTGTCGACAATATCAAAATACGCGTAATCGCACAACACTGATCGTTTGGTCTTTACCAATATCGGAAGGACAACGATATTGTGTGACAGAAATGACTGGATCAGAATTGTACCAACGGTATTACTAGGGTTACGATCCACTATCGAGACCGTTTAAAATCTAGTTCAGCCGAGTTGGTGTTTTGCGAACAAATTCGTATTTCCAGCCAACTACACGTTGAATCGAAAAATCCAATCAATCAATCGGACTTTTAACAGGAATTACAGGCACATTTCAACCAAATTCGTCCAACTCCTCTATCACGACACTGTAGTCAATCGGTATTTGTATCACACGAATTACACAACTGTTAACATGTCTTCATCAGAACCGATTTATGCAAAAAATCACTACAACCGCCATATGAGGGCCCCTTTCGGATAATTAGTCGGGGCGAAAAATCATTCATTTTGGAAATCAAAGGAAAAAATAATAATATTTCACTTGATAGACTGAAGCCATGTTTTATCGAAAATTACACAAACGAAACTTCACCCGATAATCTCGCTAAGACCGATATCAACTTACCAACAGAAAAACTAACCAATATCAACTTACCAGCAGAAAAACTAACCAATGGTGCACGAACGACGAAAGTTCATTTCAATCTTCAACCACAACCACCAGTCAAAAGCAAAGCACTGCCACAACTTTCAGAGAAATCATCATCATCTCAGAGCAAAAATAAATCGTGCTTGAAAATTAATAATTCAACACATTACATACTGGTATCAGTCGTGACAAGAGACGGAAGGGCCACGAAGGTTCCAGCACGCTTCGCAGTATCGTTCATTGCTAATTCACTGGTAAGGGGGAGATGTGGCGTACCAATGTTGACTATTTATTTTATTTGACGGCTGTTTATTTATTTCGTGGTTGTCATTTGTTTCTTTAATTTTTAGTTTATTTAGTCGCCTTCTCTGGTTGAACATTTTTTAATTTTCCAAGTTCATATTTTTTTCGTTTCAAAATTCCATCACACTATCGGTATGACGAACAAAAGTATCGATACAAACGAGAAATTTTCTCTAGAAAATTAATTATTCGCTTATCCACTAACCACGACACACCTTGTCGAGTAGTACAGGCGATCAACAATTTATAATACAAATAAATAAATTCTTTAACATTTAATTAATAACAAAATTTTTTTTAAATTAATAACAAAATAAATATGTTTGATTTATTTATTTAAAAACATTCTTGATTTAAAAACCACAATACAAATTGTGGAATGATAATTACTAAAATATAATTATCTTTACCTGCCACAATTAATGGGGGTATAAAACTCGACCCCCATAGATACAATATCGCGGGAATTTTGATTAAATTGTAAGGTAATGTTTTTTATTATAATTCTGTAATTAAATGATCGAATTTTGTAATGAAATGTTTGTATTTAAGTTATTAGTCACATTCATAAATATATTTACATAATTTAATTTTATTAATTATGTTCTTTATATATTATGTATTATTAAAATACATATTTGTTATTTATTTATTTTAGCGGAACCGAACAGTAATTTATTCGGCCAACGAATAAAGTCAGTGAACCGTGATTTTTTATTTATATTTAGAAGCATATTTCGGGGTTTCCCTTTCATTCGAACTTTATCGTGAATAGTCGGAAAAATATTTTGTTATTTGAAACATAAACAACGCATTTGGTTTTCTACCCAATATCTGAGGGATGTTTCTGGAGAATGTACATTTATATGTACATACCGAACTGGCGGTTGTTGCCCTCACAATTAGAGATCATATAAAAAACTAAAAAACTTATGAATTTCAGCTACAAAAATATATTTATTTTATAAAATTGATTTATGAATAAATAAAATAAACATATATTAATCACATTTCAATCTAACTTTTGCGATGAAATTCATCAAAACAATTTCTGTCTTTAATGAGGCACAAATGTACCATACACTTATCACATAAAATGTGGGATCAGCCATTGCAATTGGTATTTTTGCATCGACTTCTTTTTTTGATCGTGTTTTGGCATGTGATCGAACCAATCCAGTTGAATTTCTTTAAGAGGCCTATTCTCAAAATTTCGCTTTGTTGATGGCGTTGTATCATCCGTGCTTTCTGGCTCCACGTTTTCTGAAATTGAAAGGCGATTGCGCTTTTTAGCGTCCCTTATAGCTAGTACAAGTGACTGAGCTAAATATATTCGAAAATGCAATAAATCTAATACATTTTTTTTGATTAATCTTGTTTTTAATGCAATCCTGCTTGTATTCTAGCCAACAAGAAGTAACGGCGAAATCCGTAAAGTGCGCAAACAAACGAAGATGTCCCATTTTTTTTAATAATGAATTTTCGGTTATAATTGATCAGTTGATCTAATAAGTCAACTCCACACATTCCCGTATTATAATCTCTGGCCGTTTTACATAGGCGTATAATTTTGATTGCTTGTCCCATCTTTTAACTTCCCTCTCAGTACCGATTCATACAAAGTTTGAAGCAATATGAATCGGTTAGCAAATCTGTTAACTCTAACGGTGCCTGCAGCGTTGATTCCTTAATTTCGTAGAACTTCCAAAAATTGGTAGGAAGTAAAAAATTTTCGAAATAAAGGCAATGGCCAATACGGTAGCAGCTCCGAATACAAATGTTTTGATATCATTTTTTGGTAAGCCTGACTCACTCCCTTGGTACAGGAAAAAATCGTAAGGCATTCTTGCTCGGCCACAAAGTAGGTAAACTTTAATTCCCCAAGGATTTCGTTATCTCTGTATGTATTGTTTGATAGTCTGCCTTTAAAATGAATAATTTGCTCATCTACGCATACTGAGGGTTCATTTATTTCCAACGATAATAAATACGTTCGGCTAGACTAAATGAAAGGACAAACTTTATAAAATCCGTCTGAACAATTTTTTAGCATTTCTAGATTGTTAGTTATATGAATATTATTTCGAAGCTGAAAGAATCGGTCGCTAGTCATAGTACTTCTACATAAATAAATCCCAAGAGCTTTATCAAAATACAACCGGACTCTTGGTAGTTTGAAACACCCCATTGCTATTTGTATCCCAAATAACTGTTTAATCATTGTTTGTTCTGCGTACAAATTTGTGAAAAAAGCAATTTCTTCAAAAATTTTGTCCGGCAAATAATTTTGAAATATTCCAAGGGAGTTTTGATCGATGGAATATGATGGGACTCAACACTGGGAAAAAATTCCGAAGTTATGTATTGGATGAAATTGTGATCGGCCCCATTTGATATTCTCTTTTTTCGTGACCTGAAAGCTTTCCATGTTATCAATTATTTCAAACTAAACAGTTTCATTTAATATTAAAATTGTACTTGGGCCCTTTTCCAATTACCGACTTATTACTGACTTATTTGACGTCATCTTATATAAGTCGGTAAAGTCGTTCCAATTCATTTTGCTGACTTATTTTGACACTGATTCAAACAAAAATGTTTGTGTTTAAAAAAAATAAAATAGTAAACAGATAAGTTTGTTGTTTTTTAACTAATGGACAAGATAAAACTATTTTTGTTGTTAAATTATTTAACAAATAAAAATGCAAGATTTTGCATCAAATTAATGGACAGCGATGAAGATTTGGTGAAATGTTTGGAAAAATACAAAATGCAAGAGTATAATCTTGATTTTTAGTAAAAATTGTAATATAGTTAATACATAAATTTAAAATATTTTGATGTATACTTATTTCAGGGGTTGAAATACTGTCCTATGAAACGGAGCGTTATATACGACTCAATATTAAAACGGGACCATTTATTAATAAAAAAAACACTTACGTGTATTAAAAGAGGCGTTCCAAAAATTAGTGGAATTTTATCCTGACGAATTTCGTATATTTCCAATGAAAACGTAATGTTTTTTATTTCAAACGTATTGCAGAATCGAATACGTATGTTCTAAGAGGAAGAAATAAAATTGAATTTAATGAACAAAAAATATTTCATTCGAATCATACGTACTTTTAGTCGTAGAATCCGTAACTGCAATAAAAAATATGGCTTCCTATCTTAGTTTAAAAGATACCCCCGCCCCACCTACAAAACGGGTGGTGAGGGAATATTTTTTGTGCACTAATGTATTTCCCCCGCAGTATGATTAAATTTTGATTAGGGACATTTTTCCGTAGAGTGGCTATTTTTTGAGATATTTGAATCGAAAATATCCTACAAAAGATTATTATTTACTCGGTGACAGTGGATATCAGTTGATGCGTAATCCAATATTCATAGTTACTCCATTTACGGAAAACCGTTCGTTGACACAGCCACAAAAAAAAATCAATTACCTTTATAGTAAAGCCCGAATAGTTGTCGAACAAACTTTTGGCCAAATGAAGACTAGGTGGTGATGCAATTTCTTCGATTATTAGAACTTAATTTAAAAAATTGCGATAAAGTAATCGCCGTTTGCTGTATTCTACATAACATTTGTCTTAATTTTGAGGATCCCATGACCATAGATGAAGAATTTCCAACTGAAAATTATAATGTTTCTTCAAATGATGAAATGTATGAACCCCAAACCAGCGCTGCTGAGTTCAGAGATAAATTATGTTCAGAATAAAACAAATTTTGTAAAAAATAATATTTAATTCAAATTGAATTTTTTCAATAAAATTTCTTCAATTAATATTTACAATTATCCTACTTTTATGTTATAATTTTATTGAATCTTTTGGGCTGATTTATGTGACGTTTATGCTACGATATTCACATTTAAACATAAAAAATAAATAAATTTTATTAATTCAGTCTTTATTTCATTTTATTATAAATACATAAAACTAAATATTTATTATATATATAAAATAAAATATATATTTAATATTTTATATGGTATATTAAATTGCTGTCAGAAGACAAATCAACATCCGGAAAATATTTCTGACACACAGCCCGCATAATTTTATTATTTATTGATTTAATTATTTTTTGATCTCTTTCCTTAATGTGAACCAGTATTTGTAGATCCACATGTACTTTGTATCTTTTTAGTTTGCGAATTATCCTTGTTTGCTAATTGAGCTGAGTTTTCGCTAGTACCTATTACTGTATGATCAATATCACTCAGCTCATCAGCACTTTCTGAGTTGCACACTATCAGAGAATCGCTTGTGTCCGACAACGTTCTTCACTTTGTATAAGTTGTGCTCTCAATAATGTTGGGTGCAAATCCAATTCGCAGCATTTTCTGTACTAGGTACTGCCCCCGTTTTCGAATCTTTTGATTTTTTATAAGTATCAAGAAGATTATTCCACTTCTTGATACATTCTTAAGCCGTTCTGTGTTGAAGTATTAGCGTCGAAGATTGTATTTCTCTAAAAACGATGAAAAATATTATATCTTTATGAACATCAATTCTATGTAGATATACATATAGATAAAATTTCAAAATTGTAAAACTTCCGCCCAAATAACCGGATATTGAGTTTTTTCTTTTAAAATCAATATCTTTTACACTTCTGGCTTCGAAGAGCGCAAAGGTTTTTGGGGGGTGCACACAGGTGGGTTAAATACTTTGCACCATCAATATATTTCCTTTTACTATAAATGGACTCTTCTTCTAAATTTGGAAATAATACTCGTTCATTTATCACGATGTTATATATTATTTTTTAGGTATAATAAGTTACATAAAACTTTCCTTATAAATTGATTTATTAATATCCAGTTAATTAAATAATTTTTATATTTTTTTAAAAGAAAACACGTACAGATACAACTTTTTACGAGTACATTCTTGTGTGCTTTTCTTCTCTAAAAAACAAAACGTTTTTTATCGTTTTTATCTTTTGTTTTATTTTTTACAGCTACTACGTAATTTAAAAATAAGTGCACTTCCATAATTTCCACTGAGATTCATGATTTTAAATAAATTTTAACAACACAGTGGAAATTTTAATTTGATAATAGAAAAGAATTTATTAAACGAAAACGAGATGGACATATGAAGATGACACCTGTGGTGAAGGTGTCATCTTCAAATATACATATATAATAACATGTGTTGTAATTATATATGTATATATTTCATTTTCATTTTCAAATATGTATTATTAATATTTTGATGCATGCAATGCAAAAACGAATTTCGTTTTGAAACAAAAAATAGTATCAATGACAAAATTTAAATGTTAACATGTAACACAATTATAGTTTACATGAAGCCAAATAAGTTTTTTTTTGAAAGAAAGAGTTGGAAAATAAGTCACATCGATAGCAGACTTATTTTAATAAGTCGGTGTAAGCAAATAAATCGGTAATTGGAAAAGGGCCTTGAACTCGTATTCACTCGCATTTGAAGAAACGGTAAAAATTTTGACAGCAAACGCATGGAAAAACCAAACAGAACCTAATCAGTGTGCGCCATGCCTCATATAGTGCGCCAATTTAATTAATAATACATGTGTGTGCAAGTTAGAGTTGATAGAAAACCAATGTACATAATTATGTACAAAGAGATTAGATATTTTATTTATAATTGTCGCGCATTATTCATACATTTTAGATCTGACTAATTATCCGTATTGATCGAGTTCCAGTGTGATATTTATGAATATTTTTGTGATATTAATCTGTGATTTTAGATGATAAGCTTATTGAGTATTTGCTTTGTAACGTTCTTTTGATCGTTCCAGGCCATCACGCCTTTTATAAATATAAAATAATTAAGAAAAATTAAAAATTTTAGGTTTAACACAAAAAACTATATATTGGAAAATGTAGTATTTTGTGTATACTTCTTGTACTGTAGGAAAAAAATTATGTAGCAAAATTGGTTTAGTATTTTGTTTTGGGTGGTGTTGGATATTATGCCGTGAACATGCCGGAAAAAAGGAGAAAGAAGAAAAAAGGATGTCATGCACAGTCGAGGCTTGATGATGGATGAGTTCAGATAACAACTACATAATAATAATAAAATAATTAAAAACTAAGTTTAAACGACAGCAAAAATTATTCTTATCAATGAATGAATATGTAAAATAATTGTATTCTAAATAAATGATCTAGTGAAATCTTAAACCACCCGAAAAGTTAGTAAAAATGAAGTCTTAATAGCTAGATTACACATGTGAATATTAAAATACAAAATAAAAACAATATATAAAAAAGGGATGGATCAGAAGATCTAATTCCGAATAATAATATAATTCTTCTTAAATAATTTAGACCAATTTATAAATATATACCGAAAGCTAAATGCTACCGTGATATATGTACCTGCCTCACACATAGCTGACCGGATCCGCAACCTACGTACGTAACGATTTAATTTTGTTTTAAATAATTAAGTGGTTCGTCTAACCAAATTGTCTTAGTGTTAAGTTTAGCTAAGTTCATTTGAATTCTAGTTATTCTTATTGGTAATGGGTAGTTAAGTGTGAACGTTAGCCCTAATTATTTAAATAAAAATAAAACTTATATCCCTATTATGAATGTCACCTCACCTCACTCGTCACCATCACGTGTATTGTCACTCGAGTCATATTTTGGTATTATGATGTCGCTTTTTTTTGAGTGAGTGACGAACGCATCATGATGCGTTATTTTCTATATTTTGTTGTTTTTAAGTTGGCAACTATTATTTTTTGTTTTGATTTCGGTATGTTTGACGTTTGGTGGTGTGTAAAAATAATAAATTTCAAGTTTTTAAAAGTAAATTAATTTAATGTTTTGTAGTTCAGTTTATTTTAATAATTAAATTTTTCAAAAATTCGAATACTGAGCGATGTTTGGATTTTATTTCTATTTCTTCAACAAATTTTGGATTCTGACTGCCGTTTGTAATTTTGAAAACTGACTGCTGTTTTAGAAAATTACATTAAAAACGAAAAATTATTATTAAAAACGAAAATTATGATTTATAAATCGAAAATTATTATTTTAATAAATCACCAAAAAGAAACTTATTATTTTAATAAAATCCAAAAAAAATGTAAAAACGTATTTTAAATTGGTCAAAAAAAAAATTCTCACTTGCTGTCACCGACAAATTGTAAGTGAGACTAAGTGACAAAATTCTCGCTCACCGTGACATTCATAATACCAAAATGTCATTTCAGTGACGTCGCGTCAATTGGTGACACGTAAGTGACATTCATAATAGGAGTATTATTATTACATAGTTGGAGAAAAATAGTTCTCGGTTGTTTAAATTGGAACCCTACCAAATATATACGAGTATGAATAAGGCATTTAAAATAACACTTCTTAGTAATTTCGAACGAGAAACATACATGTTATCAATTATGTGGTACTCGCGTGCCACCTCTTTTTTACCACAAGTTCTACCACCTCCATGTTTGTCTTCCTTTTCAATTTGAACAAAGTGAACCATTTGAACAAGCTTTCACACCATCAGATAATATTATATTTAAAACATTGGTTTTTTTGTTTAAGATTTTGGCGGCTGATTATTTATACATAAAGATTTAGATTTGTTTCTCTCCCCTAAATATGAAAATATTCTAAGGGTCTCGACTTTTGTTTATACATAAAATCGCGAAGATTCTAGTCAAAATTCTAAAAAAACGAACTTACATTGAGCTTTGCACTATTTTGTAAACTATTTATCATTATCAATTTGATGAGATAAAAGCCAATCGATGAGTTCGAGACTATCGTGTTTAATTTCATGCTATTTTAAGAAAAACTTAAATTTTGTCCCATGTCAGCTATGGACCGCATATCTCTTTACGCCTTCACATTTCACCGGATTGCCCGAAACCTCACAATGATAACTATTTATCACACATTTCAAAATGCCGCATTTCTGATCACAAAATTGTTGAGAAAGCTGTAAATAGCCCCACTGAACGTATTGGAGTGGTAATGGCATAATGCTCAATTCAGTTTTATGTAAATAAAACAAATTGTCCGTCTGTTTCCAATTTGCAGTAGTTCGACCTACTGGTGAAATATTAAATGATATAAAGAAATCAGTAATCGAATTGGTGCAATCTTTTGATTTTAAAAATTTACTTACATAATTTATAATACAATTAATCAAAATATGTTTTCTAGGTTCAGTCCGGAGAGTATTTGTTTTAATAATCCAGATTCTCCAAAATTTAAAAATACTTTTCTATACGATTTCGTTAATTTATTTCAAAATATAAGAAATTATTGGTTAAATTTAATAAATCAATTAGAAATTTTTTGTCCTCGGACTTTAAATTTATTTTATAAAGCAGAATTTGTAAATTTTCAGATATTATATAATAAAAATAAAAGTAATTTAATACAATTAACTTAACCATATAAATTGGATAAAAAGACAATTTTTTGTAGCAGCTTAGAACATAAGTAAGATTGTTGGTATACCGGGTGTTTCTTTTAAATTGAGACGATCAAATATCTCGAAAAATAGCCACTCTACGGAAAAATGTCCATAATCATAATTGTAATCGATGAAATTCTGAAATACGTTTGAAATAAAAAACATCACATTTTCATTGGAAATATTCGAAATTCGCCATCAAAACAGTTTATTAATGTAAATGGCAGGTGAATAAAATAATTTTAGCTTAAGATAAGTGTTCAAAATGATGGCCTGCGACTTCAATGCACTAAATAATACGCATTTCAAATGATTGTACACAAGACACAACTGAGAAGTGTGTTTGGTTGAATTTCAACACGCACTTCTGTTTCGCTCAATCACGTTCTCACGTGTTGTTAGTTCTTGTTTGTAAAGTTTGTCTTTGAGATAGCCCTACAAACGGAAATCTGGCACAGTAAGCTCTAGTGATTTAGCGGGCCAGCTCTACCGATCCAGCGACCATTGAAACCACGATCAAGTATTTCACGTGCCACCGCCGAATAGTGTGCAGGACAACCATCATGTTGAAACCACATGTTCCGTCTCACTTCTAAGCTCAATATTTCAATTAATATTGGCAGTTCATTTTCCAAAAAGTTTCGGTAGATTTGACCATTCAAGTTGCCTTCAATAATGTGGGCGCCTACGAGTTTGTTGCCAATTATTCCACACCACACGTTGACAGTCCAAGGACGCTGATGTTCAACTTGACGAATAATGCATGTTATGTCGATTAACCGTCCCATGGTATGTAAAAGACGATTTGTCTGAGAACATTACGCAACGAAAAAAATTGGGGTTTTGTTGTATTTGTTCACGTGCCTATTGACAAAAAGTTACCCGATTTTGGAAATCAGCGCCATGAAGATCTTGGTGTAAAAATAAATGATATGGATGATTCTTGTGTCGTTTTAAAATTCTCCAAACACTGGTGAGGGACAATCCGGAATCGTGAACTATTTCTTGTGTACTAACATGAGGATTATGAGCCACTGCTGCCAATACAGCAATTTCATATTTTCTCCAGTGACTGTGGCTCTACGGATCCTCTTTTTCGGTTGAACATTTCCATCAGTAATAAATTGTTTGATAGTACGGCCAAATAAAGCACGTGAACAAATCCTATACGGAAAACGTTGAGCGTAAATAGCAACTGCATTTTCAAGATTTCTGCCAGCTTCTCCATAAACCAGAACCATTTCAATTTTCTTTGCCACAGTAAAACGCTCAATTCTAAAGTATTTTATCGTTTATTTTGCAATTACAAAAAACATGAAGAGTGGCTATTTTTCGAGATATTTGATCGTCTCAATTTAAAAAAAACACCCGGTATAACATATTCCATTGCTTCACATTTGCCACCCTATACGAGTTTAAGGTAGAATGTTGATCATGGTGGAATATTTTAAAATTATAAACAAATTTAAGGGTATTTTTAAAAGAACGGAATCGACTTCCCCATCAAATCTTTAACAGACTATTATTTTAATTAAAATTTAAGTGGATGAAGTTGATAATTCGAGTATAACAAAAGGTATAACAAAGGTGTGTTAACTAATTCCTTTTAATGGTCTCAAACATAACAGTCAAAATGTTATCAATTTTCTTAAATTTTGATTAACACATATTAACGTAGATTACATTTTAAACGAAAATTTGCAAACCGATGATTAAGGTATGTAGACTTTATCGTTCTCAGCTGATTAGGTATAATTTTAGATGAATATGTTGAAAAAGTAGAAATTGGCGGTGGTCCAAATTATACTCGTACGAAAGCAGTAATGCGACCGAATCATAAAGAATCATAAAGTTTATCAATTTATATTTATGACTGATTTATGCCCTCGGTAAAACTTCAAAGGCTTTCTGTTACATCACATAAAGTTAGTTACATTGTTTTTCATGTGTCTTTTTTTAAGCAAATCTAAAACATAAAAGAATTAAAAAAAAAGTTTTTAAATTAAAAATAAAAAGTGAATTTTAATTAATTTGGCGATTGATAGTTTGAAAAATTGGTTCGAACCGCAATTGATTTTGTGTGAGTGTGGATTTACTACTTTTAATATTTATTATAGTATCAGCAAATGTTACCAGTCAATTTTCAAAAAAAAATTATACTATTGCAACATTGGTTAAATAAAATAGGGAATTAATTTTACGCGAAAAGGGAAAGAAAATAAATAAACTAACAAATTAGTGAAAGTTCAAGATTTTGTACCAACAGTTAGTAAATAAATTATAAAAAGCGTTTGAGCATTCTTTTTGAAAATTGCTTGTGAAAAGAAGTCAAATGACGAAGAAGTCGACGAGCGGTTTAATTTGACAAAAACTTTAGTTCGTCAAAACAAAAATCACATATATTGCATGCAATAGTGGGTACTGATAAATAGTTATTTGTTATCGGAAAACCCCAAAAAATCGGCTTAATGTTAATCATCAATGACATGTTGTTAATGTCAGGCTTGAAAGCACATTTACGTCTCAGGTAACATTTTCTTAGATAAAAACATTTTTGATTTCTTGTGGTATTGGTAATAAAAATTATCTGAATACTACTCTCGTAGGTCTGAAGATGGTTTTGATTATATCGCTAATTCTTTCAATCATAGGACGAGTAAAGTAAAAATTCCATCAAAACATCTTCAAAAATGTTTAATGTGGAGGGTGGGACTCTGAAGATGGAATACCATTATGAGAGCTACGTTAAGGATAGCAAATTTAAAATCTTACGGTAGAGGTTTTACAAACTGTTGTGTATTGTTTTCACCCGTAGAACTAATTTATTCTCGAGATAGAATAATTTTTTAGATTGGGTTGGTAGGGTCAATTTAGGTGAACTTGATTCAATTTTATCTGACCAAAAGAGTATTGAAAGTGAGACCATTACTACTACAACTGATGCGATGAAAAGTTTTACAAGTTGGGAATAGCAAAATAATAGCTCAATGAACAAACTTACGGTTCCTCAAAGGTTGCCAGACAAAATCTTTGTTGTGACAAAATTGCGTTAATAAGGACAATTATGTAAAGGAATTTGTGTCTGCCGATGCAGCAGTTAGCAACAATGATATGAGTTTTCACCTTCGATTTAACAAGAATATTCTAATGTAATGAATCAATTGCTTTGCGATTTTGTTATTATATTTCTTAAAACCAATTAATTGTCAAGTAAAGTGCCTTCAACAACAACATTACAATGAAAATTATCAGCGATTCTATAAAAATTCATACTCCTTATACTCCTCATTCTCGGTGTTGTAGAAGTAATAATAATTTTTATGTAGTAAGGTATTCCAGGTAAATACTAGTTTTAACAGGCCATTGTTAAGCCATACCGTGTCACTTATCTGACTCCAACGGTTACGGTCACGATCCAGCTCTTCATATTGTTATAAACAATTAGAAGATGCTAGATCGCTTATTTCGCGGATCTCTTCGCTTATCGAAGGCAGCCCCTTTCAAAGATCACTGAATTATTCGGTTAGGATCAGCACTTAAAAGGTTACTTAACTACCTTAATCGCTGTCCTTTAATTGCATGCACGATATCAGGAATTCACGGTAAATTCCTGATCTCGTGAATAAAAAGAACTTGGAATGTGCTATTCAAGTCAAACTTTGGCCCATATATCACACTTATAATTTTTCTCTCGAATGAATTTCATTTGCGTTTGCAAGATATAATGATTTGAAAAGTGGACATAAAGGAGAAAAGCCCGATTGATAGCTTTGATATGCTGTTATATACTATTATCGTGAGTAATGAGAAATCCAGGATATAAGACCTCGTTACTCCTTGAAACGTGTGGTTACCACTATTGAAATAAATTGCATCTTGGTCTCGAAAACCAGATGTCAGATATTTTATTTTTGACTCGTTGAGTTTGAGACCCTTCGATTTGTGTATAAAAAGTGCTAATCAAACAAATATTGTTTTAACCGGTAAGCGTTAAGGTTAAGTGAAAACTAGTGTCATAGCTCCATCCAGTGTCATCCGGCTAGTCTTCGATATAAATAGTGTAATAAGTGAATAAATAATAATAAATTGTAATAAATATGCGTGCAAAACATAACTGACATGGCTTCTACCAATGGCAAGCGGCAAATTGTTGACAATATATTGAAACTTTTGTGTGAAATAAATAAACTTGTGGAATTTTTCCAATTTTCTGGTTCTTTCAATTTTGATTCTGTGTCTGCGCCGTTAATAAACCGGATACGAACAATATCACATATTCCTAATATCATGGCTTGTCGGCGTAACACTTATCTTTGAGGGCACCCCACAAATAATAGTCCAACGGTGTCAAATCGCAGCTCCGAGGTGGCCAAACGACATCAGCTCTGCGGCTGATAATGCGATCTTCAAAAACAGGGCGCAAAACGTCGAGTGTAGCTTCAGCTGTGTGGCACGTAGCGCCGTCCTGTTGAAACCAAATATTGCCAATATCCTCCTCTTCAATTTTTGTGAACAAAAATTCGTTCAACGTGGCCCAATAACGATCGCCATTGACTGTAACGACCACTCCTTGCTCATTCTCGAAGAAAAATCGCCCAATTATGCCTCTGGACCAAAAACCGCACCAAACAGTGACTCGTTTTGGGTGTACCGGCTTTTCAATGTATACGTGCGGGTTTCCCGTGCCCCAAATGCGACAATTTTGCTTGTTGACATACCCGCCAAGATCAAAAAGAGGCTTCATCCGAAAAGATGATTTTTAAGGCAAAATCGGCATCTTCTGTAAGTCGATCGCAGGCCCACTAGCGAAGTGAAAACGCATTGGATGGTCAGTTGGCCTCAATTCCTGAACCAATTAGACTTTGTATAGCGTCATACCAAGGTCTTTATGCAAAATTCGTCTCAATGATGTCTCCGAAATGTTCAATTGTTGAGAACGACGGTGAATTGATGTTGATGGCGCATCACGCACACTTTCTGCCACAGTATCAATATTCTCGGGTGTACGCACTGTTTTTGGCTTTTCACTCTTTGGTTTATCGATGAGGATGCCAGTTTCTTTAACTTTTTTCACAAGATAACGAACATACGGAGCTGACGGTGCTTCTCTTCTTCCAAAATCCGTACGCAATTTTCGCACACATTCTGCAACATTACCATGATTTTTAAAGTAATGTCGCAATATTTCTCAGCGTTGTTCAAGCGTATACACAACCATATTCGTTCAGCGGAAGGATAAAACTAATTATCTGTCAAATCAGACATGAGCTAAGTGTTACCATTCACGAAATAAGCACTAGTTGAAAAAAAAACTTGAGATGGCGGACCCTTTAGTTAGGTTCTTCGAGCTACTACTGATTAGATCAAGTTTACAAAAACAGTCAAGCTTCATGGACTCTAATTACTTAGTGGAAAATTACACGCCTTTTATCCTTAGTTTGTAGTTATTAGGCCCCAACGTTTCTCACTGACTCAAAATAAACTGTAGCATAAAAGATGATTTTTCGATCCAATTGGATTTGAACCACTCGATCATCCACACTTTTCATGTTACTAGGCTCATTCATTACAATACCTTTGATACAGACATGTGCGTCTATATAGGATACGAGTAGAAAAATAATAAATTGCCGTAGTGATGTGATTGAAGCCGGCAGACTAAAAAAAAACGTTAATCAAAATGATAAATTATAATTTCTATATTTTATTGCATTAGAATGCAATCAAACAAAATCAATTTATTTATCAAGTAATAACACAAAATCAATTAATTTTGATCAAGTCAATCGATTCTCGTATATAGAAAAACAATTCGAAGATGATAATCTTAATTCATCACATCCTTACTGCAATCGGTATTACATTATTATTTTCTCTGTTGATTATAACAAGTCTTGGCAATAAATAAATTTAAATTCCATTCACATTTTCAAGAATGAAAACGTCTATTGAAAATCGTATTTCAAATCAATCAAATTTTCATATAACATGAATTTTATATTGACAAGAATACGATTAATTGTTTAATATTTATACGAGTATGTGTATAGAAGAGGCGAGTAGATCAAAACCTTTCAATGTAACAAATCTGTAGTTTTTGTTTTCCTTTTGTTTTCGAGATGAATCTTTTTCTAATTGATAAGAAATTTAGATAATAAAAAGAAACGTTCGTTTTGTAACGTAACATGAAAATTGGTTTAGACAATAAAATAACATAATCCGAAAGGAAATAATAAATATTTGCTAAAAAGTTGCCAGGCCTTCGACAGCGACTTGAACGAAATGACAAAATGTCAATTTTAATTTTATGTTATTTCTGTGCGACAGATTACAGATTGATATTGCTGATATGAATTTAAAGGTTTTCTGTCTCTACCATTACCAATACAATAAAAATTAATCGAATGGTTTCAAATATCGTGATATCGTTTAGTGTTGGTATGAAGTTTACTTGTAGTTTCCACTCTTAATAAACTAGAATGCTTAACGATCTGCCCATATGTATTATTCCTACTGAATTCGAGTACTAAAAGAATTATAGTAAACATTTTGGTTAGTTTGAATGCAAATGCATTGAATTCTTAACTTTGCATGACAATGGTGTGCTTGGTAGATATTACATAAAGGGTTATCCTATAGGAGGTTTCATTTTGAATAGTCTGCCCAAATAAGCTTTTAATTTTGAAGTTGCGTCATCTTTTGACGACGTATTGAAACTGTCGCCGGATGTAGCTAAATGGTTAAGAGAGTTTCTCATCACGCCGCGGTCTCGAGTTCGATTCCCGCCGTTGACAAAAAATTAAAATGCAACCGGATGAGATAGAAACGCGTTTGTGTGTAAAAACATTCGTTGGGCTGACCACCTACAATGTGTGCACCAATCGTTACAATGGTTCATAAGGTCTCAGTTGAGACGCGGTAAGGGTTCGTTTACGGTCTCTAATCCATAGATTATTTAGTATTTTTTTTATTGAAATTGTTAAAATTGACTACAAAAATTATGAAAAATTTAAGCTGTTGGGACCAGTTAGTGATGTGAAGAATCGAAAACGTGTGTGTCGCTGAATAACAACTGAGAATATTGCTGCTGTAGGATGTACTGTTGAAGAAAACCCTGGTGCTTCGATTCCTTGTCGATCTTTGTATTTTCGTAAAGACTTAGGTCTTAAGACTTATTTTATTTTAATACAAGAACTCAAGTCATTCGATCACCAAACACGTCGTTTTTTGGCTGATTAGGTCCTTCAAATGCATCAAAATGTTCTGATTTTCATCGAAAACTTCAGTGATGATATACCCACTTTCACCTCAGAGGTTACGTTTCTAATCAGAATTGTCGCATTTAGGGTTCGGAAAATCATTCTAATAGTGAAATACCCTTGTGAATTATGCTCAAGTTTTATCCTAAAATACTTTATGTTTATGATAAGGGAAGCAATGTTGCATTTGTGATATCTTTACTGTTCTGCTTCAATTTAAAGATATTTGCGAGTAATGTGAGAAATACGTATAGAAACCTCAGAAATGCGTATAGAAACATCTGATTACATCTTCCTGACTGAATTTTTGTGTCGTTAATGCGGCCTCGACGTTTTAAACACTTTGATTTTGTCGTCTAAGGAACGGAGTGGAAAAGCCAGTATTATACGAAAATTAAGAATTCTACATTGACATGCATATCGAACGCACGTAATTTGTGGATTTATAAAGGGTGACTTAACTGTTACATTCACTTAAAATAGTTCCAAAGAAAAAATCTGGGTGGTTTTTTGAAGAAAACAGGCAACATATAAATGCGTTTTGACAACTGCGAAAAGCGGAATATTTTTTCCATCCACTCATCACAGGTGATAAAAGATATCAGCAATGTGTATTATTAATTATTAGCTGCTCAAACAGAATGATATCATTACTCGAAACGTGACCAACTTCAATTAATGTTTGAGATGCGCACTAAGTAATAAGTGACCATAATATACCGAAAAGCATATGACAACGATCGATCGTTGTCTCTAGAAATTTTGCCAACTGATTACCACTTGTATCGATCAATGGACTCATGTGCTATCGTCTCAACACTTTTTTTTCTATAATGAGGATACCAATATAATGGGTTGATTCTGCGACTCACAACCAGAGTTTCTACATCAGTACGCCTGAAAATTTATATTTGTCTGAAAAATGGGTAATAAACTATTTAACTTAAAAAATAGCGAAGGGAACAAATACGTATTCAAATTTGTTGTAATTAAGTTGCCCGCTAATATAATTCTGGGATAAGTTCACGAATTTATTATTTCTAGATAATAAACGTGATTGTATGTGGGCCTAGAAATTCTTGAGTAAAGACGAAAATTAAAATGGAGACTAATAAACAATTGAATCAAGAACCTGTTTTCTAGAACCACGCTCCCAAAAGAAGCAGATCTAGATGTAGCAAAGTATTCTGGAACGAGGCATACAAAACAAGGCCTGGTATAATCGATGATTTTGAACAGCCCCATAGCCGCTTTACACCAAGAAAATTTGTTAAATGAAATAGTGTGTAGTATACTATCAAATATTAAGTTACATTATTCTGTTAATTGATTACCCCATTCTTTTCAATTTCCATAATTCAATCTCCAGAATTCCATCATTCGTATCAGTATAGTGTTTCCTACGATTCCCTTAAAGAAGAGTTTCCTTAAATTAGTACTTGAGTGGTCTAGTCTTGCTCGACAAAAGTCTTAGCAATAGTGGCAGCGGTACTATCTCGAAGGGGGTATGCCTTCGGCCAACGGGTAAATCGATTGACAATGGTAAGTATATATATAAAACCTTCGGAGGGTGGGAGCGGTCCCACTACATACATGTGTATGTGTTCGAATCTCGACGATGGAAGATCAAAATGCCCAATCGAAAAAATTTTCGATGCACCTTGAAGGATGCAAAGTTTTTTCGAAAATTGACATGGTAAGAGCTTATCATCTGATACCCATTGCGCCCGATGGCGTGCCTAAAACGGCAATTACCACACCATTTGAGTTATTCGAATTTACGAGAATGCCCTTTGATCTTCAGAATACTGCGCAAACATTTCAACGCTTCATGAATGAAGTGGTCAAAGGTCTAGATTTCGTATTCGTTTATATAGACGACATTCTTGTGGCAAGTAAAAACGAGGAAGAGCACAAACTTCATCTCAAACAGTTGTTTGAGAATTCAGTTGAGAGGTTAGTCTAATTTGGAATAAACATCCAAATTTCAAAGTGTAAATTCGGAATACCCACTCTAGAGTTCCTCAGCCACCACGTATCTGCAGATGGCATACTACCCTCGTCAAGGCGAGTTGAAGCCATAAATGAATTTCCTGCTCCAACATCAATTAAATAAATTCAGCGATTTGTCGGAATGGTCAATTATTATCATAGATTCATTCCAAAGTTAGCCGGATTGCTGTCCCCTATATATACATTATATAAAAAAAACAATAATATTAGCCGTGTTTCTTGACGCACAGTGATCCGGATCAGATCACATTTTGAGATCACATTAACTAAAGACACATTTTGATCCAAAATGAAATTTGGATCAAAATGTGTCTTTGGTTTGCATGGAAAATGTGATCTGATCCGGATCACTGTGCGTCAAGAAACACGGGTATTGTTAACTAATTTAAAAACTTTATAGTTTAGTTAGAATTTTAGTAGAAATATGATTTATTAATTAATATGTTAATATAAATAATAAATAAAACGCTAAAAAAAATCAAATCTGATCGTATTGCAGCGCAATAGTTAACTTTACATCCAAGAAATATTTACTTTTCCATCACACTTCAACATTGGTGACCCCGACGACCCTGTTTAGGGCATAATACGTCAATAACCTTCTGATACGACCTTCCAGCATTTCGAAGTGCCACGATAGCACACACATCACCCTCCTGCCAAACCCGGATTCTAAAATTACATCAGCCTGTACATAATACATTAACAATCGCAGTCGAAGGGGGGAAATCATTTTCGAGGGGGGTAATGTGGCGTTCACAAATACGACGAATAGTCTTGCCACAATAGTGAAGTAATAACAAAATAATCGAAAAAAGATTTTGATTCAAATTCTGTAATTCGCTAGAACTGTTGCAACATAGCATACAATATATATAGAAACGAAATGCAACATATTTCAAGTCCGGTCGCATATACCTGATGAGATGGATTTGATCTTTTCGATCACTCAACGAATCAATGACGTCATCAGATCGAAACCGGCATAGCGAACGAATTATCAAGATCACATACAAGTTGGCCATATATTTCATATAAGACAAACGTCTTCATCGGCTGGTTGATCCAGCGCCCTAGCTTAGCTGTCAATCAATGCCACTTCAAGTTTAACTCCCACCATTCATCATTAGCTGTCACGATTACAGCACCCCCCCAGCATCATTTATCACACTTCAACAAATGTCACGGTGAGCGAGGATTTTGTCACTTACAATTTGTCAGCGTCAGCAAGTAAGAATTATTTTTTGACTTGTAAGAAATATAACGGAGAGCTGAAACACGTAAGTTTTGTTAATTATTATTATATTTTATATAAATATTAATTTTCTTTTTTAAATAGAAATAAACGGCAGTCAGCAGTTTGCAAAATTACAAACGGCAATCAGATTCCAAAATTTGTTGAAGAAATGGAAAACAATCCAGACATTGCTCAGTATTCGAATTTAGTATTTGAATTTTGGAAATATTTTATTATTAAAATAAACTAAACTATAAAACTTTAAATTTATTATTTTGACACACCAAATGACCAAACGTCAAACAAATCGAAAACAAACCAAAAAATAATAAATACCTACTTGAAAATAAAAAAATATATATAAAGACGCATCGTGATGCGTTCGTCACTCACTCAAATTAAAGCGACAATCATTATACCAAAATATGACTCATGTGACAATACACGTGACGGTGACGAGTGAGGTGAGGTGACATTCATAATAGAGGTATGCGTTGAAAGAATTAGAACCAGGTGCTGAAAAAAATGTTTTATAGCAAAATTAATAGCCTAAGATCCACCTTGCGCAAAGAAATAAAACCAATTGAAACCTGAAATCTGAAGCATCTATAGACATTTGATATTACGACCTGTTGGATTTCCTATACATTCAACACACTCCGTGAGCGTCAATTTCAAATAAATAAATAAACGTGTACTTGTTTTTATTATAGTATTTGTTATTATATTTATTTGTTTTTTAAAATGTGCTTGTTTGGCCAAGAGATTTTGCCATCATTCAAGAAATAGTTAATACAATTATTTCTAATTTGTTTTGCATCAATATAAATATTTCCTCGAAAATGAACTGGAATCACTGAAGTGGAATCATGTTTGATTGATAACTATCGTAACCAGTCGAAATAATAGACCCGTCATTACGATTTTCTTGATACAAACAGTTTGCAAGGGTATATTTACCAGATTGATATTCAATTGGACAATTTTGTAAAACAAAAGTAGTCATTAGGATCTTTTCCAGATTGAATGGTTCTATATTAATTGGATTTTGAAAAATACGAAACAATGAGGCAAGTATTTTGGGGTTTCCAACAATGTGCTTATCTCGAGATAATCGATAGTTAAAACCCTCTTTTTCGGCTGAATCTAATTGTTCTTGCCTAAATCGCTTTAAAATATCCATGCTGACAGGAAACGCACTGTCCGATATAAGGAACATTTTTCAAATTCACAGAAACATCATCAGACTGAGGAATATGTTAATTTTTGTTCACCAGATTTTAAAAGAAATATGTGTTCTCTCATGCTTAATATGGATTGGTTCCATTTCCCCTTCACATTCCTCACTTTCTGAAATTGCATCGACTTCATCATTTATGTGAATGGGTAACCCATTCGTTAACATTCTTGGCAGAATATGTTTCAGAAGAATGTTGCAATAAATGCAATATTGGATGTACGTTTTGATTTTTGTCGCTGTGAATTCTATTGCAAATCACGCTTAATGGAATGTCATCTTCAGAGTCATACTCTTCAAATGTTGGCATAAGGGGCTTCCAACAATTAGCAATCGTGCTTGAATCCAATCTTTTCCATGCATTGAACAGAAAAGTTACCTCGTGTCTTAAGTCATTGTTCTTTAACGCTGCTTCAAAATCATTATTATGAGAATTTACCAAATGGTTCAATAAATTATTTTTTATAAAACAATTTTGTTATGTTAATAACATTTTGGTCCATTGGCTGGATCAAGGCCGTAGTATTTGGTAGAAGGCACATTACACTTATTAGACCATCTAGACTGCTTATGGCTCCATCTTTGGGGTGGCAAGGAGCGTTGTCAAGCAACAAAAGTGCCTTTTCTTGTAATCCCTGCTGTCTCAAAAATAAACGAACCTAAAAAATATGGATAAGTATTTTTTTTCAAACTTCAATTTGTCTTTAAATCTAACCTCGGTAACAAAATATTTCTCGAACCATTTTTTGAATAGTTCAAAAGTCATCCAGGCATTCTTATTCGCTCTATATATAACCGGAATATTAAAATGTTTAAAAGCCCGCGGTTCCCGAGATTTACCTATTGCAAGTGGTTTTAGTTTGTGGCTACCGGTAGCATTTGTACATGCCAAAAACGTTATTCGTTCTTTCATAATTTTGCGTTCGGGCGCTGATTTTTCATTTAAATGAACCAGGGTTTTATTTGGTAGAAATCTCCAAAATAATCCTGATTCATCTGCGTTGTAAATCTGATCGGGAATTAATTGTAAATTTTTTATTTTATTAAGAAAAATTTCTTTAAAGTTTTCAACACCATCCGGTTTATTAGACAATTGTTCTCCTGTAGTTTTAAACAACCTAATTCCGTGGCGTTCCTAAAAGCAAATAAACCAACAATTACTGGCTTTAAATTCTCCAGTGCCTTCCTTTTTTTTGTTGTGTAGTAATTTAGCTTTTTTCTTTAAAATCTTAGCAGACATTGGGATGTGACGCTCTCGTTGACGTAGGAACCATTTGTATAAATTACGATCCATTTTTGGATATTCACAACTTCTTATGGCTTTTATTTTTGATAGAGCAATTTCTTGAGAATTTTCATATTTCGTAATTGAACTTTTGTTTGTTTTTATTCTTGAAATTGTCGATTTATCACATTTATATTTAGCAGCTAATGTCCTTAAATGATCACCTTTATTTAGTTTCGCGATAATATCAAATTTTTGTTTAAGAGATAAACGACTAATAACACGCATTTTTCATTCAAATTTTATGTTACAACTACCAGAATATTACTTGCAATTGCACTTTCCAAATTAACACTGAATCGATCAAATAAAGGAAACCTAAATGAACAATATGAATATGCGTGTTTTAAAAAGAGATAAATATTTTAATTTTATCAATAACCATATGCATTTTACAGTTGTTCTTGTTTATTGTTCGTTATATAACTATATACAGATGACTTATTCTAGAAGGCTAGAAGAGCGTGAATAAGCGTGAGTTTATTCTTTGCCTATACGATTTAGAAATACATATTGTTCTTTCTTTTTAATGATCATTGCAAGACGGAGAAAGTGTGTATTTGTAACTAATGCTTTTTCGTTTTAACGGAAATAGGACAACGTAAAAAAAAATAAAGTTGCAGTTATCGAAGAATTTTTCTTAACCATTGCAGTTCAAAAAATTGTTTAGTGTAATATTTTTTATGATGCAACTATCGAGTATTTGCACGTATCGAGTGTTGCAATTAGCGAGTTTATACTGTATATTATAGTGAGAATCTAATTCATACATAAAAATCAACTATTTCACTATGCAATTTTTTTGTTATTAATAAGTGATAATACAACACTGTTGTATTGTCGCTTTGGGAAAAACGTTGTTATGGCAATAGCCTACTATTTATTATTTTTGGTGATTTTTATCAATAAAAATAAATTCATTAGAATCAAAGTAACACACAACAAAAACCAAAATTCTTATATAACTATCTGTCAACTTAAATATAATCTTTCATGTTGTGAATTTAAGTTTTATCTTTCTCACCAATTCATTATATTCTCCACCCAAATATAACTCGTGGTCCTTTTAAGAATTGATAATTTTTTTCCAATTGTCACTCATGCGTATCCCAAGCTTAAGAAAATGCAACTCGTGCTGCGCATTTTCGTTGCATTTTCGTCGCTGGGATACGCATTCGTGACATTTGAAAAAAATTATCGATAATAAGCGGACCACTAGTTATATTACGTCTGATAATTGTATTATTTGTTAGTTTTGGTCTATTTATAAAAATTGTACTGGAGCTTATTGTTCCTAATTGGTTTTTTCTATAAAAAAATAAAAAAAAATAAAAAAATCGGCCACGAACACATTAAAATGTATATCATATGCTCGATCACTCCAACAGATCGTATGCTTTCATAATACAATCGGTGATCGAATGATCGCATGCCAACGGCCAATTATGTTGAAAAAAGTTATCGGATTTAGTTCAAACCGATTTCGTAGCATGGAATGATGAAGAATCGGTACAAAAATACGTTTTCGTACTACAAAATGCGGTTAGTAAATTATCTAAAGATAATACACTGCTCGTCGGATATCTCGAACAGATTTAAAAAACTCTGATCAAGCTGATGAATACCGATTTGCTGAAAATAGCACAAACCTGGAAGGACGAAATGGGACATATACAAGAATTTTTGGAACATCTTTAGTATTTGTGAACACTTTGCCTTTGCTAATAAAACCGATGGTGGCGCCACTATAAATAGCGGAAAAAAAAGAAATTTGATTTAGGTTTAAATGGGGGGAAAATATACATTATAAAATGACAGTTTTTTTTATATTTTATTCTATGCTTTCTTTTTTGGGGCTCAAGGCTCTCCCAGCTCTTTCGCGGTTCGCCTATTTACGTCCTACTTTACGCCTTAACGGCCAAATCGAGGACGTACGGCTATAGGTCCGATTTTCGTAGAACCATCTGCGCATTGCATAGCTCCATGCCAGCCTATAGTACTGACATGGAAGATGGCTCGGCCCATGAGTTCTGCACTCCAACAGGGGGTCATAGATGTGTTCATTAACACCACCGATCGTAATCAGATGGTGAAAAATCCCTTTTGCATCCTGCCCCTATCGGGATTCGAACCCGGTACCTCCCGCTCCAACTGCCACAGCTTTAACCACTGAGCCACCTGGGCGGTAAAATGACAGTTAATGTATTATTTTTGTTTTAGTATTTGCTAAATTATAACTTGAATTTTGGATGTAATTAAGTGTCATCATTGTTGAAATGTAACGTAGCTACAATTTCGAAAAATTTGTTCACCACATTACTATCTTCAGATGCAACCATCTTTCTAAACATAAACTCAGCCAAAATATTCGCCATGTCCGTTTGACGATTATACTCAGGCAATATTCATTTCACGTGTCTCCATGTGCACTCAATTGTATTTGTAGAGGACGGTTTCTTCATCTATAAAACTAATACTGTGATTAACTTTTAAATGAGTAAACCCTTGTACCCCCAAATTGTCGTACGCCTTCCAGCAATCGGATATGATGATTGTTCCCGGCAAAATGTTCTCTTTAATTATCGCCGTCAATGTCTCGCGATTTCGATTCTCCACTTTCTTCATAAAACATCGTCCAGTTTCACGTTCCACTCCGCCAAACACCCATAGCCCTTCCACGTGGTGGCCCCGATTGTGTTTCCGTTTGCCAAATTTACTTTCATCAATCTCTACCGTGATGCCCGGTCTCTAATTGGCTTGTTTTCAGTCAACATGTACTCAACTAGAACCTTCCTAACATATTGATGCCAATCCGCAATCGTTGCAGACGAATATCCATATTCGTGGATAAGGTTTTGCGCCGGCGTTCGTTGCAAAATTTCGTATGTCAACAATATAATCTCATCTATGGGCAACTTCGAATTCGAGAACCAAGAATCATAACGAATACTTGTTCTCTTAGTGCACCTTATTCCACTTATATGTTTCCCACAGTTCCATCGGTTCAACTCTAGCTTATCATTTCTAATAAGCTTCATAGTTGAACCACATAAAACACACTTGGGATTTTTCTTTAAGAGGCCCGAGTCAACCAAGAAATTATAAAAATTAATTCGTTGCCACGGGACGTTAACTCTATGAAAAAACGAGTTCGCACTACGTTAATTTTTTTAAGTTTAGAATTACCTGATGGTAATTCTTATAAAATTGTTTGATATTTTAAAATGCTCGATTTAAAAACGCTCATTTTCAAAACGCAATTTGATTAAAGAATAAACTTGAATAAAATAACTTCTATGTCATAAATAAAATTTTCGAAACAAACGAAAGGTTTTTATGTGAATTTTTTCATCAGATAATTCAAACTTTATTCAGAATAGGGGCTGCAAAACTATTTTTGTAGTATTATTTTCGGCATTATTCAAATTTTACTTAAAATTGTAAAAGCTAACGACTTTAATGACTCTCACGAGATTTTAATATAAAGATCATTAAAATTTCCTAAACGGCTGTTATCTTTTGTTATCAAAATTTTCAAATAAGATTTTAATGTTTGCTATCAAGTAGTGTAAGATTTGATTCGACGAATACCTTAGAAAATGGGGGCTGCCGCCCCCAAACCCTCGCTTTTCTTCAATAAATACAACTAACTTTATACATAATATTAACCGTAATCCTCATACTAAAATTGGGAACTTCCCCAAAGCCGCTTAGCATTGGCCCACTTTCGTATAGCCGACCGCACCCACTCAATTGAGTATTGCAATTTTGGGAAATTCTAATGTTTCTCGTTATCTTCATACTAAAATTGGGAACTTCCCCAAAGCCGCTTAGCATTGGCCCACTTTCGTATAGCCGACCGCACCCACCCAATCGAGTATTGCAATTTTGGGAAATTCTAATGTTTCTCGTTATCCTCATACTAAAAATGAATTGTAGAGGTTAACGGCTCCGATAACTCTCACGGGCACCTTATTTTTAGTATGAGGATAACGAGAAACATTAGAATTTCTGAAAAAATTACAAAACTCGATTTGGTGGGTGCGGTCGGCTATACGAAAGTGGGCCAATGCTAAGCGGCTTTGGGGAAGTTCCCAATTTTAGTATGAGGATAACGAGAAACATTAGAATTTCCCAAAATTGCAATACTCGATTGGGTGGGTGGTTGGCTATACGAAAGTGAGTCTAATGCTAAGCGGCTTTGGGGAATTCCCGATTTTAGTATGAAGATTACGGTTAATATTACGTATAAAGTTAGTTGTATTTATGGAAGAAAAGCGAGGGTTTGGGGGCGGCAGCCCCCATCCTCTAAGGTATTCGTCGAATCAAATCTTACATTACTTTAAAGCAAACACTAAAATCTTATTTGAAAATTTTGATAACAAAAGATAACAGCCGTTTAGGAAATTTTAATGATCTTTATATTAAAATCTCGTGAGAGTCATTAAAGTCGTTAGCTTTTACAATTTTAAGTAAAATTTGAATAATGCCGAAAAAAATATTACAAAAATAGTTTTGCAGCCCTTATTCTGAATAAAGTTTGAAATATCTGATGAAAAATTTCGCATAAAAACCTTTCGTTTGTTTCGAAAATTTTATTTATGACATAGAAGTTACTTATTTCAAGTTTATTCTTTAATCAAGTTGCGTTTTGAAAATGAGCGTTTTAAATCGAGCATTTTAAAATATCAAACAATTTTATAAGAATTACCATCAGGTAATTCTAAAATTGAAAAAATTAACGGAGTGCCAACTCGTTTTTTTATTGAGTTAACGTCCCGTGGCAACGAATTAATTTTTATAATTTCTTGGTTGACTCGGGCCTCTTAAAGAAAAATCCCAAGTGTGTTTCATGTGGTTCAACTATGAAGCTTATTAGAAATGATAAGCTAGAGTTGAACCGATGGAACTGTGGGAAACAGATAAGTGGAATAAGGTGCACTAAGAGAACAAGTATTCGTTATGATTCTTGGTTCTCAAATTCGAAGTTGCCCATAGATGAGATTATATTGTTGACATACGAAATTTTGCAACGAACGCCGGCGTAAAACCTTATCCACGAATATGGATATTCGTCTGCAACGAATACGGATTGGCATCAATATGTTAGGGAGGATCTAGTCGAGTACATGTTGACCCAAAACAAGCCAATTAGAGGACCGGGCATCACGGTAGAGATCGATGAAAGTAAATTTGGCAAACGGAAACACAATCGGGGCCACCACGTGGAAGGGCTATGGGTGTTAGGCGGAGTGGAACGTGAAACTGGACGATGTTTTATGAAGAAAGTGGAGAATCGAAATCGCGAGACATTGACGGCGATAATAAGGGGTACAAGGGTTTACTCATTTAAAAGTTAATCACAGTATTAGTTTTATAGATGAAGAAACCGCGCTCATACAAATACAATTGAGAGCACATGGAGATACGTGAAATGAATATTGCCTGAGTATAATCGTCAAACGGACATGGCGAATATTTTGGCTGAGTTTATGTTTAGAAAGATGGTTGCATCTGAAGATAGTAATGTGGTGAACAAATTTTTCGAAATTGTAGCTACGTTACATTTCAACAATGATGACACTTAGTTACATCCAAAATTCACAATGAGGATTAGGCCTAAATTTATTTGGGGAACCTCAAAAAAAAAGAGCATTGATGTCTACCTCTTGGGTAATGACGACAACGACTTAAAATTATACATATATATATATATATATAGATAGATATATATTAATATATATATTTATATATATATATATATATATATATATATATATATATATATATATATATATATATATATATATATATATAATATATATATATATATATATATATATATATATATATATATATATATATATGAATGATATCAATGTGTTTCCCACCCATGGCATCGATTCAGTGTGGGAAATTCCATGTTTCATTAAACGAAGTTGCAATCTCCTTCTATTTTATTCTGAGTTTGGAAATTGAAACATACACAAAATAATTGTTATGCTAATTTTTTTAATTTCTTATAACTTAAAGAGTTGAAGGAAGGGAAATTGAAAGTGAAGGCTCTTCACAACAAAAAATTGATGATGCTGCAGCTAACAAATCAAAAACATCAAGGTTTGGTTATAATAAAAAAATGATGAGCTGTCAGCGCAAATGATGACTACAGTGCATGATTTTTTTAAAACTCCTGGAAATCAATCTGAACCTTATCATCTGATAGGAAAAACTATTGCTATGATGTTAGAGAGGTCTAAAAAAAAGCATGGCTCTTACTGCTGTAAGATAAAATAAGACATACAATTTGAGAATGAAATGGATCATTTAGACACATCGGCTCGGCAAGTCAATGCTAAATTTTTATACATGGTGTATGTAAAATATTAGGTTCATTCGGAGAATTTTTCATGAAACAACTGGACATTCGTTCTATTCTCATGACACCACGGCATCCACTTATTTTTCACTATATTACTATGATGAATAGATTAAGTTGAAAACAAAAATTGATTTGATACTTACAATAAGTCGATTTTATATAAAATTCATTTCTTGGATTTCTCTCTTAATATTTCAAAGCACCCTAAACTTATATTGCTGCAAACTTAAATGTTTTTATCTGGACCTTATAAAATTTAATATGTAATGCTATGTACATAAAAATAACAATATGCCATTACTTAAATTTTAATTAAATATTGTAAGTAAATTTCACATATTCGTTATGATTAGTAGCTGTAGCACTATAACAAAACGAAGTTAATCGAAATCACTAATAATCTATGGCTTAGAGGCCGTAAACGTCCTTTACCGCGTCTCAACTAAGACCTTACGAACCATTTTAACGATTGGTACACATTTACACAATTACATGGTAGGTGCATCCGGTGCATGTTCATTTTTGGTCAACGGCGAGAATCGATTTCGAGACCGCGGCGTGATGAGAAACTCTCTTAACCATTAAGCAATCGAAATCAGTAGTATATAAATGTATTTACATATATGTTTATACATATATTTATATATATGTATATATATATATATATATATATATATATATATATATATATATATATATATATATATATATATTATATATATATATATATATATATATATTTATATATATATTTTTATATTTATATATATATATATTTATATATATATATATATATATATATATATATATATATATATATTTATATTTATATATTATATATATAATATATATATAATATATATATATATATATATATATATATATATATATATATATATATATATATATATATATATATATATATATATATATATATATAAGCAACAGCCGCTCTTTTATGAAGTCCACAACCAAAATCACTTCATCAACAATATCCCCTACCTGAAGACAGAATTGTATTTTACCGACATTTTACCTTAATTACCGATATTTTACCTTACACCGGTTGCTGTTTGAAACTTTAATCCTTCTATTGGATGAACTTCATCGTTTAATAAATAGCTTCTAACAATCTTCCGTATTGCTTCTGTATCTAGATTCAACAGACAGCCTCTTTCATTGATTTCTTCAGTTAACGTTTAGCCATCACCACCTCTTACCAATCGTGGAATGGTGATGGATATCATGCCAGATTTGGTTGTAGAAGTCAGCTTTCGTTCATTTTAAACCTCTGTGTTGATCATGTTATATGCAGCTTTGTTTGTTAAAGCACAAGCGATGGTTTCAGCAAATGTTGTTTTTGAAGCTACCACTTGTCTTGTTTCTACATGACGATTCATCCAGTAAATGCATCGATTTTAATTTTTTCTGTGCATTCGAAAGCCATATTGTAATGTGTGAGATGTTCCAACCGTTTTACGTCTGCAGCAAACTCCTGTAGTGTTTCTCCAATTCTTTGAGCTCAATATTTGAACTCCATCTTGTTTAGCTCTCGCTTGATCAGTACAATATATTCGTTCTAATGCCAGCATGATTTTATCATAGTCCTTGCGTACGGATTTTGATTCAATTTGTAACATATTTACAGTACCGCCTTTTATCGCCAGTCGCCACCAGCACAGCTGCTACCTTGTTTTCCTTGCACCAATTATTTCTTAATGCTGTCGTTTAAAATTGCAATTTCTGCATTTGTTGGCCCAATATCAAACCCAATATTGATCTTCCGACATAGCTTGTTCGACCCGCCTTGTACTTCAGCTTTACTGCCCGTTGTAGGAAAATCGTTCAGCTGGTTGTTCAATTCCGACAATTTCAACTCAAATAGTTTAATGTTCCTTTATTCTCAATCCCACCTATGCCACCAATTGTTTCGATTTCTTCTAAATTAGGGATCCCAACTAAATCGAAAACTAAAGTTCAATCACTGGATTGTAAAAGTTTATTTTTATCACAACAATTGTTCACCATTACTATTTCACTATAACTACAGGCTAAATTACTGGTTTTCTGTACCATTTCTACCTGTTTTGAAATTAATTCAGTATGTTGTATCTATAAGCACCTTAACATGAAAGCAGCGTTATCTATATTTGTAAGCTTCATCCACTCACCACCACTCCCTCTACCAGACTTAGTTACAAAGGGATTTAAAGTGTTCGTTGGCATAAACCAGGCTAACTTGTTTTAAATGGTGACCCGTGGATTGTGTTTCGTATATTAAATATTCCAATCACTTGTTAAATTGTATTAAAGTTATTGTTAATAATAATTTGGCACTGGAGGCATTCCTTCATAAAGAATAGATGTATAAGTACAAACATAAGATATAAACAGCAATAATAATTAAACTTAACTTGGACTGATTGCCCCCGGGCAGCAAGTAAATCAGCAGTGGGATAATTGAATTTTATTTCATTTTAAATCAACTCAATAAATTTGATTTTATTTGTTTAATTTACTTTAAGACCTTAAGATAAGTCGATTAATAAAAAACTATAACAATTTCGATTAATCACTTAAAACGAAATGACAATTGCAAGCAGAAAGTGTTTCGTAAGTATTCCAAAATAAATGAATGTCAATTCGATATCAGCATAAATTCAATGTTGCGACTTAACATACGGTTTAAGAGAAATGTTGTCAATCTCACCAATAACAAACAAATTGCAAATAATTTAAATAAAATTAAGAATTGGGTTGACATTGGCCGATAGTAGCCTGTATACAAGCAGCTCCACTGCACACACCACTCAAAGCATCGCAAAAGCTTATAATAAATTCTTTTGAATATAGTTTTATTATAAAGGAAAGCTAATTAAATTTAATTAGGATCTAATTAACCCAACTGGAAGCAATTTAAAACTATTTTCTAATAAAAAATAGTAGGCAAGCCGAAACAAGAACGATCCCATCATTCTCTCATGTCAATTAAACAAATTCATGTAATCTATGTAATCAACATAAAAATCTTAATATAAAAACATATAAATAATGTCTTATAATGTCTAATTGGTGTTTTAATTGTGATAAGATAACTACTTTGTGAGTTGTTGTTACGTCAACCCCAGGTGCTCGTACTGTAATCTTCATTAGTATGTAGCGGAATGGTATGTTGTATATATGTATGTATGTACATAAAGCGCGGTTTACGATAATGTAAAACAAAAAACCAAACCAAATCTACATAAGATGTACACAATAACAACTAATTCCAATTCAATATGTCGTTTCGATTCCACAAATTTGAAATACTTTACAAAAAAAAATAAAACGATCGTCCGACGACGAACATTATTTTCATTTTATTATATAACATCTTAAAGACCACCAATGTTGTTCGATTGAATGTAAATAGGATGTTATTGTTGATGTTTCTGGTTAAGCGATTTATAATTTATTTCAGTTGCCGCATATACACAGCGAGACACAAACAAAAAACCGCAAAATAGTTAAATAAATCTATCAGTCAAATTGTCGCGCGTGATAATTCAATTTGAATAAGACATTCGAGTTAAAAGCTTAACAGAGATCTCGATATTTGCGCGAAATTGGTTTTTTAATGCAATTAGACTCTGTGTTTGCATAAATTAAAATGTCGATTGATTTAATTTGTTTAGATCGAAAGCTCTGTCATTTATCGTATAATTTAATTAATTTATTAGATATTTTGACATGTGGATATGTAGTTAGTTTACCAAGGAGAATGGATGATAACTGTATCTACTTTGATAAATACGATCGTTTTGATTATTTCTGATTGTCACGTAATAGTTAACGTATGTCAATTAAAGTAGACCATAACCCATTATATAAAGTCCGTTAAATATTGTTTACAGTCAGTCCCAAAATTTTAAATATAATAGGTGGTCCATCTGGTGTTTTTTAATTTCAAAGACCGATTATTTTGAGTGCTGCCACACTTCATTCGTGTTATGCCAGAAAGTTAGTTTAATGCTACTACAAAATGATGACTTTTCTGTCCAAACTGTAAGATATTCAGTTGAAATGAAATTCCTATATAAGTTAATTTGTGAAGCGATGACAATCCGCAACATTTTTGCTTTGTTGATTGAGCTGTGGAACGCTTATCCCCAACAAGTGACTGTTTGGTGTTGAATTTAGACTGGCTGCATTGGATCTAGTTTTTGAAAATTTTTTAAGAAGACATGTCGCAGTAACTAAATGCCACGACATTTAGTATCGACACTCAACAGATACCGATTTCATATTATTACAAACTATGTCAACTTATCCCTTTTGAGCTAAATAAGATTATTCTAACATCCCATTCTCGGTCCTCCTAATGATACATTCAGCCCGGATAAGGGGTGTTATGATTTCTTTTAATTCACACGACCTATTAAGTACTGATGATAATTTTGTTAACATTTTATAGGTTATATTCGATTTCTTTCAAGAAGTCTCAGATATTTTAAAAGTTTTTCGTGTTGCCCGATTAATGTCAATTAGTTAGGATGTCAATTAGTTTCATGTTTTTGATAATTTTGTATTTTTGGCGTATTGTGCCGTATTTTAAAACTTTTCAATTATATGTTGATTGTCTTCTATTTCGTTGCATGTATCACAGATATGGTTGTCTTCGATTTTTATAGAAATAAATAAAATAATCTATGGCTTAGAGGCCTCAAACGTCCCTTAACCGCATCTCAAATGAGACCTTACGAACCATTTTTAACGATTGGTGCGCATTTTAGGTGGTAAGCCCAACGAATGTTTTTTTACACACAATCGCGTTTTTTATGACATCCGGTGCGTGTTAATTTTTTGGTCAGCGACGAGAATCGAACGCGAGATCGCGGTGTGGTGAGAAACTCTCTTAACCATTAAGCTACAACCGGCGACCTTCATATAGTGTTTAAATTTTTTGCTATTTCCATGACTCGTTCTTAGTCTGTTCATTTATCTTATGTAATGTGAAGTTAGCTGTGCATTGTAGAACCATGGTTTTTATTTGGCGTACAGTTTATCTGTTTGTAATATGTTCCCACTGTTGTGGTTCATGTGTTGTATTTCACTATTCATTCTTGTCTTATTGTGTCTTCAATCATGTGGTTTATGTCTTCACTTGGAATTGAACTATCTATGATTTCCTCTTCCCTTTTGGCTTTTTTGGCAAGTTGATCCGCTTTTTCGTTTCCTGGGATACCGGCGTGACCCGGGACCATTTGATAATTAATTCTATATTGTTTTTAATCGTTATATCTAGAATTTGTTTTTCGTTATGTTTGAATATTTTTGTCCTTTTTAACTTGTTGATGAACCTACAACATGCGCTCATTGAGTCTGAGAAAATTATAATTTTTGTTTCTCCCATTTTTATTGCTTTGTTAAGTACTTCTCTGATGGGTATGGTTCTAATGGTTTTGATGGTTGCTTTGTTTTGAAGTTTATTCATGATGTTCCATTAGGAAATCTATGTGAAAATCTTCCCCTGTTTTTTATTTGATTTGTTGCGTTTTTCTTTTTATTATCCTTATATATTTTGATATTTGTAGGTTATTATTTTGTTGTTTAATTGACTTATTTTTGTTGGGAATGAGCATTCGTTGTATAGATCGTCGAATTTTCGCAATATTTCGTTTTGTTTATTCTTCTCCCAAGAATAAAAAACAACGTCATTATTTTTGTTTATATGTTTTGCTATAAGTTTTAAAGAGAACATTTTTGGATGTGATCATATTTAATAGGTTTGTGGCTGCCATAATTTCTTTTTTACTGTCTTGTAATGTGCCAAGAGTGATAGTTTGTTGTTGAAGTTAACTCCTAAGATTTAACTTATTTGACAGAATGTTTTTGAATCCAGATGCTAGTATAGCTCCTCGAATATGATGTTATTGAATATTTTAGCAAATATGTTTAAGAAGCATATTGGTCTACAGCTCTCCGTTAGATTTTGGTCTTTATTAGCCTCTATAATTGGTATTATTTTTATTGTTTTCCTTTTCTATGGGAATTGTTGGGTTCTGTAGATATTATTGAGGTGTTGTGTTATTAGGTTTACTATGTTAGGATTTGTTTTATTTATTTTGTTTAGCATTTTATAAGACATTTTATTTTTTCCCGGTGCACTATTTTGTTTGTTCATTATTATGTTCACTATTGCATAATAACGTTAATCGTTTGTTTGAAGGTCAATTTCTCTAGTGGTAGGAATGTGTCTTCAGATGATTCTGGGAAGTTTTGATTCATGCATTTTTTCGCCATTTCATACTCAAGAAGAACCCTAGCTTTTCCTTTTATTTTTCAATTTATTTATTTTGTACCAAAGTGCTTTGGTGTTTAATGATGGAGTTATTTCACTCACAAATATTTCCCAGCTGTGTCGTTTGGCATTTTGATTTCTTCTTCCATATGGCTATGATCGCAGTGGTTCTTGAGCTGTGTATAGGTTTTTGTATCCACACTCGCTGAAGTTTGTCATTCCACCATGGTTTCGGCATATTTTTATTGTTGACTGTTATTCGTTTGTTGTTGTTTTTAATTATTTCATCTATTCTGGATTCTCTGAGTTATCCTCTATGCTAGTTATTTTATTAAGTACTTGGATTACTTTTTTCCATCTGGTGATTTCTTTACTATTGTATCTATTTCTGTTTATTTTTATTTATATAGAGAAGTGATCTGATCTGGTATTATCATATAGGCAGTCCCATGAGATCCTGTGTGCTATATCCTGTGTGTATAGTGTGATGTCTATAGCTGAAGTTGGGTGGTTTCTCAAATTGAATCTAATTGCTTTTTTGT
The DNA here is from genome assembly GCA_963932295.1 of Tipula lateralis. Classification (NCBI taxonomy): domain Eukaryota; kingdom Metazoa; phylum Arthropoda; class Insecta; order Diptera; family Tipulidae; genus Tipula; species Tipula lateralis. Next base: position 115,884,901 of record OZ010738.1, read on the forward strand.
TGTTTAGTATCTGTATTCTATGATTATGTTGATGATTAGTTCCGCTATGTATTTTTCCAATCTGTTTTCCAATCGGTTTCAATTCTCTGCCTAGCGGCTGATGTGTGCGTTTATATCTTCTGCTATTATTGTTGTGTTTTATTATTATTTTACGGAGTTCCTCTGGTTTTTTCGTGTGTATTCACGTGATGTGTTGTAGAATACTATGATAAATCGTTTTTTCTTTAGGTAGATTATTTGTATTGTATTTGTAATGTTTCAATGTGTATTAGATTTGTGTTGAGATTCCGTATTTTATTTCCTATGTTGTCTTTTATATGGAAATTCACACTACCGTAACCATCTTCTCTATTTTTTGTGATGAGTGTTAATATTTGGGATATTTTTTAATATCTTATAGTTGCTATCAGCCTCTCAATCTAATTAGCGACAGTAATATGGTTTAATGAATTCTACACATATAGATGTTAGTTGTGGCTGCTTCGTTGATCTGACCTCCTTCACATCATATCGATCTTCACCAGATACTTTTATTATTTCACCCAATAAATATTTGTATTTTGAATAAGGTGGTAATCAAATCATCCATTTTATATTTCAGTTATTTTACATTATCAACCAAGGCTCAGTAGTAAAACTGCGGCAGTTTGAGTGTAAAGAACCGGATTCGAATTTAGACAGGGACGGGAGATAAAAAGAATTTTGGTTATTCAACTATTTCTTCAGAAAAGAAACTATTATTTTACTGGTAACAATTAATACCAACACTATCAAAATATCATAGAGATTGATAAGCAAAAATATATTTGCAATAAAAATATATTTTATGTTTTTTTTGTTCAAATGTTGCTTGACCTACTAAGCGAAATGCGCAGAAGCTCCATATTGCTGATAGTATACGTATGCCTTCTTATATTTAATGTAACATCCTCTAGTCCGTGTAATTCATTTAGTAAAAAAATTAAGTAATTCTCATTTAGTAACCTAAATAATTTAGTTTTAACGAGAACACGTTACTCTCCAAGAAACTCGATGGCTAAGAATTAAACTAAGAGTCACAAGGTTTTCTAAGTAGCTGAAAAATGATAGTGTAAGCTTTGTTTGTGTAATCATCCGATTTGGTTAATGTGATCTCAGACCTCACGATCTCAAAATGGCAATGATATTCATTCTAAACTGAGGCATCCATTGGAAGCATCAAAGGTTAATGTCTAACCAAAATCTACATTTTATAAAATGACAGTATAACACAATCACAATGATGAATCAATGTTGAGAACAATATAGCGAGAACTTTAGAAATGAATTATGATGTTCGTAAAGAAATGCTCTGTCTCGATACTTTTTAATCTCATAGCGGAGGATTACATCTTTCGTAAACGTGAAATTGAATTATTACTATAAGGCAATATATATTATTCTTCCAATAGGAAGGCTGTCATTGGCCTCAAAATTAACGAATTCTAAATCAAATATCTATAGTCTCTAAACTTAAAGGCCAAGACAATCGATTCCGTAGTGATAACCGCAAGTTTTAAATAGCGGTGAGATTAAAGTATTTTGCATCACTCATTACTCACGATAATAGTGTGGGAGAAAATATAAAGTTTCAATTTACCACAGGCAATCGTTAACGTTTGTGGCGTTTGTGGCAATTTAATCCCAATTCATGATATTTTTGAAAGGTCGAAAGACGGCCAATTCGCGCACTCGATTACATTCTGATGCTGCATATGTTAGGTACATGTGTCGCAAATATGTCAAGTCCACCGAGTTGCAAATTTATTTCTTTGCTATATTTCATGTGATCAAACAACGAACTGTATTGTTGACCCAGATTATCGTGTAAATACTTTGTATACCTTATACCACTTGAGATATTTTGTACGAAATACACTTATCCACCTTTCATAAATAAACTTCAAAATATGTAATATGATCGTAATAACAATAATTAATTTTGAAAGTAAAAACTGAAATTAATTTTTTTTTGTGAAATCCAAACAAATCGATTCCAATTATTTAATTTTTTTTTTGTTTTGTAAATTAAAATTAAATTAGAAAAAAACACTATCATTATATTATTACACCGCAAACAGTTTTATTTATTTCGATGAATTTCGTCTGAATGTACATATTACACAGTTCACAATTTGTATTAATACTTGAACAAACCAATCAAATTAGATCAAAACTATTTAAAGATTGGTACTCTGTCTCTGGTAGCATTATAAGCAGTTTCAGCAGCGGAGGGAGAGAAAATATGTGTATTTTCTTAATTGTAAGGTAACACAAAATTGCCAAAGAAATTACAATAATTTGTTGCTGTGTTTTGTGATCGAAATTACAGGCAAGTGGCGGAGCGAACAAAACAAAAAGGTATTTTGTTGTATAAAATCGGTGGTGGAATATAATTGCAATTTGTTTCACCTGAGGTGATATGTGTGAAGATAAGAGTGGGAGGTGGAGAACGAAAAAAAGTATAGGCCAACGAAGAAAAAAAAACAATCATCTGTCGTATATGTACAGTGAGGCACAGTATTAGTAGTCCAGAGCAGAAAAACTCTATTCCGATAATACAATTACATAGGAAATATCTTATCGAGCTTCAGGAATTAGAATATTGATAATTAACCTACACTTTCGAAAATCATTCACAACCAAACACATGATGTTTATTTAAGAATTCTTTTTGATTAGTTCGTATATCATTTCAGTCTCTTCTTCAATAAAAGGTTTCGTCAAAGGAGCGGTACAATTTATACTTCTTTAATGAGGAAGTAGAACTTTAAGATTCATAAATTCAAAGCTATCTCTTCAACCAAACATTGAGGGCATATTGAATCTTTCATTAACTTTAATCCGTAAGTAAAATTAATACATCATTTCAACAAATAGTGAAGTTCATGATACGATTACCGTTATTTATTCATTTTCTATTTATTCATCTTAAGCTTGAAACAACATTCAAGTATCTCTGTTGGAGTTTAGTTTTGGAGAGAGATGCTGAGTTTGACATTCGATATGTTATGACATTATCACAGTGACTCATTTTCCCGCTTGATGTCATTAAACTACTACTGTGTCATACTACAACTGTTGAGAGCGTAGCGAACTATCACCTTTCACCACTAATCCTTCCATCTTTTATGTTTATAGGGGCAGTCTCCTGAGTGATGTTTGATATCATTCTCATTGCCTTGCTATAAATAATGGTAAATGTGAATAATGGCATAAAAGTGTAAAGTCTATCGCTTTATAGGTACTATGGAGAGGCACCTTTAGGTAATTGTTCGCCTTTTATTTTTAAAGGTGATATCTTGCTAATTGGTCGCTCTATATTGAAATTAGCGGCAGTTTAAAGTTTTAGCTAAAGAAACTATCTCGTTGGCGATTGTAATCATCTCGGAATAAATCGTGACCCTTTCTTCCAAGTTTTTTTTTTGACAATATTTGTGACATGAGTTTATTTTGAGAGAGAAGGAATGCCTTTTCAGGTGCATTCTCCATAAGGAAACGTTCGAGGCGTTAAAATTTTCAATGACTTCGGAACCTCTGTTAATGAACAGAGTGGACAAATAAAAAAAATCAATTTTGTTTCGTAAAAACTAATTATAGTTGCTACATGTGAAATACCTACAGTTGTGATGAAACGTTGATCAATGCCGAGTTGATTGAAACTGTTAAAGGAAGTTATTTTATTGTCGGTTCGGTATTTAGTTATAATAGTTTTGTTTTTCTTCGTAAAAGGTTAGACGACGAGAATAGGTGTAACGTATCCACAAATATGTATACGTCAGAAACCAAACAGGAAGGTCCATCTAGTGAAACAAACTTTTTTCTTTTATTTTTTTGGTTTATATATAACCTGTTTACAAATGATTGTTTTCTTATCTAGACTAGTATTCAATAATCACATTTAACTTAATTCTGAATAAAATTAAGAAGAACTCATTTTATAACATATAAACTTATAATTTTGCTTAAACGAGGTTCGGTAAACTAAGAATATAGAATATAATAATTAAACATAGAATCAAAGAATTTTATGATACTATTGATATAAAATGTGAGACCTCATGGTATTCTGAAACATTGTACCTCAAGGGATGATAAATAAAAGATAAATCGACTGAACGAGTCGACAAACAATTACGATAGTTTGCAAACTTCAATCCCAATACTCAAACATCAATCAACAGCTAATCAACCCACCGAGAACATTGTTTTTCCAACCTACGATAGGAATGGAACCTTCAAATACTTTATCATATTTTAAAAAAGTTGGCTACATAAATGAATATTTAGATTTAACTAAAATAATTGTATTCATTTTGATATTGATATCGACATAATTGCTTTGAAATACACGCACAAACTTTATCTAGAGAAACTGCTAGAAAATATACCATGGGAACTTCCATTGTATTTGAACAGTTCTTAATCCAGTGACAAAAGGAGTCAAATTTATATAAAACTTTTAAATAAATTTAAATATGCAGCACTTTTCAACTTATAAAGAAACAGATGTATCGATGATTGATAACAACAAAAGTATAATTTTTCAAATCCAGCAAGAGTATCAGGAGGTTCACCTCGAAAAAAATCATCTAGAAATGGAGAAACAATAATTGAGTTGTGCTGCGACGCCAGTTAGTGCACACACCTTCACGACCTTCTTGGCATAGCAGCGATTGAGTTGGTTCTCGAGGGTCTTAAACGTGAATGTTTTGCCAACTCCTGCGCCACCAGTGAGGAAGTACTTGTCGCGTTGGTCACTTCCAGTCATTTGTTCCAGTGCGCTGCGCGTGAGGACATTGTAGAACTCTCGCTGTTTCATGTTCATGGCTGCCTTTGCAGACTCGAACTGGTCGTCAGTCATGCCAGGAATGTCAATTTCCTCTTCGTACTCAAAGTCGACATTGGCATCTTCTGGCTGATCGAAGAGGTGGAACGCATGAGCCTGATTAAATGCGTGTTCCAGCTGTTTGTCGCGCTCACGGTAGGTCTCCATGTGCTTGCTGCGCTGTTTCAGTTCACCTTCGCATGCCAAGAACGCATCCTTCGAGTGCTCAAACTCTCCCAGCAGCTCACTTTCCTTGTAGAAGGGCTTGTACTGGAGAAGGAGACTGTAGAAAAAGTTCTCCGGATCGTTTTGCATGATAAAGTGCGGGACACGAACGACCGCAGGAATTTTCCTGATCAGCGTCTTGCTTTTATTTGGGTCTGTCAGAGTGATCAGCCTGTTTCTGACTCTGTTCGCATTTTGGCCCTCGTCGTCTGCATCGTATGCATCTTCATCGACATTCTCGTCAATTTCGTTGCTCTTCTTCGCATAGTGTGGCTCGAACTTTATTGCGAACTCGAGAAGTGTCATGTTCTCAAAGTCAAAGTCCTTGTGCGTGCGTGGGCGGTACCCGTAGCGTTCAATCATGTTCATGCAGAATCCTGCAGCCTGATCGCCATCGAATTTGAGCAAGACTCATTTTCGTGAGCTGTCCCTGAGTTGCAGGTGACAGAGACGGAACGCACATTCGGACGCTGAGATTTGCCGTTCCTTCATAATTCGCATCATTGCCTTGAACAGCTTTCGTGAGGTATCGGTCGGCTCTCGCATGATATCACGTACTGCCCTTGCGACGCTATCATTCAGGTTCGTCGGCTCGGACTTTGAGATATATTTCGCAATGTAGTGGGCGATTCCCTCATTCGACCCACATGGCTGAATGTCCATATTTCCGTCCCATATCTCGAGGATCGTTTGGCAGTAGTTATTGATCCACTTGTCGCTACTCTTTCGCTCCAGCATGCATATTCGTCCGCCACTTCGAATGAACTCGTTGGAAGATGGCGATATGATGCGAGTCTTCTGGCACGCTTGTCGAGGGAATGCGAAGCGGCAAAGTCCAGTGTCGCTGTTCTTGTAGCATGTGTGCGTGTGCCTGTGTGTCTGATTGCGCTTCACCAGATCGTACAGTTCGGGATCGTTACTGAAGTCAGGCAGTCGGCATGACATGACTCGATCAATGAAGTCGATGCCCTCTGGTGTCTCGAATGAAGGCGTGTTTTCGATCCAGACTACCATGGGCAAGTGTGGGCTTCCGCGGTTTTGAAACTCGATGCGCCACCAGTAGTCTTTGAGCTTGCCACCTAGCACATTGTCGTTCTTCTTCAGGAACGTCATGAACGCTGCAACTTTTTTCATGAAGTGACGACTGAGTGCCACTGGATGCTTCTCAATCAGTTTCTGAATCTCGTCAACTGCAAGCGACTTTGGATTGACGTTTCCTCGACCATCGGCTTTGAGCAGAGCCAGTGTAGTGTCGTTCCAGTGGAGGTCGTTGCAGCTTAGCGTTATGAAGAACGTTGGAGCTCCGAGATTGCGGATCATTGCAATCAGTTCGCAGTGTGCTGTCTGCCAGTAGGCTGCAGTGCCTCGTATGTTGCCATGAGTTCGAATCTCGATACAAAAGATAAGCGCAGTGATTTCGACCTTTTTTGGAGCCAATCGTGCGAGTTCTCGTTAGTTTTAGGTGTTTAATCAGTTTCGTGTACAGTTTGTGTCAGAAGGCGGCGAATTCGGCCAGTTTTCCACCTCAACATGTTCTCTCTGAAATTCCGTCACAAAATCTTGAAATCGTAGTAGTCGAGTGTTTCGGAAATTTCTTCACCTGAAAATTGATTTGTCAGTAATGGCGACTCGTAGTAGCTCTAAAGTGCTAGAAACGGTCTTAGATTGCATTGTCATCGGGTTCTTAGCTACTCTCAAAGTTTCAACCCGATAGCTTGTCAGGAAGTGGTCGAAAATCGAGTTGCATGATTTGCACCGAACAGACAGACAGACTAACTGCTACCAAAGCGAGCTAATAAAAACGTGTTAAAATAGTTATCTTTGAGCAAAATATTCGACAAGCATGCCAATTATTTATGAAAAAATAAATTAATTAAGCAACAATTGTGCTCATTACAATTTAGTTAACTATATTTATTTCATTTTACGTCATTGGCGGCTAATTTTATTTTTTAGTATAGTGCTGTCATTTATTAGGAATTTTGACGTAAGTACAATTTATTCAAAATTATGTTATATTCTTATAAGTGAATAAGTTGAATTAATTAAAACACGAAATTACAATCAAAATCAAATAATCGCGCAAAATCACAATTTATTTTGTATATAGAAATAAAAATTTGGTCACAACATTCTCAGCGCAAATCGAAATTCAATTAAATAAAAAAATTTTGAACAATAATCTATAAGTTCCTAACTTCACAGCATTAATACAAATAACTAGGGTAAAAATTTCCGTCCTCGCGAATGCACCTTAAGGCCATAATAAAAAAAACTATGGAAATTTTACCAAAATTTTACCTAGCAATCATTAAGATGGTACCGAAAAACTGCCCTTGCTTATCTACAATAGTAAAAGTTCCAAACCACGGCTTTTTAAAAATATAAAAATTCTTCCAGTACTATATAAAAACAATCGCAAATCGAGGATGACTCACGTCGTCACGGAGGAATTTTTACTTTCAATGGACAAACAATTTTGAAAGGTAGTAAGAATATAACTATTTGTGGACGACATCTGCTGATCACACCTATTAATTCCCCATCTACGTGTAATTAAATTAGCCTTTTCCCACTAAATACACCAGCTGTAGCACAACCAATCAAGCAAAGCATAATTAAAATTTTAAAATGGTTCTATCGCGAATTTATCGTAAAAAATTATTTGTTGGATGAACTCCCTTTTCTCAAAAAGGGTCGGGATAAGGTCAAGCCAGAATCAATAAACAACTGATTTTGTAAGGTGGAGTTTTTTTGGGCACTTCCAATCAACAAATTGACAGTATCAGTAATGCTGATTTTGATTTATTGTGCAGTTATTCACAATTAGAATTTTTTTGGAGACATCACGCTGGACGAAGTCTTAAGTGTAGATGATAATATCGTTATATTCGAAGAAATTAATGATAGTGACATTTAAACCAAGTTCGTAATAATGTTCCTTATTTGAAAGAAAATTCGTCGGACGTAGAGGAATACAAATCGTCTAAAAATAATTAAGTTGGCTCTGAGTATTGGTGATAGAACCGAAAAAAATTTACATTTGATTGAAAACATGTTAGATGCATTATCGTAGTTTTCTTCTCTAAAATCAATGTCGTTTAAACATTTCATTTTATTCCCGTCTGACGACGTTCATTTTCATAACTCTTTTTGTTCTTTTCGAATTTTCTCGAATGCCGTTTGAATTTTGCAAAGCTAAGCAAATGTTCCAGTGATTTATTAACGAACTTCTAATGGTATATTATCTTCGCCATAGAGAATTAATGTCATTACGGAATTCCCAGTTCCCACAACAATCAGACGCATTGAGTAATTCATTGACATGGTAAACATCTTACATTGATTTTAAGAGTGGATTGGCAAACATAACACTGTTATCCCGTTCGCTGAAAGACACAAAATTCACCACGTCGAGGTTACCAATGTTAAGCGTGACGCAAGAAATTAGAATTGTTATTTCTATTTATATATGCTAGGCCGGTTTCGATCTTATTATGTCGTCATTTATGGCCAATTCACGTATGCGATCAAAAATTGATCACAATATGAAGTTAGTAACAAAAGATATCGCTCTAAATATTAAGCAATTTTACTTGAAGTTTCAAATGTCATTTTCGACCATTTAAATTTGTGTGTTGAGTTTGGCTGTGGTGGATAATTTAAATGACTTTCGATACATTTTTTTGTTATATCCAAAAGTAGTTTCTTAACTACCTTTGTCAAGACAAATCTCTATAAATATTTTATCGCGCGACTTGAATATTGTATAAGCTTACAGCCCATATCACCTAACATCAGGTCACCGAACATTAATCATCTTGATGTCAACCATTAACGGAAATGGTTTATTAGCACCTGTCCAAAAATTAAACTACTACGAGACGTCCAAAAATTAAACTTTCAGAAGTTTTTGAATTATTATGACCGCAAAAAAACATTAGGTTTACGCGTTTATAAAACGTTTTTAGATATACTTCATACCTTCGAGATCGCTGGCGCATTTGAGCACATGTTACACCAAAATTGGGTATGAGATGACTGATTTATAAATTACTATCGTTTTTCTTATGTTGCCAAAAAGGCAAAATTAATTTGCTTCCTCTTGGTCAGAATAAATTATTTAAAAATCTAAGCAATGGGCTTAGTTCTAATGATGTTGTTCTAAAAATTGCAAAAAGATCACGATATTTCTCAGTTCAAATAGTTACTGTACGGTATCGAAAACCGCTCTAGCGTAAAATCTGACTATTTATACCAGGCAAATTCCAAATTGCAAAACTTGTTATTAGTATTGAGGATTTCTGAATGCATTGACAACTACTTTTTCTAAATATCATATGAATAATCATATTGTTAATTTGGAAATGAAAGAACTGATAGTACAGCCAGGACTAAAAATTAAGAGGACATCACTGGAATACCTATAGAAAACTCTGATGGGACCATTATCACCTTTAACAGACACGAATATATACTAATTATGATTGATTGTCTCTATTCATAAAAATAATTCTTATTCTTAAGAATCTTTGATTTTAAGCGAATGAAAACACTAATGCAATAAAAAATGTATTGATCACAGTTTTAAAAAGTGCGTAAGTAGGTATTTGGTAATCACAATAGCTCGTCTTTGTACCAGTAATTAGTCTTACCGTACTATACATATATACCAGGAGGTATAACTCGACAAAGAGTCATCTCATTATCAACACGCCAAAACTCGCCGAATACGATAATGTTTCTATGTTGAATAACATGAATTTAATAGTTGAGTGACAATGAAGTTAAGACTATTTCAAATGATTTACAATTTAGATGAAGAGAATGTACCATATGCTTATGTACCCTATAAACTCACAAGCAAAAATGTTACTAACATAAATTATACAACATTGGGCAGGTATATTCAAGAAAGTATTTCTCTGAATGCATTTATTGAAATCCAACATCAAATAATTACTACAAGGCATTGAACTGGCTCCAAAAACGACTGAAGTTCTTAATGTGCTGTTTCAATATGCTGAAATCCGACCCAAACAACGTTTAAAAGCTCTTGCAGTTAGATCCATCTTCATTTAATTACTATGCTTCTAGTATGGTGATATAGAGTATAATTACTGTACGGCTATTCATATCTACAGAAAAAGTAATTTCAGAAAAATAACACCTATAGATTAGTTAAAAAAAAGCTTAGTTGAAACCATTATCAAAATCGATGTAAATAGCACCGAGCTATAGTTTAAAGTATACTAAATTGATTGATTAATGACACGCAAAGAAAAAACAGAATGACAAATGTCAGAAAATAGCAAAATTTTATATAATGAGCGTAATTATTGCTCATAATATTTCCTTTTTTTTCATTATGTTGGATGTTTGCAATCAAAATTTTCTCAAAGTTAAAATAAATTCATCACAGGCGGGGAAATTTGCATATGTTTCCAATGATTTGATTGGTTTGATTCGTGAATCATTTTTTGATCGCGTACGTGTGCGCACCATTAATGATCGAATCTATCTTATCAGGTATTTGCGTACAAATGACGAATCATTGAACATATAATATATCCAAATATATCGCATCCAGATTATTGACAACTTACAGACGTACATCGAACAAAGTTTGATCAAATTATATGTTTGCAACTGGTGGTGTGGAAAGTATCACACTAATCTTCACTTTTATAGTTAATGTATCGGCACTTAAGTTTGAAATTATTCCTTGTGCAATACGTTTGATTTTAGTGGTGTAGTAATGAACCTCTCAATATGAAACCGATTATAATTGCAGCTTGATGCTTTTGTCGGCTATATACTATATTAACTATCTCGCTCAAAGTTGATTGATTTGCTTAATAGCTACATATTCATCACAATATGATCCAGGGTGGTCATTTTGTGGTGCTTTAACACATTTCGTGATAAAAATTATGATATAATGAAATTGTCGTAGCTTACTGCACGTTAATCATGAATGAACCACTTCAAGTCGTTTATTGAAACAAGTCAAAAAGACGACAATATATTCCATCTCGCTTATACTTGTCAACATTTTATACTGTTAGTCATATGTCATGTTAAAATGGTTTCCAATATCATTAAATAAGTTGACTTACCCTATTGAAAAAAATGTATCACTACTGAAAAGGTATATAAAAAATGATACAATTAATTTCGAGGTTATGCGAAACGCCCATTTATCACTCTAAAATATTCATTCCTCCGTAAAATTCATTATTTCCCCTTTTTAATTTATTGCACAGGGTTGTGTTTGTAGACTTATTTTATTTTTCCTATATCACGAAAAAACTCTCCAACCGTCATATAAAAGTATGATAAAGCACCACAAAATGACCACTCAGATCTAATTTCCCATAGACGAATTTATTTCATCAATAAAAACTTTTTGCTTTGTACAAATAGTTTTGACCATCACTGTACAATGTAGATACAATGTATGTAGATTTTATATTAATACTGTTTGCCTCTGTATCTCACTCTCAGCACACGAATGTTTTGTTGTTTTATTTGTACCTGTTGGAACAATATAATTTTTCTTATTTTAGAAAGACTAAAATTATAAAGTTTATTTTTTGCTGTACAGCATCTTTACGTTGATTATTATTATGATTGTATGGGTTTAAACTTAAACAATAGTTATAAATTATATAGTTTTTACGTTAATAAATCATTGCAGTGAATAAATAAAATTTATAAAAGTTTTGAAACTGTGCTACTTTAACAATTCCAATAAACTTATGTATTATCTATTCTCACACAACCTTAAGATGTTTATGACCAATTAATCATTCTAATCTTATAATAAAATAATATATTTGTTATTTGTCACTTAAGGCACAAACAAAAATATAGTTTTTTTCAACAAAAGCTTAATTGAAATATTACAGGTAATTTACTTGTTTCGAAGCCTGTTTCCGTTATTCCCTATCTCATTTAATCCACCTACACCTCAGTGTTAAGGTTTTAGTTTAGGTTCACGTTATTGAAAAATACTTGTTTTTGTTGTTGTGGATAAATTACCATTAATTTATCTTCATGCATTCATAAAATGTCTTTAAGATGGTGTTAATCTTTTAAAGATGAGTTGCTTACCAAATCGGTATTATTAATCCGTTTCTTGATTTGCAAACACGTAGTTGTTCAAAATTGTCTTCTAGAAGACAATTTTGAACATAAAATATTATTTCGAATTTAATCGGTTTCGTCCACGAGATAGTTCTTCATAGGGTTATAAACCACCGAAAGATGTCAGATCATTTTCTAAATCACAGTCATCGTAGCCGGTCACTTTTTCTTTCTTGTACCGAACGGTAGCTCTACTTCGCTAGATTGCTTTGTGATTCATTTATTATCAGCACGTACAAAGTAACCTAGCCAGCGTACTCAGCAGAATATTTCATTTAATGTATGGTCTAAGAAATTTACATTTAATTCAAAAGAAAGAAGAAATCAAATTTATAGATTCGAAGATTGTCTCGCAAATCTTATATTGTGAATGATGCATTCAACTCCAAGATTGCTACAAGATTATCAAATTTGTTCGTGATTTTTAAAGTGACACTTAAAGTGGCACTGTGATGTTTATTCTATTGAACCTAATGAGGTTCTTTTGCAAGGTTAGCGGTATCCGATATTTTACTGTTAATATTCTATACAGTTAAAGGTTTCTGTCGCCAGTTGTAGTTAATAGTTAAGAGAGTTTCTCATCACGTTGACCAAAAATTAACATGTGCAACCGGATGATATAAAAACGCGTTTGTGTGTAAAAACATTCGTTGGGTTGACCACCTACAATGTGCACCAATCGTTAAAATTGGTTCATAAGGTATCATTTTTGAGACGCAGTAAGGGCCGTTTACGGCCCTTAAGCCATAGATTATTTTTTATTTGTAACGGTGTCTGTGAATGTGAGTCATCCGCGCTTACTGTGGATGGGCTCTCTAAATACCAGATTTCATGTAAATCTGATAACTGTGGATGGTCTCTCTAAATACCAGATTTCGTGTAAACAAATATGTTTGTAACATCCACAACTTCAAGGTCAGTGCTCATTGAAACCCTCAAATAAAAACATGCGAGCTTTAAATGAGTATAGAACCAACTGAACAAATATTTACAGTTTAATAGAACACATAAGATATAATTATTGTTCCTGAAGCAATAAGAAATATAAGTTTTGTATTTTCCGGACCATGTGGCACACCATTTTACTCTGAACGTTCGAGATAAACAAGATCCGTGGAATATCCCACGGAACTAAATAAGGGACTTTCGTTTATTTTAGCAACCATGAAAATGAAACGGAGTCTTCCGTAAATTTTAACAATCATGAAAATGAATCGGTAATCGCCACGTAAGTATAAATACTGAAGAACGGAAATAACGGTAAGAAAACAGAAGCCGAGTAGCAGAAAGACAATTTGGTCAGAAAATAAGAAGAGCAATTGAATATGATCATATTCATAAACATGAATATGATCCGAAACTTGAAATGCTATAAAAAATTGTATAATCAGATTATCCAACAGATATTCGGGTTGTACGAAAATGAATAATTTTGAAACAAAGTAATGGGTTTCTGCAAGCGTGAATGGTAATTTCACAGGATCAACTCACTTCAAATTTATAAAGAGACACGGGCTATTATGCGTAAATCAGTATAACCAAAACAATCCGGATTGGTTATGAAGCCAAAATGATAGAATTTCATAAATTTAAAATAGCCAGAAGTGAAATTCGTACTAAATTTTAACTTTGATTCAAATGGTACTGTAGATTCAAAAGGCAACAGTATAGGAACCAAGCGCACATTTTAGTGAAAAAAAAATCCGATATAATTTCTTACAATTGCTAGGAAATCGTACGTTCAACTTTCAATATTTTTTTTCCATACCAGACGTATGATCAACTTTGATCCATTTGCTTATGTTTACAAAGAAGCTTGACATTTTGTAATAACATTTCATTCGAGTTCAACTTTTGTTCAAGTGTATGAATAAATAAATTGCATTGTTAAATTTAATTCAATATTTATACAATAAATTTATTTAAGTGCATTCGTATATATTTTCAGCAAGTGAAAAGACAAGCGGCTCGCCGATTGGTATTTTATACCATGAAATGCAATGCCCTTTCGCTATACCTGAAAATCGGTTAGTTGTACCTTCTGCCGATAAACATCGCAATGGAGTTTTTATCGAGGAAATTCGAAAGGTGGGCCAAATAATCGTTGCAAACAAAAAATGCCCCTTTTTTTAGAGGTAAGCATAATTAATTTAAAGTTTCTGGAAACATACAGGTACCATAATTATTTAGAATAAAATTACAAGGACATTTTCAATTCAACCATGTTATGTTATACAAGTTTCGAATAGTTTTACGTACTGGACAATTAATCGAAAATCGTATTATTATTATTATTATTTTTTTTTTTTTCCGGTTTTTACAGGTCATTGTTGGCCCGTACCGTGTCAACAATCTGGTTCCAACAGTTTCGATCACGAGCCAGCTCTTCATACTGTTGTAAGCAGTTGGAAGATGCCAGATCGCTCTCTACGCCGTGGAGCCATCGTCGCCGACAGCGACCTCTTCGCCTACCGAAAGGCGGTTCTCCCTTCAAAGATCGCTGTATAATTCGTTTCGGATCAGCACGCAGAACGTGAACGAGCCAGCGTATTCGCTGCCCTTTGATTTCATGTACGATATCAGGAATTTGCATTAAATTCCTGATCTCGTGATTGAAAAGAACTCGGTATGTGCCATCAACGTCGCGTTTTGGGCCATATATCACACGCATGATTCTTCTCTCGAATGTTAGAAGCCATCTTTCGTACTCATCCGTCAAGGTCCAACTCTCACATCCATACGTGACAACGGGTCTGATCAACACTCTGTACAGCTTCAGCTTATCCGTATTTGCAAGATATTTTGATTTCAGCAGTGGACGTAGAGGGTACAAAGCCCGATTGCCAGCGGCAAGGCGAACCTTGATATCCTCTCCCACACTATTATCGTGAGTAATGAGAGATCCAAGATACTTGAATCTCATCACTCCTTCAAACGTGTGGTTTCCACTACTGAAATCACTTGCGTCTTGGTCTCGAAAACCAGAGATCAGATATTTGGTTTTGGACTCATTGATTTTGAGACCAACGGAAGCTGAAACTGTTCCAGTGGATCAAGTATCTCTTTCACTCCGTTTAATCCAATCACACAGATATCATCTGCATACGCAAGAAGTTGATTGGATTGTCGGAATAAGATGTTGTCCTGAGGTGTTGCACTTTTACGAAGGATGTATTCCAACGTGAGATTAAAAAGTATCGGGGACAGCGCATCTCCTTGTCGAACACCAGAAGTAATTGCAAAAATTCTCGATAGCCTGTTCTCAACTTTGACACAGCATTGTGACTGCGTTACTGTCATTTTACACAGATGTATATATTTTTTCGGTATTCCTAAATATTCTAGCGCATACCATAGTCTCTCTCGATTGATCGAGTCATAGGCTTGCTTGAAATCTAGGAATATCTGGTGTACATCGCGAGATGTTTCGTAGTACTTGGAAAGAATCATCCGCAGCGAAAAAACTTGATCAGTGACTGACCGATTTGGACGGAATCCTCCTTGGTAGTCACCGACAATTTCCTCCACTAAAGGAGTAATTCTTCCCAAGATTATGTAAGACAGTAACTTATATGCTGTGCAAAGGAGAGCTATACCGCGATAATTCTCGCATTTCATGCGATCACCCTTTTTGAATATTGGGCATAACGCGGCCACTTTCCATTCGTCAGGCATAACTTCATTTCGCCATACCAATCGAATAAGGTCGAAAAGACAGTTCCACAAAGTTAGCCCTCCGAATATCAAGAGCTCTGAATTAATGCAATCAACCCCTGGTGAACGATTTTTCTTTAATCTCTGCATGGCCATTGTGAATTCCTCATAGGATGGATCCTCAATGAACATCTCCGCGGTCTGTATTTGAGGGTATTCAAACACAGCTTGTGATACATGTGGAACATTAAGTAGATCAGAAAAATGTTCACGCCATGTATCGAGTACCGCATCGACGTTAACACAGAGGTTTCCATCCTGGTCCCGAATGGCAGTTGACCGAGATCTTAAGGTATGGTGCAATTCGGTGATTCCTTTAAAGAAACCACGCGAATTATGCTCATTGCTGAGTTGTTGTACTCTTAAGACCTTGGCCTTCCACCATTCGCGCTTCTTCTGTCTACTAATTCGTTTAGCTGTCCTCCTAGCAAGAACTGCCTTGTTTTTCCTTGCAATTGTAAACCGAGTCTGCGCTTCATTGTGGGCTATATTGCGTTGCTCAACAGCAAGACGACACTCCTCATCAAACCAATCATTTGGGCTTAGTTTTCACTATACCGAGAGTGTGCTGGGCGGCATCGACAACCGAGGTTTTCAATACTTCCCAGACACTGTTCACATCATCAGATTGGTAATTGGATCGTAAAATGCTATTGCTGACAAGATCTTGGTATTTTCGTTGCGTTTCTTCATTTATCAGACCTTCACAGGAGAATCGCGTTTTATATTCTCCTGTCCTCCTTGACTTGTACGAAAATTTCCATCGTAGCTTTGCAGCAACCATAAAATGGTCACTGCCTACGAATTTGGTTGACGACCGATACGATCTCACGTCTTGAACAACCCGAGCCCGGTCTTTTGAAATCAACACATGGTCAATTTGGCTTCGGGATGTTTTACGTGGATGTGTCCATGTTTCCAAATGGATGTTTTTATGGGGAAAGAATGTACTTGCCACTTTGAGATCATGAGCGATCGCAAAGTACATCATTCTTTCCCCATTTTCGGTCGCAGTTTCGTGTCGGGAGTACGGACCTATGTTATTACATAAGTCGGTCTGATTTCTGCCAGCTCTTGCCCTTAAAGTCACCAATCACCAATCTGATATCGTGCTCAGGTATAGAGCCCATCAGATTATCCAAATTATTGTAAAATGAGTCTTTATCTTGGGGTTGGCTTACATCAGTAGGCGCATGTACACAAACAATTGACAGGTTGGCTAATTTCATGTGCAAGCGAAGCTTACACATTCGATTATCGACTGCCTGGAAGTCCAAGACAGCCTTTTTTACCTGCGGCCTAATGAGAAAGCCAACTCCAAGATTTCCGAGGTCATCTCCACTGTGTAGCAACGTATAGCCTTGGGACACATGGACTCCACTTTTAGGCCATCGAGTTTCTTGGAGCGCTACGAGTTCCAGCCGATACTTCTTCATGCATGTGATAAGGCCGTCCAACGCGCCAGGTTTTCTTAGTGACTGCACGTTCCACGTGCTGATCCTCATTCTCGTATCCGGGTACTTAAGCGGGGGGTCATTGTGATTTAGGCGGTATCCGATTTTTTTTTGGTTTTGTTGACATTTTTAACTGTAATTGGTTTTTACGGATGCGGGTCGTCAGCCCAGCGATCCAACCAGATTTAGTCGCCTCCTACGACAAGCTCTGGATACTGTGGTGGTATTCTATGGATCTCATGTTTCGTTCGAAATATTTACGAAACATGTTTTCCCCCAACCACAGGGCAGAGATTGTATTATTATTTAGAAGTGTAATTAATACGATTGTTCGATCAATTGTAAATATTATGTTTGTTACATATATATTTATGTATTAAGCTTCTTGATTTTAGCAGTATTAAATTATTTTTTTGTTACTGGCGGCTATGAGAGACGGTTGTTAGTGACACACTAGTGTTAATGAGCCAAAAAAAAATTTGAACGATAATCGCAGAATGCAACGATAATCTCAGATCAATTATCTGGGAAATACATTAGATTTCCCCAAACACTAGATGAAATTAACACCACTTAAGCAAGGTATATACCAACATTTAAACATATTTATATTATATTAAATATATTTTTAAAACTATTTGTTAAACCTTAGTTTTCTAGCGGAGTATGGTTTCCCTAACATAATAAGGTTAATAGACGGGACTCATTGCCATAACTGACCTTAGAAAGGATATTGAGCACCCGTATGTTAATTGGAATGGCTTCCATTCGATTAATACACAATTGGTAATATTTTCTATTAAAATTGTAACAATATAATAATTAACAATCAATACTTTTAGATATGCAACAATAATCTACAAATTATAAACTGCAACACTAATTGTGGGTTAGTATAGTATATTTATTTACTTTAAATTCAATAAAAATTATTGTATTACATTTATTATTGATGTTCATTACAGTTCTACTCGCGATAGTTACGTTTGGACATGCAGTCAAGCTTTCCCTTTTCTACAACTGCGCCACGAGATTGATGAGCAACAAGAATGGATGTTAGGTAATCTTGTGGTATCACAACGAACCGTCACCGGTCTAAGTGTGCTGAAGCAGCCACTCAACCTAACCTAGGTAATACAAATAAATATTGTAATTCGCTTGATAACTTTTTTATGGTTTAATTAAATTTTCATTTATTCTAGGTAATAGTGGATATCCATTTACAGCCATTTTTGTTGACAAACATCCAAAACCTCAGGTTGACGCAAGACAAAGAGTATAATCGATTGCATTGTAAGATCCGCAGTAAAGTTGAACGTTGCATCGGTTTGCTTAAAAATCGGTTTCGGTCAATAAAAAAATT
Organism: Tipula lateralis; assembly: GCA_963932295.1. Classification (NCBI taxonomy): domain Eukaryota; kingdom Metazoa; phylum Arthropoda; class Insecta; order Diptera; family Tipulidae; genus Tipula; species Tipula lateralis. Next base: position 115,903,652 of record OZ010738.1, read on the forward strand.
ATATTAGAACTTTTAAGTTTATATTATTGCGTATTTTAGTTGTACTCCTTAAGAACGTAAATTACATTACGATCAGTGTTGTCGAAAGTACTACTATAGGAGTAAATGTACTACTTTCAACACCGATGTACTACTGCGATCCGCAAATGAAATCTATTCTCCCCTTGAAAGAATAAACCTTCATGCAATTGCAGTTTCATGCAGTTTTGCGGATTTCTTTTGTTTTACTTAGGTGAGAGAAATATATTTCACCGTTACATACTTTACCTTTTTACGAAACAATATAATAAGAGTGTAATGGTTACCAATGTTTAGAACATGTGGTCTCATTCACAATACTTACAAACTAACAACAGTAAAGGAGGTCCCTCGCATTGCACGTGTCCGGCTACTGACTCACGGCGTTTGAGTGGGATTAAATAAATTAAGGGTTCCCTTACTATCATGATAAAACTATGCAATGTCAGCGTTGTGAACCATCCATATTCTAATTTGCCACTCACAAGTCTTATTATTTAACACTTATTCATATTTATTTTACTTAATGAAAATTATAATAATATAACAGTCACCAGTTAACAAAAAAATCTGCAAAATATGATGTAAATTTAATCTCTTACCCAAAAATCTGGATCATGTGGTTGTATTGTAAATCAGAGTAACATCATTGAGGTTAATCAAAAGATTTATTGAAACCGCCACACGAAATTATTCAGGATCAATTTTTCTGGATTATGAGGTTGTACAAAAGATCAGGATAGTATCATTGAGGTTCACCGAAGGGTTTAGTATAACAGCAACCATTCACTGGATTATTTCATATTATTAACAACAAATATAAATCATACACGAACATGGCTCATTATCAAATCCAAATTTATTTATTTATTAATACAAAATTAAAACGACACCAAATTTTAACAATTATATATTTTATTATTATTCAACAGTATTGTTAGTTTCTATTATGCACATATTTGAAACACAAAACTTATATTATATACATAATTTCTTAGTTATTAAAATTTAACACACAAACTTTGTTGTAACTAAATACATACTTTGATGGAAATATATTATTTTTATTCTTAATTAAATTATATTTCTATTTCATAGACTAATTTTCAAATATATTTTTTTAACCAAAGTATTGCTTGATTGATTTTCAGAAAATTAGTGATCTTGCTAGTATCATTAAACCAATTATCACCCAAGATTTTTCTATCCTTCGTTAAAACAAACGCTCATTTCAGGTATTACAGAAGAAACCTGTCATACATAAAAAAATATACTTGTATTTTTTTGCAATAAACGAAAAATACCGATGTACCATGCAATTAAGTTTAAGTTGTAAGGCAACATGTTGCAATACAACCGAACATTTATACGACTGAAAAAATAGAAATGCAGAGGTGGATACACTGCCATTAGTGTCGCTTTGTTTTTGAACATATAATTTGTGACGGCTCGAAAAGCAGACGTTACAAGAGTTTAATGAAATTCAATAATGTTGTAGAGAAAATAATTGGAAATGGAAACCTAAATGTAAATTTTGTCAACAAATCCTTACTAATAATATTGTACACATTAATAGGCACAATAAGTCCGATTAACAAAATAATTCCATGAAATTAAAAAAATTCTACACTATGCAATCTCAATTCAAAACTTTTCAAGAATATTTTAATATCGAAACACACACAATACTTAAATTATCATTAGCAAGATGGCTATCGATCAAGAGTTTTACAATGTTATCAAATTTTGTTTAATCTGAGTTGATTTTGGATAATGTGCTGGATAAAACTTATTTTTTAAATATAAATAATATTTTAGACATTGATAAAATTTATATTAGCACAAAAGCTGAAATAACTTTTAAAGGGGGAACAGTTTCAGAAGATACTGCCAACCGTGTAACGAAATCGTGTTGTGCTTATTACATACAGTTGTGGAAGCAAATCAGCACTCGAATTAATTTCGAAGATGAGGTTGTTAGTAGCTGTACTTGAACCTCAAACAAAAAATAATTACTCTATCTTAACTTATTCGGTTGTTTCCAAATTTTTTCAGAAACACTTTGAAGACGTTTGAACTTCTATATTCGATTCGAAAAATGATGCCAACGAAAGAATCTATTTTAAGTTTTTCTCATAGCAGCGCAAACGCCGAGCGCATATTTTTCCAAGACAACCTTATTAAAAATAAGAAGCGTAGTTTATTCTTAAACTCAACAGTTAATGTCGATCTTATGGCCCGAGAGTTTTTGCATGGAACATATCCGTGTAATTACATATATTTATTTTTATGTGATTGTTTATAATTTTTTATTTTTTTGAATTAAATTAAATTAATTATACATTTGTACAATTAATTATACATCTTCATAATAAAATATGATATATGTTTTTTTTACTTTTTACACTCCTTAACTTTTTTAAATACTTCCATTAATATACGATATGTGCTACCTTAGTCTTTTTGTAAACGACAACCCTGGCTTACCATCCACAAATAGTCGCAAATATTATAACATCTTGTGTAATGTTCCATAAAATACTTTTTGTTTGTTTGTTTGTTTTTTATCTTTCCAAGTCTTTTATCTTTTTATTTTGGAGCTCAAGACACTGCCAACTCTTTCGCAGCCATTACAGCCAAATCAAGGTCGTACGGCTAAAGGTTTGATTTCCCATCCAGGTGGCGCAATGGTTAAAGCTGCGGCAGTTAAAGCGGGAGGTACCGGGTTCGAATGCCGATAGGGGCACAATGCAAAAAAGGATTTTTCACCATCGATCGTTTGGGCGGTGTGAACCGTGGTGAATGAACACATCTTGGATTCCTTGTTGAGCTTAGAATCCATGGGCCGTCCCATCGTCCATGTCAGTACTATTGGCTGACATGGAGCTTTTGCAATGTACAGCTGGTTCTACGTAAATCGGACCTATAGTAGTGCATATAGCAACCCAACAAAAAAAATCACATATTCTAAATGAAAATTCAGAGTAATGCCGCGGTTGAGGAGAACACAAATTATTGAGCTTGAGAATTTCTTTTCAAAATGCCTTTACTCAATGTCTTTAAATTTTGGTCATTTTTCTTAATAAACCGCAAATCATAAATTTCAATAATTCATGATTTACATGATACATCATGTCAATCCGTTTGTTAGAACCATAGTTAGTTCTATACCAACTAACAACAACTCATTTCTTCATATGTGTTTATACTGGGAACTGTTACTAGAAATTTTCCACTACTAACCGTGCCTCAATGTGACCTATTTAAATGTTACTGATAAACGAGAACTGAAAAAGCTCGCTTCTGTTTTTCATAGTTGTTGTACTTTACGGCCATCCAGATATGGTGATAAACCAGATAAGAATTTCATGGTATGTTTCGTGTGTAACCATTACTTCGACCTGTTGTTTCGTCTGAGATATAAACATAAACATAGTCTGAATTACCAATTGCGATTTTTTGGCTAACTTTAATATAAGGCAAAGATCCGAAGCTAGCAGATGTTCAGCTTGAACGTAGTTGATGCAACGACTAGGTTAATTTGTAAACTAAGCCTATAAAATAATTACAGCAGGCTTTCGTTTGAATGACTAAAGGCACTCGAGGAACATTTGACTAAAGACTGTCTAAATGGTGCCTGATTTAGCTGTCTGTAGTATCACTCATAGAACATAGATCTTTACGAATGGGGTGATTTGACACTTATAGGGAGCTACGCTGAAATATTTTCGTTAGCCAAATAGTTATGCACACCAGTTGAATTTGTTTTGTAATTTGATTATAAATACCTGCTGGGTTTGTTCCACCGTGAATTTGATGTCACTTTTTCCTTTTCAATTATTCAGTATGCTAAGTTAGCGAACATTAATTTTCGACAGTTAGTTTTTGTCGCCCATTCAAGCACTAATTAAAACTCTTGTTGTGGTTAAATAATAATTGTTATTGACGGTTCATCTACAGAATTTAGTCACATAATTTGCTAACCTCGAACTATCGACGAAATATGTGAATTTACTCTCCAAGTAAGTTGAGATATTGGTGAGTATTAAGATGTTGCTTACGGAGATTAGCCACTTAATAGGCAATAAATTTCTAAAGCAAATGTACAATTTATTACAATTTTAAGTTATCTTAAGATTAGTGTTAAAGTCGTATATTCAATCTGTCTCATAACAGTTATGTTCCACCGAAATTGGTTGGATGGATGCACACATAATTTGTCTGTTGTATTTCTGACGATATACAATGATCAAAATATTTATGTAAATTTTTTATTTATCGATAATTTAATCAAATTTTTAAATATGCGATAAGATGATTTGTAAAACAAAAAATTAAACCGTGAGAAAACCAAATACCATTACGTCATAATATAAGATTGCAGTTTTTGATTTGTTGTTGTAATTTATTTTATTTTTACTACCGGTTTTGCACATTAAAACGTAGTTTGATCGTTATTAAGAGACAAATTATTTGTTATATTAGTTTTCGGAGATTTTATCACATAGTGAAACTTGTTATAAAACCGAGTATTGATTTTTAATAAATCAGAAAAGTTAAGTTATTAATTAAGATGGTTATGCGGATATCACTAATTCAACTAGCAATAGTAGTTAGTCATCATAAAATAGTAAAAGCGATACAACTACAGTACCGAGAAATATACGATAACATCGGTTATCTAAAGAGTGCTTAAATGACTGTCCGACTTTTCCCCATTTTTAGAATTCTCTCCAAAAACCTTCTGATCACTTTAGCAGGTGGTCGATCCATTTGCGCTTGCTTATATCGCCCCATTTACGGTTTCTTTCTTGAGATTATCAAAATTTTATTGATTCGCTTATTTATATCTTCTTCTGTGCCACTTGGGTTCGGTAGTGTAAAAAAGGCAGTATAAATGTCTCGACAATTTCACAATATAACTCGTAACAGCTGAAAAATGATGTGATAATGATAAGACGTTGGTTCTCAAGTTCTTCAAACTTTCCATGTTTACCTTTTGAAACACCTGACCAAACTGCTTGCATACGTTACGGCACAATCTGTTCTAAATCTACAGGAACCAGTACTTTGTTTTTAAATCCTGAAAAAAACAGTGTCATGTTTCGATCATTGTTTCTGAAAGTATAATTCTGTACAAAAAAGGAAGAGTCGCCTAAGTACATTTTGCCCAATGTTCAGAAATGAGGTATGAAGTTTTCTTCGGTTACGGGAAAAACAGATAAGGTATTTGTTTAAATTGCCAACGTTTTTAGGTCGGCGTTAGCTACCTGTTTGAATAGGGCATACTAAAATTATGAAAAAAAAATTGGTTTTTAGTAAAAACGTTTTTTTGTCACTTAGGCGAACTTTACAATTTTTATTTTCAGCGAATAAATGCCATGAAAAAAGAAATAATAACACAAATTTCGGAAAAATAAAATAACAAAAGAATCGCTTATATGACTTTAAGTCTGCAATTTTTGATCCATTAAAAACTGAAAAAATCGCTTAGGTAACTTTGGTCGAGTATGATTTTTGAATTGAAAAAGAAAAAATTCCAAAAGACTATCTTAAGTGCAAAAAAAGTTTTGGGATATCAATTTTTAGTCACTTAGGCGATTCTATCATTTGTTGAATTTTTTGTATGCAGATAGGCGATTATATTTTTTTAACATAACTTTTTCAAATTTAACAATAATTTAACGAATAATTGATATAATAAAAAACAAAACGCATAGAGTTAATAAAGCATAAAACAAGCATTTTCGCCTAAAATCATTTAAGCGACTCTGCCTTTTTGGTACAGAATTTACGGATATACTATTGGTGGCCTGGATACATAACTTGATACACGTTTTTTAGCTAAGAAAGAGAAGCTCGTCCGTATTCTTTTTTCAAAAATGTTTTTTGTGATAAGTCTTTTGTGACAGTCGAAACGAACACAATTTCACAACTGTGGGATCTAGCAATACAATGTTCTACATTTGTGTTACTGCTAATATTTTCCACGAAAATAACACTTACGTCTCTGACCTCAGACATCGTGAAATTATAGTCTTACACCTATTGATGTTCAGGTTAAAAATATTTGACTCACACCAATTTGCTAAACTGTCGCTTAAGTACTCGACAGTTCTGTATATTTTTAGGCCATTAAAATTGTTTAATGTAGAATTACTTCAGTAATTGTGTCGATGAAAAAAGTTAAAAACCAACGGCCAAAATGAGAACCTTGTGGAAAACTCAATGTCAAACCATGCCACAAAGTTGTTTCAAAACCCAAATTATAGTAAACGTGCTAGTGCTTTACAATGGATAATTGTAAAGCACTAATACGTTTATTATAATTTTTATAAAGTGCAAATAACTTAGGTATAGATGAAATCACTTATATCCACAGTTTTGAAGTGTCCCAATTTCAGCGACTGATTGAGCAGCATGCAAAGAGTTAGTTCCAAATTCTTGTAACCTTTCAGAAAAGAAGCGGGTATTTGGTCAGGACCGGAAACCTCGAGTCTTGTTTATGTCTTCTATTGTGATGCCTGGTACTTTAATGAACAGGTTCCTTACCCTAGCGTGGCGTGAATTTTCGTATTTATCAACTTTTTCTGGTTTAAAGACAGATTGAAAAAACTGAATGAACACTCCTTATTGAATGTCACATATGCAGGAAAACTATTAATTACACGATTGGTCCTAAAAAGCTCCAAATGTACTTTGAATCATTCTTAACTTGGTCTTTAATACAAGTTATGTAAGTGTTGTATTTAATCTTAAAATAATTCTCGAAAAGTTAGTTACATTCTGCATATTTAAGATTAAAACTTAAATATAAAACTACTTAATATCTAAAATCAAATAAAAAAAAAATTATTAATGCATGAAAAGCACAAAGGTGTTTTAAATAAGTAATGAATACTTTCTAATGCTCTACTAATGAATACTAATGAATACTTTCTAATCTTCTCTTCGAGCTTTGCTGCATGTAGTCTACTTTTATCTAGTACATATTTTAGTATGTATGTACTTTCAATTTAATCTGTCTACTTCTTCTGCTCCTTAGTTATTGTAACACGAAACTGCTTGTTGAATCAGCACACTTGTTTTTGTACTTTAATTGGACAATTTTCAGTTTGTTCAGGTCAGATCATGCATACGTGTCTATATGTACAGCATTTGGTTGTATATCTCGAAAATCAATCCAAATGTTTATATATTATATGTAGTTAAATTTTCAATTTGTATAGACTACAATCTGCACAGTCACCCAATAAGCGATCATCCAACTTCAAAAAATGAGCCTGCGAAGTATATCAGAGATTTTTTGCCCAAATTTGTTGTATACGTATACAAGTCCTATTGGAATTACAATAATTCCAATTGAATTCTCTATGTAGTTGTGAAATGTACACTGTTATTATTTTAAATTTACAAAATTTTCAAAGAAAATGAAAATACGTCAGTTTTTTTAAGGGGCAAAATTAAATATGATTCAATACAAATTAATTAAATACAATTGTATTGCTTAGTGAGATTAAACTAGCTTAATTTATACAATTTTCATGGGGAAAAAAGACAGAAATAGATCATATGAAAATAATTCAGAACTTAATTTTTCAATATTCTAGTATTTCTAAACATAATTTATTTAACCCTAAAGATGTCAAGAAAATTATTATTTCACTATCCTAACAAAAATATAATAACATTTTACGCATTAAATCAATAAATATATGTAGAATACTATTGAAATTTGATTCGATGTCAAAATCGTGTCCTAAACCAATACCAAAATATACCACAAATCATCTGTTAATGTTTAACAAAATCTGTTAATATTTAATTACCAGACAAAAATCTAAATCTGATATTAATCAGCAGCATAATATTTTTTCATATAATAATCCCTTGGCAACTTTAGCACGAGGTGGTTTCAGATAGACAAAACAATGGTCAATCTCATGTAGTAGTCAGACCTGGTTCAACATCTCTAGGATTGGCCGATTATGGCCATCTAATTTCGAGTAAAATATATGTCAATATACCCTAGAGATGTTGATCCAGGTCTGACTATTACATGAGGTTGGCTAGTGTATTGCCACCCCGCTAAAGTCGCTTGACCAAGGTATTTTTTTAAGAAATTTTTTCTTGTTAAGTATATTAACATAAATTTCACTGGAATGATGGCCATTACTGGCCAATCCTAGAGATGTTGATCCAGATCTGACTATTACATGAGGTTGATCAGTGTATTGTCTACCTAAAATCACCTCGTGATAAAGTCGCTTGACCAAGGTATTGACATAAATTCTACTCGAAATTGGATGGCCATTATTGGTCAATTTTAGATTTGGTAATATTTTTTGCACTATTACATAATATAGACCAATATATTTTCTACCTAAAACTACCTCTTTTTTGTGTGACATCGGAGTATGGTTCTTAATTCCTTATTTTAAAATACATAAGTCGAAAAAAATACTACTCAATTGTACCGGTGTGAAGTTTCTAACAAAATTTGTTAATATCAAAAAATATAATTATGTATTAGTTTCACTCAAACGATATTCTTATTAGAAAATTTTGAGTTAATGCGAAAAGATAATACTATATTCATCTCTTTCATTCAGTTGATGTTTTTATATCGAAAATCTAAATTCTATCTGCTTTTTAAAATTAAATAATGAATTTTTAGATAGCTATAAATTATTATTAATTATTAAGCCCAAATAGAAAGATTTATAAAATATTAAAATATAATGCCAAAATTATGAAAATGAACTAGTATCACGTGTATATTTCAAACTTATCAATAAATATGCAACAGATTATAAAAAAAAACAGAAAAATAGTTATAGTTCATATAAATCAAATTTGGTGTTTCAATTTGAAGTGTCGTGTTAAATTTTCGAATATTTTAATTTACCCCTATTACAAGAGATTTGGGCAACATTCGACAATATAGGTGAAATATGCCCATAAATGGCCTATTTTAACCATATGAAGCGATCCCCAAACGGAGACCGTTAGTACTTGTTAATACCACTTTTTCGTTTTGGGGTGCTGAGTTAATTTTTTCGATTTATTCAACCCTCATGGGTGCTAGTTTGAACTCTTACCAAAAAAAGACTTTACCCTCCGTTTCTCTACACGACCGCAATCTCAAAACGTGCATAACTCAAGGTGTTGGAGTTCCATGTTCTTAATAGTTTGTTATTTTGTTCAATTAATGTAGTTCACATCAAGTTATTCTTTCAGTTTTTGGCGTAATGTCAGTTGCCTTTCTCGATCAGCACGCTCCTAGGGGTAGCAGCTTACACCGTTTGTAGTGAATGTTCTTCCACCGTACCTGCCATTGATTCATTATTTCTTGTTTGGCGAATAAGCAAAGGTTGATAGCCGCCTTAAACTTGTGCATTTTAAACTCCAACAGAAACTGAAAACCAGCCAACGAATTCCACTTCTTAAATGCTCGATAAATGAATTTACACTTAACCGTAAACCTATGCGCATTAACCGTTTCTCGTGTTACCCGTCCTGGCTTAACAAGTTGTAGTATTTTCTCCACTAACTCTGCAGAACATTTACCATTTATTAATCTATAGAACACGCATAGTTCTGCAACATCTCTGCGGTGTTGGAGGCTGTCTAGATCTTTTGTAAGTCTGAAGTTTCGTATTATTCGGATGGAACGCCGCTGAAATCTATCCAGCAACTGGAGAGCAATGCCATATCATCCACCCTAAACCTGACAGCAATATTCTATTCACGGTCTAATAAAAGTTTTATATATCTGGAGAACCTGATGCGATCTAAAAAAACTGCATGCATCTATTGAGGAACTGGAAGAACGTGAAGCTGATTTGGCCAATGCGATAATGTGTTCATTCAATTTTAAAATGTTTGCTAATCTGAACACCAAGCAAACGAATTGCGTCACAACCCACGAGAATTACGTGGCCTTTTACCACAAAAAGGGTATTCGTTGCGACTTAATTACGCGAGAACGTGCATATTTGTGTTTTTTTCTCGTTAAATTTGACCTGATTTTTAACTCCCCACTCAAATATTGTACTCAATTCGGAATTAAGCGAAGTTACAACTTCCAGCCGTTAACCGTTTAACTGTGAAGGAGTAGGCTCGACTTCGAGTGATCTCCCATTAAGCACAACGTTGATCTTTCGGTATTTGAGAAAGCTTTTCATCCACTCCAATCAAATCCAATTGCCGTATGCCACAAATTTACAAATGAGATTCTCATGCCAAACGTTGTTGAAAGCCTTTGACCTATCGAAAGCGATTCCAAATGCTTCTCCGTGGTGCTCAAGGGCGAGATTCCATTTGTTTACAACATACGTCAAGTGATCGGTTGTGGAGCGGCTTTCGCGGAAGCCATATTGTTTATCTGAAATTATTTTATTAATCTCAAGATAATTCGCAAGTTGTTGGTTAATGCATTTCTCGAAAACTTTAGCCACGGCCGACACAATTGATATTGGTCGTAGTTTGAGGAGTCGGTTTTATCACAACCACGTTTAAGGACCGGTTGCACCATCGCACTCTTCCAGGTTTTTGGGTATTCACCTTGCTAGAAAGGAGAAATTTTTTAGTTAATATTGGAACCAAGTCACTGGCAAACTCCTTCAATATTCGAACAGGAATTCCATCAGGTCGAGCGGCCTTGAAGACAATTTTCTCCGAGATGTTGAAATAGATGTTTTAGACATATTGGCAACCGATGCGGCGATCTGGTAAAACTTGCGATTGGAGATTTTCAAGTCGGAAGCCTTAGCGGCTTTCTTGTTGTCGGCTCGATTCGCTTCCTTAGCACAGGTTTTTTTTACAGATGTTACGAATGGCCTTATATTCTTAAAATGAAATTTCGCTGCGCTTATACTTTTTGTGAGCAGATTTGTTTTGTCTGAATTGGACAAGGATGATTTGATATATATGCCATAGACGCCTTGGCTGCTGTCTAAATTCTGGTGTTTCGACACATATTTTTACGATTGTCAGGTTGTGGTCAGAATTTGCAATTGCAGCCTCGACACGTGCTGCCATGGAATGTGAAATTGTTGTAAGACAAAGATCCAGAATATATTTTCCTTTAGAGATCGCTTCATATGGATAATATGGGCCACATATGGGAACATTTCACCTATATTGCCGAATGTTACCTAAATCTCTTGTAATAGGGGTAAATTAAAATATTCGAAAATTTAACTCAACACCCCAAAACGAAAAAGTGGTATAAACAAAAATCCACGGTCTCCGTTTCGGGATCGCTTCATATGTATAATATAGGCGCTTTCAACACGGTCTCCGTTTTGGAATAAACTTAAATGACATACATTAATTGATTAAATTTTTCGTTATTATTTAATCCATTCAGGTTTATTTTATTTTGTTTAGGTTTTTAAAAAATCAAAAATATAGACATTTTGTAATATGTTGAGAGAAAAATATGAGAAAAATGGACACATACATCTAAAAAGAGAGAGACAGATACATTATATACACTAATACATATTTAAATGTAATGAGATTCCAATACGATTTTCACAGCCGCCATATTATCACATTGACATTGTATACATATACAATTCCAATAGGAATATTTTTTGTTAGAAATTTCACAGGCTCCTCAATTGTTTAAATTTGTACTAAAATTCTAATAGGAAAGTACTTATTTTTCAATGGGAATGGTATTCAACAGTCTGATACTTAAACATTAAAAAAATTTGGGTTCTGTGACATAATTCACATCCATCAAAAAATATATTAAAAGTGCTGTACCAGTTCCATAGTTTCCCATACAATGCTGTCCAGTCCCATACAATAAATAGGTATACTGACTGTTTCTTCTAAATTTGTTATCACAATCTTCCCATCGGCCATAATTATATTTTGATTTTCTTTTGAAAAACTATCAATACCTGCAATTTTTTATCATTTACAAATAACTTATTCAAATTTCTTACGTTTACAGGTATTTACATCCTTACTGGAAGGATCCAAATGTATATAGCCTACATAAATGATTTTTATGTATAGGTTATATATTGCATGCTGCAAAACTTTGTGACCCATTTGTGGATATTCTATCATGAAATTTGCAGTATTAAAATTGCTTTGGAGTCCTTTGTATGCGGTTAAAGTAACCGAAAGTGTCCAGCTGATATGAAAATAAATAGTACTATTGTAGCCGAAAGTTTTAAATTTTATACTATTCGTTTAATCATCAACCGGAAGGTATTTTCTGCCATTTTCCATTAGAAAACAATTACCCAGCTTAATGAATTAATAAATATCTAAAAATGCATTTAATTTTAACCAGCACAACTTGCTCTTGTTATGAGGCAGTTGTAATAGATAGATGTTTAAAGAGGTATGAATCATTTCACCCTACTCCTATTGGGCAGTGCCTCATTTTCATCATTGACTTTTCACATCATTAACTAAGCTTGATCGTCCACATAATCGTGAATGGTCAGGTTGTAATTTCAGATAGCCTGCTTCTAAAACGATACCAACGTTTATTGGGGTTTGCAAACTTTGGTACACATCAAATGTTCATTTATTCCATTTATCGGTTCGCTAGTTTTCGTAGGCTTTCTGAACTTCACGAATATGATTCTCATATTCAATCTTTAAATCCACCACTTTTACTGTTAATCTTTAATAAATTATTTTTGACATTTGTGTAATCGGTTGTTAGCGTATAGTACTGATGGATCCGATGCAAGAAGTTTCATCCGTCACACTTTCATTCATTTAACAGTATTTCTTATAATTAATACTTTAGCATCTTTTCATAATTTTATAAATATATTCCTCCAAGTAATTATTTATGGGTATCATAGTGGTACTGGTAAGGTTCATGATTTTGTGTAAGTGGCTAACCTGTTCTGAATGGTGATTGGTATGATTCATCATGTATAATGAAAAAAATTCGTGCTTCAAACTTTTCAACGAGAACTTTTTTATGATTGCTCTCTCATTGATCATGACGATTATTCCTTTGTTTGAACTTACCGTTAAAGTTAACCGTTATGATATTTTGGGGATTCTCCAGTCATAACAGCCACTGACTATTGGAGGAAGTAGGTTACCATGCATAATTTATACTTTTTATTTAAACATGTATCATTAACTATAAACTAAAAAAAGGAGCAGCCGAACCAGAGATATTCATCTACTTCCCGAATCGTATAATGGGTGTGAAATTCGAACTCAGTACCCTCTATTTACTGTAATAGAGAAATGTTATAGAGACTCATACATTATATGAGCAGATATTATAATTGTTTCTAAAGACTATTGGAATAATTTAATCAGACTAAATATAAGAATCAATATTTTGCATCTTTCCTGCGTTCACATCTGGTAGACATTTCAATTTCAACCTACTTTGAATTAACCAAAGAATTGATAAAGTTTGTATTTAACTGGCTTAAGAAGACGTCAGTTTTATAAAAATATGGAGTACAGACAGTTTTCAAGAACAGGTTTACTGCTATACATTTCAGTCACGAGCCGATCGAATGTTCAATGATTGCGAAAATTATTCCAAATCTTAAGAAAAAAATGTAACGGAATAAACTAGACAATTGTAATATAAAATAAAAAAAATTAAATGGTTATGTTATGACAAAAACGATCTGAATTCCCACACTCGAATCATGGCCACGCGAGAGATACACCAAAATAATTTAAATTCTATATAGAATGTACGTCATCTACATTATATATTGAACTTATTTGACAACCTTATATTGAACTTATTTGACAATCAATTCACGCCTGCAAAAAACCGCGATCGACAATGTATAACGTAATTATCTTGTATATACGACTTTGTTTTAAGAAACATATCAGTTTGTGCTCTCTTATCAGCGAATATATGTACATAAAAATTGCGACGACAAAGAAAAAAATAAATTCAACTGGAACCGGAATTTTGTTGTATCTATCTTTCTCGCCACTTATAATGCATTAAGGTGAAAGGTTCGCTATGGTCAACGCCAATTTTGTAAGATAGTTTTAAGATGACTTGACCAAAATACAAAATGTGTGCGACTCAATGATCAAACGACTTCCTTTCGAATAAAAATATAATTGACACAATGTGTAATCTTGGATCAATAATATTTTCGTCGGCCGCGCGCTTACACACCAATTTATCACGTCTTGCGCTTATCTGATCATTTCAACGCGACACGGTTGCGGAACAACAAAGAAATCGACCGGTACAGTTTTGAATTAAGACATTCGAGAAGTGAACCTAATTAGTTTATTAAAACATAGCCATATTATTTGTAGATTAACGTCTTGAGCTCTCTTTATGTTCGAACGTATTTTATATACAGGTATATGTACGGACATCGGAGTATATATATATGGTTTGCGCGCGTGATTTGATTAATTGTTCCACACAATACAAATGTTTTATTTGATAAATTAAATTAAGAAAAATTTTTTAGAAAATATTTAAGATACACACATACATAGTTGAAATTTCTATTGAATAACGTGTATTAGAGTCGATGTACCTTGATTTGATTTCTGGTAAGTCCATTGTTGGTGTAAAAGACGGGCAACAGTTGGTATTTGATTATATTTTTGCGAAACAGCTAATAGTTCTCAAATTACTAATGATACATATTATATTCATTTGAATAACGATAATAGATGCAGAATCCACAATTTCTTTTTATTAATGACTTTTCGAAATCCTCTGCTTTTTTAATTTGAATAAATTAAATTTTTAATTTTTGTTTAGATTTCTATAAAAATTAATTGCTTTCGATATTTTATGTGTATTCGGGCAATTTATGCTAAATTAATACATTTCTATTCAGTGTTCTTAGATCCTATAAGAACTATTCAAAGATAACTATTTCATTTGTAGCTGTATAGGTGAACGGACCGAATAGCACAGTGGTCAAACGTACGAATGCGAAACATCAGTTGAACGTGATTGACGATGTAAATGAAGACATGTACCCTTGTACCTGTTGAAGTCGCCGCTTCTTGGTTAAAATTAATTCACATCGCGCCGTGTCAAGGGGATTGTGTCAAGAATGTTAACCAATAATACAAAGGCTATCTAGGCCGTATATAGGTTAACATAGTGTTAACATTGTTAGTATACTGTTTGCTGATCCTGACCAGCATCAATTTAAAAATCTGACTCTTTCGATTTTAATAATTCGTGATCTTCGCCTTCCAAAATTAGCTTTCCTCTAATAGATTGATAGACAATTTATTCGGGATAAGAAGAACACAACCGAACCAGAATACTCAATTTTTTATATCCTGCATCGGTATCAGTGAGTTACGTTAAATTCATGTTCTTGTGATTGAAAAGAACTCAGTGTGATTCTCGCGTGATTTTTCTCTCGAATTTCTAACAGTTACAGGATGTGAAACATTAAGTAGATCGGAAAAATGAGCACGTCATGACTGAAGGATGTAGATTTTAAAATATGGTGCAACTCCATGACTATGATAAATAGATTCGTCGGTGAGTGTAATTCTCATCAACTCATACGTTAGTTTTCCGGCATTAAAGGGTCTTCTGTCTACAAATTCGCTAATCGGTCTTCCTAGCAACAACAGTTTTATTTTAGTCCTGGAATACTTTCCGCGTTCTTTTATTTACCTCCCCTGCCCCACAACAGAGCTCACTCATTCACTCAACAGGACTGGTAACTAGGCCGTAAAATGCTATTGCCAGCAAGATTTTGAGATTTTCGTTAATCACAATAGTTCGCCGTCATTTCTACTTGTATGACAACTTTCATCTTATAGTTTTGCCCATTAGATTATCCAAATAATTATAATATGAGCCGTCATATTGAGGTTGGCTTGCATCAGTGGGTACACAATCTTCTTGCGTTGTGGGTCTCCTTAATTTTCTTCTTTAGTTTATCCACGTACACTGCTTTTTTTTCTCCAACTGCCGCAGCTTTAACCACTGTGCCATCTGAGCGTTACGTACACTACTTTGTCGTATTGCTTATTTCTTGATGAAAAAATGTAAATTGCTATCTACCTAATGTAAATTGCTAATTCCCTACCGGACATTAAATTCGTTGACATTGCTCCCGTGGTGTCGTGTTCTGCACTATGTAATTTTCATTCCATAAATCCACAACTTTCACTAAATGTTCCTAAATGGTGCGGTTTAATCTCTCCACCCTGCTATCCGACTGCGGATCCATACGAGTCGTCCGGGTTTTGTCCTAATGCTAAGTATCCTGCGTAACTCAGCGATTAATTGTGACTCAACATTTGTGTTGTTCCCTGTATGGCACCAACGTGCAGGTTACTGTTACTGCTTCTTGGTTTGGTAGTGCATAAGCTTCCGGCCACTTCGTAAAACAGTCCATTACAACCATTAGTAACTTGTTGCCTGTTAGTCTCTAGTAGGATCGTGCTATTTTATAAGCTATCCGCTCCTGTGAAACCTCCGCTATGCAGTTTCTCCAGCACTTTAGGTACTCCGCTCCTCAGTAGTGCCTACTTTCATCTCCATCTATTGGTCAGTGGATTCACATCTTTTGTGAGGGCCTCGAAGCTCTATGGCTCAATATCTACTATCGTGTTGCTTTTATCTTTCTGTCCTTACAACGACTTGGTCAATTTCTTCGGTCTTGCCAATGTGATCTGTCCTACTACGACTGGTTCGTTGGTCGTCTTATCGCTCTTTAAATCCATTTTGATTTCTGTGGGACTTCTTTCGACCGATAGATGAGTAACTTGGATTATTTACAATTTCGTTAAAGATGTTTCAACATCGCACATCTCCAACAATTGGTTCTCTCAGGCGGCAGTTTCTTTAGAGAAATCCCAACTCGATCTTCTCTCTAATTGTCCATATTCTGTAGTAGCTCGGTAAACCATGCAGGTTTGGCTGAACCGTCGGTGATTTCCAGTCTTACCAGCCTCTTCTTTTTATCCAGATTTAACTGGTTTCTCATGGACACGTCACAATTAACATTAATAAATATAAACGGTCAACTCGGTGCTCTGCTTTGAAGTTCGGGAGGACCAAGTTCACTATAGTCAAACGACGTCGGCTTCCAACTCTTACAATAACTCCAATACCTCTTGTTTCCTTGTTGTAAGCTGTATGCGAAGGTGCTTATTATTATCGCCGTATCTTAACTCTAACACTTAAATCAATATTTTGTTGCTTCGCTAGGCCGTAGATAGAGTCTGCAAAATTTCGGCGGCTGGACTTCGCAATACCAATATCAGCGCATTCATTCATTGTTCACTTTTGATTCCTGCCATAGCGTTTTCGAATTGTGCCTAGTATGATGCAGTTCTATCGAAATGGGATGGCTTTAATTTGGCTGGAGCGACTGCGACTGTCTGTAAAACTACATCACCTGCTTGTAAGTTGTCGATTTCACCGCGCAACTCGTTAAATTCAGTTTGTACTGTTGTTGCGATGAGTGTTTGAACTTTCACTTCGACGACAGATACTCTGGTATTGAATTCATACTGGAGACCATCAAATTGTTTCTCCAGCTCACAAAACTTCTGCTTTATTCCGCCAAATTTCTTCTTTAATTCTCTGAACTGTTTTCTCTATTGTTGTAACAGCTCCTCATGTTGTTCTTATTATCTAATAATCGCATTTCTCACACCAATTATTACGACTATTCATGGTTCGTATCCGGACTTTTGACTATTACGGCGTTTTTTTTTATTGATATAGGCACATTCGTTACAATATGATAAAGTTGCACTAAATTTTCTAAATGACTGTCTAGGATTATCTAAGGGCAAAATATCTCTTATTATTGCACTCTTAAATTTGATGCGTTAATTATCAAAACATACCCAAATTTGTTTTTCACGAAATCTTGCTAGAAGCTGATAAGAGTCTCATTTAAAAAACAGTCGTTGGCCTCATGCTTAAAATGAAATTATGATGTAGTAACCGAGAGAATCCCTTGAACTTATAATCTAGTATTAATTAAAGGGAAACATGGACATTATTTTCATTTAAGAACTTAAATGCAATAGTACGATTATTAGCAAAATAGCAATCAATCCTCAACTGCAATGCGTCCAATAATTTGTAATTACTACAACTTTGCGTAATCGTTTTATTAATGGTTGACTATTCAAAATAGAAAATTAATCTTAGAATCAGTTTTAAGAACTATTTCGGTATCGCCACATTTGAACGTGTGAGTTTCGAAATCCATTTACCATCCAATAAATTCCAAAAAATCTAAATCGATTCTACAATCCTTCGTTTTATCTTGTAGTACATCTTCGCGTATTTCTGCCATCAAATTAGTACGATTGTGTGAATTATGACGAAACACTATCATATTGGCAAGGGTGTAGACTATACGTGTCTTCTAACATGATTTCTGTTGTAATTGTGAAGATAAGGAGACATTTTTAGAACTTGTTCTTGTATGGTGATAAGCATACTAAAATTTTTTGGAGCATCATTCTCAAACGGACTGACAGAGCTTAGTGATATGGATATTAGGATTTAGTACGCATCATCGAAAACCTCAAAATCGATGGATGAGAGGGCTTTTGATAGGACATTTTGAGGCAATGCCAGTACTTTGGACAATAATCCTAATCTATCTTCTGCGTAAATCTAAATATAAATTTTTTGTTCTCGACATGCAAATTGTGATCATTTTTTTTGTGATCATATTGGAAATTGTGATCATATTTCCTAATGTGTTGTAATCTTATATGAAAACAGGATAAACCTGAAAACAGGATATAATATAGCCTGAACCAAACCCTGTGAACAATTTAACATGACTTCCGACCAACTGTTTACTAATGACAAAGCTTCCATATATTCTTTATTTTACCGTGAACCGCTGATGACATGATTAAGAATATTTACAGTTACGTTAATCGTGATTATTTAAATCGCGAGCAACCAGAACTAGTTACTTCTACTAGTTTATATTTAGTAGCTTAATTTAAGAGAGAGTTGAAGTGTTACCATGTGGTATCTCAAGCTCAATGATTGGGGCCAGATTGTTTTATAAACAGTTCAAAGAAAAACTTATAATCCTAATATTTCACTGCCGTAATCGGACCAAAAAGGGTGACTAAGTTTAGATGAATCGTTAGGATGACGATTAGCATCTATAAAACTTTCAAATGCGGGTCGCATCCTAAAGTTAATTTAACTTCGAATGATTTCGTTACTCTTGGTGATAATGGTATTTCTAATTGGGTTATAACTATATCAAAACTGTTCGATTGCAGAAACTAAAGTTGTCTGTAAGATAAGAAAGCTAGTCAATAATATGTGCAGTTGTGCTCACAAATTTTAATCATACTCATGGTAAACACGGAATATACAATAGTTTTGTTAATATAAAAATCTATACTAAAGCATGTTACAGACTGCAAATTGGAATAACCCGAGAAATGTAGAAAACGATTTGGTATCCACCAATTATGTAGAGTTAAACTGAAATTATTAGACTACGCCAAAAAATTTATAAGACCGGCCAAATGACTCAGTGGTTAAAGCTGCGTAAATTGGACCGAAGGTACCGGGTTAACATGCCTCAAATGATATGATGGCATCGGTAGATTAATTTGAAAATATAAACTACACAAATTGTGCGGCAGCCTACTGGCATGTTTTTTCCTGGACAACAGCTCGTGGAACAGGTAAACTCAGGTACACGAAAACTCAAGCACCACCAACACGGAACACGTATCAAATTTTAAGAAGAGAATGCGACGCAATGCTTGAAGATAAGGTTTTCAAATGAAATAGGTAGATGATGTTGAGAAGAGAACGAATCACCGTTAGGTTTGAACTTCTCGATGTTTTCTCTTTCTGTTACCCACGGTGCTCCGTTATCACGAATCAAATGTGATCATCGGTATCTCTCCGTTGCACCATCCGTTCCTATAACCGTTAATTAGCAGTGGATTGAGCGACAAGCTAATTCTTCTCGCTACACGCACTATATATACTTCTTTCTTTTAATTGATCCTTTTTCCTTTTAATTCGTTCTTATGTGTCTGACGACCGGTAATCGCAGTCCTTTTCTTGCATGCAAACAATATACAATTGATGCAATATTGCCAGTCTAATTATTAAAACAAGTAGATATGAATAATGCAAGTACATTTATTAAAACACATATTGTTAATATCGCTTATTTGTCACTAGCGATATATCTGTTTTACTAGAAAGATTACTACGGGTGAGGTCTTACTAGTCAAACGAATTGTTATATATCAGATAAGGTACTAACTTTATTTAAAACTTGTAATATCTTTTATAGAAGAATATTGCTTACTATAGCAGATTATATGTTCTATGTAATGTTACAAGAATATAAAATAATATAAATTTAGCATATTATGCATTTAAAAATGTTATATGTGCAATATATTGTTATATGTGCGAATATATATGTGCGATAAAATGATGTTTCTTATTTCAATAAAAATAATAATTAATAATAAGTAATAATTTGAACCTATGTTTTATGTTATGCATATTTGCATGTTAAGTGGGTCATGCATATTTGTATTTATGCATAGATAGATGTGTTAACATATTCCGGGGCAGCGATGATGACAGAATTTCTGCAGCTATCTAAACTTGAGATCCCATGTCGGGCCTTGGAAGAGGTTCCAGAGGCTGTGCCAATCCTTTAAATTTAAGGTACACCACGGCGAAGAGAACAATAAATATGGCTATTGTTGAATATGAAATCGTGTAGTGATGCACATCGTGGTTGTTCATTTCTGTTGGAAGTTGCTCGTCTTCTTGTTGCAAACGAATCCTGTTTTTTAAATCTGTGATTGTGCTGTCTTGCCAATGTTGTTTTGGATTATCTATTTGAAGTGTGGTCATATTTAATTCATCGTTAACAAAGGTTAGATTAAAGGCAGGCAAGTATGATGACTTTATTTCGTTCGTATTGTATGTGACTGCATTTATTACGAAAGAATTTCCTCTTAATACGCAGTTTGATGAGAACGAAAAGCTGCCAGTCCCATTTAATCTTATTATTTCATTACCTCTATTACAAAAGAGGTCGAAAGATGTTTCATTTTTCAAGGAGAAAATCCATTTGTTTGATTCCCATGTTTTGATCCACACATTTTTAGCTTCAGACGTTTCTAATTTGCAGCTATGATGAATATTTGTATTATGCTGTAGGAAGTTAAGTTCACATGCACTGATCGACGATTGTTTATTGTATATAGGAGAGGCATCGCATAGGTATTGATTTTCTCTGAAGAAAATACATTCATCGAATTCTGGTTGAGAAATTGGAGTATATCGTTCTCTCTGTTGGTTAATTGCTAAATATCTCGTAGAAGGAGTGATCCATTGTGATGAGTTTCCATGAAAAACAGGAACTGCTAGTTGATTGAAAAGTTGGAAGCTTTCTATATGTACCAGCGGTACTTGAATGATAAATACGATCCTGCTATTTGTGATCCTATATTTGACGCTCATTATGCTATATATATCTGCCAGGTTGTTGAGATTGTTTCCTCCCGGAAATTGATTGTCTGGAGGAATATGTTCTAATATCTTTCTCAGCTCTTCTTCTAATTGCTGCGGTGTAAGAAGCAGTGGATGGATTTTACCATGTTGAGAATGGGTTAGTACATCGATTATCGCATTTTGAGTGTCCTGTAGTTCTTTCATAACAAGCATGATTTGAAATGCAAAAATAATTGTTGATTGAATTTTGTTTTGTCGTCGATGTTCACCCATCAGAAGGTTGCTGGTATTGCCTAATGTTTCGATATCCTTATGAAGCAGATCAAAATGCTTTGCGCTCACGTCATGATCATGTTTCACGATATTGATGGTTGTATCAACTATTGAAGTTTGATTTTTTAGAAGGTTAATTAAATGCTCTTCGTTGTGTCTAGTTTGAATAATTGCATTTTCATAATGTTCAGCTTCTCTCTGTGTTAATACTCCGAACATGTCACCAAGCACAAAACCCACAGAATCGCCAATCCCCCTTTTGGGACGACGGAGCTGTTTGTTAAACTTCTGAATTAACCTGTTTTGTTGATTTATAGTTATGAGTTGTCTGCTTAGTTGTTGGTGGATTACTCCGCATATTGTGTGTCTATCTTCTTCAGACCGTAGATAGTTGCATGTTTTATTAAGCGTATGAATGTACCCCATAATGTTACTAATTTCTTTAAAGTAGCCATTAAGATCATAATGTACCAAAATTTTCCATTTCGATGCTAGAAGTCTGATGGTGCCTATTTCTTCAAAGTAGATGCCAGGTGTATTATTCCAGAATGATACTTGGTAGTCTTCTGTAGCTTTTACATTAAGTGGCGCAATAACCATGAGCATTGACAGAAAACACATAACTCTGTTTATTTTTGTTGTAAAGCTTGCTTTTGTTGTTGGTTGTTGTACTTCTGGTGTTAAAGGCCCCTTTTGTAATGTTTCTGGTACTGGGTTTTCTAGTGTAACCGAGTTGTTTTGGTTGGCTGCCTCCTCTGATTCACCAGATATTGGTAGTCTGCATATTTTGGTTATGTTCCTTGTCAAACACTTATCACCTTGTTTTACTGTTACAACTCTTACAAGATCATCTGAACCACGATGTAGTTTAATAATTCTTGCGAGCGGCCATCTTGTTGTAGGAAGTTGTTCATCCTTTATCATAACTAACTCTCCTTCCTTCATATTAGGTTGTTCTTTCAACCATTTAGGTCGCTTTTGAAGCCGAGATAGATATTCTGAGCTCCACTTCTTCCAAAACAGTTGTGTTAATTTAGCAAGTAAATGCCACCTGCTGACATATTTCACATTCGTCATGTCTGGCTCTGGTATTGATATGATTGGCCTGCCTATTAAAAAGTGTCCTGGAGTTAACGCTGAATCATCATCTCTGTCATTGCTTAACGGAGCTAAAGGTCTTGAATTCAGACACGCTTCAATTTGAGCTAATATGGTTGAGTATTCTTCAAAGGTCAGTATATGACCCCCAAGAATCTTTCTGAGATGTTGTTTTGTCGACTTTACTCCGGCTTCCCATAGTCCTCCAAAGTGGGGACTGCCCGGAGGAATGAAGTGCCATTCGGTTCCCTTTTCTGCTAGCCTGGCTCCTAATTCTTTACTTTGTTGTTGAGCTTGCTTCTTAAGTGTATTACTCGCACCCACAAAATTAGTGCCACAATCGCTGAATAGTTTTAGGCAAAGACCTCTTCTGGATGTGAAGCGTTTAAAAGCCGCTAGAAAAGCTTCCGTTGTTAGATCGCTGACAAGTTCAAGGTGAATCGCCTTTGTGGCCATGCATATGAATACAGCGATGTATCCCTTGCAGATTTTGTTGCAGCGCCCTTTGTATAGCTTCAAACTTATAGGGCCTGCGTAATCAACTCCACTATTGGTGAATGGGGATGATGGCAGAACTCTTTCAGCTGGTAAAATTCCCATTAATTGTTGTGAGGTCGATGCTTTTGTTCTGCTACATAACAGGCAGTTGTGAATTATATAACGGATTGAATTTTTTGCATTTATTATCCAATAGTTCCGTCTTAAGTAGCCTAAAGTGGCCTGGTTTCCACCATGAAGTGTTTTGTGGTGTGCTTCCTTGATGATCAATTTCGTGAACTGATGAGTTCTAGGCAATATTATTGGATATTTCTCATCAAATGTTAGGTTAGCATTGCCGAGTCTTCCTCCTACTCTTAGTAGACCTTCGCCATCGACAAACGGATTAAGTGTTATTATTGTACTATCTTTCGATAAACCTTGTTTGTTGGCTAATGCTTCGATTTCCTTTCGAAAGCATTGTTGTTGTACAACTTTGACGATTGATTTTAATGCAGCTTTTAATTCACCAGGTTTAAGATGGGATCCATCCCTTGTTTTCGTTTTTAGGTTTGTTATAAAACGATAACAGAATGCCATGGAGCGCACCAATCGCACTATAGAAGAAAATCTATCGAAGTCTATTATAGAAATCTTTACGTTTGCGACGAAAACGTGAATTGGTTTTCTTTCAAGATCGCCGATCGTTTCTAGCTCTTGAATTCTTATACTGTTTATTGGGTATGTTGATAGTTTTAACCACGTTGGACCTCCCCACCAGAGTGGATGGTTGATTAGTTGTTTGGGGTATAATCCCCTTGAAGCACAGTCAGCTGGGTTTTCACAGGAGGCTACATGATGCCATTGGCTTGGGTGCGTGCTTGCTTGAATCTCTGTTATCCTGTTGGCTACAAATGTCTTGTAATTATGGGGTTTCCCTTTTATCCAGCCCAACACCGCCATAGAGTCACTCCAGCAGTATGTTTTGTTTTCATTGCCGAAATCCAAGGCTATTTTCACTTTGGTGAGTAGCTTAGATAATAATAAGGCTGCATTTAACTCCAGTCTTGGAAGTGAGATTGTCTGATTTAATGGTGCTACCTTTGTTTTTGCGGCAATGATGCGTATTACATCTTTAGATCTGGCATAAACTATTGCAGCGTATGCTTGACTTGATGCGTCGCAAAACCCATGTAGTTCTATATTTGAGTTTTCTGTGTAGTTTATCCAACGATCAATTTTAATCTTCTCTAGATCTGGTAGTTCCTCTTTGTAACTCAACCATTTTTTCTCGATACTTGGTTGAACCTTGACGTCCCAATCGATTCCGGAAGCCCATAGATCCTGAAGAAGGATTTTTGCTGTTATCACCACTGGAGCTAACCATCCTAGCGGGTCGAAGATTTTTGATGCTTCTGATAGTATATTACGTTTTGTAACTCCAGCACCAGATTTCGGCATTGTCACCTTTATTTGAAATACATCTATGGATGAATTCCAATGCAATCCTAGAGTTTTTACGGTGTTGTCAAACTCGATTGGATGAAGTCCAGATTCTTTGTACTCACATGATAAATGCTTTATAATTTCTTCATTGTTGCTGTTCCATTTTCTTAAGTTAAACCCTCCTCCTGATAATAATTCAAATATTTGTTTCTGAGCAGTTACTGCTCTTTCAATACTATGTGCGCCCGTCAAAAGATCATCCACGTAAAAATCTCTTAAGACATGTTGGGATCCAACAGGGTATTTTGCAGCGTCATCTAGAGCTAGTTGTTTTAGAGTTCTTGTTGCCAAATATGTTGCAGATGCCGTTCCGTATGTTACGGTATTAAGTCTAAACGTTTGAATTTTCTGGTTCTCCGAAGGTCGCCATAATATTAGTTGGAAATTAGAATCTGGTTCGGCTATGTTGATTTGCCGGAACATTTTTTCGATATCAGCAGTAAAGGCGTAACGATATTTCCTCCATCTAATTAGTATTGTTGTTAAGTCATCTTGAATCGTTGGTCCGATATGCATCAGCTCGTTGAGAGAAACATTTGTAGTTGTTTTACATGAAGCATCGAAAACTACTCGCATTTTGGTAGTTGTACTTTCGGTTTTTATAACGGCATGATGCGGTAAGTAATAAGAACGTGATGGGTCCAACGTCGAATCGTCGTGAATTCGCTCCATATGTTTAAGTTGAATGTATTCATTCATGAACTTATGATACTCTCTTTTAAATTCTGCGTCTCTATTGAATCGCTTTTCCATGTGTATCAGTCTTGCAGCTGCCCTTTGCTTTGATTCTCCTAGATTCTTTTCATTGAGAACGTTACTGTTAAATGGAATTTGGACTTCGTAGCGGCCATCTGGCAATCTTTTGTGGGTCTTCTTGTAGTGTTCCTCACATTGTATCTCATCAGTTGTTATTGCGCGTTGCGGATGCAGTTCTTCTGATTCCCAGAATTGTTTTAGCTGTTTATCTATATCAGCTAGTGTGACAAGGCTGTGAAGTTTCGTGACTGGCACTTTATTGTTGAAGCTTAGACGACCAGATAGTATCCACCCGAGTTCAGTTTTTTGTGCAATGCAATGGTGAAAGGGATCCTTTTTTATACCTTCAAGGATTATTCCACTATATATGTCTGCGCCTAGTAACATGTCAATGGGTCCCGGTCTGTCGAAAGTTGGATCTGCGAGCAGCCTTTCATCTTGAAATTCGTTGCTTAAACCTATTACGGTTTTATCTGGTAATGGTTTTGTGATTGTTTTTAAAACCAGTGCTTGCGTATGAGTTTTAAATGATGATGGAAATCTAGGGTATATATCAATGTTAATTTGGTGGTGTGAATTGCCTTTTGATGCTGAAATTCCTGAGACCTCGGCTATAACTTTTGTTCTTGGTAAGCCTAATTGCTGTGCTGCGTCTTCGGTTATGAACGTTGCTTGTGAACCTGGGTCGATTAGAGTTCGTAGTATGTTGAAACTACCATGAATGTTACCTACTTTTACCAGTGCTGTTGCTAGTAGTACGGTATTATTATCGGTATTAATTCTTGACGTTATGTTGAGCTTCGTCATATTGCTGATTCCTTGGTCTGGCTGAGTAAGGTGTAGTAATGTATGATGTCCTCCTTTACAGCTGGAACATTTTATATTACTGCGACAGTTTACTGTTGTGTGGTCTTGTGAAAGACAGAGCCTACATAACTTATGTAGCATAACCATTTGATTCTTCTCGCTGTGACTCAATCCCTTGAAACGCGAACATGTTTCAATTTTATGATTTTTTAGACAACATACGCATATAATGTATGTACTAGGTGGTTTTGTTGTTGTTATAAATGCTCGTCTTAGAGGTTGAATAGGTACATTCCTGGTGACTACACCTGTTGTTTCCAGAGATTGGAAACGTCTTTCTAAGAAGCTTAAAAAGTTGCTGGTAGTTTGAATGGCTCTTGGATTGTCCAGTGAGTTTTCATACAAGCGCCGTGATTCATAATCCATTTTTTTTGATATTATCAAAATGATGAAAGGACTCCATGAATCAGTGGCTATTCCCATATTTCGAATTGCATGTAAACACTCGGTGGTTGTGTCATGCAGTTGTTTTATTGCGTTGGCTGATTCAGCGTTACTGGAAGGTTGATTGAGAATGGTGTTTAATAAGGTGGAGACTAGTAATCTTTTGTTGTTAAATCTGTTCTCCAATATTTCCCATGCTGCCTCATAATTGTTTCCAGTAGCTTCTAAGTGGCTTAATAGTTTGCTTGCTGATCCTACCACGTGGGTTTTCAAATAGTTCATTTTGTGAGTAGCCGTTAGTTGTTTGTTGTTGTGAACTAACGTTTTGAAAGTATCCGAAAATCCTACCCACTTAGTATAATCTCCATGAAAAGTTGGGATTTCTATTGGTTTGAGCTTAATCTCCATCGGCTTAATTGAACTTTCTTCGTTCATCTCGGTTGCTATGTGAACGGCAATGTTGTCGTATCGGCTATTTATATTTTCATAGTGATTTTCTATGAAATATATGATGTCGGCTTCATCTTGATCTGATGCGTTCATACAAATTTTTTCGTTTAAATCTGTTATCTGCGTCATCATGTTCTCCATTTTTTTTTGTTTTAAAACAAGAGCTGGTTTGGATCTGTTGTTTTCCAGAATATCTTCGACCGATATAATCTCCCTATACAGAGCTCTAATCCGAAAGTCTTGTTGTTTGAGCATTTGTTGTAAATTGCTCATTGAAGAAAAAATAGGTTTCGTCGTGTTGTCATCTGACGTGAGTGTGAAGCTCGTTCCTGATTGACTTGCCAGTGGAATAGTTGGAGTTGTTGGTGCCCCATTGAGACGTGTTCGCATGTCCGTGATGAATGTTTCATATAGATTCACCGTGTCTTGTCGTTCTTTAAAGTATTGATGGGATTGATCCAAAGAATAGCTTCTAATTTTATCATCGTTGTTAACATAATCATTGTAGATTTGTTTTAAAGAAGCAATCTTGTCTTCTAAATACCTCTTTGTTTTACGAGTACCACTATCTTTTTTGTAGTTGTTGTAGAGCTGGTTTATTTTCTCAGCTGTTGTTTTTTGATTATTTATTGTATCTTCCATCTTCGACTGTTGTTGTTTTGTATAGCGTGGCTTAGTTGTTGTATTGCCTTGGAACTGTTGTTGCTGGTTTATGTTTTTGACTCGAAGGACCAATGTTAATATCGCTTATTTGTCACTAGCGATATATCTGTTTTACTAGAAAGATTACTACGGGTGAGGTCTTACTAGTCAAACGAATTGTTATATATCAGATAAGGTACTAACTTTATTTAAAACTTGTAATATCTTTTATAGAAGAATATTGCTTACTATAGCAGATTATATGTTCTATGTAATGTTACAAGAATATAAAATAATATAAATTTAGCATATTATGCATTTAAAAATGTTATATGTGCAATATATTGTTATATGTGCGAATATATATGTGCGATAAAATGATGTTTCTTATTTCAATAAAAATAATAATTAATAATAAGTAATAATTTGAACCTATGTTTTATGTTATGCATATTTGCATGTTAAGTGGGTCATGCATATTTGTATTTATGCATAGATAGATGTGTTAACACATATATTGACATATAACAGCACTCTGTGAAATCATATATGTACACCATTTGTAGAAGTGGTAACCTCGGTGATTATTCAAAACACATTTTCACAACATTCTCCAATTTTCTCACAATGCTTCTTTTGTTTTCTCTTGATGTAATTTAGTGGAGGTTCCCACTAAACTGTCCATAATCTCGCCTCGTGTTCTTTTTGTTTTGTTCAAAAATCAAACAACGTCTATCTTGCAAAAAAACTTTCTTTCACTGTAATCTCCCGTAGAAGTAAACTTCGCATCTGTGGTGAGCCCTCGCGCTACGTATCTTTAGCATAGAAACAAACAAAAACAGTTTTTATTGTGAATTTGTAAAGATCTTTCGGTTGGTTACAGTAAAGTGGGTCTTTGAAATTATCTTGTGGGACATGAAAAGGAAATCTGATGTCGGCCAATTGTTCAACTCACCATACCAAACATCACACGAGTTCGAAGTTCGATAGAAGCAGAATGTTAAAGGAATTGTTCACCATTTGATTATGATTGGTGGTATGAATGAAAACATCTATGAACCTGCTGGCATGGACCTTTTTGCACTGGTGTGATTGTCAAAGGAACAGAGAAAGTGATCCACTATCTCCTCTTTCTCCACATACTCACATCTCCTACGGAAATCTTTAAATTGCAGGCCCAGCGCTCTAGCGATTGTTGGTCTAATTATTTTAAATTTCAAACCCAATAACCTTATCCAAGAAACGAGTTAATCAATTAATTATTATTCAATAAATTATATAAATAAATTGCAACAGAAATTTGAATAATTAAGCGTCTTTATACAAAATGAAAATAGCTGAATGAAATAAAAAAAAATCGATATTTATAAATTATAAGCAGTTTGAAGAAATTAAATCAAATTCTTGATTAACTTAAATAAATTTGAGATAACAAATTTTATATTTTAATAAATAAATAAATGTTGATGTTTTGTTATGTTTAATGCAAATTTTATACTCCAACCAACTGACCTTAATTTTATTCACTCTACAATTTATTTATGTTTCTCGAGCTCGGTAAAAATAATGTGCATGCATAAGTTGGAGTCGAACTTTGATTTCGATCGAGAATGAATATATTAAATTTGCATACGAAATCGATTATAATTTACATATATGCATGATACAAATACGTCGAATTATTCAAGAGACGTGATATAGGGGGTGTGTATACATAGTATTACCGTGCGAATAGATTATATACTGTAGTAACTGGTCTTAAATATCGGCTCTAACGTAACAAACAAATTACCAATTAATATACTCTAATTAAATGGAATAAATATTTGCTTAATTAATATTCTAAATTGGTAGAACATGATAGAACGTCTTCCAATTTTATTTTTTGTTCGAACAAGATACAAGTCACAAACAGACCGGCACGAAACTAGAAAATGTTAAATAACAAAAGACAACTTAAAACCTGATCGAACGAAACTTATCTCCCACAAGATTACCAAAATAAAAACTAAAATCTTGTAAATTTATGTAAATTAATTTTAATTTATACTAATTAATTATTATTACAATATAAATGTAAATAATTTGGAAACTAAAAATAATAATTACTTCAGAAATTCTTTCGTAAACCAATCGATTCACAAAAAAAAATATTGTCTCGAAATTAATTGTGGGATTAAAGATTTTATTTTATTTGTTACAGCAACAGATACAAAAACACAATGTATATTCTTTAAGAAATTAGAAATTTATTATTAAATTAAAGTAGTAATTAATTATACGTTAGTAGATTTATAAAGTATTTTCGTTAACCCTTTATTGTCTGCCATCCAACGATGCATGTGCGTAGGTGTTTCAATAACATTAATCCAGTTTAGCGTTTTAACTTCACTGCAGATATATACAGTAGCGTACATAGAGGGGG
This sequence comes from Tipula lateralis, assembly GCA_963932295.1. Taxonomy (NCBI): domain Eukaryota; kingdom Metazoa; phylum Arthropoda; class Insecta; order Diptera; family Tipulidae; genus Tipula; species Tipula lateralis. The sequence continues at coordinate 115,934,023 of OZ010738.1, forward strand.
CAGGAAGAAGGCCATTAATCTGCAGAATGTTTTTTAATTTGGCACGTTGGACGACCTTATCACTTGTATGAAAGACTATCGACCGGTACTCTTGGCTTACTAAGAATCTCAATAACCTAAAAGTGGACCTCGATTTCGACCGCGTGTTTTAAATCTATTTACTGCTACACAGTGGAGATGACTTGGAAATTTTGGGGGTTGATTTCTCATTGAGTGAGTCACAAGTATAAAACGCTGTGTTGGACTTCCAAGTAGTCGAGAATCGGATTTGTAAGTTGCGTTTGCACATGACATTAACCAGCCTGTCAATTGTCTCTGTACATGAGCCCACTGATGAAGGCCAACTCCACGATAAATACTCATTTTATGATACATCACGATAAATACTGATTTTGATAATCTGATGGGCTCAATACGTGAGCACGAGGTAGGATTGGTAACTGTTTGTGACGTTTGGTATGGTGGATTGAACAATTGGGCGATATCAGGGAGATCACCACTAGCGAAAACACATTTCGTAAATACGAGATTCCCGTCTCTTATCCCGGTTCTTAACCATCCAAGACTTTTTTTTATGTTCCACAATTTCCGATCCAAGACTTACTGGTTAGTATAAACCACCGATGGATCGGTACAAATGACATTATGATAATAATGATTTTTTTGTTTGTTTCCATGCTAAACATAAAATCGTCGCGCGAGGGTCATCATAAATGTAATTTACCACTACGGGAGATGACGGAAAAAACAACAAGACAACGGCATTGAAGAAAGTGTATTTTTTTACAAAAGATAGAGGTTCTTTGGATCGAACGAAAAAAAAAGAAAAGAAAAAATACACGAGGCGATGCGGGACAGTTTTGAGTGAGAGCTGGTCGAAGCCACATCGAAAAACAAAAGAAGAAAAAATATCAACCGAGAGCAAGAGTTGGTGTATGGCGAAAACACGGAACGAGTATATGATGGGAACATTGTGACCATTGCCCGATACATGATTTTGGCCTGTTCTTTTGGGCTCCCTAAAACGTGAAAAAAAAGTACAAAAATAAAACACACGGACGATTTTGGTGATTTATGGACAGCGAGTGATATGTTATATGGACTAAAAATCATAGCTATCATGTGTATATAATTAAGTGTGAAATATATGATACGTGTTTGTATTTCATGTTATCAGAAAAAGGATTAAGTGAACCAGAAACCACGAGAAAAGGGCGCACAGCAAAGATTGAGCAGCGGATCGAGTGATTTGAGCACGTGGGAACAACCGGTGCAACGGCGTAACATCCAGGAGGTCCCGCATACTAACGGTGAGTCTTTTCCTTCCCAACATTATCTTCCTCTTTCTTGGTTCTTCGTTTCCGTACCGCATTCCCTTTTCAGCGTTGGATTTGTGTTTTGTGGTGGTGGTTTCCATGAGATCGTGCGCGTAATCCCACCCGAGTTGACCTGCTCCACGAGCTATAGTCCGGGAAGTTACGTGCCGGTAGACTGGCGCCCAATTTATTTAGTTTTAAGTTTCATTTTTGTCTAACGAAACCACCACATCATTGAGGCACGTTACATGTTGGCGCCCAACGTGGGGCCGATGACATAGGACCTAATGGGTCAATGGAAGAACCAGGAGAAGGAAATAATTTTCAAGTTCATTTTTGTTTTCGTGTGATGTGTTCATAAAATTATTAATATTTAGTATTATTATTTTTTGTTGTTCTGTTCTGGACAGTCATAATTTGGAGTTTCATGTAAGTACTATTTGGTATCTACGGCTGTCTTGAATATAGTTTTTCCTTGTTAATTTATTTAATCACCTATATATAGATACATTGAATATTATACAATTTATTTATTTATTTAATTTCATTTATATTTTAGAGTTATTTAAACAAGATTTCATTTGTTGTTTTATGCAAATTTGCATGGTTTATGTTGGTTTTACATCTTTACTGAAGTACATACAAATTATAGTATCCAAGCAGGTATACGTACCCAGGTTGTCATTGATTACGATCAGATTAGCTTGGAAAATTTCTTATTATTTATTAACGATAGAGAACGCATGACTTCAAGGTTACAATAATAGCAGTGTTTGCCTGTCATAATAAGAAGAAATAAATTTTTAAGGTTAGAAGTGAACACCTGAGAATATTTTGATATATCGCATCCTACGGCATAGATAGTCGGCATATATTAGTTAGGATTTTAATTTTTTTTCCAAATTTGAGCGTTATAAATTCGAATACATAATTTAACTAAAACCACTCTGTTAATTATTGAATTACAATGGAGGAATTATTGGAATTTAAATTAGACGTGGACGCTCTGAATGTTAACGAAATAACTTACGAGCTTGGAATAAGGAACATAGTGATGAATGGCACGAGAAGGAAAAAGGCTATTGAGTTGATGAGGGTAATGGAAGCCGAAAAAGAACCACCACTAGAGGCAGCTGGTGCTGAAAAGGAATTTAATATGGCTATCGAAATGTTGTGCGATTTGCAAAAAGATTTAAAGGCCTCCATCAAGGAAGGAGACGTTGGCAAAGAAAATAGGATCAAATCCAGAATCAGACACTACCAAGACAGAGCCTTCAGAGCTGCAGGGAACAGTGATGAGACAGATTCAATATTGTATGGGGTAGTAAGAAACATTAAACGTACATTACGAATGTCGTTAGAGGAGTTGCAAGAAGAGCTTTCTCTAAAATTGCGGAGACCCTGTGTGAGCACCGTGGCACAAGAAAATGAGACAAGAATTTCGCTGGGTAGAGGCAGAGGAAGAAAACCAACTGCTCCTCAAATCTTACCAAATTCCAGCTCGGCTTCGAAAAACGAAGATTTTGATTTTGATAATCTGATGGGCTCCATACGTGAGAACGAGGTAGGATTGGTAACTGTTATACTAGAGCTGTCAGAAAACAGATCGATTTATGCAATAATTTGAAAGTATATAATATATAAATAATCAAAGCTTACTCTCTACGAATTAATTCATCGTACAGTTCAAAAAAGTGAATTTGGCACTCCCACAATTCAATTATAATTATAACTTAACACTAAATAAACTACTTTTTAATAACGGGTAAACTATGGTGACACTCGGACCCATTCTTGTCTTAGGGTTTTTTCAGTAAGGCCTTAGATGAAATGGTATGTTAAAGGAGTTGCCTTTCTACATAAACCCATAGATATTCTAAAGAGCTAAGATCTGGACTTTGTCGAGGAGAATGTAGTTATTTGGTGGTGTTATACAACAACCATTCTCGAATAACGTGCGTGGTGTGTTGAGGTCGTTATCCTTGTGGTAATCATAATTTGCCAACCGAAAGTTACCAACTCCCGACCACACCATTTACTACGAAACTAGAAGACTACCTCCACAATGTTTAACTGTGCATCGTAGATTAGCGATTTCCATCAAAGAGGAACTTTTGTGCCATAACAATCACGGTCCCTCATGCCTTTGAAAATTATTCAAAAATGACGAGCATATATATTATAAGGATTTGTACCTTGATGATAACATTTGGAGTTTTGTGGCTGAATTCATTGAAATTTGTAAGCCCATAAAAATATAACAATACAATTGCAAAGAGAGCAGCTTTGCATGGACGAATTTTTCAAATGCTGGCTTGCATTAAAATTTCGATACAATATTTAACAAATCCCATGGCAGCGATTCTATTGAAAAAAATTAAAGACCAGGCAACAAATTTATTGGAAAACAATGTTGTTTCATCAGCTATCTTTCTGGACCCAAGATTCCCTTGAAATACTTTGTCACTAAACCCATCCAAAAATCAATTCAAGTATCAAAACTCTTTACTTGAAATACCACAAAAAAATAACAAAACTTCAACCACAAGTCTTTCACGATCTTTTTCTTCGGCATCTTCAATTGATAGAGATATTAATAGTTTGATGAATGCATATATTGCTAAACAATATCAGACCCAAGTTGACAACAATATGAGTGTTAATAGCAAAACAGAAAAAGCGTGTAAAGAAATCGACAACTACAATCCTCAACATCTGGATATCAATATAAATGTGTTAGATTATTGGACAGTGGAACAGGAAGAATTCCCATATTTAAGTGTGCTAGTGACAATATTACACGTATTACATAATCGAGGTTTAACTTTCGACCAATTGACCTGACTAAAAAAATTCTTTTTTGTATTTCAGTATTAGTTGCTTTCCAATCGACAAACCACTAGTACCTGCTAGGAGCTCGTTGCGTGTTTTTGGTATGGTCGATTGGAACGCTTAAAAAATTAATGATATGAGTAAAACATAACCTATAAATCGTTTATGTGACAGTCTATTAAAATATTCAATTTTTAAGATTAAAACATTTTTTGGTTTAGAATATAAATTTATGAAAACAGACAGGAAGAATATTAAACAAAAAAATTAACGCAATAAAGAAATTATGAATGCCCTAAAAAATAATTAACAGTGGTTAAAGCTGCGGCAGTTGGAGCGAAAGGTACCGGGTTCGAATTCCGGTAGTGGCGGGATGCAAAAGGGATTTTTCACCACCTTATTACGATTGGTGGTGTGAATGAACACATCTATGACCCCCTGTTGGAGTGCGAACACATGGGCGAACCCATCTTCCATGTCAGTACTATAGGAGATATGAAGCTATGCACGGTACAGATGGTTCTACGAAAATCGGACCTATAGTCGCACGTCCTCGAATTGGCTATTAAGGCGTAAAGTATAGGAGAGCCGTTCATTGGGAGAACATTGATCCCCGAAACAGATTGCATAGTATAAAATATAAAAAATAAACTTTTTTATCTATTTATTTCTATCTCAATAGGTATTTTCTTTGATGATGAGATTTGATTCAACGATAGTATCAAGTATTACATTGATTTCTCCATCTGTCGCATCAATATCATTTATGTCGATTCCTATATTATAGAGTGTGCAAGAAGCAATTGTACAGTTTACAACAAAATCGGTTGAAATATTTTCAAATTTTGTTAGTCTTCTGAATTTATTTTTCACAAAACCGAAAATGTGTTTCACTACCAACCGCGTCGATGCGTGAGTTGATTAAATTGTTTTTGGGAATCACAAAGATTATCCAAATCTTCAAATGGTGATATAAGCCAAGTAAGACACAAATATGCCGAATCCCTCAATATGAATGTCGATCAAGAATCAAATAGTCCTGATTTGCAATGCACCTCTTAAATAAAACTTTTTTTTCAACATAAGACCATCAACCTGACTCACCAACATGAATATCGTAAAATTTCCGATCTGGCTTAATGACACTTTGTAACAAAATACTATAATATATTTGAAGATTGTAATAAATAAATAATTTATGGCTTAGAGGCATTAAATGGCCCTTACCCCGTCTCAACTGGTGTGATGAGAAACTATCTTAACATTGAGCTCCCACTGGCGACGATTGTAATAATCGATATAATATTCTTAAGACTCTGGGATTTGTATATATAACTTCCGTCAATAATACCTAGTACATGAGGAAATCCCTTGATCTGTATGAGCCTCCTTTGATTTTCAATAGCTTCTTGTTTTTGCTTGTTCTCTCGGCCATTTAATGTACAAATGTGCACAACCAACCAACCAATGTGTTACACGCACTGATGAATGTGTTACAGGCACGAAACATCTATTTGCTGAACTAATACTGATATCAAATAGATTTGATATTTCCCGAAATGAAACTGTGTTAGACAAATACCATTTATTTAAGATGGATTTTGTCAGCAACGATTTCTTGAACACAACTTCTATTATGTATTTTCATTGAATTGCTATATTTGATTTAAAATGTTCAAATTAAAAAATTAATTAATAATTAAATCTTAAACAAAATTGGTAAATTTTTTATGTAGAGTTAAATAGTTTACCTATTAGTGAGTAAGTTGATCTTTTTAGTCGAAAATGACTCACAAACTCCTTTTCAGTAAATTTCACTATAGAAGCCAAACATTTTTAACCTTAACTCGTTTCCCTTTGGGCACCTCTTCATCTGACAAACTGAAAGATGATGATGAATACTTGTGGCTATCAGTAAGTACCAAAATAATTAATTTGTACAATTAACGCCACAATCAAATAAATTTATAGAGAACTTTAACTCGAAATAAATTTCGAGTTAAAGTTCTTGACACGATCACTACATGTAAGAATCGCACTGTACGAACATCAAGTCCGATAGCTAGCATATGCCTGATGAGATGGATTTAATCTTTTCGATCACACAGTCATTCAAAGACGTCAACATCAGATCGAAGCCGGTCTAGCGAATTACAACAACATAGCATGCACAACTTCGAATGATAATTCACAGCCTTCCAACAATACGGCCGTTACATTGATGACCCTTATGTCTCTGTTAGCAGGAACATTACATTACACTGCCCGTCAATGCCTTCTGACACATCAAAAAAATTCATACAACCTCCTGTCTAATATATAACAACTTGGTAACTTCTAAGAGACTGCCTTCTTCAATGGTCTTCTGAAGGCAAAGATATTTCGAGGAAGTTCCTCACATACTACAACACCGCCAAATATCACTAAGGTGGGTGAATTCGGGCACTTACAAATACAGCATGCAGCCAGTCAGGTTCGTTTCATACCGTAATAAGCCTAAAATCACTAAACGGGCGAAATTACTAGTGAAAAATAGCAAGAACAGATGCGAGTAGATAATTTAGTAAAGAGGGCGCTACTACTAGCTAGGACTAGCGGTTGGTTAATTGAAAATCAACTATTATGTCACTTTTCATCTTTTTGCATTAAATGTCTTGAAATTTTTGAATCCCTTATTTTACAAAATAAAAAACAGGTATAGGTATATAGTAAATCACCACACTGTACATTTATTTATATACACTTCTGCGCAACTAAATCAAATCTTCAGTGCTCACAGAAAGGCGAATATTTTTAAAATTGCTGTGCTAATTTTCAGAAGATATTATTCTTTAAATTATGAAAATTCATTCCTAATCTCTAGATTACTGTCCTATAAGTAGGATTCATGTGTGAACTGAGAGCTGGCCAGAAAGTCGTCTCGAGTCCAACCTCGCCCATGGATTTCCGAGTGGTTCGAGCTGTGTTACATTGGGCTTTGTATTGCTTCAATATGCATATACCGGGTGTTTCTTTTAAACTGAGACGATCATCTCGAATATCTCGAAAAAAAGCCACTCTACGGAAAAAATGTCCATAATCAAAATTTAATCATACCGCGGGAGAAATACATTAGTGCAAAAAACAATAATTCTCCCCCGCTTTGTAGATGGGGCGGGGGTAGCTTTTCAACTAAGATAGGAAGCCATATTTTTTATTGCAAATACGGATTCTACGACTAAAAGTACGTATGATTTGAATGAAATATTTTGTTCGGTTCATGATAGATGACGTTGTAATCGACAAAATTCAATTTTTTCAATTTCTTCTTCTTAGAACACACGTATTCGACTCTGCAATACGTGTGAAATAAAAAACATCACGTTTTCATTGGAAATACTCGAAATTCGTCATCAAAACAATTTATTCAGTTTTGTCAATTACATTTAACGTTTGTGTGATTTCTATTTTCATGTTTTTCGTAATTGCAAAATAAACGATAAAATACTTTAGAATGGAGCGTTTAACTGTGGCAGAGAAAATTGAAATTATTATTACGCTCAACGTTTTCCGGATAGGATTCGTTCATGTGCTTCATTTGGACGTACTATCAAACAATTTATTACCGATGGAAATGTTCAACCGAAAAAGAGGACCCGTAGAGCAACAGTCACTGTAGAAAATAATGAAATTGCTGTATTGGCAGCAGTGGCTCATAATCCTCATGTTAGTACACGAGAAATAGTTCACCATTCCGGATTGTCCCTCGCCAGTGTTTGGAGAATCTTAAAACGGCACAAGTATCATCCATATCATGTGTCTTCACACCAAGATCTTCATGGCGCTGATTTCCAAAATCGGGTAACTTTTTGTCAATGGGCACATGATCAAATACAACAAAACCCCAAGTTGTTTCGTTGCGTAATGTTCTCTGGCAAATCGTCTTTTGCAAACCATGGAACGGTTAATCATGGTTATAACATGCATTATTGGAGTGTTACAAATCCGCACTGGCTTCGTCAAGTCGAACATCAGCGTCCTTGGACTGTCAACTGCCAATATTACTTGAAAATTTGAGCTTAGAAGTGAGAGGGAACATGTGGTTTTTTTTTTTTTTTTTTTTTTTTTTTATTCATTACCAGCTTTATTTAATAACAGATATATACAATAATATTAACATAACAATAATAGTGGTAAGATAAGTGAACCATTGGATCATAGAGATCACGTGACTGATTCACTGATTACAAAGTAGAAAATATATACATTTATTAGTTTATATAAAATTTAAAATAAGTGATTTATAAATAGTTATATTTAAATAAAAAATAATAAAAATTTTAGAAAATAAAATTGTCTATCACCTTATAAAGTATTCTTTGCACCCATTACACATTTTTTAATTACATTGTGAAATTATTAATTCAATAAGAGAAAGAGGTGGTCGATATCTTTCGTTTGGTGTAGCCATTGTTTTAAAGTTTTTGAAAAATTGGAAAAGCTACTGCACTTTCTTATGTCTAATGGTAAATTATTATAAATTAATGGCGAAGCGATAGTAAAAAACTTTTTACGCAGATCGAGGTTAAACTTTGGGATTTGCTTTTTGTATAGTTGATTTGTTCGTAGGTTATGACCTGTGTGAGTCACAAAATTATTTCCACTTTTAACAAAAAATATTCTTAAAACTTTGAAAACATAAATGTGTCGTAGCGGTAGTATAGTTAGACTTTCAAATATAGGCCACGAAGGTGAGTATGATGGTTTGAAGCAGATAATTCTTAATAATTGTTTTTGCCTTACGTATATAGGATGTAATATAGATTTACATGCACTACCCCAACATGATAGACCATATTGTATGATTGAGTCAGCTAAGGCAAAGTATATGATCCTCAGTAAATTTTGTGGACAATATCGACGTAGTACATATAATTTTCTAGAGACCAATAGTAATCTATTTTTTAGTCCTTGAATATGCGATTTCCAATTTAAGTCTCTGTCAAGAAGGACACCCAAGTATCGAAATTCATTGACGGAATTAACTATAAAGCAACTATCAGTGCATGGTATATTTCTACTACATTCAAAAGTATGATACGTTACTTGTAGAGACATTGAGAGGGTTTCTCGAAAATGCATTAGCTTGGTTTTCTGGCTCAAAACAAAGTTATGAACCTTCAACCATATTGATAAAGTATTTAGATCATGCTCTATGTGATTGAGATTTTCCTGTCTGCTGCTACTAGCGTATGTAAATGAAAAATCGTCGGCAAACGCAGTAGGAGACCCATGAAATGATTGATGAAATATTCCATTTACATAAATTAAGAACAGTAGAGGTCCTAATACAGAACCTTGTGGAACCCCTACATTATTAGGTAACTCATAACTTAGATGCTGATTTATTCGTACTATTTGGACTCGTCCAGTTTAATACGATTGTAACCATTTATGCGTTATACCTCTGAAACCACAGCAATATAGCTTCTTGAGAAGGATATTGTGTTGCACTCTGTCAAAGGCTTTAGTTAGATCGACAAACAAAGCTGATACTTTGAGACCTTTATCAACATGACAAGTTATCTGATCCAAAAATTCCAATAATGCTTGTTCTGTATTTCTATTTTTTCTAAACCCATATTGTAGAGGCGACAGCAAATCTATTTTATTTAAAAAGGAAACAATCCTACACTTAATCGCTTTTTCGAACAACTTAGAAAAAACAGAAAGTAGTGATATTGGGCGGTAATTATTAAGATATGTTTTGTCACCCTTTTTAAATATTGGAACAAATATAGCTCTCTTTAATGATAGAGGAAACACTCCAGTTTCCAAGCTTAGATTAAAAATAAAAGCTAGGACATCTACTAGAAAGAACGCCATTTTTTTTACAACAGTATTCGAGGTACCATCCAAACCTGGAGAACATTTGTTTTTTAGAGAACAAATTATGTAGAGCAGTTCTGTAGCCGAAATCTCCGATAAAACTAAACTATTGACCGAATTATAATTCTGAGAGATCATATGATTTGTATCAACTGAACTCATAGAAACAGTTGTGATGTTTGAGTCTCCAACATGAGTGAAAAAATCGTTGAACTCATTGGATATTTGTCCTGACTCTGAAATTAATTGACCAGTTTGATTTGTAATTTCTTTTATTTCAGCTGAATCTGAACATCCCATTACAATTTCATCGACCGTTCTCCAGTTCTTGCGAGCATTATTTCCATTGTTGATAAATTTTGTTGGATAAAATTTATTTTTGGTTTTTTCGATTTCTATATTCACAGTATCACATAAGGTTCGGCTATATTGATTAAGTCTATTATTATTAACATGCTTTTTGGCAAGCAGACAGATCTTATTTCTTTTACGCACCAGTCGCAATAAATTATCAGTCATCCACGGCTTTATCTTTATTGACTGTTTACCAAAAGATTTTGTGTTAGTGCATTTAACTAAATGACCATTAAAAATATCAATAAAATTATCAAATGCCTTTTCTTGCAAATGATAAACATCAACCCAACTCTCAAACAAAAGTAATTCCTGTATTTTATTATAATCAATAATTACTTTAGTTTGGCTTTTAGGAGTTGCTTGCGTATGCTTGCGAAATGCGTATTCAAGTCGCAGGCCATCATTTTGATCACTTATCTTAAGCTAAAATTATTTTATTCACCTGCCATTTACATTAATAAATTGTTTTGATGACGAATTTCGAGTATTTCCAATGAAAACGTGATGTTTTTTATTTCAAACGTATAACAGAATCTAATGCGTGTGTTCTAAGAAGAAGAAATGGAAAAAATTGAATTTCGTCGATTACAACGTCATCTATCATGAACCGAACAAAATATTTCAAGCAAATCATACGTACTTTTAGTCGTAGAATCCGTATTTGCAATAAAAAATATGGCTTCCTATCTTAGTTTTAAAGCTCTCCCGCCCCACCTACAAAGCGGGGGGGGGACTATTTTTTTGCACTAATGTATTTCCCCCGCGGTATGATTAAATTTTGACTATGGACATTTTTTCCGTAGAGTGGCTATTTTTCGAGATATTTGATCGTCTCAGTTTAAAAGAAGCACCCGGTATGAAAAGAGAAAATTTTTATCCTGCTTTATAGGGGACTATGTGATTCTAAAAAATGTTATCCAAAATATCGTACTGCGATTAGATTTGCTCTACCATGTACGAAAACAAGATCTGATTTACTCTCAAGCGACATGCCAGCACACACCATGCTCGAGATATATTCGGCACTCGTCAGGAAATAAAAAGGACCTAAATTCTCAATTCTTCAATTGATTCCATTTGATACTAACTAACGAGTCTTATAAGATTGATATTTGCTTGCTTCAATCGTCTTCTTACTGTATATTGACTTCATCTTGAACTTGTCTGCTACGTGTGAGCTACATCTTGGACTTGTCTAAGCGTCCGTTGCACATCAGCGTTACAGTCAGATATACACCGATATCGCTATCCGTACCAGTTTAATGAAACCTTTGATTTTCTCTTGAAACAGCTACTTCTTGAAAGAAAGCAACTACTTCTGTCCTCTTCTGTAGTACTATCCATAATTTTGAGGAAACAATGAATGACATTGGTATGATTTTGTTCCGGTCAATGCCTGATGGCAAATATTCATCAATGTGGTATTTATACAGGAGATTGCAGCACGCCGATTGTTTCACCATGACATCACATTTTGCTACGATTTTTTTAATTTAAAAAGTACAGGATAAAGTTTAATAATAAAGGTGTCGCGCGGAGTTCCGACTCGATCTAGTTGCTTGGGAGTGTAAATACATTTTAAGACATAAACTATTATTGAAAGAATTTAATGATTTTTATTAAATTTTAATTGGATTCCTCTCATTGTTTTGTTATTACTTTTATTGTTACTTTTATCTTTTATACACCTAACATGTATGTAGACGTATCACATACTTCAATTACAGATTAAGAGAATTAAATTACCATTTAAGGTTTCTTGTATTTTGTACTAAGAAAATAATGATGCTCGATTAAATTATAAAATTAGTCAAAATAATTTTATTTTGAAATAATAACAATTAATTATTATTATTTATAATAACTCATATAATAAGATGTGTGAGATAAATCTTTGTTTTAGTGCTTATCTCGAATGATGCTTTTAAAAAATAGTGAGAACATATTATTATGATAAATTGTTGCACTCGAGGCTATATTTTGCTTATTGAATAAATATTCCGGATATTCCGGTTCAGGTGAATTCTATACAATGTACCAATCTTTTGTTTTAAAATACGAGTATGTGCAGTTTCAATATCAATGAACATTAATTAAAATTTTCTCTATAATTTCGGACTTCCCAATTATTTATAGAGCTCATACACCAGTTTTGGCAAGTCATCCAATATCAATCAAATATCATTGATCGAATGAAACGTGTTGCAATAAAAAAAAATATTCAAAACCGCGGTTGCGGTATATTACATCACTAGAATGGTAGCGCGGTGCCCACCAACTTAAAAATAACATAAATTAACAGATTTAAATTTAAATTGGATCAAAATCGTTCAAATTGATTAAAAAAAACAACAAAAATTAAAATCATTCTTAAATATTTGAAAACGGCGTGATTTGCGGCCACGATTTTGATTTTCTTCAAAAATTATCGATTACGTTTATCTTCTTGAGATTATGTTTTGATGGTACGCTCCGCGTATGCCCATCTGTTGAATTCTTTTTTTTTACAACTTAATTAAATATTTTTACGATCAAGCACATAAAGAGTTTGGGATGATCTTTAAATGATTTATGATCATAAGTTGAAGGTGTTTCCCGAACATTTTACATTGAATAGATAATCATAAAGGGAAAGATGAATTATGATTGATTTAAAAAAAAAATATTTTTTGTACGTAACAGGTGGATAATGATTTTTGTTTTTTCTCAATTCATACATCGGGTTCGCGTGAGTGAGTATTGATCCATCGTTAAAGTTTTGAAAAACTATAAATTTTAAATCGATAGAGAAGTTTGAAAATAAAATTAACGACTTAATAGAAAATGTAAGCAACCTGCGCACCGGTTGTTCAGAAGGGTGTAGAGGTAAAAATTGAGACGGATCATAAAACCTGCACTGGGCGAATGTAAATAGTATCAGTTTTATTTTGAATTGAAAGTCGTACCCAGTTTCCACATACTATATTCTAATTAAGTCTTGCATGATATCTTGCAAATGCGGATAAGCTGAAGCGGCACAGAGTTGATGAGACCCGTTGTCATGTATGGATGTGAGAGCTGGACCTTGACGAATGAGTACGAAAGATGGCTTCTAACATTCGAGAAAAGAATCATGCGTATGTGATATATAGCTCAAAACGCGACTTTGGCACATACCGAGTTCGTTTCAACCACGAGATCAGGAGTTTAATGCAAATTCCTGATATCGTGCATGAAATCAAAGGACAGCGAGTACGCTGGCTCGGTCACGTTCTGCGTGCTGATCCGAATCGAATGATACGTGCCCCAAAATAAGCAAGATTTCGGTGGTCAATTGTGATCACCTCTTCGAGAAATAACACGGTCAGGATACTTTTCTTGCAAAATTGTGATTGTTTCGTTGCTTGTGTGGCACGTAGCTGAAAGTTTACATCAATATCTTCCAATTCCATGGCCATAATAAATCATTAATCATAGCTCAGTAGTGCAATTCATTCACCGGAACAGTTCCAACAGCCTTATTTTCAAAAAAGTAACGTCCTATCACACAACCAGCCCAAAACCCGCTCACACAGTGACACGTTGTGGATGAAGGGGTTTTTCATCAAATGCGACAATTCTGTTAATTAACGCAGCCTCCGAGGTGAAACTGGTCTTCATCCAGATCATTTTGATGCTTTTGAAAAACCTATTCAGCGAATATAAAAGCCTTTAGACCTAAGTCTTTTTGCAAAAACACGGTGTAACGTCGTTTGTGGAGTTCCAACTCCAAAGATCGACGAGGACTCGACAAACCTAGACTTTTCTTCAACACTACGGGCTACAGCCGCAATGTTTTCAGTTGTCTTTCACTAATTTGTCCCAACAGCTCAAATTTTACTACCAGTTTTACTATTGCCGGCCGAGAAGGTTGCTTCACAACGACCAGAAAATGCTCTAGTTTTGCGAACTGTGTAGTTTTTACTTGTCCAATGTCAAAAAATGACAGCTCAAATAGCAGGCCATTCAAAATGAAACCTCTTATTGGAAAACCCTATATGTTTGGACATTTCAAAAGATAAAATGATTTACCGAAAATATGATGGTTAGTAAAACTATTGGGAATCTCATTCGCATTTCATTTATGAGTTAATTGAATTGTTCCATTTTTCAAGTGAAGGAAACATTTAGAATAATCTCGTTTATTGACAGTTTGATAAAAAAAATTCTAAACTCTGCTTGTCTGAATACACAATTCTAAGATTTAAACTTTATCTAGATAAAGACCTGTTTCAAATCCCTACCGAAAAACATTACTTTTACAATTATTAGATGATCTACACATTTTGAAAGCCATCATCATGGATTGATCTACATTTTTTTGTAGTCAAGCATCGATTGCTGAAGTTTAGCAGAAATATCGTCCAAAATCGATGGCTCTAGTTTAGTACAGTAATAATGAACGAGTACGGAGTAAGCATCGTGCGTCTGTACCATGCAATTAAATGTTACTAAGTGACCTTGTCACGGTTCCTAGTGGTATACGGCTTTGGATGTAATACTGGTACATGAACTAGACTGCAATTACATCGAACCAAATGATTTATGGTTTAAATTGGGCCTCTGTCACGTGCACACCTTGATAACCGTAGTTGTTCACAGACGGGTATCATCCGACGATCTCTACACGATCGTTACGATTACTCTTAACAAATATACATTTTTTTTTATTTCGTATACCCCGACCTTTATCCACGATTGGACTAACCCCTGTTTTGTTTCTGTAACTCAACCAGACCATCATTGACAAAAGAAACATAGTTCTAATTCTCACCATCAGAGTTGATCACAAAAACACACTACACGGTACGTTTGCCAGACGATGGTGAATGATGTATGTGAAGTTAGCCCGAAATCTAGCCCGAAATTTTTTTTGATTTGTGTCTCGGCTAAATTTAATATAAAAGCACATATATGGTAGAAGTTGGCCCGAATTTTATTAAACTGAGGCACTATTTTAGTATTCTATCCCGAAAAACCAAACAAATAATAAATGTAATAAAAACTTAAAATTAACAAAATTTATAAAATAAAATTACATATGTACATAAATACTCGTCCGAAGGAATAACAAAACATAATGTAATGTGTAAAAAGATTAATGTGATATAGTGGAGCTCACAGAGATTTCCAAACATATCGACTGATGCCATAATGTAGTTTTATATGTCCCGCATGCATTTTATATAGCCAGATGGCCATACGAGGTGGAAACTAGCCTGATTTTCAAGATACTCTATAGAGTATGATTTGAAACCAAAATGTACTGAATATATTTGGCCCCATAGTCGAGCCCACAGGGATTTCCAAACATATCGGCTGATGCCATAATGTAGTTTTATATGTCCCGCATGCATTTTATATAGCCAGATGGCCATACGAGGTGGAAACTAGCCCGATTTTCAAGATACTCTATAGAGTATGATTTGAAACCAAAATGTACTGAATATATTTGGCCCCATAGTCGAGCCCACAGGGATTTCCAAACATATCGGCTGATGCCATAATGTAGTTTTATATGTCCCGCATGCATTTTATATAGCCAGATGGCCATACGAGGTGGAAACTAGCCCGATTTTCAAGATACTCTATAGAGTATGATTTGAAACCAAAATGTACTGAATATATTTGGCCCCATAGTCGAGCCCACAGGGATTTCCAAACATATCGGCTGATGCCATAATGAAGTTGTGTATGTCTCGCATGCATTTTATATAGCCACATGGCCATACGAGGTGGAAACAAGGCCGTTTCAAGATACTCTATAGAGTATGATTTGAAACCAAAATGTACTGAATATATTTGGCCCCATAGTCGAGCCCACAGGGATTTCCAAACATATCGGCTGATGCCATAATGCAGTTTTGTATGTACCGCATGCATTTTATATAGCCACATGGCCATACGAGGTGGAAACAAGCCCGATTTTCAAGATACTCTATAGAGTATGATTTGGAACCAAAATGTACTGAATATAATATTTGGCCCCATAGTCGAGCTCACAGAGATTTCCAAACATATCGACTGATGCCATAACGTAGTTTTATATGTTCCACATGCATTTTATGTAGCCACATGGCCATACGAGGTGGAAACAAGGCCGAGATCAGAGGGATTTTTAATCATACCATAATGTAGTTATGTATGTCTCAAATGTATTTAGCCATACAAGATTCTTTCGCGATCCAATTTTAACGATACTGACTGAATTCAAAAGTTATAACAATTTATTATTAAAAAATTCATTTTACATTTTCAAAAAAATACATTTTCAATGAAACTAATTGAAAAACATTTAAATATATCTTAATAGGTTGTTTAAATTATTTAATTACATTTTGTGTAAATAATTAAATGAGGATCAATTTCCTGTATGTTGATATTTCTAATAACGGCTACGTAGTTACTTAGGTCGTCATATTTGTCCCATTTGTCGTGTCTTTTACCATGAGATATGAAATGGCCATTTCCAATTTGCTGGTGACTTATAACAGCAGCGATCTCATAAATTGAGTTTTTAAGCAATATTGTTTTTTCTATATCTCCAATAGTCATTTTAATTAATGTGTTAATCCGTTCAGTATATATACATAACATATCTTGATATTCAACCGATTCTATTTTCATTTTCATTGGACATTTGTAACAATCCTTTATAGGAATTTCCTGAAAACATAAACTGAGATTTGACACACCGAAGCTCTCAAATTTCTCCATATCAAGCAAAATCAGTGATCGATTTTCTATACATATGGTTTCACATACATCGCATTTTAAAATGACTAAAATGCTAGGGATATTTTTAAGTGTTGTGCCGACTGTGTCCAAAATGCCACTTTAACAATCGTCTCGTATTCCATATATTTCAATCAAAATTTCTTTACGAAAATTATATAAATTTTCTAAATTTCCCATTAAAAGTTTATGAAGAAATTTCTTTATTTTATCGCCGTTTTCTAAATCTTGATAAATTTCGTTTTTATTTTCAATTGATATATTATTATAACCAAGGGCTAATGCTTGTAATAATGAATCAATTCCACAAGAATTTTTATAATAGGTGCAGGTTTTTGTTGCATTTTTTATTAACATTAAAACTTTTTCATTTTTCTCCAATACTCTTTTCTTCTTATAACCTTGTCTTGGTCGTTTCGGGGTTTCAAAGACATTCGACATAGAAGTATTGATTTTAGAATTATGTGTGAGAAGTTCAATTGGTTTAGTAGTGCGATCGTTATCAGAAAGTTTGTTTATTTTTCTGATCGTTTCCAAATTAAAATTGTTATGTTTTCCTTTTGGAGTTAAATTAATTAAATTTTTACCTTTCCATACGGATTCTTTGTTTTGAATATCGTATAAGGTCAAACTCGATATTGCATTGGAATCTGCGGTTCCATCTTTCGTGATTTGGTTTAATGAAGATGTAGGGATACCCGAAATTAATCTTTTATAAATTAGCTTATTACGAGCATTAATTTCTTTAACAAAGCGACCCACTTTAGTAGGAAGTTTTCCAATCTTTTTAGAATTTTTAAACCGCTTTTTTACAATAGCATTATAGTTCTCAATATGACTATTACTATGTCTCACGCCATTTTTTAGTATGCCGCTACATAAACGTAGGTATGTCATAAATTTCTTTAGACTCATTTCTAAAAACTCGGTGTTGTAAAAGCTATTTCGTCCTCCAGTAACAGTATCTTTTGGTTCCACTATGCTATCGCTTATTCTTTTAAAATCCAAATAAAATTTACTTTGTAAGTATAAAGGTTTTTTAGTTGGCCTTGAATTTTCTGATATATCTTCTTCGAAAATATTGTTGCCTTCAGAATGATTAGTTTCGCATATTAATGTTGTCATTAATTCTAAGGCATTTGTGACTTGAGTGCTAATTTGTTTAAATTTTAACAAAATTGAGAAATGTTTCCAGATTTCTTTTACTTTTTCATAATTTTTGATCATAAAAATTGAAGCAAATATTTCATGAATTATTTTCTGGGTTGAGATAATGACAAAATGCTTTTTTATATCTTGCACAATCGTGTGAGACATATGAGAACAGCAGAGATACAATTTCACTATGCTTTGTTTTGATTTACCTGCATCCATATTATTAGCCCATTTGTAGGTTATTTCTAAATAGTCAACAATGCTGATAAGGTTAAATGCTTCCATTACCGAATTTATTTCCGCAAATGAAAAATCCGTCACTACTGCATTGAAGATTGACCATTTTTTGAAATTTCGCTCAATAAAAATATAAACGCAGCCAACTTCCAATTGTATCCATCGTATGGCTTGCGCTTACCATATCAGTAATTGGAAACGGAGTAGAATTTTCAAGATTATTAAAAGCTGCCGGCACTATAATTGCGTAGTAAAATATAGATTTACATGGTTTATACGGTGCTCTGACGAGACTACCTGTGGCATCCATATAAACGACTAAATCTTCATTAATTATCATGTCACGCATCATTCAATAACTGGAGATGGTAAATCATCTGGCAGGTATTGAAGTATATTTGTTTCATCAACTGTTGATAAAATTGGCTCGGTAATCAACTGGTTGGCATTGATCCGGGAATTTTCTATTGGAATATAATTGTTCTTAATCTTTTTTCTCCAAATATCATTGATCACAACTCGGTTCTCTCTGGAATTTTTGCACTTTAATATAGCACACATTTTTTTAATGTACGGGGTATTGGACGTAGATATTTGTTCATTTGATTCTGTAATTAGACGTAATGCATTTTCTATGGATTTCATTGTGATTGTGTTACGTCTCTTTTTGTTATTATATCTTCCAAACATTATTTTCTTGGAATTAGTGAAATCCATTTTAACTAAAATGTAGTAAAAACGACTACCATGTCAGTTTTAAAAAATTACTAGTTACTAACCATACTTAGAAATATTATAATTTATACAGTAATAAACGCCTGTTGAGCTGGCCTCCCTTCTTACTTCATAAATAAAGAAAAATTAAAATGTTTCTAGATGGAGGCATGCACGTTTCGTAAATAAATTGCACGAAACACGGTATTCGGAGAAT
Organism: Tipula lateralis; assembly: GCA_963932295.1. Taxonomy (NCBI): domain Eukaryota; kingdom Metazoa; phylum Arthropoda; class Insecta; order Diptera; family Tipulidae; genus Tipula; species Tipula lateralis. The sequence continues at coordinate 115,953,472 of OZ010738.1, forward strand.
AGCACCACAGTATAGAACTTATCGTAGCAGGCGACTTAATCTGGTTGGATCGCTGGGCTGACGACGAGAAACTCTATAGTCTAAAGGGAAGACAATGTGCCCCAAAGCTATATTACTTCACAGTAGAAACCTCGGAAATCTTGGAATTGGATTTCTAATTGGGCCACAGGTAAAAACTGCTGTCGTTGACTTCCAAGCAGTCGATAATTGAAAGTGTAATCTTCGCATGCGTATGCGGTTAGGCAACCTGTCAATTTTTTGTGTACATTACGTACTGATGTATTCCAACCACAAAATAAAGATTCATTTTACAATAATCAGGATAATCTGATTGGCACGACGTCAGATTGGTGATTGGAGTGACTTTAAAGTTAGAACTGATGTGATGTGAGATCGTATCCCAAGATGTGAGATCGTATCAGTTGTCAATCAAATAAGTAGGCAGTGAGTGACCACTTCTTGGTTGTTGCCAAGCTACGATGGAAATTAACGTACAAGTCAGAGAGGGCAGTAAACTATGCAATGCAGTTCTATGGTATGCGAGTCTATCGTAAGCGCTTGAGTACATGGATACCAAAAAATACGTACATCTATGTAAAATAACAGTAACGCAGTCACAAATAATGCTTTGGTTATGTTGACAACCAGCTATCGAGTACATATACAATTAATCGTTGTCATGTATAGATGAGAAAGTTGGACCTTGACGGATGAGTACGTGAGATGCCTTCTAACGTTCGAGAGAAAAATTAATCAGGAATTTAATGCGAGTTTCTGAAACGTGCATGAAATCGAAGGACAGCGAGTCGGTCACTTGCCGATCCAGAACGAATGATGCAGCGATATCTTAAAGGAGAGCTTGAAACGAACAGGTCGTCGGCGACGATGTCTTCAGAGCGTAGAGAGCGATATGAGTCAGATTGTTGACACGGTACGTTACCATCGTGTTTATTATATAGGTTGTAACCTCTCCCCAACCTACATGCCTACAAAAAACATTTAAGCAGAGCTCTCCAAAATACAACAGCTCTAAGTGGTGGGATAACTCAACAGGCGTCAAAAATAACAAAATGGTTTTAAGATTATATAACTTACCGTTACAATAGTAATTTCTTTTCTAGGAAAAAATAAAACTCACAATATATTACACAACCGTTTTTTAAATTATATTAATTTACCGTTAAATCACTGCAAAACTATCACTATACACTTTCTTAACAAACAGTTTTTCAAATTAAATAAATTTGATGTTTACTTAGAAATAATAAATTCAATTTTAAATCCAATTTAACAATTTTAAATCCAAATTTTAATCTATATGAATTTAAGTTATAATTTTGATGACATACAAACAACAATACAAAACTACATTATGGCATCAGCCGATCGTATGGCCATGTGGCTATATAAAATGCATGCGGGACATATAAAACTTCATTATGGCATCAGTCGATATGTTTGGAAATCTCTGTGAGCTCCACTATATCACATTAATCTTTTTACACATTACATTATGTTTTGTTATTCCTTCGGACGAGTATTTATGTACATATGTAATTTTGTTACTTTTAAGTTTTTATTACATTTATTATTTATTTGGTTTTTCGGGATAGAATACTAAAATAGTGCCTCATTTTAATAAAATTCGGGCCAACTTCTACCATATATGTGCTTCTATATTAAATTTAACCGAGACAAAATCAAAAAAAAATTTCGGGCTAGATTTCGGGCTAACTTCACATACATTGGTGAATGACGTAACACCATAAACCAAAGTGAGTAAATAATATTTTTAGGTAGTAAAAATACTTTAAATGTGACGTAAATTGTTTTAGGAGTTGTTTCTCATGGGCTCAAATACTTTCACGGCAACATGGAGTCCGGGAAAACTGTTGTGCGTTCTCCATTGTTCGTAGTGTTCGTAGCTGCACTCTTTCCAGTTTTATTATGTTGGAAGCACACGCAGAGCCTCACAGCTGAAAACCATACGTCCAGATGGGCTTAAGTATCATTTTGTATAGCAAGACCTTACAGTCTAGATTTAACTTTGAGTGTTTTCCAATTAACCAAGTTATTTTGACGCATTTTAATTTGATTTGTTTACGTTTAGCTTCAATGTGTTTTTTCCACGTGAGTCTTCTATCTAAATGAAGTTGAAGATATTTAACACTTTCGTGTTGTGGAAGAGTGATGTTAATTAATCTGACAGGTGAGTTTACGGAGTGTGAATGTAACATGAGCCGATTTACACTCGTTGGTCTTAATTCTCCATTTTCTTAGCCATTTTTCGATTTTGTCTAACTGTTCTTGTAGAACTCTTGTTGCTATCGTAGGATTTTGATGAGCAGCTAGGATTGCAGTATCATCCGCGTAACTCTGCTGTATAGATCAAGTACAACACTGGCCCCAGTACACTGCCTTGAGGTACTCCTGCATGAATATCATATAAATCTGTGGATGCGGAATTATATTTCACCAAAAACTTTCGATTGAGCAAGTAATTTTCAATAATTTTACAGAAACTTGACGGTAATTGTGCTCTACTTTTATTTAGAAGTCCTTTATGCCATATCTTATTGAAAGCTTGGGCTATATCTAGGAACGCTGCAGAGCAATATTTTTTTTGTTCAAGGGAGTTCCTGATTTCAGATACGACTTTGTGAACTTGTTCGACGGTTCCGTGATCTTCTCTAAATCCAAATTGATGACCCGGTATGATGTTTTTCTTGTTCAAAATTGGCTTAAGTTTTTGCAAAAGCATTTTTTCGAAAAGCTTTGAGAAAGTTGGTAATAAGCTAATTGGGCGATATGAGTTAACTTTTGTTTCATATTTACCAGGTTTTGCAATTATTATAATAACTGAAGTTTTCCAGATTTCTGGATAGTGACCTATTTTCATTATAGCGTTGAATATATAAGTTATTAGTTTGATACATTTATCCGGTAGATTTGTCATCATTTTTCCACTTATCACTTGTATTTGATTGGCTTACTTTCAGACGTATCTGCAAAATTGATTAGATTTTCTTGATTTCCAACTTGCTCGTTAGGTGTAAACACTTCGCTAGGGTGTTTAGCAAATGTATTTGCTTTCTCTACATCACTTCTTGCCCAGCTTCCGTCAGAGAGTCGTATTGGAGGGAATGAAAGTGTTGGTCGTTTCAGCTTACTTGTAGCTTTCTATAATGTGAAATACGTTGCTTCAGGAGATGAAAGTCCCTTGAGATAATGTTGAAGCTCTTCGTCATGTTTATTTAACAAAGCGATTTTCACCATTTTAATTGCTTTATTTAACCTTGATTTAAGAGTAGGTGACCTAGTAGGTGACCTGGTATGTGACTGCTGGCCATTGCCTGTGTATTGAGCGTTTCGTCATTAGTAGTTGTTGAATATTTGGAGAAAGTTAACGTTTCTTAAAATTAGCAGACTTAATCAGCGTAGCGTTAATCGGGGTAGCGATCTTAGCGGCATGTTGTAGAATACTAGTTATTTGTTTAACTGCTACGTCAATTTCATAGTTTGTCTTTAATGGAATGTTTAACGAACACTTCCTGGTTATTTTAGACTTAAATAGAGACCAATAAGTGTATTGATTCATTAAAAATCTAGATGGCGCTAGTCTTAGCAAGTTTCGGCCTCTTCTAATGTTCTAATATGTTCCTTTGCTACAGAAAAGTCAAGTAAATGGGGAATGTTTTGCCTGTCAGTTGGCCAGTAGGTTGGGTGGCCAGAAGATATGTGATCCATCTTTTCATTATGTTCGCTCTTAATTGAGTGTCTCCGTGGGCAGTAAACCGCAGATATGATGCATTTCCCTAACTTTTCTAGACAGATGCTGGTTGCATGGATATGTTATTCCTTATATTTTTGGAGTTCATAGTGGTTTATTCTGTTTTCAATAAGAATAGCAGTTTTACCGTGTGATTTTCCGCTAGGATCATACATACTGTATCCTGAGATCTTGAGGTAACTTGTTTTGTAAAATGAGTTTCGGAGCGTTCCATTCAGCTATCTTAATTGCATTCATTTTTGGTTTTTAATGAGAATTTGCATGAGAGTTTTCATGTTAAGAAGCATGAGACTCAGATTAGTCTCCGTTATCTGCTTAAATTTGTTCATTGACTCATTGAGAGAACTAATCATGTTATAAATACCATGGTCATCGCTTAACAGAGTTACCTTCGACAGCTTCTGCATAAGATATTTTAGGATTTATGTTTGGAGATAATTCACTATCGCTGGTTTGATTTTTGAATATGAGAATTGACTTTTGTTGCTCGACTCTTTGTCGTGGAGTCATTTTCTTGCTTAGCTCCTTGTATACTATACAACCTCTATAGTTTGCAGTATGATTTTCTCCACACTTGCTACATTTTTTAACCTCTGGTATTTTTATTCAGCTCACATTTGCTAGTTTCACTTTCATGTAGGTTGCCGCATATAATACATACAGCTGGAAGTTGACAGTAATTTCTTGAATCGCCATATTCTTGGCATTTGGTACATTGTAAAACAGATTGTTACGATTGTGTGGTTCTTCCACTACGATTTTTCGATACAATAAATATCTAACATCATAGATCGGATTATGGCCCTTAAATTTTATTGGCTCTGGTTCCAACTCAACTTTAAACAAAGGTTGTGGTTTTCTCTCGCGATTTATATATATTGATCACGCTTTTCACTTGAAAGTTCATGCACAGTGGACTCGATCACTTTCATAACAATCGTGATTCCTTTCACACTCTTCAATCTATGTGTAGAATTTTTGTTTTTTTTCTAAGATGGGTATAATTTTTGAATAGCCGTCAATATGTTTTGCTTGAATTCTAGTTTCACTAATATTGCCACGTTTAATTTGGGCAATAAAGAATTCATCGTTGGTTTCCGCGTTGAGTGCAGTTACCAATTGTTTCGATGGTGCTTCTCTTAAGTAAATCGATGGAGGTCTATCTTTAGGCTCTTCTTTTTTATCTTTACTGGGATCTTCCACACATAGAACTTCGAACCGATTGCGCGATTCTATTCCATCCGCATTTAGTTTAACACTTTTAGGTTAGACTTTAAAATAGTCTCTTCTGGAGATTTGGGATTAAGTTTTCTTTTTGAAGTAACTGTAATGTAATGTTCAAAACCCGTTTGCACTAATATTTGTTGATATTCATTGTCAAAGTTATTTTTATGATTATTTTCCATTTTTTTATGTTTATGTCACTGATATTGCTTACATTAATATTTGATGATTTTGCACTATTTTTATTAAATTCTGGGAATTACACATACTTTATATTCGGAAAATACATGTGTTGACGGTGCATTTGTTTTTTAAGCAGAAGTCGATGCACTTGAGTTATAACCTGTAGAATTCACTATATTTAAATCTGATGTTGAGTTTGATGACGATTTTTTTGGTGAAAAAAGTCGTCACATTTTACACTGTGAGTTGAATAAGCACACGTTTGTATGCGTAAAATAAACAAACACTACACTTTTGTATTATTTTAATTGAATTTACTTGCTCTTCGATTTTCCGTCCAAACAATACGGCGGTCGGACGCGAATTGGCGGTCTGCTGACTTTACCAGTATGTAATCGTGTCATTTAAAGCGAAGTATATCAACCGCACTTGAAATGCACCAAATTATGGAGTATTTAATTTGAAACTGGTTGTATACATCAATATCAATGCAGGTGTTTCAATGAGTGGATTTTATACAACGTTCGTATGTGTCTTGGATTGAGAGTGTTCCATAAAATTGGTAAAATCAAAACGACATCTATATGTTTTCTCTGTTTCTTACCTCTGCAATCGGTTTTATGGTGAAGTGTTTCTATTTTTTTGGTGGTCGGAGTTTCATTTTCTAATTTTGTGCCATTGTCTTTCAAATTGAAGATGTACGGCTATTCTAATTTTACGGAGTACTGATCGTTAATCAAAATGATGACAAAATAATGATTGTATTTACCAACTGCAAAGTCACTAATTAAAAATGAATAATTTTTACAAGTTAAGCGGGAACCCCTCGACCACAGCAGCCCATAAATTAAGTGTTGATTTAAAGAGTTTGAATTGTACATAAAAATCGAAACAAAAAAGTTGATTTTACCAATTTCATCCATCGTTAAACTGGTGTCTGCATGTCTCTCAATAAACGATGCAAATAATTATAATTCTTGAGATAAGCATATGTTGTGTTGCACATTATATGGCACCTTATTTAGAGGCCTCAATTATTTTTATAGCAGTAAAACGATCGAACGCTATATAAAGAAATCTTTAAGTTTTTTTTTGTTATAATCAATCAGTTGTTGCAACTAATTAAGAAGAGGATAGAAATCTTAAGAGGAACTTATCGTTTCTTTATTATTAATAATTACGATGTGGTGTTGTTGTGATGCGTAAACTAGATAATATAGTGTTGTTGTTCCCTTTATATATGTAGTCGTATATAAGAATAAAAATTAGTTGCACATATGGATTAACGAACTATATATGTCATCTTAACTTGATGGAAGGTTGCTTTGTTCAAGAGCTCCATTATAAAGCAAAGTGGTATATACTGGTGTTACTCTGACCATTATTCTCCTCTTGTACATTTAAGTGCTGTTGATCGGTACTGCACTCTTTACTTGAGGTATTTGATTATCGAATTGGTCATACAACAACAGCGAACCTCTAATGTATCATCACTTATCTAATGTAATCCAACCTTCAAATGATTCAACCACTTCTGGCCAAAACTTTCTCTGTTCACATTAATGTATTAAACAACAAAGTAACAGGTTATTCAACTTATCATTTCACTTTAGTAACTATCAATCGTAGTTTGAATGGCAGATATCAACCATATAGCTGCACATGTTAACCAGCAACAATCAACCGTATTTAATGTTAACCAGTGGGAAGAAATCTTCCGAATTAACAACATAAACCAGTTATATCATTTCTTTACCAAATAATTCATGGCTTTGGTTACTGAACGGCAAAGGTAAGGCGTTCTTATGTATCAGGTAAATTTTAAAAGACCATTCTCGAGTTTTGCAAGCCAACTCGTAAAAATATATGGCTTAAAAGCCCGAACCACGTCTCAACTATAATCTTACGAACCATTAATACGGATTCGGCGAGAATAGAACTCGAGACCGCGGGATGATGAAAAACTCTCAAAAACAATTGCGTCTTGTTCTATAAAAGCAGAGATCAGATATTTGGTTTTGGACCCATTATTTTAAAGACCAACGGAAGCTGTTCTAGAGGATCAAACATATCTTTTATTCCGTTGTCATTTAATTTCTTCAAACAGATATCACCTAATGACACCTAATGACCGACAGAGGAATAATCCTTTGCAAGGTGTAGTGTATAACAGTAACTTGAATACTGATATAGAAGAGCGATAATTTTCAAATTTTAAGCGATCACCCTTTCTGGCAATTGGGCGTAACTCGACCACTTGCCATTCTAGAGTTTGCTAATATCAAAAGATCTGAATTCATTCAATCAAGTACTGGTGAAAATATTTTATTTAATTTCTGCATTGCCTGTTCTTATTAAAGTTGGCTGTAATCCGTTAAGGTTCCGCATTCAATGCCACAAAGAGACCATGGTGCAAACCTATGATTTCATCAAAGCAGACAGACGCGTTATGCAACCTTAGCATAGCAAAGTGGAGTAGTTTGAACCAAGGCAGAGAAGACAATAGATGTACAGGAATATTCCTGCAATTAAACACAAGTGACCTCATGCGGTGAAAACTGGACAACTGCTGATAAAGTGTAACTATCATCAACATCTTCAGGACATCCGTTGCATACGGCATAAAGTATAGAAACTGAAATTCTCAGGTTGTCCTTTTTTAATGAAAGAACGTAATTGTTCAGCTTCGGGTTAATATCTCTGATAAAGTATTTTGCCTTACGAAAAGATGATGTTACCGACCAGGTCAGCGTTAGATTCGATAGGGTCACAATATCTATAGGTAGAGGCGCAGATGGTTCGGAACTTACCAAATATAGGCGAGAACAAGATTTAGACAAATTGTCTGCAATTTCGTTGCTCTTAATGTCACAATAGTCAGGAATCCACATGACCATTACTTTGTTGTTGCAATCAAGGAGGTTCAGAAATTTCTGGACGGAGGGAAGGACAGTTTAACTATCCGTACAAAATATAATCTCTTTGTCGTCGACAGCGAATAAAAAAGTGAAATCACGCAGTGAGGAATCGTAATTAATTCCGCTTTATGAACAGTTCCGTAGATCCCTGAACTGCCAGACATTCTCAGATCATGTGATGGATATCCCTTGATCGATTTACTACCTCAAATGATCTGTTGAAGGTAAAAATAGGCAGAAGCCTATTTATAACCAGGTCAAGTTCTGGCATCTATGGCCTAAAGTAGTGCCGAAAGCATTCCACGTCCCAACTTACCTCAAGGAAAAGGCAGCCAAACAAGCTGTACCTAAAATAAAGAATTGTACTTTGGCTATGAAAAGAATAAGTTCCATAGGTATATGAGCGGAGTTAAAGTCATGGCTCCAATTACAGCCAACCAGCCATGTTTTGCAAACAATTCATTTTACCAATCGAAGATTTTACTTTAACCAGTGGCCACCAAACAATAGATACATAAGTTAGCATTTGGAGAACCAATACATAAAAAAAAGCATTTTGGGAGATTATCGTCAAGAACTACCAAAAACTTTATGGCATTGCCAAAAAAAAATGTGGCTTTTCTAGTTTAAAATCCAGATGATACTTCCAAGAAAGTTTATTATTCAGAAAAACTTCAAGGTGTAAGACGTAGACTGAGCTATTGACCTTAGAACCGAAACGTGATGGTACTGAAACAGCTGCAGTGTTCCTATGCCTTGTAAATATAACCATGTCTTAGACGGCTTCACATGTAAACTCTTATTCAGACACCACTGTTCTATAATGAGAAGAGCGTATTGAATCAATCCGATAAGACATTCAGGTGCTTGCCTGAAACTGTCAAAACCAGATCATCAGCATAACTTTGAGCTCTAAAACCGGTCTCACGATGAATAACAAGAATTTCATCAAAGATCAGAAGCCAGAACAGGGTTGAAAGGACCCCTCCCTGCGGGCATCCTCTGGAAGCCTTGACTGAAATAAAGGTATCCTAACCTCATACATCGCAATAAGAGATTAAAGCATATATTTAATCCACCTAATATTGTAGGGTTCGATACCAAAGAACATGCAGTCTCACAGGATTTGCCAACTCTGTAAGAATGTTGCCTGTTATGGAGCGGAGCGGTAACTTAATGTTGGCCTCTAATAAATCTATCAACAATCCTTTCTAGACATTTCAGAAAAGTTTATAATAGACATATAGGATTTTGACTTTTTGGAGTAAAAATTACTTTACTTATGCTCCAAAATTGAGAAACAAAACTAAAAGCGATACATGCCAGGAAAAGATGCAGTAAATATTCCTTAATGAGAGGATGCCATCAGGAGCGGTATGCTAAGGATATAGCTATCCCAATCGGAATGAAGATTAGATCTTCTGGCCTTATTCTTCAGCTTTCTAGTAGTTTTTATTTAACCTTTTTAGAGCAGAGCACCAGAACGGTTTATTCTGAGTTTTTTCATTCGATATAAGTGGATCAAAAAACTCAAACGCTGTTGTGATTGCTTTAGATAGTTCAGAGGTCTGCAATGCGATGTCCACATCACAGACGAACGAATCTTTATAGGTGATTCGAGAAAGGAAAAAGGCTCAAGAGAGAATGCTTCCCAGTTGGTAAACTTCCTATAACGGTAAGGTTTAACCGCTCTTCTTTTAAGATTGTTTGGCTTAAGTATATACTGCTTCTTCGATGGAAAATCGCGTTGTATAATCTCCTGTATAAGATTAATACAATCTCACATCTTGGATAACCCGATCCCAACACATGGTGAATTTGGCTTTGGGATGTTTTACGTGAATGTGTCCATTCCAAAGTTAGTAATTTTTTCTCCATTTTCAGTCGCAGTTTCGTACAGTACGGACCTTTATTATTACATAAGTTAGTTTTCTGATTTCTGCCTAGTGAGAAATCTAACAAGATTTTCGAAGTCATCTCCACTGCTTAGCAATGTATAGCCTTGAGACACATGGTCTCCACTTTAAGGCTATCCATATTTTTAGAAAACCTCGAGTTCCAACTGGAACGCGCCAAGTTTTTTAAGTGACTGGACCTTATACAGTTTTTACGGATTCAGGTCGCCAACCAGATTTAGTCCCCTCCTACGACAAGCTCTGGTTACTGTTGTGGTATTCTATGGGTTTTATGTTTCGTCCGAAATATTGATGCTCGAGATTTCAGTCTATAGGACTAATAACACCGACATTATATACTTTCCATCCGAATAATCATTTTGAATATATCAAAAGGGTTAGTTATTGCATGAAATCATATGCTTATGTAAGGTTTAATAATGGAATAAGAACAAACTTAAGTACATATGCACAACTGATTTTCTCTTACCTCATTATTATGGTTTTACCTAAAGCATTAAAACTTCCTCTGTCTTACAAACGAAAACACATCAAATTGTTGCTTACAATATTTTTGATGTTCACAATTCATGTTTTCTGGCATCTATAATGATGGTAATGATGATGATAATGATAGTAATGATAATGACATATTTTTTTACGATTCATTTGAAACCAATTTAGAACAAGCACATGTACTTACAATACTTATATCCTCAAAACACAATATAATCATATATGTACAGGCACTTTGAAATCGAGCGATAAATGTATGTACCTACATATAGTGTACAGCCTCTCTCTCCAACCTAATACATATGTTGAATAATAATCATTTGGCAATTAAATCGAAGATGTATTTCTCACATCTCATTAAATCTAATTGCACATCTATACCAACTCGTCGAATCAGAATAATCGCATTACGATCAAATGAGGCAAAAACACTGATCTCATGATAATTAAACATAAATTATCTTAATTGAATGGCAATGTCTAACGACCGAACCAATCAAATCAATCAAATCGTTTTAGATTATATATTAAGACGACGACGCATTGTTATAAGTAAAAGACACACACACAGACACACAACATAACTTTGATATGTACTCGTATACGCAAAGATCAGTAAAAGTAATTGGATTTTCCTTTCTCTTTGAGATTAAACGACTGCACGATGTTTTCGACTTCAAACTGAATTAACAATTAATAGATTAGAATGATTGATATCTTATCGCGTAGATTTATATAAATTTATTGGTACATACACCTACACACACATAAAAAAAATATTTCTGACAAATTTTATTGGGGCATTACAATGGATGAATAACTAATGCATTCACTGCATCCATTTATGGAGCCGCACACAACTTCTAATTTTTGTTTTCTTCATTGATATAATTATATAGCATTTTTATGTGCTCTCGGCAAGTGTAGGCGGATTTCTGTGACATTTGAATAGATGGTCTAGTACTTAAGTTTTATTGGTATGTTTATATAAAATATATTCTTTTGAATTTCACTTCACCTCTTGAGATATTCGTAGTTTTATACATATTTTACTATAATCTCACTGAAGATCTTGAAAACCCCACTACAATATTAGGCCCTCGCATAAACTAAAGTTCTTTAACGGTTCAAGCATTGCATCACTTGCAAAGTAAATAAACATCTATTATTTCGGTTTGTTCAGGCCATCGTTAGCGCTTACCGTGTTAAAAACTGGCTCATCGGTTTCGATCACATGCAAGTTTGTACCATATGTAAATAAATGTAAGGTGGTCAGGTGTGAAGAAGTTAGTTTCACACCTGACCACCCTACAGTTATTCACAAGTTGAAGCCTTAGCGCCGTGTGCTTGTCAAAGACCAGCTCAGGGATCTTGATATGGGACAACGTTCATCACTTTGCAAGCAAATTGCTCGAAATCTGATAAACACACCTTTCACTTCTGGAGATTCTTTGGCATTTGAGGGTTGTCGTTTGTACAATGGCATGCTAAGCTTGCAGTGCGCAAACGACAGAACTCTTAAGTGAGGCGTTGAAGTTGTACCGACTCTTCATCGCTGGGAATGAAGTGAATCCGATTTTTATAGAACGACACATGTCTTTAAAAAATCGTGAATTTACGGGAACCAAATCAAAGGACTCAATCCAGAGACCATAGGTTCTCTCCTGGTTAGTGATACCTATTCGAGACCTACAACCTGTGTTTTTGTTAGTAATAACATGAATTACAGACTCCTGAATGAAATTTGTAGTAATTACCTTACAGCAATCGTCGTTGAAGTCAAGGAAAACTGATCATTTCTCATATGGTTCATAACTACATCCTCCTACTCCAGATTTTAACAAAGCCATAGAGTACGCAAACCATAATGATACCCCAATCACATCACTAGGGCAGCACCGATATTAACCATAGAGTGATTTCCCGTTTGGAATACCTATCCGCGTCTGACCCGGACTCTTGCCTCATAGATCAAGAGTTCATGTATCCAATCCCATCCTTTCCTTAGGTACTAACATGTAAAATATAAAGAGACATGGCAAACCACATACACCTAACATTGAACAAATAGGATTAACACATAGAAGCATGGGCCGGCTGAACACCCATAATTTAAGGGACGTTTTACAATAAACAATCACAGAAAACAATAATTACAATGAACGAACACTGATTACATGAATAAATTACATAAACACAAATTCACTCTAAACAAAAGCACAAATGACAAATCACCACACAACACTACAAAGAGAACTAAACTTTTCCTATGACAGTGACACTGATACGTCAGCCAAATGTCAAATAAGTTGGTTGCGTCTCGATAAGTACCAATAGCTGAATTTTGGTGCTACAACATAGATGGCGTGAGTAAAACAAAGAAGATTGTATAGTGCCCGATGAACCGTGTCGAAAGTGATAAAAGGTGATACGTGTCGGCGAAAAAGGAGCTTTTTTGCTTGAGTGTTGCGAGGTGATAGAGCGAGAGACGAGGTTGAAGATATCTGGAGGAAGCAACAAGTATCATTTAAAAAGGGAAATAAAAATAAAAACATAAAAATAAAGTGGAAAGTACAATGAAAGGAAAATAGAGGATAACTAGACAAGTGGTGAATCGCGTTGTCAGTAAAGGTGAAGGTGAGTCGTGTCAAGAGCCACGCGGAGAGGATCGACAAGTGGAACGCGAGCAATTGCGGTGCTTGCTCGACGAGGCAGCACTCTGGAACGAGCGAGAGAGAGAGAGACAAGAGAGTGACACGTGGAAAAACAGGTTAGTGCCACTTTCATATTTTTCCTTACAAGCTCCTAGTGTAACAAGTTTTTATATGTTCAGCACAATCTCCCTCCCCCCAATTGTTACACCCAGGTCGAAGGTCTCTAGCCCACCGAATAGAGCTAGCCACAGTCGTGCACGCAGACTGACGCCCAAAAATATTAAATCAAATTGTCTGCTAAATTGGGAGGTGGAGGAAGAGCAAGGGGAGAGGACGGCCCAAATCAATGTATCAGTTATGATTGTAGAAATATTGTGTCAAAAAGGAACTATTTTTGTATTTGCTAACGCGTACGTCACAAGGAACCCACGAAACAATGATTGGAAACTTTATAGACTTATTGGGAACTTTATAGACTCGATCTTAACCAGTCATTTTGAGCTTCAGTAATCAAAATCAGAGAGTGCTGACAAAGTTGATCAAAACTTCTAAACGATTCATGGCTTCGTTTAGAAGTTTTGATCAACTTTGTCAGCACTCTCTGATTTTCATTACTGAAGCTCAAAGTGACTGGTTAAGATCGAGTCTATAAAGTTCCCAATAAGTCTATAAAGTTTCCAACCGGTACAACGAAAGATTGGGATTTGTACAAATATTCACATAGAGAGTACAAGAAATGTATCCTAAGTGAAAAAACATCAAAATGGACATTTCTCTGAGAGGAAGTGGATAGTCTTACGGTAACCGCTGAACTCAAGAAAGTACTCTGTTAACTTGAAGGCCACTATTGGAACTCTTAAGAAACCTGATGGAACGAGTACAAATCAGGAAGCTTTAAATGTACTAATGAAATTTCATTTTCCCGAAAGTGAGAATTCTAATGTAGTAGATGGAAATCAACTCCCACATCAACTTCCAAGTTTCAGAGATTGGAGCTTGATGACGAAGAAGATGACAACAGATAGAATCCGATGGAGTATCGGTTCTTTCTTAAAATTTAAAATACCAGGTTAAGATTCTCAGATCATGGAGAAAAGTCAGGGTAGTGTTTATTCCGAATGATGGAAAGCCTAGATAGAACCAGGAAACAAGTTTTCGACCGATCAGCCTATCTTCGTTTCTACTTAAATGATTATAGCGATTGGTTGATAGGTACTTTAGGGACAATGCACTATTAGCAAATTCCATACATTCCAAACAACACACATACAAGAAAGGTACATCTGTTGAAACAGAACTTCATGAAGTCGTTGAATGAATTGAGAAGTGATTTCTCAACAAAGAATTTGGCTTGGGAGCGTTTCTGAACATTGCTCTCTTCGGAAGTCGAGTATCTAGGATCTGATTAGTTCGGAAGATAACTGAACAAAAACATACTGAAGGGAAATGCAACAATGCATGTAACATTAATGGGGCCTGAAACCCAGACTCGTGTACTGGCCACACGTTTTTGGTGATGAGACCTATAATCTCGTTTGCCGTACTTATTTGGCCAGGACAACGAGCGGTGTTGGAACCTCTAAATCGCCTTCTAAGCCCTCTTTGTCTGGGTATTGTAGGAGCTAAGTACACTACTCATACTGCAGTTCTTTAAATGACTGTGGGTCTGCTATCGCTAGATCTTAGGATCAGACGGCGTGCAGCGCAAACAGCCACTTGCCTATAAGACAAAGAGAGTCTATACTGTCAAATAAAGAAGAAGGTGGGTCGGTACAGAACTGCTTACATGCCTTTAAACACTAATTTTGACGAAACTCGTATTCGGGAAATTATTTTGGGTAACTATTTCTCGAAATCATACATGGGACTATAATAGCCCATCCTACCCCTCCGGTGACGGTATGATGATCTTTACTGACGGATCAGTATGATGTAATCTAGCTGGTGCCGAATTATACTTACAAATCCTTAGGTCAAATTATATATCTCTCTTGGTAGGTACGCTACATTCTTTCAGGCAGAAATTGCTGTAATTTTGAAAGCAGCACTCTTTGCAAAGGAGATAAACTGCAGAGATCGTCGAAACATGTTTTGGAAACGATAATTGCCTTAAATCATATCAGTCATATGGGAATTAAAGGAAATATATTGGCTGATTAATTGGCCCGTTTGGGTTCGACTTCCACTTTTGTGGGAAATGAGCCCGCTTTAGAAGTGACATCATTATCTATTAAACGAAAAAATTACTATCAGTTTACTGATCTGCACCAAAAGAGATGGGATAGCCTCATCTTTTGTCGACTATCACAAATCTTCTTTAGATCAAGAAATAAGCAAAGATCCCAAACTATGATAGGCGCACTTTAAAGATCAATGTTTCGAATGTGATGGAGGATAAAAAGAAAATGTTGAGCACTTCTTATGTTCCTGTTTTTCATACCCTTCCCAAAGACTGCTCTGTTTTGGATCACAATGAGACCTTGAGGATACCAGATATGTTAGACTTCATTAGAAGAACAAACAGATTTCGGGATTGAGAGTGTACGCCTGGGAAGAGATGTTACAATGAGCGAATCGAGCCTGAGTGATGGGAAAAAGTGTAAATAACTAGAAGATTCTGCAGACGATGAATTTATGACGTTTAGTCAGGGCTAACGTGAGTGCAAAAAGACTCGAAGCGTAATTTAAACAATTAGTACGATTCTATTCATTCGGAAAAAAGCGTGGGTGCTTTTAGGAATCAAACGTAATGATCACTAGACGTCTTGCGAGTGATGGAGTTTAAATGTGTTTGATCTCGGTGTGGGAGCATAGGTAATCAAACTGTTTATTTTTTACAAGCTGTCTACTACTTAAATCTAAAGGTCTGGGAAATGACGGTAAATGGAAATTTTACAGCTCTTCTATGACACGTTTCTATGTATAAGTGTAAAATATGGCTTTAAGTTTGCGATTGAAGGAACAATCAAAGGTAAATGAATCATCTTGATATAATAAACGTACTAATTCGGAAGACAATAGTTGCTTAAAACAAGACCGCATTATATGTATGTCTCCTAATCAAACTCGATGGTAATCCACTCGTGGTAATCCACTGGACTCGTTTTTTTGAGGGCAACGGAAGCAGAACACTGTTCCTGTGGATCAAGTATCTCTTTCATCTGCATATCCAAAAAGATGCTTGAATTCACTTCTTCACTTCTACGAAAGATATATCCCGACATAAGCAAAAGTTCTCGATAGCCTATTCTCAACTTTGACACAGCATTGTAACTTCGTTACAGTCATTTTACAAAGATGTTCGTATTTGTTTGGTATTCATGCGCATGATTCAGTGCATGACTCTCTCTCGATTGATCAATTCATAGGCTATGCTTGGCATCTAGGGATACCTGGTATAGATTGCGAGAAGTTTCATAGTTTCATAGAATCATCCGTAGTGAAAAAATTGATTCTCCGCAACAGGAGTAATTCTTCCCAAGATAATGTATGACAGTAACTTGTATGCTGTGCAAAGAAGAGCTACACCGCGATAATTCTAGCATTTCAAGCGATCACCCGATCATCTAGAGCTCCGAACTAATGCAATACACTCTTCGTGAACAATTTTTCTTAAATCTCTGCATGAACATCTCTGCGGTCTGTATTTGAGGGTGTTCAAATACAGCTTGTGATGCATGTGGAACATTAAGTTTGTCACAAAAATGTTCACACAATGTATCGAGCACCGCATCGACGTTAATACAGAGGTTTCCATTCTGGTCCTGAATGGCAGTTGACAAAGATATTAAGATTTGGTGCAAATCGGTATGATTCCTTTAAACAAGCTCATTCTTCTCATTATTGAATTGGTGTACTCTTAAGACCTAACTTTCTACTATTCGATCCTCTCCTGTCTACAAATTCACTTAGCTGTTCTCCTAGCAAGCACAGCTTTATTTTTTCTTGCTATTGTAAATCGGGTCTGGGTTTCATTATGAGCTATATTTACTGGTTTTCAATACTTCCCAGACACTGTTCACTTCATTAGAATGGATCACAAATTGATTCCTAATATATATTTTATTTAACTTGTTCACAACAATGACGGCAGTTTCAAAAATATTTGCTAGTTGATTCCAATAGGCTTAGCACTATCCGCCAGTTGAACATTAAAAACTGTTAGTTTTCTTTACTTGCGCTACTGGTACTGCACTCTGATCGAATATTATTTAAATTATTTAAATATTTTTCAAAACAACCATGTTTTCAAAATTTTTTCGAACAATTTCGAGATCTACCACTAGAAAATTTTCAACAACCGGCAAAAATCTTGTAAGAAAGTCGAATACAATTTTCAAAATTAATAATTTTATAATTTTCGTTTCGTATCTCAGAAAAAATTTAAAGTGTCCATAGTAGGAGGGGCGGGTGGTACCGGTCAAAATGTGGCATTCCTTTTGAAGTTCAATCCTTTGATATATAAGCTATCACTTTACGATATTGCGGAACATGTAAAAGGTGTGGGACTAGATCTGTCTCATATAGCTACACAATCCATTTCGAAAGGCTACGAAACGGAAAAACTGTATGAATCACTTGAGTGTAGGTTAAGCATCTATTTTACTACCCAATTATATACAAACAACCGTATTGGTTATTTTTAGGCTGTGACGTTGTTATAATCACCCCCGGAGGTAGACGAAAACCTAATATGAGGCGAGAGGATCATTGGAATCACAATGCTAAGGTTGTTTCGACAATCGCGAGAGCTGCCGCAAAAATTTGCCCCGATTGTTTTGTAGCGATCATAAGTAACCCGATCAATTCGGTCGTTCCACTTGTATGTGAAATATTTAAACAAGAGTGCGCTTACAATCCAAACCATGTGTTTGGACTATCGCTTATCGATGTCAACCGTTCGAAAGTGTATGCTAGTGAAATTTTAGGTGTGACTGCAGATTGTATAAAAGTACCCGTCATTGGTGGACATTCAAATGCATCGATCATTCCAATATTTTCACAGTGTCAGCCAGCGATAAATCTACCCGAAGAACAAATGAAAGCCTTATATCAAAAAGTTCAACTTTCGGGTGAGACCGTTGTTCGAGCGAAACACAATGTATCATCAACCCTTTCGATGGCACATGCTGCAGCCGATTTTATCAAATCGTTATTAAGAGGTTTGAATTGTGAACCAAATATTAAAGGCTATGGCTATGTACCATGCGATGTTATGGGCACAAAATATTTTGCCTGCGAATTTATTTTGAGCGGAGATGGAATATCAAAATTTCTACCGCTACCGAAGCTCAATAAATACGAAGAACAATTATTGAATATGGGGATACCCGATATAAAGAAACACGTTAAGCGAGCGGAAGAGTATGCAGCTAAAATAAATCCGTATAAACAAAAGGTGAAGATGGAAAGTAAGAATAAGTGAGTGGGTCCGGTATTATTCGAGAGTACGTTTATTAACTCCAAATTATGTTTTAATATTTGTTTTTGTGTTCTGTAAGATAAAATCTGTATGTAGACTGACTGTGTGTTAATATGCAAATCGAAATAAATCAATCAGTACGTGTACTTATATCGTTTGACACTATCGAAGGTGGCTGAGTGTTTTTGCTACGGGTCAGCATGAACTTATACATCATATCACCAATATCGCTTGGACCACAACTTCTCGATGTATATCGTTCCGAAGAAACACAAAATATAAATATCAGCTGCACTATTTAGATAACCAGGTGCAAGGCTAAAAGTATATTTTCTAGAATGACTGCGATCTTAATTCAACTTTTCTTTATATCTAAGTGATGGTACAGTAACTGTTTCACCCTTCTTCGGATATTACGTCATTTACAGATCCGATCAAAAAATTAAATGGTCTGAGACCGTTATAACTGGCATCATCGTTGATAAGCACATAAATTGGGTTTAAATTACAAATACTCTCGATTTGCAACAGTACGGTTGCCATATTGCCTAGTTTTAAGATTGATGCTTCTGGCCTTGAGATTGGTCCAGCGAAGCCCCCCAGTTGCTGAAGGATAGTTTATCGAATTGTTGTTTGTCAAACCGTTGGCGGGTTTTAATCAAACCTACCAAAGCCAATTAGCCTTATCCTGTTTGTCTTGAACGTGATAGGAAGGGTATCTACATGAATCCATTTCATAAGTACCAAGAGCGGTATTATAAAAAATTCGATATTGGATCCGAAAGTGGATTTTGATGGAAATCCGATATCGAAAAATCTGCTATTGTGAAATTTAAAAGACAAAATGAAACGGATTTTCCGAAAATCGTATGTCAAAATCGAACTACTAACTAGTAGATCAATTTCCCTTTTCAGTTATCGAATTTCTTCATTTTGTGTTCATCGAAACTTCAAGTGAAAGCAATTTTAAGTGAATTACAAAAATCATAACAGCGATCGGATTTTAAAATAATCTAAGGCTTAGAGCTTATGGCTACGGCCCTTCCAGCGTCTTAACTGAGACCTAACGAACCATTTCCACGATTGGTGCATATGGTAGGTGGTCAGCCCAACGAATGTTTTTACACAACGAATGTTTTTCGAGACCGCGGCGGGATGTTGGAAAAAATCCGAAAAAGGATTATTTTATAATAGTCTCCTAGGAAAAGAACCGAACTTGGATTATTTCATAATAACCCTTGTATATCAAGCAGTAATTCCACCATGGTCGCTTTATTTAAACAATTGCGCTTCTGCGATTGAAAGATCAATTGATGAAAAATGAATCGTTTCCTGTGCTAAATTGTCAGATTACACAGCAAAATTGTTACATAAATTTGTTACGCTGTTGAGTATTGAAGGCATTGAATCCGAAACATTCTTCAGGTCCAGAGAATCTTACTAAATATAAGAAATATTAGCCAAGAATGTGATTAACTTCAGTATTACGGTCATGGGTCCTAAAACAAGGCCCAATACTATGTATAACGGTTTACAACATTATAATAAATTTGCAAGAACTATCGAAAATAGTTCGTGGTTTGGTGGGATTGCTCGATTCGTGATGAATCTATCCAGTACGCATGTTGTACAGATGTCTGAATCTCTCTGCGATAAACGTATATTTACGTAAAGTTCTGATAACTTTTAACTAATTTTGCAGAAGATTATCTGCAGAAGATTATCACTGGGCAAATGAAATGTTTTTATATTAAGTTTAGAACCGCTGATATATAAACGGAACCATATTTAAATCCTATTAAGGTCTTTCTGGTGATCTGGGTTGTTACAATTTTAACACTATTTTATACAGAAAGAGATATAGTCGTTTTGATTGTTTGGGGTGGTCGGAAAGGTACATTAGAGCCACTTACTAAGAACCAAACTATTTTTCCTAGAAAGCACCCAGCTTCTTTCATTAAACCGTTGCACGTTTAATTGATTTGTATTTAACCTTTATGTGACTCAACGGGTACAATTGTACCCAAATGTACTTTTTACTATAATTTTTTTTATGACCTAGTCTACGTAGGTGACTGAAACTCACTGACATCTCTAAACTATTAAAAATCATAATTGTGTTCCATATATATAACATATGCAGCTAAGAGGGCAACATCGATCATGTTCTAAAACATTGCAAGTGGTCAGCGACTAGTTCTGCGCTTTACTGTGTATGACATTAACATTTATTCGACTGTGTCTACTCCATCTTTTGTTTTTCTGTAGCAGTTTATAATTTCAGCAGTTTATAGTTTCTGTATCCGACACATCATCAGTCATTCATGTGCATTGTAGATAAATGGATAACATCTTTATTTTTGTTTTCGAAACATAGGAACATATACAGTTGCATCACTATTGAATCCAAAATTAGTAAAAAGTATTTGTCGCTCTTTGGATGGTTTCATGTGTGGAGGCAAAAATATTTTGTTTATCCGAACAGTCATGTCCGAACAGTCCTACTTAAGTCATGTTTTTCAATCTACGAGCCAATTCTAATGGGTTAGAGAAATTATTTCTTCCTGATCCTTTGTACCCAGCTACGAGATCCGTTCGCCGACATTTGTTTGGCGCTCACCATCAGGAGGCTTTACGGTACAAATTTCTCCTTATAGAGAATATGCGTTTGAAGCATCCATTTTATGCCATACTTGGCGGGTTTGGTCGGAACATACTGGGTGAACTATGTGTGCCCTCTGTTTAGAAACAATTGCTTGTCCACAGTAATACATTCATATGGCTTGTAACCTTTTTGTAAATTGCCATTCAGCATAACCATATATCAGGTATTGGTGCAGCCTTATCACTTTTTGCACGGTTAGCACAAAAAATTTTATTACCAAACCGGATAAATCTTTGCATCATCTTGAAGCGATCACGGGACATCGATGCTTGAATAAGTTGTGAAAAATCTATCCTTCATAAATCTGTTATATGCGCATTATTCGATTTGTGAATTTCTGCCTCAATTAAGATTCTAAAGAACGAATCAAATTCTTTTTGCGGGAACGGTTGGAATTTTTTTTATTTCGCCTTTTAGCGGGATCTGGAAACTTTACTATTGACTGATTATTAAAATTTGTCGGTAATTTGACCTTTACGTTTGGTTTCACGTAGAATTATTTCTATTATTTTATTTGTAATAATCGAAAGAAATATTTCTTCCGCGGTAAATTTGCTGCTCAAGCTCGCTGCTCCTCCTTTCTCATAATATTACGACTCAACGTTTGTGATTATAAAACAGATCAGTGTCATGTTCAGCATCAGATTCTTCAGAAGCAACACGCACTTGATCCAGAATGTATTCTTCATCATCGGAAGCAACAAATGGTTCTTCTAATATAGCCTCTATTTCAGCCAGTGTCAACCTGTAAATAATACTACATCAATAAAAACTCGTCTAGAATTAAATATATTGAATAATAATAACTTACGCGGTTACACGGCGCCTTTTAGCAAAAACACCGCTTGGCCCAGCTTCAAACACAAATGCGAAATTTGGCATACCGATATTTAATTGAACACAATGAAATCTTAACAAACACTTGTTTTTTAATTTTTGCAGTAGAAAAACTATTTTTTGTAGTGCGATAGTGCGTTTAGGTTTTGTTCCGTTATTTTTAATTCTTTTGCCGCCCTTTTTTTCGTTTTGGATTGGTTATTGATAAATCATTAAGACCTATGTCTTTATGCAAAATGCGGTGTAATGTCGTTTGTTTGTGGAATGTCTTATTCCAAAGATCGACGAGAAATCAATAAACCTGGGTTTTCTTGGACACTACGGGGTACAGTAGCAATATTCTCAGTTGTTCTTGAACGATGCACACGGTTTTGATTCTTTACATCAGTAACTTGTCCAGACAGCTCAAATTTTTCCACCAGTTTCACTTTTGCCTGCTGAGAAGATGCTTCAAACATGACACTCGACAATAGTCAGATCGCTGAGGAAAGAACTGGCGAATCTAGACTATGTTACACCGACTCTGTGCTTCGAGAAAAGGTTCCAAACTATCTGCCCCTCAAGGGAATCTGGAAGGAGCGGGTTGGCAGCAGAAACGAAATCATTGCAGTTCTTTACGGATGGCTCCAAGCTACACGGTATAGTAGGAGCTGGAATCTTCTGTGATAAATTAGAGGTAGATATAGCAGTTTGCCTCCCTGATCACTGCAGTGTGTACCAACCAGAGGTGATAGCGATTGAGGAGGTCTTGAACTGGTTGAGACATAATGTGGTATCCTCGACTGATATCGCAATTTATGTGGACGCTTTCTAAATGAGATGAGTGTGCATTTCAACATCCAGGTAGTCTGGGTCCTCAGCCACTCAGACGTCATGGGAAACTGTAGGGTGGATGAACTAGCGAGGCACGGTATAACTCTCCAACAGCTACCGGAAAGGGCAAAGTTGGGGAGACCCATTAACGCACTCAAGACTGTGCTAAAAAAGAGACGGAAGCCTTAGCGAACAATAGGTGGACGAAAACCCTCTCATGTAGAGTTGCCTGTCTGGCCAAAGCTGAACTTGAAATGCTCACGTGAACTTTGATGCTCACGGAGAGGCTGGGTCTGGAAGTAAATGACTTTTGTAGAAGTTGTAGGGACGAGGAGGAGGAAGAGACGCTAGTCCACCTCCTATGCTCATGACCAATATTTGGGTAGGTTCTTAATGGACTGCCTTTTTGATCTCGAAAACTATAATGTGCGAGACTTATTACGCTACGTAAGAAGCTCAAACTGGTTCTCATAAGGATAAAAGGGGAGTAAGATTCTGTGGTATCACAACGGACGTTCGCCGGTCTAAGTGTGCTGTAGTAGCCACTCAACCTAACCTAACCTGACGACCAAAAAAAGCTTTATTTTTGCGAACTGTGGCTGCAAAATTTTCACCATTTTTGTAGTGAATTTTAATAATGCGTTGTAGAAGTAGTACTAGATTTAGTAATGGCATAGTTTTTTATTGTCAAATAATGACAGCTTCAAAATTGACAGCAAAATTGAATTGACCAAATAGCAGGCTATTCAAAATGAAATCTTTCATTGGAAAAACTTTTATATTAAAAATGGATGCTCTAAAATGAGAACTATTATTTCAGCACTTCAATATATGTAGCTATAGGGTTGCGATTTCTTCTTTCCCTTGTAAACCAAAGATCCTTTAGACTTCCGACTATGCCATTCTGACAGTATTTTTCGCAGATTAGTTTCTATTTAAAAAAAACCAAGTAACTAAAGTTTGGATGCACTTAAGCTAATCCAAATAAAAAAATCCCTGCAGTGACATGTACATGCAGCAAATACAGGAGGTACACTGTTTTTTTAAGAAGGAGCTAATTATTAAATACAGAAATAAAAAATTGCTAAGGTGTACATCATCTATTAGATATACAAACAAAACATTTGAGGATGCCATTGCTAAATACTTATAAGCAAACTTGTTGTTTCTTCATATTTAGTTACTGCTAAGGAAACTTAAACTGAAAGGAAATAACCCACGTTTTTTCTACACTTTCCTAGTCCACTACAGAACCGACGAAAATTTTTGTGAGGAGTGACGAACCTCAAAAATGATTGAAACTGCAGAAACACAATATTTATGGTGAGTGCGAATTCTGCATGGTTATGCGCTCATGCGTTGTCCTCAGTTCCATCATTAAAACCTAGCCTACCTGCAATCTACTTTAAGTTTGATGAACTTATTTTCAACAAACTACTGGCGATTATCCATATAGGATGTCGAAAATCTAAACTTCATTGTAAGTCATGTATCGTTATCAATAGTTAAGGCCATTTCGTTTGTCATAGTCTGAAATAAATATTGGCAAAATGTACAATTGCACCTTAAATTACTAGAACCATATTTACGAGAATGTAAATAAGAAACACAAACAACAAAAGTACAACAAATTTACACTTAACATCTTGGTAACATAATTGCATTGTTGTGTCTAAGACCCTGTGATTAGCGCGCGGTGGTCATCGTACGATAAAACCATTTAAAAATCCATTTGAAATAAAACTTAAATTCCAAAACCAAAATTATATGTCTTTAAGAAGAATTATATCCAGAGCGCACAGTTTAAATGGTTGATTAGCTTCCAGCGACCAAATATTCTAAATGTATAGCGGAGCAACTATATTATTAAAATTTAACGAAACACACCCGCAACTGAAAGTATTTGTAATCGCGGTCTGTGTTTTTTGTAATTTTGAATGTTATACATGTATGTTTCACCTCAAGGTAGAGACATGAATTCTTAGATTTTTGGTTTGTTGCGCCAACAAATTATTTATGTATTTGAGACGTTTGCTAACTATTGTTTTATTGTTTAAGTTTATGTTTAGCTGAGACTTGGGACGACGACGTATGATTAAGGAATTTTTATAAAATTAATAATAGACTTTAAAAATTATTTTATTGAGAATAACAATTTTTTATTAGTCTGGTTGTGATAGTTTGCCAAAAATTATTTGATTGCGGAAAATTTAGGACACAATTTTAACTCCATTTAACTATTTATTAATAGGTCACATAGTGGTTGCAGTTGAAGAGTCGGATAAATCTCTTGGTACAGTAAATGCAAATTTGCCACATTGGATGTTCCAACTTATTGATAAATATACTTGGCAAAACTGGCTTAAAGGGTTAAACCGATATGGAATTAATAATGCGTGGTGCAATTAATAAAAGATTTAATTATTGTGGAATCGACTTTTACCAATAACTTTATTTGTGGAACAGATACTGTACTTAAAATATATAAAATGAGTATAAACGACAAAAGAAAGGCAAATAAGGATTTATCAACTTTGGGTGCATGTAGGGTCATTCCATGTAAAGAAAAGCTTCCACAGAATAGAGGTTAAACATATTTAGCAATCTGTTAAGTCATTATCGGTTTTAAAACAACCCGGTTTAACCCGGTTTAACTCTCAGTATAACATTTTGTCTGTAGACTGAAAATGTAAGATGTTGTTTAAAGATCAAGGGTGTACGCTATACATCATGAAACGAATTTTGTGAGCTCAAAGAAAAAACTAAGTATTTTTTCAAAAATATCCTGAAATAATAGAATGTGAAGAAGTCCATTACGAGCATGATGTACTTGTTGCTACTGGTCGCCTCTAGAAATAAACCTGCTATATTAATAGTCGTTTCATTGGTGATCCTAACTTAACACTATTCGACCTTTTCGATCCGATATCTCACCCAATAAAACCATTGTCCGACTTTTTTACTAACTCTAAAGTAACTTCCTGAGTTACCACGATTCAGTTCCTCTAGTACTTCTAGTTCTCTGCTCGTTGGTAGGACCAACTGCTCCATCACCGTCTTTTTGTCAGAGTGTAACGTTTCAGTGACAGGGAAAGTTCTGTTTACACCTATGGTGAGATTAGCCAAAGTAAAATAAAATATTTTTGGTGTGGTGTGCTTTGAAAAACTTTCAATTCATGCTTGAATCATCAATATATCAAATATACAGTCGTCTCCACCAAATTCGCAACCTATTTCGAATTCATAGCTATATAATATTTAAACCAGAGAAAACACTTGTTTCGATAGTATAAGTACAGACTGTAGTGCAATTAAGAATAAAAGTTTTTGTCACGTCACAAAATTCAAGGTTGCTGTTGGATATGATGAAACATAATCAGAATACCGATAAAAAAAAACTTCTGGGTGGAAGATAGAATTAATAACTGGATAACCGCACTTAAGTGATTTCTATAGGTGATCGATTGTTAGTTATCTTTTGCAGGGCCGCATGCGCTGTTGATAATTAGCTATAATCAGCACTATAGCATATACAGGGTGATCCGGTTTGGGATGCTAATCCGTTAAGGCGTGATTCCTTGGTTCATTCTGAGAAAAAAATCGTTTGGGGAGGGAGGGGGGTCCATTTTTGATATCCTTTGAGATAAAGGGTGTTTAAAAAATTCGGTCCAAAAAAAAAGATACACACAAATATTGAACTGTAACTTCCGAAATACTTATTCGAGAGCAACCAGCTTAGTCTTATTAGACTAGTAATTGTATAGGCTACATTTAAGGTTTGAGTAGCTATCTTGTATCTGCTGCCGTTTGAGAGCTAAAATGCTTTAAAGTAAAAAAAAATATTTTTTTTTTAAATTCAGTTTTTCTAAAAAACAACCGTTGTAATTTTTTTTTCTACTTTATGTTAATCCGCTTTGATGTCCTCTACATTTAACATTTTATTAAACATTTTATTGGTTAAAAATATTACAAAAATTTATAAAAAGTGCTCAAAATGACCTCCATGTGATTGAATACACGCTAATGTTCGTTTAAGTATAGCTTTGCTTATTTCAATTCTTGGTAATTCTTCCTTTATCTGTTCAGCTGCTGTGTATGTTCGTTGTATTAATTCTTCTTTTGTTCCAATTTCTTTAGAATATACAAACTTTTTCATCGATCCCCACACATAAAAATCTAACACAGTTAGGTCAGGGGATCTTGCAGGCCAATGAATTGGACCATTTCTTCGAATCCAATTATTTGGATTTCTTTCGTTTAACCAATTTTTAACATTTATTCCGCAGTGACTAGGTGCAACATCATGTTGGTATGTGTAAAAGAAACCACTTAATATAGGAACATCTTCAAGGAGAAGTGGTAAATCATTTTGTAAAAATTGCAAATATCGTTCACTGTTTGATGTGGATGGTAATATAAATGGTCCAATTAAAGTATCCTCAAGTACACCAGCCCATACATTTACGCTGAAGCGATGCTGAAATGATGTTTCCATTTTTGCATGAGGATTTTCAGCAGCCCACGTGTGCAAATTTGTAATACCATCTCTTGTAAATTGTGATTCATCTGTCCATAGGATACGTTTCACAAATCTATCGTTCCCAATATTTCTTTCCATTAACCAACTACAAAACTCCAACCTTTTATGGTGGTCTGTCGGCAAAAGTTCTTGAACAGGTGTATTATGGTATGGATGAAGATTTTCCTGGTGCACCACGCAAAAAAAAAATTATTAACTTGCACTAAGTAAACTTGAAATTGTTAAATCAACATAATTTTTTGTGATATTAACGTATTCATGCCAAGCCATATTAGCGTAAGCCTAGTTAATGCAACAAAATTGAAAAAGTAAAACATTAATTTAAAAAAAAAATCTGTTTTGTTTGTTAACATTAACATACTTGTGAAATCAACATTAAGCTAGGATATAATAGCAATATTTATATCTAAAATTTACTTATCAACTTGTTCAATTAATTTAATGGAAAAGTACAAAAACTCTCAGTTTGAATTAATATAATTTCTTCAAAAGTTAATGACTGTGGACTAAGTGATATTAGCCTACGATTTGTCAATTTAGCAAAACCTTAACGTAACATTGTAACCTTGAAAGTATTACATATGTTCCACTTAATGCAGCCAAATGACGCTTAACTATAAATAAGATTTACATGGCAATATGAGAAATATGTTTAGCAGATAGGTAAATTTCCTTTGAATTACACACACAAATACACACACATATATGTATATGTATATATATATATATATATATATATATATATATATATATATATATATATATATATATATATATTATATATATAAATATATATATATATATATATATATATATATATATATATATATATATATATATATATATATATATATATATATATATGTAAAATGGTACGATTGTACATCCTATTTTAGGATCTTAAAGAAGAATATTTAACGTTTTGTTAGTTGGCTGGATGAAATATAAGTGTTGACTTGTAATCCTATAATTCACTGCCAGTTCAGATCTGATGCCAACATTAAATTTGAAGTTGATTGAAAAGATCAATCTCTCTTTTCGAGCTTATGTTGATCAACCGATGCTTATCCTTATAGACTGATTGGATTATCATAATATGCGAGTTTCATTTGTATATATAGTGATTTGAGAACTGTAGAAATTGTAGCGAATTACACGATTACTGATTTTTCGATCATTTTTTCTCATTGCATTGTTGCATTACGATCGTTTTATGTGTAAATTACAACGCAATTATGATTGTAACATTAATGTGAATGCCACTAGTAATATTCCTCACCCAAAAGAAAATATCCCCGATTTTTTTTACATATACCACTGTTATGGTTGTCCCATATCTCTAACCTTATAAAAGGCTGATAGTTGCGACATGAAACGAACTGCCTTAAAGAGTATCTCCAATCGTAATACATGCCAGCGTCGAGTATGCCCCGGCTCAACATTCGAGTGGTTTTTGCGGCATATGGTGACTCATGTAAGAGAAACATTACATTGAAAAGCGCTGAGTTATTGAACAGCATGTGGGAGTTACAGAATCCATGCGGACGCAATTCCATTAAAAGAAGTGAGATCTTGAAAGTTGTTATTTCGGCCGTGTTATGAAGGATGGGGAAATGCTTTGTACTGGAATCTTGGGAGATTAAAAATTTACTCTGAAAACATTGGCATTCAAGTGTATAAATTATATATAGAATCTAACCCGAAATACAAAAAAATATTACGCATCCAAATAATGAATAATCTTGATAACTTTCTAAGGTAACAATGCGATATGATATTTTCACAAATGCAAATATTAAATTTACAGATCCATAAGGTTTATTTAAAAGATGATAAGTAAACTAACAAATTTATGTGTTAAATTCACTTAGCAACTTTGTGAAATAACCTGTGTCTAAGTTAAATTCGCTTAACAGGTAAGTAAAAAGTTTAATTTTATGTTAAATTAACTGAGCAGATTATTTAAATTAACAAAAGTTTAAGTAATGGGATGATCTTCTTTCTGGTTTGGCATTATTTCATCATAGTTTGTTTAATCCTGACAAAGTGAATGTGGTGTATCGTTAAAACGTATCGTTATTTGATTTTTTTAACTTATATAATATTAAAACTAGAATTTCTAATAGTTTTATATCATTATGACAGATGTCATTAAATTAAACGAAATATTAAAATAAAAATTAGAAAGTGAACTTAATGATAAGATAAAAGGTAAGTGAATTTTATTTACAAAAATAAGGGAAAAGTTTATATTGTATACCGCGTGGCATCTATAAACCCTTACTTCAAATACCTGTATAGCCTTTGGAAATTATAAATATCTTGTTTAAGTTTCTGTAATAATCCTTACCCAGCTTCAGTTATAAATTAATTTATTTAATCGTAAAGGTTAAAAAAATTTATTTAATTTATATTAAATAACGGAAGTTTATGTAATGAATAGATTTGTAGTAATTTTTATATATATATATATATATATATATATATATATATATATATATATATATATATATATATATGTTATATATATATATATATATATATATATATATATATATATATATACATATGTGAACATTTATATATATATATATATATATATATATATATATATATATATATATATATATATATCCATATGTATATATTTGTAATTAATTTATAATTTATTCTAAAATATAACACTCTTTTTTCAGCTTACATATTTTTCACAAAGGGGAGGAAGTAAGCCAGTTCTTGGAATATTGTATAATAAATTTAAATACCAAATAAGAAAAGTACAAATATTTCTTAAATCAAATTCTATAATCCCAACTTCCCAACTAATCATCGGACAGACGTGCCAATGCCGACAGGTATAACATATTTTATTTCCATAAAATTTATCACATTAAATCGTTTTTACAACTTATTTTATAAAAATCATTTACATATAAAACAGGCAATAAAACAGCTTCGCAATTTAAGAAGTTCAAAAGCAACTGTAATGGAGAAAGGGAGATTAACTGCTAAAGAGCACACTGATGAGATTTTAAAAAATATTGATATATCACTTTCAAAATTTTTTACATATGCTTATAAGCATCCTTTTCGACCAGAATTTGTAAGCAAGTAGTCATAGTAAGAAAGACGCACACACACACATGAATCAATGGTTAAGTGTGTACTTAACCATTGACACTTACATAAAGCAGAGAGAGTTCAAACAGATTTTTGCAGATATATACCAACAAAGAGGAAAATTGAATTCCGGTAAAGCAATTTGTGCATTACATTATATACTTGCATATAAAATGATCAAATGATATTATATATATATATATATATATATATATATATATATATATATATATATATATATATATATATATTTATATATATATATATATATATATATATATATATATATATATATATATATATATATATTTTTTTTTTTTTTTTCTTTCTACTGTATATATATATATACAGTAGAAAGAGTAGGAAAATTTTAGTATAAATTTAATTAACTATCTGTATGCTCTCCACTTTTTTCCACAGATACTTACAACATGGTAATTCTAAATTTATTAAAGATAGCGAGTCAACATTTATATTACGAGAGGATAATTTGTCAGGTTTGACTGCAGAAATTTCAAATCTGCATTCCAATTGCATTATGGAGAAAAATAAATTTAAACCGCTGCTTATAGCAATTGGGAAGGCAGGAGAGGTACTGGAATTTGCTATATCGGTTGATGGATATAAATATATATGTGGGTCTCTTTTAGAGGCCTTAGATATAAATTTCAACTAGAATATCCAATATAGTGTTATAACATATGGATATTTATTCAAACTTATTTCTAGAAAATAAAAATTATTTACGTTAAGGTGGTACCATCAGTTATCACTTTAGTAAGCGATTTAGAAAATACAGAAAGAAGATATTATTTATTATTATTATTTATTTATTATTAGAATTTATTATTAAAAATTTATTATTTAATTTTGTGAGCATATATATATATATATATATATATATATATATATATATATATATATATATAAATATATATATATATATATATATATATATATATATATATATATATATTTATATATATATATATATATATATATATATATATATATATATATATATATATATATATATATATATATATATATATATATAGATATAGATATATTATTAATAATCAACTCTTATTTGTTTAATTAAAAATGTTGCGGTTTTTAAAAATTAAGTTAATTATTTTGAATTTTATATCTGAATTATATTTAAAAAAATATGTACTTTCATAATGCATTTGGACTAATAAAAATATGTTTTAAATAAATATAAAAATTATTTGTTATCTTATTAATTTTCATTACAAAAGATGCTGCGAAATGTTAAATGTATATATACATATATATTTATATATATTATATATATATATATATATATATATATATATATATATATATATATATATATATATATATATATATATATATATATATATATATATATATATATATATATATAACTGCAGTGTATGCTAATTTCACTAAAATACTATGCGTAGTTACCTTGGTAGATACCTAATATTACTTTTGTACGTTATGTGAATTTCACTAACTGCTTTGTTATTTGCACTCCGTGTGATGGTTAATTTCACATCTAGCGATTATGTTAATTTCACGCCAATCCTGCGTTAGTTTTACTTTGTTATATAGTTAGTATGACTATTACACGTGTTGTGAATTTTACAAAGCTCTCGGTGCTATTTAGTTATAAGAAGAACATTATTTTACTTTACATATATGCTTCTTGTGCATTATATTCAGTTGAGTTTACTTTGCGTTTAGCAAATTTACAAAAATAAAAAATGATTTACTTTTAGCTATCAAAATGCTAAATTTAAATTTCGAAATTTGTGCGATTAGTAAAGTCATAAGTAAGTTGAATTTGCAACAGTTTTTTTGTAAGATTAGCTTAGTTTTTTTGTTAATAAAGCACATTTTTTCTTTGCGTGTGCAAAACTTGATGTATTCGTCGGAAAGAGACGTTCAATTGTGAAGCTAGACTCCTTATGCTAAAAGATGGATTTGCATTAACTCTATTAATTATTTCTTCGTCCACATCTAACTGGTATTGTGAGACTGCATGTGGTTCCGCCCGCGTATTTGAAGTTGTTATGATATCTCGCAGTCTTCGATGGATATTTGAAAATACTCTTGGATCAGGAACGCGCCGCTTTGGAAATCTACGTTGGTATTCATCGCGAGCTCGTGATGCATTACCATCGCAAAATCCGTAAACAAAATGGATATCAATATACTCCTCACCCGAAAACTGTGCCATTATACTAATTTACGTGACAAATTTAGAATGTTTAACTCACAACAGTGACACAACACTAAGCAATTTCTCAAAACTATTGAAAATGTTTAATTTTTGTTTGTTCAATAATTAAACAAAATATTTGATCATCATAGCCTAATGTTTTACTGATAAAACATTTTTTTTACAATATTAACACTATAATATCTCCTAATTAGATTTAGAATACATGGTATAAGTAAAAAAATATAGCTCCTCGATACAAACAATGTATTAGGGGTTTGTAGAGAACATCAAGGCAGATTAAAATAAGGTAAAAAAAATTACAATTACTAGTAAGACTAAGCTGGTTGCTCTCGAATAAGTATTTCGGAAGTTACAGTTCAATATTTGTGTGTATCTTTTTTTTGGACCGGACTAAATCTTTCTATGATGAAATGTCAAACAATACTAAACAAAAAATTACCTCTCAATAAATTACCCATTATAATTAATAATATAATTTTGTTTAAATAGTTCATCTAAAAGCGACCAGGAACCGATCCATATTTTTTTCAATTCCCAAAATGTAAACTCAAACGACAGGCTTGGTGAAACCAGATCCTACGGAATGATTTGGTTTAAACAAAATTCTCATTTATGTTTATAAAACATTTTACTGTAGATTCTATTTAAGTTGAAAATAAGCACGGTAATGTTTTCTTTAAGATATTCGAAATTATTGCCTAATATTATCCCAAGTATTTTCCAAGATATACCAAACTATTCAAAATCCAAACCCACATGAAGAAAATATCCGTCCAAAAGAACTTTTTGTTGGGAAAATTAACCACATATTTATTTTACAATCAACTACAATCTACAATCTATTTCGTAATATATTTAAAACTAAAAATTTGTTATTCCAGTCAAATATGAACTCCATTAGCATCTCACCAATTGTCTCTGAAAACAAACCTCACAATTGTGACAGTAAATTTAAACCATCATTGCGGTTCACAATTTTTGTTTTAAGTGTGTGACGTGTGACGTTCTCCGCTGAGGTGCATAAATAAACGTTGCGTTTCTTACATCGATTCCGCGTTCGACTAGTGCAATTTTTAAGGCGGCACATTCTCGGTAACGATCGCAATGGGCCAGTGGTTGTATCCATGATGCCTTTTGCCAAGTGATGGTAGTTCAGTGGTTTTCTTCCTTTTCATGCTTACATCTGGTTCTGAGATATCGTCATCGCTACAACCGCTACTATTTGGAAGTACCCGCTTAAATACTCAATTTTTTTTGTTTGAATGTTTAATGCTTCGCAATCCGCTCTGTACTCCATCCAAGAATTAACTACCGCCAAATCAATAAAATGATGGAACACTTTAATAGATTAAAAACCACTTTAATAGATTAATAGATTTAATTACAGTCTTCATAAAAGTACGATAGTACTCCATCATCTGATCGCATATATCAACGCCTCCCATATTACAATTGTAGTCTGTACTATAGAGGGACATGGAATACTGATATATTTATGGTATTTTTACTTCAGCGGTCTATTTTGGATTCCGGCTCAATTCCATTTATTGTTGAAGCAGCTACAACTTATTTTGTGTCTTTCCATTTAACAGCAACTATATTATCCAATATAAACTGTTGCGGCTCGCCTTTACCATCCGTTTGTCATCTTTAAAGACCATACTCTTTAACCGATTTTGAAGAATAGTTCCTGTGGCTTTAAAATTTAAATCATCTATTTTTTTCAATAATGGTACAGTCGTAAAATATCTAAAAGATTTATGTATGTATTCAAAATATAGAAACGATCCTTCCGGGAACGTTTTTATAAGGTTTAGAACGACTGCTGGTCCTAACCCAGGAGAAACATCCGGAAATTTTGTCTTAACCCCTTGGTATATTTCAAAATCCATCACTACACCTTTTGAGGTCGTAACGACGAAATGTTTAAGACCTACAGGTCGAGGTTTGTTGTGCACAAACTGTCTTGCCGGACAGCGCTCAGTGAACGTTATCATCTGTTCATCGATTGGATATTTATTCACGACACGTGCTATTTGATGACATCGATTTCTAACTGCATTAATTATTGGTGCAACTTGCCAAAACAAAATTAGTTTTGGCTTCGGGTGGTATCTTTGATACATCTGAGTAATGGAGAAAACTTCTCAGTATTTTAAACCGATTTTTGATCATAATGGTAGATATTTTGCCAAGAGCGTATTCAGACTTCCAGTATAATGCCATTCGTGGATAGGTAATGCAACCCATTATTAAGAATATACCATATATTTTTGTTAGTTCAACTGCTGTGGTTTTAAAAACTACGCCTTTCTTATTAAAATAATACATATTTTTGTTCTGTGCTGCATCCTCAAAATTTTAAAATTGAAATATCTTGCAAAATATTCGATAGGTAATTTAATACTGTATCATTTGAATTGTTAGGTAGAATTGGTAACATTTTTTTCAAAATTCGAAACTATTCAACCAGGCGGTGAACTTCTTTTCTATTCTGTGTTCGTGTCTGTGATGGTAACCGATTCCGTAGACTCTTCAACATCGTTGTCTATATCCTCGTCAGCCTCTTCCACTATGACTTCGCGAATAGATTCCGGTAATGTGAAATCCGGGTCATCATCTACATTATCGACATCTTCTGGTTGGGACTCATGAAGCATGCTTCTTAGCTCTTCTTCGTCCACCAACCAATTTCCTCTTGCAAAGACCAGTAAAAAATTTTGTATTTATTGTATCATGTAGAGACTAGATGCAACATATGTGATAGTACATTTTTATTCTTAAATTTTAAATATTACGAATTTATAAAACAAAATCCTTTTGTCATTAATTTAACTTTATTCATTAATGCATTTATCCAAACAGTAAAATAAAAATGTATTTTTTACTTAATAAAAATAAAAACTTACCTTGATTCGATTTTCGCGCCTTTGACATGTTGAAGTTTGACACGACAATATTATATATATGTTAATATGGCCAATATTATGAAACAATATATAAAGAGTTAAAGAACCGATAAATAGATGGAACCCACTATTTAAAACAGAATTTATTTTATAAAGCGTAAAAAGATTGTCAAAAATAGTACATTTTAACTCTAACGAATGTAATATTTGGGCTTTAAGGCATACATAACACGAATGTAGAAAACCATTATGGCGCCATATTTGTTTTTTTGTCACATTTGTGACCATACAATATAAAAATTTAATGGCACTGTAAGTCATTACCCTCACAATTGTGATAATTGGTCAAGAAATATGACAAAAAATCGTAATAGCTGGACTCAAAAGGGTTAACTATAGAGCTTTCCTAATTGATTTCCGATTTATGTACTATGAAGTTGACCATTTACTTAAATTAAGAATTTTGCAAAATCATTCAATTATAATCTGGCAAACTAACAAGATTAAAACTTATTGTACAATCGAAGTTACTGAGTATTGTAATATCAATTATTAAATACTCTGTTCAGTTAAAGTTTGGATTCTGCGTTTCATTAAGATGAATAATTTATTTCGTTCAATACATTCATCGATCATCATATCAATTTATCATTACTATCATATAATCATCATCTGGATTTTCATTATTGGACCAACTCATCACATCGATAAAAAATCAACCGCTGCTCTCTCGCCAAAGCTTTATTAACACTTTTGAAAATTTTACACTATTTTTGGCTTATCATATAAGCGATTTAGACGTTGAAGTTTAAATCAAACGTTTATAAATTAACATAGAGAATTTTACCATTTCACATTACATTACAGTATTTAAATTTTAAAGATTTAATTTTTCGATTACATAGTGAATCATAATATAATCAACAATTCCAATTATTTTATTTTGTAATTCAGGTAGATCTCAATGATCTACCTGAATTACAAAATAAAATAATTGGATCTCAATTTAAAAAGCAATTAATTTTTAATACTTATAAAATGTCTCTTACTGTATGTGTCTGAAATTAGCTGAAATGTTGAATGTCGCATACAGTATGAACTTTACATATATTTCTACTCTTGTAATTAATGATCAAATTAAACATGCTTCAAAAAATGATATTCAGAAAATACCATAGTTAAATCATTTTTAGTTTACCCCTTTCGCCAGTACCGTTCCATTTAATGAGAGATCAAAATATGTTAATCCTACCAAGCAAGAGTACACTGCAACCACTATCCTGTCATCAAAATGTAAGCCCTACAAATTTTTAAGGTAATAAAAACTGACTCTTTCAACAGGTTGCTCATTTCACACATATGTTACCGTAACGCAGTCTTAATTCAAATAGATGAAATGTATTTAAAGGCTCAAGTATATTATAAGTCACAAAATAAACTGGATATGCCCAGAATAATAAGTACATCCAATAAGTTAACCTTCCGCTGGTCATCTTTTTATAAATTAACTTTACATATTTAAACATTAATTCAATAAGTCAATTTTATGATTTTATGAGTTCATATTTTTAAAAACTTTGGAAACACCTGAATCAATAAATAAGATCCCGAAAAATCGTTTTACTATCCGGACTTTGAAAAAAATCTATTAAAATTGTTGGTTTTAAAGAAATTCGCGATTTCTATAAAATTAAAGATCATCAACCCTTTTAAAAAACCGTATAAATAGTATTACATATAGCAAAATTTTTCAAATGTTTTTCATGAAACTACAATAGTTTTTTAACGAAGATTTTCGTGATATCGTCGATTAAGAAGATAACTATAGTTGAATCAGAAATAACATAAAGAGAGAGACAATACACTTCGAACTGCCAAAATCAGTGGAATACAATTGCTCCAGTCGATACCAAGCAGCTTGAAGAACTAGTTATTTAGAACAATTTAATAAGAAATTTGATCGCTTTTTAACTGTCGATATGAGAGTGTCACGTCTGATGACGACTACTGAATACTTTCTTTAATAAATGCGGCTTATGGTTTTTTAAATCCAACTTTGAATAAGAAAAATGTTAGTATTTTTTAACGGTGCAATCTCTCGTAATCATTTTATCGATTTAAATGATCACAAAAATCACAGAAGTATTTAAATTTATTACTACATATACTCGTAATACAATTTTGTCAATTTTTTCGAACAGTTTATTTAATAATTTTTCTAAAAATGAAACAATATCGTAGAGTCCGATAGAAAACGTTAACCTAAAACTTTCAGAAATTCTAACAAAACTTAAGTTCCAAGAATAATAGTGACCAAGGTGGTGGGCATGATATTTTTAAATACAGAATATTTTGGGTATGAAACGGCTAAGAATTTTTATTTATGGTTTTAATTATATATATATAAGATTATTAATTATATAAAATGGCATTATTTCAATTATAAGTTGTGTTTCAGGTTTAAAACTATATTATGTATATAAATTAACTTTAATTTTAAAACCGAGGAATAGGTTCAATTTTTTGGAGAACGTCGTTAAAAACCTATTTAAGACTACCTCTTGGGACATGATGGAAACGGCTTATTTTAACGGAGATAAGAGTTAAGTAAACGATATTTGGTGTAAAATGTTTGGGAGTCAAGAAAATAATGTTCTGAACAGCGTTCGCAAAATGTCCATCTGGAGTGTTTTGATAAATGGGTTTGATGATCCAAGATAGTAATTGCTATTTGCTATAAACTTAAAATAGACGGAAAACAAAACAATACGGACAACAAACACATGTTTCCGCCTCAAAAACTGGTTCTGTAAAAGACTAATGTTTGCCTATTTCTAAAAATAAAAACGAACGACAAACGGAAAGTAAAATTATAATAGAAGTTCTGTGATAACTCACAGAACTTCTATTATATTTTTACTCTTTATAATAAACAACTTGCATTTATTTTAATCCGATATATAAAATTCTTTGAGTTTTATATTACTTTTTACGATTAAAATATGCTTAAAATCTTTGAAAACATGTAAAAATATAAGTTAAAATGAAAATAATAAACTAAAATTTCTGATATATAATCATATTCCAAATTCTGGGAAATGAACAATAGGCCAATTGGGACCTGTTTAATAATATAAAGTTAAAAGATATAAAACACGATTGTTGAGGAGTAGTAAAAAAAACCTAATCTATTACGCATTCTGTATATAGGCCTGGTTTTTTAAGAAATGGCCTTAAACATACACGGGCATTGCTACAACTATGAAACGAGTGTTGATCGCCACACAGAGCCTTCTTGTTTTTTCCGCTCAGTATTTGCTTTATATTCGTGTTCAAATATAATACTTATTTGTTTAATTATTAGATGGGGCCTAAGCCCGTATAATTTCATGTAGCATTTGACATTTTGTTGCACATAATCCAACTATGTTATAATAAACAATATTATTTTTATGTTTAATGAAAAAAATTTTTTATTAATGGTACTATTGGTTCATTGTTTATTTAATTCAAACTGTAATTATATTAAATTCCTGTTAAAGAAAATATAATCGACGACGGTGCATGTAATAAGGAGTAAAAAGTGAAAGAACTATTTACGAACGAAGTTCTTCCTTATAGATTTCAATAAATATTTAAATTTGCAATTTTTCAAATAAAGTTTCTGAAGGCACACAAACTGCAGGTAATATGTTTCACAATCAATTTTTTTTTAAACTGTAACATAGATAGTCTTTAATTTTAAGGGAGTTTGAGTAATAATATGAACGAGTTTTAAACGAAATAAACAATTAATCAAAGAAATGTGTATTTAAACACTTTGCTACCAAAAAACTCTAAAAAAATAAATACTTTCGACCCGCCAAAATCTATTAATAAATGTAAGCAAAACTTGAGCATTTTACTTATTTAGTAAGAGTAAGTTGCACAGCAATGGAAAATCTAAAAAGTTATATCATGCCTACTTGTATCGAAGGATGTGAAAAATATATTAAAATGTTTAAGGAATTTCATACTAAATTTGTGTGTCGCTGGTTGTAGCGTAACGGTTGAGAGTGTGGCATTCAGTGCACTCAAATAAATCGCATTATTTTAAGTTCTCGCAATTCACTAGTATTGTCGCGTCACGACTAAACATATATATACGAATCGAACAGTATGGACATAAAGTCCGGATTCAATGACGTTATCTCATCATCAGATCGAAACCGGTCTAGTGAATTACAAAATTCAAGCAATTACACAACTCTTACTCCAAAGTAATATTATAAAAACTGCATATTCAAGAGTATCTCATCACGCTGCGGTTTCGAGTCCGATTCTCACAGTTGACCAAAAATTTAAATGCACCGGATGTGACATAAAATGCGATTGTATGTGTGTGTAAATCGTTCGTTGGGCTGACCTTGACCTACTACCCTTCAATGTGCATCAATATTTGGTGTACATGATAACCTTAAGACAATGCACATAAATAAGGCCACTGGACCCGACGGAATTCCTGTTCAAATATTGAAGGAGTTTGCCAGTGACTTGGCTCCAATATTAACTAAAATTTTTCTCCTTTCTTATAAGCAAGGTAAATACCCGAACGGCTGGAAGCGTGCGATGGTGCAACCGATCCTTAAACGTGGTTGTGATAAAACTGACCCTTCAAACTACCGGCCAATATCAATTGTGTCAGCCTAAAGTTTTTGAGAAATGTATTAACCAACAACTGGTGAATTATCTTGAGATTAATAAAATAATTTCAGATAAACAATATGGCTTCCGTGAAAGCCGCTCCACAACCGATCTTTTGACGTATGTTACAAACAAATGGAATCTCGCCCTTGAGCACCATGGAGAAGCCTTTGCAATCGCTTTGGATATATCCAAGGCTTTTGACAAGGTTTGGCATGAGAATCTCATTTGTAAACTTGTGGCGTACGGCTTAGATTCGATGACCATCAAGTGGATAAATAGCTTTCTCAAAGACCGAAAGATCAACGTTGTGCTAAATGGGAGATCATCAACGACACACTCCCCAAATGCCGGAGTCCCTCAGGGATCAGTTTTGTCACCAACTTTGTTTTTATTATACATTAATGACTTGTTGGATAGCACTGTGAACCCTATCCACAGTTTTGCCGATGATGCAACATTGCAATCTTCTATTTCATTCGAGGTCGAGCCTACTCCTTCAGAGTTAAACGGTAAACGACTGGAAGTTGTCACTTCGCTTAATTCCGATTTGAGTACAATATTTGAGTGGGGAGTTAAAAATCAGGTCAAATTTAACGAGAAAAAAAAACACAAATATACACGTTCTCGCGTAAAAGTAGTCGCAACGAATACCCTTTTGTGGTAAAAGGCCACGTTCTCGTGGGTTGTGACTCAATTCGTCTGCTTGGTGTTCAAATTAGTAACAATTTAAAATGGAATGAACACATTATCGCATTGGTCAAATCAGCTTCACGTAAACTCGGGTTCCTCAATAGATGCAGACGGTTTTTTAAATCGCATCAGGTAAATGTTCTGCAGAGTTAAAGGAGGAAATACCACAACTTGTTAAGCCAGGGCGGGTAACACGAGGGACGGTTAATGCGCATAGGTTTACGGTGAAGCTGCTAAAACCTCGAACTGAAGGTACAAAGCGCGAATTCATTCATCGAACATCCAGGAAGTGGAATTCGTTATCCGGTTTTCAGTTTCCGTTGGATTATAAAATGCACAAGTTTAAGGCAGCTATCAACCTTTACTTGATGGACCGCGCGTTGGGTGCAGGAGCTCTGACAGTTACAAGGAGCTAGGACTGTCTAAAAGTCCGCCCTGCACCCAATTAAAGCTTAATATAAAAAAAAAAAAAATATTTGGTTTGTAAGGCCTTAGTTGAGACGCGGTAAGGGCCGTTTACTACGGACAACCATAAATTATTTGTTTAGATTGTTATAAAATGTCCAGATGCTACTTGTGCAGATTTTAATATAGACTTGAAAATCCATCATTTTTTGTTCCCAAAGTAACTGTTGGGAAAATTAGTTTTCAGCAAAAAAATAAATCTTTGTAGTTTGTTTTTCATAAGTAAACAATTCTCTCATAAAGTCAACTTGCTCAAAGGGCTAAACTGGGAACATTCCGTATCGGTAGAATGGCGTCCATGTTCGTATACATAACTTATGTCTCCCGAAACTATTTGTTTGGTATAAAAATCAAAACACTTACAATTTTTAAGGGGTAGCAGAACAGCTGCATTTGATGTTGTTTTGCATATTTCATCATATAGGCAGAATAAAAATAGAATTTTTACATTCCGAGTCCGATCTCTGGAGGATATTTAACTACAGCGTTTGACACATATAGCTCATTAACTATACCAGAAAAAAATCACGCCATCTTCCGAGTACTGCATCGATGTTAACATAAAGATACAGTATCGAATGGGCTATGTTTTCTTTACGATAAAAACGGAGTTTGCTCTTCATAATAAAGATAATATTTTGTTGCTCAATTCAAATTTTCATGCCATTCAAATTCTTGGAGTACAACCGAGTTTCAGACCATATATGGTCTGAAATACACTATCTTTAAAATTTCTGAGTGATAGCACGTCACCCAGTGCTGATACTTTAAAATTTTTGGCCGAATACTTAAGATGGAGTTTCGTGTTAAATTTTAACCAGTGGCATGATTTTTGTTGTGGTGTTATAGAACCGTCGGTGCGGCACTCGATACATGGTGTGACCATGTTTCTGCCCTACTTAATGTTCCACATGTATCATTAGCAGGAATTCACCATGCATGGCCATGCAGGGATTAAAGAAAAATCGTTCACCACGAGTTTTTTTTTTTTATTTTATATTACGACTGAGTCTTGTACCCATTTAGTAATTTACATTGCATAATACGTTTTAATTTGTCGGAGTAATCACATGATTATCCCTAGTTTCGTTTAACTCCTCAGATTTTTCGCCATAGTATAGGTCTACTGACCTCCCAGTCGCGATAAGTCCAGCGGTTTGGTTCTTTGCAGTCTTCTTGTTGGAGTGGTAGTCAGCATACAGCGTATGTCCAGATTTTCATGCTGGTGCAGACGTTGTAGATGTTTTGTTGCATGATAATTAATCTCATCCAAGACAAGCTCGATCTTTAGAT
This sequence comes from Tipula lateralis, assembly GCA_963932295.1. Taxonomy (NCBI): domain Eukaryota; kingdom Metazoa; phylum Arthropoda; class Insecta; order Diptera; family Tipulidae; genus Tipula; species Tipula lateralis. The sequence goes on from OZ010738.1 coordinate 115,996,328, forward strand.
CTCGATGGAGGTTGTCGTTTCGAATGTACCACGGTGCATTAACGATGCATCGCAGGATCTTATTTTGAGCTGTTTGTATGATTTTGATATTTGACTTTTTGGCACAACCCCAGAGTTGGCTGCCATATGTCCATACAGGTTTTAGAATTTGTTTGTATAACAGAAGTTTGTTGTGGATCGCTAGTTCTGATTGTCTCCCTAAAAGCCAATACATTTTTTTGAATTTTATGTTTAGTTCATCTCTTTTCTTTTTTAAATGTTCCTTCCATCTGAGTTTAGCATCTGAAGTCATGCCGAGGTATTTAGCAGTGTTTGCCTGCGGTACTGCTATCGAGTTTATCATAATTGGTATATGATTAACTTTTAGATTTGTAAAGTTCACTTGGATTGATTTTGCTTCATTTAATTTAATTCGCCATTTCTTTGTCCAATTACATATCAGGTTAGTAGCCCTCTGTAATTTACTAGTGGAGTCATTGATGTTATTTGCTGTTGCAAGTATTGCCGTGTCATCGGCGAAAGTGGCCAATGTTGCGCTACATCAAGGAATATGGTTGAGCATATTTGTTTGTTTTCGAGTGATTTCTCGATTACATCAGTAATTCGATGTACTTGTTCTATCGTAGAATGTTTTTCCCTAAATCCAAACTGATGTGTGGGGATGAGATTCCTTTCTTCGATAATTGGTTTTAATCTTTCAAGAAGAACCTTTTCAAATAGTTTCGATAATGTTGGTAGCAAAGAAATTGGCCTATATGAAGCTTTATTATTCGGAGGTTTGTTCGGCTTAAGTATCATAATTACTTCTGCAACTTTCCATTGTCTTGGTACATATCTTAGTCGAAATGCTGCATTTATTATATGCACTAGTTTTCTCAATGCTTTCTCTGGTAACGCTTTTACTATCTGACCCGTTATAAGATCATACATACCCTGGAGCCTTATGCGCATTCAGATTATTCTTGATTTCCCAATTAATTTCTTTCAATGTTACAGGTGTAATTTTTATTTCATCCTGTTTGTTTGGGGTAAGGCTGGAATGTTTCTTCAAGGTGATTGGCAAACAAATCTGCTTTTTGTTTAGCATTTCGAGCCCAATTTGCTTTATTTTTAATAATTTGGATAGTTAACTTTGCGTGTCATTTCCTGACTATAATTTGGAGTACTTTCCCACGCAGCACTTTGGATATCATGGATGAGCTTATCTAGTTCGTCTTCTATTTGGACTGGTCCCTGTATTGGGTTCTGCAGACTTCTTCTTTTTGTTAGCTGTGTTTGGAAGAAGTCCCAATTAGTTTTGTAGTTTGTTAATTTCGCATTACTCTCTTTCATAATGATTGTTTGGCTAAGTATCATAATAACTGATGAATGATCTAATGAAAGACTTTCACTGTTCTCTATATGGATATAATTATCTGAAATTCCTCTTGTAATAAAGAAGTCTATAAGATCTGGAGTCTTGCTGATATCCGTAGGCCAATAAGTGCACTGCCTGAGTCAAACTCGCATTTTAGCTGTTTGCCTGCTGCAAACAGTTCTTTTCCTTTAACAGTCGTTAGCCGTGATCCCCAATAGGTATTTTTTGCGTTATAATCACCTCCAATTAAAAAGACACTTCCTAGTGTTTTAAATAGATCAGTATACTCTTTTTGTTTGAGATTTTATCTTGGGGGGCAATATATTGCTGAGATACTGCAGGTTTTTGTATTGTTTAATAGTATTTTGATTGTTGTGACTTGCATTCTTCGTTATGTTTTATATGATCTTTTATGAGGATAGCTGATCCACCTCTAGCTTTGTTCTCTGGATGTAATGCATGGTAGCAGTTATATCCTTTTATTTTACAGAACGAAGTTTTGGTGAAGTGGGTTGCAGTAGCATTTGCATTCCAGGTTACAATGCGTAATGTTTTATTCATTTCTTTTGTTTATAATTTGATTTTATATAATTTATATTGTCAATCACTCGATCAAGGGTTCCGTCTACTCTTTTATTGAAATTAGTTTGTGATTTCATTTCTTCTAGTGTTTTTTGCAGGCTTCGTTCCTGCGTAGTAAGTCTTTCGTTGATGTTCTCTATGTTTTTCAGTATATCCTGTAGAACGAGCTCCACTTTAGACTGTTTCTGCTCTGTCTGCTGGACTATCTGTGCATAAGTAACGTTTTCGATTACTCGCTCTCTTTGCATGTTAGGAATTGGCGGTTTTGGTTCCGTGATTTTTTTTATAGGTTGTATATTTCTTATTGTATCCGGTTTGCGTGATTTATCTCTCATTTTTTGTAGTTCTACTGCAACTTCACACCCTCTGTAGTTTGCTGGATGCTGGCCTTTACAATTGATACATTTCGGTGCTGTATTTCGGGTAACTGTGCATTCGTTTCCTGCATGTTTTCCTGCACATTTAACACACCTTGGTTCACGGTGACAGTACTTTTGTGTATGATTATAATATTGGCAGTTTTTACATTGAGGTATTAGTCGAGTGACCTTTCTCGGTGTTTCTATTTTAACCCTGAGGTTGAGGATAGTCTTAATATTATAAATATTTTCTATTTGTTCTTTGTTGTCGAAGGTTAGCATGAACCTCTTCTCGTGATTTCAGCATTCCCGTCTCTGTTTTCTCGTCTCTCTTTTCTGATAATGTTGACTGCATCGATTATTTTTAGACCTTTGTTTTGCAGGTTCTCAATAATTTCATCTTTTGAACAAGTTGGATGGAGACCTCTTGTCATTACTTTAATTGATCGATCGTTTTTATCTTCGTAGGTATACCACTGGTGACCATCAGCATTTAATTTGTTGGCTAGAGCTTTGTAGTCTTCGGCCTCTGTTGTGTTTATTTTCCAGATGTTATTACTGAGTGATATTAGTTTGTAGTCATTTCTTACTACTTCTTTCATCAGTTTCTGAATACTGCCGTGATTTGCTATGCCTAGAATGTTGATCGGGGGTAGAACCTGTTTCTTTTTTTCTGGGTCACGCACTTTTTGGGCAGTAATTGCATTGGCGCTTTTTATATGGGTTTGAATTGGCTCAATTTCTGGTGACGATTCAGCTTTTCTCTTGCTTAAGTTTGTTTCTTTTTTTGGTTTCTTATTTGCTCTCTTCGATTTCTGTAGTATCCAGTTGGTTTCTCTTTCAAGCTCGTCTTCATCAGTGTGATAATCGGCTTGATCTTAGGGAGTCACCACGAGTTGATTGCATTTATTCAGAACTCTTGATATTCGGAGGGCTGCCTTTGTGGAACTGTCTTTTGACCTTGTTCGATTAGTATGGCGAAATGAAGTTATGCCCGAAGAATGGAAAGTGGCCGCGTTATGTTCAATATTCAAGAAGAATCATCGCTTGAAATGCCACAATTATCTCGGTATATCTCTTCTTTTCATATAATACAAGTTACTATCGGATGTTATCATGGGTAGAATTACTTCTGTTGCGGAGAAAATTATCGGTGACTTCCAAGGAGGATTTCGTCCAAATCGGTCAGTCACTGATCAAGTTTTTCGCTACGGATGATTATTTTCAAGTGCTACGAAACATCTCGCGATGTACACCAAATATTTCTAGATTTCAAACAAGCCTACGACTCGATCAATCGAGAGGCTATGGTATTACTGACGATAATAGGGTGGGAGAGATTTTTATGGTTCGCCTTGCCGCTGGCAATTTATATCCTCTATGTCCAATTCTGAAATTAAAATATCTTGCAAATAGGAATAAGCTGAAATTGTTTGGAGTGTGGATCAGACGCGTTGTTATGTATGGATGTGAGAGTTGAACCTTGCCAAATAAGTAAGAAAGATGGCGTCTTACATTCGAGAGAAGAATTATGTGTGCGATAGGTGGCCCAAAACGTGACGTTGAATTGCGGGAATTTAATCCTGATATCATGAACGAAATCCTTATATCGTGCATGAAACAAAGGACAGCGAATACGTTCTGCGTGCTGATCCGAACCGAATGATACAGCGATCTTTAAAGAGAGAGTCGCCTTTTGGTAAGCGTACGCTCGCTTTCGGCTACGACGGTTCCACGGCGTAGATATCGTCTGGCATTTTCTAATTGTTAACAACAGTATGAAGAGCTGACTGCTAATTGAAACCGGCGTCAGAATGTTCACAAAGTACACGCCAACAACGGCCTGAAAAGCTGTAATAAAAATTATATGGATACCAAGTTTCATGCGAAATATTTACAAAACATGAATGTGCCACCCACAGTGCAACCTTATTATAGATGTCTTAAAAGATTTCTTGAGATCAAACTCACCATTTAAATCGATACATCAAGATTTTATCTAAATCTTAAAGATAAATATTTATTCAAATTTTAATTAAATTAAAATTTATCTCACATTAATAATCAACGTATGAATTTTGTTTTGGTTTCCGCGACCATCCGAAAAGAATTTCATATCTGCTTAATCAGTAAACACTTATCATTATATGTTCGTACACAGAAACGAACAATAATTTAATTAAAATCTTCGAATTTACGAGAACCCCAGCACAGTTTGATCCTAATTATAATTTTAATTTAATTACAATTCGACATAAAAATGGCACCCAAATAAAAATATCTATATGATTGTATATATTATGTATGTACCAATAAGACCTCGTCATGCGGCCGTTTTTCACCTGTCTCAAAATTTATCTGTTGGTTTTTGACTTTCCTTTGTTTTCGTAACATAATTATAATTCCACTTTGTATACATGGTGTACATTTTGAGTACGTCTATATGACAACTCAAACTACAATTATTTACTTAATATAAGAAAATGACGATAGTTTGGTTGGTATATAAGACGATGGTACAAAAAACATGACGTGACCAAAATTTATTCCATGATGTGTCTTTCTATCTATATACTTGCGCATATAATGATTTATAAGGGACGGTGCTGCATCGATATCATTGGGGCACAATCGATGTTACACGGTTGGTGTTTGTGTAGAGTTAACTACGTTACTGTGTAGTGTATGTGGTGTAATGTCTTGTGTTATTCAATATTACCTTAAACAACATAAAAACGTGTATCAAAAGAAAAGAAAAACGAGGTAATCACTTGATGTGACCATCTGCCCGGCGGGTGGTTAGTTTTTTTTATGATTGTTTTGTTGAGTCGAAGCCAACAACAAGTTGTATGTAATATGTGTATGTATGATGGAACTCATTAAATTTATTTAAACTTATCTCCTTACGTCTTCGTACATTTATTGTGTTGTCGTATATAGTTGGGTTGTGTAGATCTATCATTTTCGAAAAACTATAAAATATAATTTTATTTCGTGTATGGTTGTAGGTTGGTTTTGGTGTTTTCGTCCATCATTTTAATGATACGAATGTTTCATTAGACTAAGACTAAATTGTTCAATGTCATTAATTTTGTACAGGTGTCGTATGTCTTCAGCCTATGAATATCAAGATACAGGATTATTTACGATATTGGATTAAGTGCAGTTTTATTGTTTGGTTTACAGGAGGGGTCGGTATTTTAAATTGAAACTCAATTTTGTTCAAATATATTGGTTAAATTGATAACTAGAATGTAATTACTTGTGGCATACTTCATCAACCTGTATAAGAATCGAAGGACACTTATCGTGCTAGATATATATAAATATTTACAACGCGGAACAGCTGGTAAGCCATCATCTATATATAACATGCATAAAACTTTTCATCCGTAGCGCAGCATCTTAATGATACGTATGCTGCATGCTTCGGAATTTAAAAATCACATGATAATAATCACCGGACATGATATGTTAAAAAGGTCTTAACTTCTAAAGAGTTCTACTGGAAAAAACTGATTTAATTCTACCTACAGTCCAGATTTTTTTTTCGGTTTTCACAGGCCATTGTACTGTGTCAACAATCCGACTCAAATGGTTTCGATCACGAGCCAGATCTTCATACTGTTGCAAGCAAGCTGAAGATGCCAGATCGCTCTCTACGCCGTGGAGCCATCGTCGCCGACAGTGACCTCTTCGCCTACCGAAAGGCAGTTCTTCCTTTAAAGATCGCTGTATGGTTCGTTTCGGCTCAGCACGCAGAACGTGACCGAGCCAGCGTACTCACTGTCCTTTGATTTCATGCACGATATCAGGAATTTGCATTAAATTCCTGATCTCGTGATTGAATAGAACTCGGTATGTGCCATCAAAGTCGAGTTTTGAGCCATAAATTACACGCATGATTCTTCTCTCGAATGTTAGAAGCCATCTTTCGTACTCATCCGTCAAGGTCTAACTCTCACATCCATACATGACAACGGGTCTGATCAACACTCTGTACAATTTCGGTTTATCTGCATTTGCACGATATTTCGATTTCAGAAGAAGATGAAGAGGATATAAAGCTTGATTGCCAGCGGCACGTTGAACTTTTACAACGTCTCCACACTATTATCGTGAGTAATGAGAAATTTAATATACTTTAATTTCATCACTCCTTCAAACGTGCGGTTCCAACTACTGAAATCAATTGCGTGTTGGTCTCCAAAACCAAAGATCATATATTTGGTTTTTGACTCATTGATTTTGAGACCAACGGAAGCTGAAAACTGTTCCAGTGGATCAAGTATCTCTTTCACTCTGTTGCCATTTAATCCAATCACACAGATATCATCTGCATATGCAAGAAGCTAATTGGATTATCGGAATAAGATGTTGTCCTCAGGTGTTTCGCTTTCACGAAGGATTCAACGTGAGATTAAAAAGTATCGGGGACAGCGCATCTCCTTATCGAACACCAGAAGTGATTGCAAAAATTCTCGATAGCCTGTTCTCAACTTTAACACAGCATTGTGACTGCGTTACTGTCATTTTACACATATGTAAATATTTTTTTTGGTTTTCCTAAATATTCAAGCGCATACCATAGCCTCTCTCGATTGATCGAGTCATAGGCTTGCTTAAAATCTAGGAATACCTGGTGTACATCGCGAGATGTTTCGTTGTACTTGGAAAGAATCATCCGTAGCGAAAAAACTTGATCAGTGACTGACCGATTTGGACGGAGTCCTCCTTGGTAGTCACCGATAATTTCCTCCGCCAGAAAATTGGGCATAACGCGGCCACTTTCCATTCTTCGGGCATAACTTCATTTCGCCATACCAATCGAACAAGGTCGAAAAGACAGTTCCACAAAGTTAGCCCTCCGAATATCAAGAGCTCTGAATTAATGCAATCAACTCCTGGTGAACGATTTTTCTTTAATTTCTGCATGGCCATTGTGAATTCCTCATAGGATGGATCCTCAATGAACATCTCTGCGGTCTGTATTTGAGGGTATTCAAATACAGCTTGTGATACATGTGAAACATAAAGTAAGTCAGAAAAATGTTCACGTCATGTATCGAGTACCGCATCGACTTTAACACAGAGGTTTCCATCCTGGTCCCGAATGGCAGTTGACAGAGTTCTTAAGGTATGGTGCAATTCGGTCATTCCTTTAAAGAAACCACGCGAATTGTGCTCATTGCTGAGTTGTTGTACTCGTAAGACCTTGGGCTTCCACCATTCTCGCTTCTTCAGTCTACAAAGGCGTTTAGCTGCCCTCCTAGCAAGAACTGCTTTGTTTTTCCTTGCGATTGTAAACCGAGTCTGCGCTTCATTATAGGCTATATTTCGTTGCTCAACAGCAAGACGACACTCCTCATCAAACCAATCATTTTTGGGCTTAGTTTTCACTATACCGAGAGTGTGCTGCGGGCAGCATAGACAACCGAGGTTTTCAATACTTCCCAGACACTGTTCACATCATCAGATTGATAATTGGATCGTAAAATTTTATTGCTGACAAGATCTTGATATTTTCGTTGTGTTTCTTCATTTATCAGACCTTCACAGGAGAATCGCGTTTTATATTCTCCTGTCCTCTCTGACTTGTAGGAAAATCTCCATTGTAGCTTTGCAGTGACCATATAATGGTCACTACCTGCGAATTTGGTTGACGACCGATACGATCTCACTTCTTGGACAACCCGAGCCCGGTCTTTTGAAATAAACACATGGTCAATTTGGCTTCGGGATGTTTTACGTGGATGTGTCCATGTTTCCAAATGGATGTTTGTGGGGAAAGAATGTATTTGCCACTTTACCTGTGGTAAACACAGCCTTTTTTACCTGTGGCCCAATGAGAAAGCCAACTCCAAGGTCATCCGAGGAGGATTTCCAAAGTCATCTCCACTGTGTAGCAACGTATAGCCTTGGGACACATAGACTCCACTTTTAGGCCATCGAGTTTCTTGGAGCGCTACGAGTTCCAACCGATACTCCTTCATACATGTGATAAGGCCGTCAAACGCGCCAGGTTTTCTTAACGACTGCACGTTCCACGTGCTGATCCTCTATCTCGTATCCGGGTACTTAAGCGGGGGGTCATTGTTATTTAGGCGGTATCCGTTTTTTTTAGGTTGTTAACTTTTTTAACTGTAATTGTTTTTTATAGTCCGGATTACCACCATATATTCTAAATTTATTCAAATTAAAAGTTCAAATGCTGATCTTTTTGCAACCGCAAATGGTCGGTAAATGGTTTGAATACTTTGATAGTGAGAATTATTTTCTTTTAAATATTGAGCAGGATTCGATTTTTGGATGCTACGTAATCTGGAGATAAGGATGATTCATTTGTTTACTTGGGAAAACAGTGTTGTTTCTCACTACTCCTCACTGACTAACTGAAAAATAAACAAAAAAGACCCGGTAGGTTTTTAATCTTTAAAGTTTTAAATTACATTTTAAAGCTGTCGCTGGATATTCTCTATTGACATGATATATTATTCTATTAATAAATAACGCGGTAAATATTTCCAAGAAGTCATTCCGATAAAAGCTAATTCCGGCAGTGATATCGAACGAATAACAAATTTTGATACTTTGAGCGTACAATACAATGTACGAGAAAATGAGTATTGATGCATCCCTTAAATAGCCTGATATTACCTGACATAGCTATAAAAATCATTGATATGAAAACCGTCGTAAGAAGATCCACACTTTTCACAGGTTACATGGGGTAGAAAATTTCATATAAATTTGTAAATAAATAAAGAAAAGTGTTTTACCCAGTCCCACGACCAATGACGTAGTCATCTACCAATATTTCTAAATTGTTATTTACCGTTTTTGAACAGAGCAACACAGACATGCTTAACGTGTTTTTTCATTTACAAAAAACAAATAACATTTTTCCCGTTAAATGTATAACGGTTTTCCTCGCAGGTATATCAAGACGTAAAAAACACATTTAGGATCATTATAAGTTGTGTGCAAAGCCGACTGTAGAGTGTGTGTTAACACAAGCCAAACTTTATGCATACATATGCTGTAGAAGCATATCAACCTTTAGCGGTGTTGGTGAATATTCTTTCACTATTTCGGTGATAAACAGTCAACACTAGAGTTACATTATCGTGAGAATTATTATTTAATTGCAACGTAAGATGTTTAATTATATTTTGGTTGTTAAACGATTGAATTACAAACATTTAAATACATTAAATAAACATAATTTATTTTTATTAATTCTATTTATTAAAGTTTTTTTTTGTATTTTAGGAACCATAAAGTAATTTGTTGAGAATTATTCTGCCAAGGAATATTGACAAATAAGTGAATTGTGATTTTGTATTTATGTATTGGAGTAGTATATTTCGGTTTTTTAAAATTAAGAATTTGATTTATAATTGTCGCGTATTACACATTTTTCGTCTGTGTTATTATGTATATTGATCGACTAAATTATGTATGTATATTGATCGAGGCCGGTTTTTAGGTTAGTAAAATATCGTTTATTTTTTAAATTTAATTTTGTGATAAAAACCTTAGTGTTCCAGTGTAATATTTTTTTAATATTTTTGTGATATAAATCTGTGATATTAGATTATAAGCTAGTCATTATTTTCTTTTATAGGACACTTGGGTGACATCCTTTTACCCTTTTACACGTCGTTTTTGACACTTTTTGTTTAATTTTTAACATAATCTAAGATAAATATGTCTCGTTATTGCTCCGTACCAAGATATAATCCAAAAATGTCAGAAAATAGAAAAATCTCCACATTTTCTTTCCCTTATTTTGAGGAATTAAAATTGAAGTGGATGAATACAATCGGTCGTTTAATTGAAATCCATCCAAATATTCGCGAGTATGTATTAGGCATTTTAAAGAAGATTTCATTGCTATTTCCAACGTCAAACATAAACTTCATCAATTATGTTCTAATGCCATGTACCATCTCTTTTTTTACTACCATTTCAACCATCTCCATGCCTGCCTTTTCAATTTGAACAAAGTGAACAGATTGAACAAACTTTCACAACATCAGACCATATTAAAAATTTTGATTTTAAGATTAATTACTTCTAATTATTTAATATATCAAAATTTTCAAAAGGTGTTTATAAACTTGTTAATTGTATAAACTTGATGATTCAATCTTTCGGTGCAGTATTTCGACGAAAATGTGCGTCACCACTTATCTTTACGTTAAGATTATTGTATATAATGTTCAAACATTTAGCGCGGATTTAGAATTGTTTCCCCGTAATATGAAAATATCGAAACGGTTTCAACTTTCTTTTATACTATCCAAATATCGTGAAATATCTATCCAAATATCTAGTGAGATTGTTGTAAGTCGCGAGCAATTCTTGAATAGTGATTTGCGCTATTTGATAAAGACTCAAAACATTGATGAAGATTTCCCCCATTTTGGTAAATTAGATAAAAATTATTAATCAGGTTGAAATGTTTAAAAGACAAAAACAAAAATATGATTCCGAGACCATCGTTTTCGCGTTTTAAATATATGCCCATTCTTTGGCAACGTATAATATTTAAGGAAAATGATTAATTCTGTCTCATATATGCTATTTACGCCTTCACATTTAACCGGATTACACGACACCTCACAATGATGAGAACTATTCATCTCATATTGCAAAACCTTTGACTGATAGAGACAAGTACGTTGCACTTTTGAACGTCGAAATATATATAGAAAAGAGCTTGCAATATAAGAGCAACAAAATTGTTGGGCAAGCTGTCAACAGTCCCACTGAATGTGCTAGAACGGTAATGGCATTTATGATCAAACCAAATTTTGGTAATTTTAAGCAAATTGTTCAATTGTTCGTTTACGATGCCATTCATTTATTTAAAAATATAAGAGATAATTGGTTAAATTTAACAAATCAGTATAGAACTTTTTTTTCCCCGGACTTTGAACTAGCAGAATTTGTTAATTTTGAAATTTTATATAATAAAAATAAAACTTTAATTCAATTATCGAAACCCTATATACTGTCTTATTGGACCATAAGACAGTTTTTCCTCACAGCTTAGAACGGCAAAATGTTAGATTAATAGATAATATATTCCATGATTCCACTATTGCCGCGTTATACGAGTTTCATGATATGAGAGAAACAGCTGATTTCTGTGTTATTATAAGAACATGGCGGAATATTGTTAATTCTAAAACAAAATTTCTTTTAAAATAACGGAATCGGCTCTTCCAATCAAATCGATAACAGACAACAATTTATTATTTTTAGAAAAATTTATAAAGTGGCTCGAGATTTGTCATTCGAGTAATAATAATGGTATGCTAACTAATTCTACTTTTAATCTATTTTGTTTCATTTGCATTTACACATATTAACGTAGATTAGATTTTAATCGGAAAGTTCCAAACCGATGATTTAGAAGGTAGATTTAGACTTTATCGTTCATTAGCTGGTTGTAACTACAAAGTATCCTCACTAAATCTTTCTAGTTTAATTATTTGCAACGTGGAGGGCTTTCTGTTGCTTCACATGAACTAAATTATATTATTTTTTATATGTGTTCTATTTTTCAAGCTATATTAAATAATAAAGAATTAAAAGAAAAGTTTTTTAAGTTAAAAATAATAAGAGGATTTTTCGGCCGTCATTGATTTTGATCATGAGTAAGTGTGGGTCTAATAGTTTCAATGTCTAATATAGTAAAAGCAAATGATTTAGAAACATAGTTTACAACAATTATGTCAAAAAATTAATGATAAATGTTCTTTCTAACAAAACAAACCGAAATATATTCACTTTTAAGTAAATGATTAAAAAATACTCACTTTTAAATAAATGATTATATTTTAGTTAAACATAAGAATTTATTAACCGATCATTTTTCATGTCAATCAACTATGAATCGCTACTGGAGGCCTAGCTGCAATAGAGGAATTAGCTGCAATAAGCACTACTAGTTTTTTTTTAAATTATAGAAATCTAGTCACTTTTTATTATTTATTTGAACTATTGAATATAATATTTATTTAATTTTATTTTTTATAATTTATTTTTGTTATGTTTTAAAGATATTTTAATTTAAAAGGTTTTAACGCCTAATAGAAACCTTAATCGTATATGAATTTCCCTAGGGCTTTTCCTAAATATTTAGGTATATATTTATATATATATATATATATATATATATATATATATATATATATATATATATATATATATATATATATATATATATATATATATATATATATATATATATATAATTAAAATCAAAGTTGTTGTTTTATTTATATCTTACATTTTTTACCCACATATGTATATTCTTTCGAGGTATATTTTCACATTACTTACTACTTTGATACCGTGACGAACTAGGAAAACTAATGAAGGGAAATTTAAATTGCACACACAGCTGCAAATAGACTGAATAGCTTCTTTGGCTAATTAAATTCAGTGATAATGGTTCAGAGTTCACATGATACCTCGCTCCTCTTCCTATAACACCCTTACGTATAATTGAAATCACTAGTAACAATGACAGGATTTCACAATGGAAAATGCAATTATTTTAATTAACTTCGAACTCTAATTTTGGCACTAGGTGATGCATAACGGCTGTAAATATACAACCCACCAATGTTCATATTGGTTGTGCTTAATATAGTATGTGCTTTTTGTTTGTACTATCTTGGAAAACCAGTAATTTGTTTCATAATTGTGCTCTTTTACTTTCACTTCCTTCTCATTTACAGCAAAGGCTGGAGCCATCGATGTTATATCTGTATGATTTGGTTATATCGCCCTGTCCTGTTCAAATACAAACTGATAATCGGTTAAGACTGTCAGTATTAACAGAGTATCAGTTTGTATTTGAACAGGACAAATTAAAATATTTAAACTTTAAACATCACATTTATCTTTTATAACAATTAAACATTCATACCATGACGTACAAAAAAATCAACACAACCTTTTTCACGGAACGATACACCTAGACATTAAAATTTTAACTCGAAAAAAATATTTTAATAAAATCTTATGTTAATAGATAAGTTTTATTAAAACATTTATGAATTTCGAATCAAAACACAATCATTTTTATTCATTCTTAAGGCTCTATTCCATGGGAAAAATTGACTGACAGTCAAGAAAGACGAAAAGAGAAAATAATTATAAAACTCCAACTAAAAGACAAAGACAACGTTACTGTTTATTTATTGCAAATTAAAGCAAAATTTTGACCGCTATTTAAGAAACCATAACCACAAAATCATTAATTATTCATTCTTGGATTTTTTTATTGTGAATTAAAATTAAGTATTAAATATTACAACGCTAAACAAATATGATTTTAATTTCAATTCGTTGTGTACGAAAATAATTTCTCGTCTTACACCAATTTTATGTAGAAGACTAAGTGTGACTGCAATAAAAAGTATTCAATTTTATACTTTTTATGGCAGTCACACTACCACAAACACTAATATTTTTCCAGTCAAGTTTGACTGAGATAGCTTTCTGTTTTACTTACACTATTATAAAATCTATATTGTCCCATTTTAATATTTACTGACAGTCAATTTGTCTCATGGAATAGAGCCTTAAAGACCCTAATTGACTGGCAGTAAATATTAAAATGGCAGAAAAATATAGATTTTATAGTAGTGTAAATGAAATAAAAAACTATCTCAGTCGAAATTGACTGGAAAAAAATTTGTGTATGTGGTAGTGTTACTGGCATAAAAAGTATAAAATCGAATACTTTTTATTGCAGTCACACTTGCACTTCAACATAAAATTTGTGTAAGACGAGAAATTGTTTTCGCACACAAACAATATTATATTTGAGTGTTAAAATTTCATATTTTAGTTTGGTGTCCTGTTTAAAAATTATAATTGAAATGAAATAACATTCATATTTATTAAAAAGTGATATTTAATTTGGTGGTAAAATGGATTACGGTTAGTTTCTTTAAATTTCTATTATCTGCATTTAAAAATCATTCTCTTCATTCAAATTTGTCTTAAAAATATATTTAAATTTTCAGGTAACAAAATAATTTTAGTTTTGGAAGACACCATATTGGTGGACGGGATGAACGGAAATAGAAGTAGCTACGACAGTTTCAATAATTGTTTTACTGACCCTAAAGCGGATGAATTTGGTGTGAGCTTTCCATCAGATTCATCCACACCGATATTAGGATACCAGCCACGGTATAATCTTAATTTTATGTGTTTTAGAGATTAAAGTTAATATAGTTTATATTTCAGAATTAATTATAGAAGCTTTACGAACCAAACCAGCTCTATGGAACATCCGGGATCCACTTTACAAAAATTAAGTATTAAAAACACGATTGTGGGAGGAAGTCGCCAAGGAACCATCACGTAATTTTCTTTTTATTAATTAGTCTTCTTCTTTAAATTAATTAGTGCATTTTATTTCTTTCGCATGAGTGCTATATTGAATGACAGTACTATGTCGGTTAAATAAAATGCTTTTAATGTAACAGTTTTAATGCAGGTGTATAAAATTTAGATAATTTTTTTAATTTCTTTATTACAGAGCTTGAAATGAACGCCGTCAATAAAGCTGCTTTTCGAAAAAAATAGGATACTCTCAAGGCTACCTATTTCCGGGGTAAAAAACGAGCTGCCAGAGGTTCAGCAGGTGGCATAAAAAAACAAGCCAAAGTGAGCTTTGCGTTTCATGGCCATGGTAAGATGGTTAGCGTTTCATGGTTAGAAGCGCTGCAAGATTTACTAAAAGTTGTCACCGATGCGTTGAAAAAACAAGTAAATAATAAATAAAATTTTTATTTAAATTTACTATTTATCATTAATTTTTTTTTGATTTTGCAGGGAAATATCTAACTACCATATACTAAATACCATATATTAAGCATATTTTCACTTAACGCGAAAGCATAATCGGCCACAAAAACATAGGGAACGTTTTTAAAAGTCGCTTGGTTTAGGAATGCTAAAAAAATTAATATACAGATAAAGTTATAAACTTTTTGGGTTTAATACGGAATGGAATATGTTTTCAAAGCTAGAGATACTTACGGAAGCGTATTTGTATAAATTTTTTTTGGCAAAATGACTTTCCCTAAAAACGCCTCCGTCACTCTGTCGACCTGCAGCACCTATATTGCACGATATAAAATTGTAGTCAGAGTCGCAAATTCCTATTAAGACAATCGAAGATGTTTTTTAATAATTAAAAAACTCTGATCCGGAGTGACTTGGCGCCTAAAATAAAATATAAAATGTTTGTTAAATTAATTGTTCAATTTTCAGATTCCAATACTTGAATTATGATGTCTTTTCCGTCAATTGCCCCTATGCAGTGAGAAAAATCTCATCTCTTTTGAAACCCAGATGCCACCGCTTCGAAATAATCTATGGTCAGTTCGGGAAACACCTTGCTTTTAAGCGCGTCTGCTATACATCATGTTGTTTCACCAACAATTCTGTGAATGCTTTTTGGGAGCATTTGTAGGCAAGTGCCAAGCTGGTTTGTGACTCCCGTTACAAGATATCTAATTAAAAAAAAATTTATAGTAATTATATAAGAATTACTTAATTACCTTAATGTCACGGCTAACCGGAAACTGGAGCTCAAAGGGTCCCACACGACATGCTGTTTCTCAATTAATGGTCCAACTATAAATAGCAGTTTGTCGAATTTATTCACGTTCATTTGGGGATAGTTAAAAAACAGCTTGGAATCTTGCCTTAGTTCGTTTAAAATACTAATAAACGCACCAGATCTACTCCGTTCCAAACAATACGGACGAAGTCGAACCCAACATTTCCTTTTTTCGATTATTTTCTTCGTGTGGTTTATTTTCATCATCACTGCTACTGAAAATAATATTCTCCGGATCCAAATACAAGCTAAATTGAATTTTATCAACCATACTTCAAAAATTAGCAATTAATAGTTCAACAAAATCAAACGACAAATCCGACAAGGAATAACTAATGATTTTTTTTTTGGTTTTGTTACAAAAGCTGTAAAAATTCTGCTATAAGGTTTTACTATAAATCAATAAATAAACTCTTTGTCTTTTAAATGAAGTTTTATAATTTTTTTTTTCTCTTTTCGTCTTTTTTGACTGCCAGTCAAATTTTCCCATGGAATAGAACCTTTATGCAATTCATATACATTTGAGTTTGTTTTGAAAACCCTAACCTACTCGTATTTACACAAAACTAACAACATTCACTCGATGTTATCCAAAATACTACACTATTGTGTATTATCCACAATATTATACTATTTATTTACACAACACTATATTTATTATTAAATAAAATAAAGTTAAGGCTGATTTCCATTATGAAAAAATACTGACAAAATAGTCAAGGCGGGATAAAAAATTAATTTTTTCTTAAAGTGCGAGTGAAATAAAAAATATTTCCAGTACAAAAAATTTAGTCAGTACTGAATAAATTTTTATGGTTACTGAGAAAATAATTATAGCAGTACTGACAAAATATATCAAGAGAAGTATTTTTATTCAGTACTGGAGAAATATCTTATAGGAAAAATAAAGATGGCTGATTTTTTGTGGTCAATGAATAATTTTAACATTTCGTTTTGTGTCATTCATCTTAATTCATTGTGAAAATAATTGAAATAATGAATACTTATGTTTAGTTTATTTTTTTTTAATTTATTGTTGTAGATTTAAAGAGTATTTTGTTCTTTTTTATTAAAAACAAAAAAAAATTGAAATTTATTGGTTATGTTATACGCGTCTGTCAAAATAAAAAAAATAAAAAAGGAAAAAACGATCTCAGTCACTCTAATGGCATTTTTAATTTTTTTAGTGTTAGTGAGAAACAAGTAAATTTGTTTTTTTTATATGGACTATTTCATTTACCAACACACTCAAAGGTTGATATTTTGATTTGATTATGCTCGTGCAAAAACAATAAGCAGGCTTGTGTGAACACACACATACTACAGTCGGCTTTGGTTGTGTGCCTCAAATTATGTGAACTAGAAAAAATGTTTAATTCTGAATCTAAAAAATATTTGTAAGTCTGTACTAAATACTATTAGTTTGTAATTATTATTCGATTTTATGTAAACTAGATCAAACTTTATAATGTAATGTATAAAAATTGAAAAATAATTATTTGTTATCGTTTATTCTACTGTTACATTGGATGTGTTGCGCTATCGCAACTTTGGGGACTTACGAACATGGTTTTATTTTTAAGCAAAACCTTATTGACTACCTTGGCGCAAATTCTTGATGCCTTTCATAATTTACCAGATGATGTTAAACTGATAACGGATATATTTTAAGAGCCTACTGAATAAAATATTACTACCAATGAAGATTCAGGTGATGAAGACAAACTAATCCGAACAATTTCACAGCAAATCAGTTGAACGCTGGCATTGAATTGCAATATAATACAGATGACCTAAGCAACAACGAGCTGTTGTTAAAATGTACAACCGAAACATCGGTGGTATTTCGGATAACCATATGAAAATGGATCAGCTCGAGTTTCGGCGACAGTTAGCAAGATCTCTCCTTACTCGGTATGAAAAACTGGCATCTAGAGGAAAAACTGCTAAAACATCTAAAGTTTTAGCTAAAGGACCACATACTACTGTAACAACTGAAACCAGGTTACGATGCAGGCATTGCCATTCGCAAACTATATATGCATGCAATATTGCACTACATAGCAAATGTTCCGGAGAATTCCTTCGGCAACTAACATAAATTTGGTAAAAATCTTCATATATTTTGAAGTAGAGATGTGATCGATAATTATAAATTATATTGATACACGTATATGTGAAATAACGTAAATAAATAAAAATTTGTAAAACCAGAAAATGTATATCCAAATGCCCGTAGTTGCGTTAGCGCAACACCCCATATCTTGGGTCGTATCAATATTGACGATTTTTGTATAAAGTAAATAAATAGAAAAAATAAAAAAATACAAAACAATTCAAAAAAACCTTTGTCACAAATGGGCTTATCAGTTTATGAGTTATTTCAAATTAAAGGAATTTCAACAATTGTCGTTTTCAGAAGATGAAGTCTGCCACTGTTTATTCAATTTAGATATAACCAGGAGTACTGGAAATATTTTTTTCGTTTATTTCTATGCAATCTGTTTTGGGGCTCAAGGCACTCCCAACTCTTTCACAGTTCGCTTATTTACGTCCTAGCCTTACGCTTTGCAGCCAAAACGAGGACGTACGGCTATAGGTCCGATTTTATCTATAACCATCTGCACATTGCAGAGTACTGGATATGATAGTTTTAAGCTCATTCTCATTAGAAACTGTGCCATGAATTTAACGTTTCCGAATATTTTTATTTTAAATGAAAACCTTCGAACATAAACCCTCTCAATTGTGCATATGTTTTTGTTTAACTGCTTAAAGAGCTATCTTTCACTGAAACCATTTTTTTCTAGGTTACAAATGAGTAAAATAAATGTTGTGACTGGACAAATTTTTGTGGACAATCGTTAGTTGTTATTAAATGTAAGGAAATACATAGGAGGATAATTAATAGAGTTGAGTTCATGGATCACTATGTGTCATTTTCTCCTCTAACCATGAAGGTATACTATGTACACTAATTCTACCAGTGCAAAGACTTATATTATGCTATGATTTGCTATATTGTGCAAAGACTTACATTATGCTCCATGTCGTGAACGTTAAAATCTTCTAGACCAGCAAAGAGTGGACAACCGTCCAGTTGTTTCAGCTGAGGGCTATTATGATACTTGGAAAATTCGATCCTTGGCAGATATTCCTATTATGAAACTTAATTTATTTCGTTCCGTAAATTTAAGGCAATGAATTTTGTCATTTTGTGTTATTTTATAGCAAATAGAAAACTTAAGAAACTTCATTTCTATGAGTTTACTGTTAATTATCAAACTGAAAACCAGGGTCGTGTTTCCTCATGTGTTTATTAAATTTGTTATATTTCTAAATAAATTAAATTTGTAACGTGTTATTTTTTAATTGATACTGCATAAATAATTTTATAATGTATTGTACACAGTTGGCCTTTCGTTTGCTCAAGTGACAGTGATTCGTCTGATGAGCAAGTAACGCCAAGTTATATTCAAAGAAAGGCCTACGTTTGATGTCCAATCGTATAGACAAGCTGAATAAAAGATGTCTTAAATGTTATTTTGAGGGAAATTAAGACATAATGTAAACTAACCAAAAATATGGATACCACTATTAAAGCTGGCAAACACCCTCTCATTACTATTTGAAGGTTGAGCAGACAGTGGACCAAAATTATTTAATTGGCATTTTTCAACCTACCGTATAGGTGGTATTGACTGAAACATTAAAATAACACCAGTTGATTACCATTACGAATGATGTACCCACAACTCAGCTTTGTGGATTTTAAGCAGTAAGAGTAAACAATATTGTTATGGAACAAAATTGGAGAACAGGTTATAAATCGTTTTGCTAGTAACTAAGATAAATATGATATGTGAATTACATATAATTTAATCATAACCTTTTTCAATGATTTCGAGTATACACTAGAACTAAAGACTCGTTTCAACAAGGTCCATGCAACAGCCCGCTCAAATATAGAGCGTGTTTTTGGTATCCCCGAAGTTGCGTTGGCGATGTTTGCTAAACTACTGCGAACTGCACTATACGCCTGAGAATGCCGTACAAATGTGTGATGGCTTCAAAACTTGAATATTTGTATAAAGTTCTGATTGACGAAACTGAAAAATTCAAGTTGATATTTATGCCCAAAAAGAAATTACATCAGAAAAGATATGAGAAAAAGCAAAAATAACTCGGGATTCGATAAAAACCCATTTATAGTTTCCAAAATTAGTTCTAATTTTTCAGTGAAGCTCGCTTTGAGTTTATTTTATTATAATAAAATTTGTGTAGCTCTCCACTTATCGGTTTTAAAATTTCTTATTACTTTCAGAATGTTTTGAAGTATTCGGGATGTTTCTGTATTATTTCGACTTGACGTTTTAATATTATCTTGGCTGTTTGTTTTTGTTTTCTTTTTGTTCGGCTGGAAATGTTAATGTTATTTGTGGAATGTGTCGTATGTTTCGTGGAATGAATTCGGCTAATGCTTGTTGATGCTAATGGTTTTATGGCTGTGGTTGTGAACAAATTCGTCGGAATTAAGTTTGATTAAAATTTCTACATTTAAATCTACAGTAGTCAGTATTGAAGACAGGTTGTTTTCATCAAAGCTGTTGGATGTTGTTGGAATTTTACACCAAAAACCTTTTATTTTTATCTCTTCAACTTCACCGGTTAAATCGAGTAACTGATTCGAGCCACTGACCCTACAGTTACACGTGTTTTATTCATTCTAATTTATTTTTGACCGCATAATTAAAATATATCCAAACCTATAATATATTTGTAACATTAGTTTAATGGAACCGCACATATTCACACATAACCTCACTTTTTGAAGTTCTGTTGGACTCGCTAAATTTAAATCATTAGTTAATTCCTTAGGTGTTAAGTGGGCTCTTAAAATTGCGAGCAGTTTAAAAAATTTCTTCTCCACAAAGATAATCAATAATTCAACTATTACTTTAATAACGTGTCCGTTTAAGAATAATAGTATCATATATTTAAATTAACAGTGATTTACTATTAAAATAAAAGGACAACCGTATTATTCTTTCAAAATTAAATGGTATGTTCTATTACCAAAGAGAATAGATATAAAGAGGAACATATAATATGAACCGCGGTTGCATATACACTAAAAAATTTAAAATATTTCTGATTGCAAACGAAATAGGATAACATATATTTTTTATTTATATTTGAAAATATATCTATTCCAGTTTACAATCGAATTATAATATGAAATAGTTAGCGAAGCTTTAAAATGGTCAAAAATATTTTTAAACTTTTCATCACTCCTCGATATATTGGTGGGTGGTTAGTTTTTTACAATAAGTTACAAATGATGCCCAGAGCAAAATAATTTTGAGACAAACTATTGTTGTAAAATTAACATCAATATTGAATAAACATCAATGTTTTACAATAAACATCAATAACCTTAATAAAACTTTGAAATATTTTATACTGAACCAAATTTAACTTATCAGTGCATGTCCACAGCTCATTTATAAATTGACCGTTTTTTAAATATATTTTGACCTCCTATAATATTGTATTGCCTAATAGTAACTACTTGGGTTAAGTCGTACTTTAAAATCATTTGCTTTGTCTACAGGGTCATTCAATAAGTTCGTAGGATGACATATAGATGGCGTTACTAGAATTTTGCCATTTGATGTATATTTAATGCTTACCTTCAAACGATAAATTTTTCAGCAATCTGACTATTGATTCGTGAGTTATAGCATTTTGTATGAAGCGACTTTTGTTTTTGAAGAAAAATGGAAACAAGTGAATTTCGAGGTTTAATAAAGTATTGCTTTTTGATGAAAAAAATACAGTGGAAACCAAACAATGGCTTGATCAACATTATCTGAACTCTGTCGCATCGAGACAAATGGTGGAAAAGTGGATTGCTGGGACCGTACTATGAAAACGTTCGCATATCTCATTTTTTGCGATTTTGCGGATGCGATCTGCCGCTTGCGTTTGTTTTATGAAATACGATTTTCGCATATCATTTTTACAATCGGGAATCATCATAAATATTATGACTGTAAGTTTTAAAATATGTTATGTACAAATTTATAACCCAAAATTAAATTGAATTTAACGAATAATAATTTCTTTGAAGACATGCAATCAAAACTTATTGGTTACTCAAGTTGATGCAAATCATGCCGGTCGTTCACATGACTCATTTATATGGCCTATCAGCAAGGTTAGAACGTACTTAGGAGATAAAAATCAAAATGGCGATAGATCATCATATATTTTAGGTATAAACAATACAATCTCATGTATTTCATTTCTCACATGTATGCATATAACCAAAGATTATTATATACTATAAAGATGATTCAATCAGAGTAACATTTTAAAATAAAAAAATAATGATTCCGGGTATCTCTAAATAGTGACGGTTACCTCTGTCAAACAACATAAAAAACATCGTTCATACTGTAAATTTTTGCTTTGGTTGATTTTGATGATTTTGTGGCGTTCACAAATACGACGAATAATCACGCCACAATAGTGAAGTAATAACAAAATAATCGAAAAAAAAAATTTCGATTCAAATTCTGTAATTCGCTAGAACTGTTGCAACATAGCCTCACAAGTCACAACATATATAGAAACGAAATGCAACATACATCAAGTCCGGTTGCATATGCCTAATGAGATGGATTTGATCTTTTCGATCACACAACGAGTCAATGACGTCACCAGATCGAAACCGGCCTAGCGAACGCATATTACAGATCACATACAAGATGCCATACATTTCATAAGACAAACGTCTTCATCGGCTGGTTGATTTGACGCCCTAGCTGTCAATCAATGCCACTCTATGGAGTTGAAGTTCAACTCCCCATCATTATCATTAGCACGATTACAGCACCAAGCATCATTATCACTATTCTACACTATTCACTATTCTACACTATTCACTATTCTAATTTCATCATAATATAATCACATTATGTATATAGGTACTCGTATTAATATACCAACATTATTCTCCTCTTGCTCAATTTGTGGCTTTTTGTTCAACAATTTTCGTTTTTCTAAGCGATCTCGTCTTGATGCTTTTGGATTCAAAAATTTAATATTTTTCTTTAATTCTTCTTATATCTTAAAGTATCTTTTTGTACTTTTTACGATTCTTCATAAAATTCGCAAGATTTTTTATGAAAATCATTTTGAACATTCACTTGATTTTTTATAAATTTAATGTTAAACCTTTTTTTCTTCGGTAAACAGTTTGTGCAATGGTGGGTGTTTGTTTTGTTAGTGATAACTGTGTTAATTCGACTTCAATATGATTTCCATTTTCCACTCTTTCGTTCTCATTCACCACGGTGTAATCTTCAATAATTTAATAATAGGTTTCGTTTGGGGCTGTAATAGGTCCTTCGAAATCATTTGTGTTTTGAATTTCAAAGGTGGGGGCTCCAAATCCACCCACCTCAAATCAAGTAATTGAATTACTTGTTCTTCTAACAATGAAAACTTAAAAGTTTTATATGGAAAACCACCAGTTCCAGTAACCATTTCTTTGTTACATTTTAACTTAAACTTTATATAATATTTATAGTCTTTCCATATCTTAAAAAATGTATACGTATATTGCGGAGAATGTTGCACAATAAATATAGTACATACGTTTTTCCAACCATCGACCGATTTAGTTGGTTGACCTTCTTCCGTTTAACTTATTTTTGAGATACATCTACAGCATATTAATTTTTGACTCGTATTTCATGGAATTCATTCGATTTTAGGCCAAATCATCATTCTCTGTCATGAATTCTCCTAGAATTTCAAATTATCTTTGATGAGTAGTTCTGAAATGAAATATTAAAAAATTAGTATTATATATGTATGATATTATATATGTAATAAAGTTAGGATATAATTTATAAAAATAAAAAATATGTTTATATGCTTACATTTCTAATGCACAATTATAATAAAAGTTTAGTATTATTTGTTTACTTTTATCTAATACAGATAATAACTTTTAAATCAATTTTTATTTAATTTATTTAAAAAAAAAGAATCATTGAATTAAACCGTAAATTTGCAATATCCGACTGCTAATGAGCATTCTCATTTGTTAAATATAGTTTCGCAAAAATGCGCTGTGGCGTTTTATAATATTTCGTTCACATCCGACTTCGGGCGCATGTTTAGAAGATTTTTTTTTATAATCCCAAATTGCGATATCGTCTGAAAATACGAAATCACTTTTTTCATAATAGGGCCCCTGAATTTAAATGTGGTCGTACCAGCAGATATGATGCAGGGACGCCTAAATGATGCTATTATTCCAGCAAACATCAAAAAATCTACAAATATTATGAAAGATCGCAAATTGAAGGTACACGAGCTAGCTGACATTAGAAAGATATCAGATCGTAGTGTTTTTACCATTTTACACGAACATTAAGGTATGCGAAAGCTCTGTGCAAAGTGTGTGCCGCATGAGCTCACAGTCGACCAAAATCAACAACGAATCGATGCTTCAAAAGAGTGTTTGGCGCTGTTAGACATGGCTTCACAATTACACACCAGAATCCAAAAGAGAGTCAGCTGACGAACCGAATTCAAGGCAAGCAAAGACGCAACAATCGGCCGGTAAGATAATGGCGTCGGTTTTTTGCGATGCGAACGGAATAATATTCATTGTCCAAAAAGTAACCACCATCAACAGCGACTATTGTTATGCACTTTTGGATCGATTGAAATCTGTAATCGCAAAGAAACAGCCACATTTGCAAATGATAATAGTGTTGTTTCACCAAGACAATGCACCGTGTCACAGATCGATGAAAACTAAGGAAAAATTTAATGAATTGGGATTCGTATTGTTTACGCACCCACCATGTTCACCAGATTTAGCTCCCAGCGACTTTTCCCTGTTTCAGATTTCAAGAGAATGCTTTCCTAGCACATTCTTATTAATACCCCTATTATGAATCTCACCTCACCTCACTCGTCACCGTGACGTGTACTGTCACTTGAGTCATATTTTGGTATTATGATTGTCGCTGGTTTTTGGGGGAGTGACGAACGCATCACGGTGCGTCATTATCTACATTTTATTGTTTTCAAGTTGGTATTTATTATATTTTGTTTTGTTTTCGGTTTTTTTTTTACGTTTGGTCATTTGTTGTGTGACTCTCTGTGTTTAAAGAAGTCAATTTTAAAGTTTTGCAGTATATATTATTTTAATAATTAAACAGTTTTGTTGTCTCAGATTTTAATAAACTAAATTCGTTGGAACTTTAGTATGTTATTCAGTATCGATTTATTTTTCGACGACGAGCTCCAAGAAGAGCAAACCAACAATGTTGCTCGAATCAGAAAAGCATTAAGAAATAAGTCTGATCCATTCACACTTCCGGATGAAAAGTAAGTTTAAATTTATTATAACAGAATAATTATATGATTTGAATTAAAATATTAAAAATTTGTAGGTTCATAAGTATTTTTCGAATAAATAAGGATTGCCTTTCGTATATATTAAAAAAATTCGAAGGAAAATTCAAAGATTTTCGATATTCATCCAGTGTTCCTCCTATACTAAAAGTGTGTGCTGTCTTAAGATTTTTTGCATCAGGAAGCTACCAACAAAATATTGGAGATGACTTTAATATTGGTATGGCGCAATCTACAATTTCCTTAGCAATAAAAGAAATTGTAGATTTAATGGAGCAACATTTATGTTCCAAATGGATAAAATTTGATACAAGCGAAGAGGAAAAGTTGAATTGTAAAATCCATTTTATGTCTAAGTATAATATCCCGGGAGTGGTTGGATGTGTTGATGGGACACATATAAAAATCATTGCACCCAAAAAGGAGGAACGCCATCTATATTATAATAGAAAGGGTTATTATAGCTTGAACACAATGATTGTGAGTATTATAAAATGCGTTTCTACCTGTATCATGTGTGTACCTGTTTTAACAAAATATTTTTTATTACTTTCAGGTGTGTGACCATAATCTAACTATACGATACGTTGATTCAAGACATCCTGGTGCGAATCATGATTCATTTGTTTGGAATAACAGCGTAATTAGCACGTCTATGGCTCATAAATATGAAAATGGAGATCGGAACAGCTGGTTGTTAGGTAAACTGATAATATTTAACATAGCATGTATGTATAAATACAATTCGAAATTTATTATTTTACAGGGGATTCGGGATATCCATTGCTGCGGTATCTTATAACACCATATAGACAAGCAGCGGCAGAAAGTCGACAGGCTAGATTTAATAAAGTACACTGCTGCTCGCAATATTGTAGAACGGACCATTGGAGTGTTAAAATCTCGATTTCGCTGTTTCTTGGCTGCAAGAGAACTATATTATAAGCCTGATAAAGCAAAAAAATTATCAATACATGTTTTGTATTGCACATCATTTGTAGGTTTTATAAAGTCGACTCAGGGGATATTGAAACATTTCTGGATGAAAACATTTTGGTGAATGATGAAGCAGAGGGATCGGAAACAAATGGAATAAATATCAATATGTTACAACAAGGGAAACGCATACGAGATGAAATTTTAAATTCAATATAGGTTTTAATTCATAATATTTGTACATTTATATAGTAGTTATCTAAAAAAGAACTATTTTTTATCACATAATATTTCAATAAATAAAAATTCAAAATTTTAATTTGTAAACAATAACATAATCTTAAAACTAAATAAAAATAAAATTATTATATAATATGTACATAAAAAAATTCATAGTATTTCATTTATCACATTTTAAATCACATTAAAAAAATCTTAAATATCAATACGTCTGACTCGGAATCGTTTGAATTTTGGATGCCCAATTTGCGCTCTTCTATATAAACTTTCCATTTTTTATTTTTAAATTTAATAATAAAGTAATATTGTAGGTTGTTGGTATTTTTTCAATCTTTTTAAGGATATCCACTGTTTCGTTTTGTTTATTTGTTTGTTGTTCTAAAAGATGCAATCGTTTTGTATCTATTTTTTCTTTGGGTTGGTTGGTGGATCTTGATCTCCTGTTTGGGCAATGGTTTTCGTTATTACTGGTTGTAATTGGTGTTTCGCTACTAATGACGTCTTCTATTGGAGGAGTAGTTGGATCAACATCAGAGCTTGTTGTTGTTTCAACATTTAAAATTGGTTCTAAATTATAACATGAGCTATTTGAAAGGCCATATAATAGTCCACTAGGAGCACCTGATTTTTCTAGATGTAATAGGGCGTCAACCTGTTGTTCTAGTGAACTAAATGAGTGTTGCGAATATCTACCGCCTCCGGTAGCTCGATTTTACGCATTATTTTTTGCAATTTTTTGTTTTATATGCCTTTTAAAATACGCCCAAACCTGTATGGCAAATTGGCACAACAATTAACTTCACTATATTTTACATTCTAAGAACATGTGAATGTTTTACCTTTCTCCATTCCAAGTATCCTCTAGTTGGTGGTCCTAAACTATTTAACATTACAGCCACATTTTTCCAAAATTCGGACAAAGAATCTTTAGTTTTTCCGACATCAGGAAACCCTCGAGCAATATCTGGATTTTTTTCCATTTCCTCTACCAATTTGGCAAACTGACTGCCGATTTTAATTTTTGGTTTATTTCTATAAAAAGAAAATTTTATTATTTATGATAATATACACACAAACATATTTATATTACATTATATATATATATATATATATATATATATATATATATATATATATATATATATATATATATATATATATATATATATATGTATATATATATATATATATATATATATATATATATATATATATATATATATATATATATATATATATATATATATATACAGTGCTGGGAAAAAAAATTGGGCAAATTTATTTATTGCATAAACAAATTTATTGCAAATTGGAGTCTTTTTTTGCTAAAATTACAAAACTTTTGAAAGCAATTTGTTTATTGTTTCATTTTAAATACATGTATGACGTAATTTTTTGAAAAGAAAAATTGTCCGTCAGAACGAATTTGAGCCTTCTGTGTTAAAGCTTTTTGGCGAGACTTGCAAATTTATTTTTCAACAGGACAACGCTCCGTGCCATACCGCCAAAATTGTGAGTTATTAATTTTGAATTGTAGATGGACAAATTGGCTTTCTGATAAACATAAATATTTTGTTAAAAACTTGTTTTTTTTTCTTCTCTCTTTATTTAAAGGTAAAAAAGTACTTCGAAGAAAAAGGTATCGATGTGTTGAGCTGGCCCCCGTATAGTCCAGACTTAAATCCAATTGAAAATATTTGGTCTATAATGAAGCTAGAAGTAGCAAGGAAGCGCCCAGAATCGATTGAAGCTTTAAAAAGTTTGTTGATGATGATTTGGGAAACCATATCTCCTGCGACTTTGAAAAATTTATCAAATTCAATGAAACGGAGGTGTATCGCTGTAATAAAAGTAAAAGGCGGTGCCACAAAATATTAATATTAAAGATTGAACTTTTATAAATCAATAAAACACAAACAATAAAATAATAAAAGAGTGTTTAATTTATTACATTACTTTAACACCCTTCAACGTATTTTGAATATTTTGGCATTTTTCGGGGCTTTAACCCTAAATTGCAGGTTAATTTTTTTTTTTCAAAAAATTACGTCATACATGTATTTAAAATGAAACAATAAACAAATTGCTTTCAAAAGTTTTGTAATTTTAGCAAAAAAAGACTCCAATTTGCAATAAATTTGTTTGCCCAATTTTTTTTCCCAGCACTGTATATATATATACATATATAAGGGTCATCCAAAAAACGCGCCTACATGTTTCTTTTAAATAAAACACAAACTATTTGCAATTTTTTCAAGCTGTTTTTTTTATTAAAAGTATGTATCCATTACAATTATACGTGGAATAGAATATCATTCAAGTGTCCACCACGACTGCGTCTGCAGGCATCAATCCGAACATCGAAATTTTCAATGACTTTCCGACATGTTGTTGGTGTTATTTCACGAATTGCAACTTGAATGTTGTTCTTTAGATCATTAATTGTTTGTGGCTTGTTAGCATACACTCGACTTTTCAAAAAACCCCACAAAAAAAATCTAATGGTGTTAGATCACATGACCTTGGAGGCCAATTGAAATCTGAATTTCGTGAAATTATACGTTGAGGAAATTTTGGTTGCAAAAACGTAATGTTTTGTCGAGTTGTGTGACATGTAGCACCGTCTTGCTGGAAATAGACGTCAGACACATCAATATGACTCAACTGTGTCCATAAAAAGTCTCTCAACATTGATTGGTATCGCTCAGCATTCACAGTAACAGCATTTCCAGCGAAGAAGAATGGCCCAATGATTCCATTTGCCCAAAATGCACAAACCAACAGTAACTTTTGGTGGGTGTAGAGATTTTTCATGAATAACACGAGGATTTTCATCACCCCAGATACGACAATTTTGCTTATTGACGAATCCATCCATTGTGAAATGAGCTTCATCACTAAACAAAATTTTGCTTGAAAACAATGGATCTGTCGTTCGTTGTTCAATAATCCAACTAGCGAAATTACGACGTTGTAAATGGTCTCTTTCTTTCAATTTCTGGGTTACTTGAATTTTGTAAGCATGTAAATGCAAATCTTTATGCTAAATCCTCCATAAGGAGCCATAAGATATGCCCAATTCTTGCGAACGACGCGAAATTGATGTTGTCGGTTCATTTTCTACATTTTCACTAACAGCAGCAATATTTTCATTTGTGCATATAGTTTTTGGTCTTCCACTTTTTGGTTTATCAGTAACACAACCAGTTTCATCGAATTTTTTCACTAATCTTTGAATTGAAGATTGATTTGGCCGATTATTTACACCAAAAAAATCACGAATTTTGCGATGGGTATTTTTCAAAGAACGCCCATTTTCATAATAAGTTTTAATGATGTAAACGCGTTGTTGCAATGTGTACCTGTCCATGGTTAAAACTGTACTACCTTCTAATAAAACAAAATGGCTTATGTCATTTGAAAAGATGTCACGTGTAAAAATTATATACTGCTGACATCTAGGCGTCACATTTGGATATTACACATCATTACACAATATTACACATTAATATATTTAGTCAAAAGTAATATTCTCACTTGCTGTCGCCAACAAATTGTAGGTGACGCTAAGTGACATAATCCTCGCTCACCGTGACATTCATAATACCAAAATTTAAGTTCAGTGACGTCGCGTCACTCGGTGACGCGTTAGTGACATTCATAATAGGGGTATAAAAAATCTTGTCCCACTCTTGCTTGGTAACTCCCTTGAGCTACAAACCTAAGCATGGTTGCATTTTTGATCACGTTTGGAATAGACGTTGATCTTGATCGTTGTGGATAAGCATCGTGAAGCTCATCTATCATATATTTTACAGCTTTTTTTGACAGTTTAAAGAAACTAATAAATCTGAAAATGTACTTATTTACATTCTTTGTAGTCAGAACTATTAAAGATAATTAATTATATACTTCTGGGTCTGACAGAGTGAAGATATCTGATTTATCCCGAATTTGCCGGTACCTTGCTACACATGAAACAGCACATCGCTGTCATTATCGGAATAAATGGCTATCGAATCCATATTTATTATGTATTATTTTCAATAAAAGCTTTATTATTATTTATATAAAAACTTAAAACATCTCGTCGTGACTGATTTGTTTACCGAAACTAATTGTCAAAAACTGACATGTAAAGGAAATTTCAAAAAATATACAATCAAATCCAAATTAATCCAGAAAAAAATCTAACGGCTACTGCGCTCTTGCTGATTTCGGGTTAGAATAGTGAACAAACTCTACCGGTAACATCATTCTTACCTCACTTAAAGATGCGCCTGATACACGAAATTTGCAAACCCATGATTTTATTCATTATCGAGGCAAAAAAGATCAAATGCATCAATGCAGTTTCTCGTCCAATAACAAATATGTGCAACAATTTTATCATATTTCTCCAACTCTTGTAATTAAGTAATTGTAATTCAAAATAGTAAGCGATACATGAATCGAATTTAATTAAGTGAATGCGAACATAATTATGCGATCACGCTAAAATGATAATGAACAAATGAAATCGACAATGTGTGCATGTGACGTTTAAATATTTTCTTGTTTGTGTATCTTCATGACGTCGAGCACACAACTTATAGCATTTGCGTCTAGACATTAGACACCAATTTTTTTTTTATTCCCGTCTTATAATTTGAATTGAATTAAATATATTGTGATTTATTTCTTAATTTTTTTTTGTGTTTGTGTTTTTTTTTGTTATTTTGTTGACGCTAAATTGTGGGTGGGTGCTTATACCTACAAAGTATAAAGTTTTCTTATATGTTCACAATTAAGTTTCGTATTTAGAATATTTTTTTTATATAATGTAGTTTGATTAAATATTTTATTTTATTTGCTAAAATTATCATAAAATTGAAATATTATTATTATTATGTATTTCCAAATGCCACACCTAATTTTTTTCCCATGTGTATGTGTAGCATTCATTGTACATAAAGATATTTACTTTGTTGCAAAAAAAATAAATTTTTAAGAAATTTATTATTTGTTTATTTGAATATTGATAATCGCACGACTATATGAATGTACATACATGTGTATAGCAATTTCTCCCCTAAAATTTTCAAAAAATTTTCTTCAAACGTTTGAAACATGTGCAAAATATGTGTTGATAAACATAAATGCTAATCTTTGAATTTGATTAGTGGTTTACTGATAAATCGAAGACGTATAGTATATGTATGGAGGTATGCATATGATAAAATAGGGTTCGCGGTTATATTTAGTCGACGACTTGGAAGTTTTATACAAAATACATAAACGTGTGCGGCTTCTTTTATTATTCAAACATAATACCAGATACATAATCTTATTCATCCTCATGGCACATGTTTCGATTGATATATTGAAACGATGAATCGTTGACAATACATATTGGTCAAACAATTTATTTTGCATTTGGGCGACACTAAATTTTAATTTGAGATGGCGTCCGAATTCCTAAGTTTTATAAAAAAATTATGACTTATATGTTGCACCTTTTGTTATCGAATTAGGAACTATAAAGATAAAGAACCCCTGAATTTTTGTAATCGATTTCTGTGTTTACAGTGCGTAATGGATCACCATCTAAAAATCTCTCCAGTTAATTATTTATTCCCCAACCGTCTCTATCGTTAGTTGCTTTAATTTCAATGTAATATTTTTTTTAATTTTAGCTTTAATTGGGCGCAGAGTGGAGTCGTAGACAGCCCTAGCTCTTTGTAACTGTCAGAGCTCCTGCACCCAATAGGCGATCCTTAAACTATAAAGGATGATAGCTATCTAAAACTTGTGCATTTAATACTCCAACGGAAACTGAAAACCGGCCAACAAATTCCCCTTCCTAGATGTTCGATAAATAAATTCGCGCTTTGCACCTTCTGTTTAAGGTTTGGGCAGCTTCACCGTAAACCTATGGCACTAACCGTCTCTCGTATTACCCGGCCTGGCGTAACAAATGGTGGTATGTTCTCCTTTAATTCTGAAGAACATTTACCATTTATTAATCTATAGAATACGCAGAGTTCTGCAACATATCTGCGGTGCTGTAGGCTGAGTGAAACCCGAGTTTATGTGAAGCTGGTTTGGAAAATATGTTCATTCCATTTTAAATTGTTGCTAATTTACACACCAATCAGACGAATTGAGTTTCAACTCACGAGAACGTGGCCTATTACCACAAAAGGGTATTCGTTTGGGACTTCTTTTACGCGAGAACGTGCATATTTGTGTTTTTTTCTCGTCAAAATAGACCTGGTTTTTTACTCCTTACTCAAATATTGTACTCAAATCGGAATTAAGCGAAGTGACAACTTCCAGACGTTTACCGTTTAACTCTGAAGGAGTATAGGCTCGAACTCGAATGAAATAGAAGAGTGCAATGTTGCATCATCGGCAAAACTGTGGATAGGATTTACAGTGCTATCCAACAAGTCATTAATGTATAACAAAAACAAAATTGGTGACAAAACTGATCCTTGAGGAACTCCGGCATTTGGGGAGCGTGTCGTTGATGATCTCCGATTCAGCACAACGTTGATCTGTCGGTCTTTGAGAAAGCTTTTTATCCACTTAATGGCCTTCGAATCTAAGCCGTATGCCACAAGTTTACAAATAAGAATCTCATGCCAAACCTTATCAAAATCCAAAGAGATTGCAAAGGCTGCTCTGTGGGATACAAAATACGTCAATAGATCGGTTGAAGAGCCGCTTTCACGGAAGCCATATTGTTTATACGAAATTATTTTATTTTAGCCTACTGCTGACACAATTGATATTGGCCAGTAGTTTGAGGGGTCAGTCACACCATCGCACTCTTCCAGACGTTCGTGTATTTACCTTGCTATTAAGAACGGAGACAATATTTAGTTAAAATTGGAGCCAAGCCACAGGCAAACTAATCCAATATTCGAACAGAAATTCCGTCAGGCCTGGTGGCCTTATTTACATTCATTGCATACAGGTTCTTCAAGGTAGTTTCCAAAATGTTGAAAAGATCCATTTTGAAACCACAATACGGAATTGACAGACGCGTAACTCCATCGGGGACAACTAAGGTCGAGTTCGAAAGTGAAGACGTTTTGAGAAGAAGAAGATCCACCACCAAAGCACCGCCTGCACATTTCATTAAATGGTTTAGAAATATTGGCAACCGATGCGACCATCTGGTAAAAGTTGCGATCGGAGATTTTATACTCGGAAGCCTTAGCGAATTTTTCTTGTTGTCGGCTCTTTTCGCTTTCTTAGCAGAGATTTTTTTATGATTTATCAACCTGGATTGGTACAAATACAATTTTATTAGTATTGAAAGTTTGGAGTTTCCCTTCGACAGCCAAATACTTTTCGACCTAAGAAAATTACCTTACAAGAGTCACTCTGAGATTTTTTGTGCTTTGAGTATTTTACTTCATTTTTCACTTGAATGTGTCGGTCCCCAGTATAATACTTAAAATCATATAAAAATTATTTTGCTGAACTCTGAATCTAGAAAACAATTTCTTTTTAACATCAGCCATTTTATGTACTTGTTCTTTAAGTTTACTTGATTTTTGAGCATAAATTCTTAAACAATTTTGATGTAATTATAAAAAGTGGTGTTAGTACTTTTTAAAAATCGCATTGACAATATGTTTTAATTTTTTTAAAGGAAGTTGGTTTGTTGTCTTAAACTCGGTATGTGCCATCCCTTAAAATGTGTGCTAACCATTATTAACACCAATCGCTTTTTGGTCTCTAAAACCAGAGAACGCAGATATTGGATTTTGAGCGCGTTGATTTTCAGACCAACGGAAGCTGAATATACTGTTGTTGTTGATCAAGTATATTTTTCGCACCGTTGTCATTTAATCCAATCATCCAGACATGGTTGGCACATGCTAAAACTTAATTGGATTATCGGAACAAAATGTTGTCTGAAATGCTTTACATATACAAAGGATGTATTCCAATATAATATTAAAAAGTAACAGGGACAGTGCATCTAATTGTCGAACACCAGACAATGTCCACAAGTTTCCGATGACCTGTTTACAACTTTAACATATGTAGCAATGCGACTGTCCTACTGTAATTTAACACAGATGTACGTACATATTTATTGGGTATTCCTAAATATTCAAACGCACACCATAGCTTCTTTCGATTGATCGAGCCATAGGCTTCTTTGACCATTCCAGGAGTACCTGTAGTTTCCACCGATTACCCTTTACTGGCATAAGTGGCCACTTTTCATTTTCGGATATAGCTGCATTTCGCTTAGCTTTCACTGTACCGAGATTTCACTATGGATGACATCGACAACCAAAGTGTTCAATACTTTCTAGATAGTGTTCACTTTATCAGAATATTAATTAAATTGTAAATGCTATTGTTGACAAGATCTTGATATGTTCGTTCCGTTTATTTATTTATGTTCACAGAAGAATCGCGTTTATACAACACGATCAATCCCCGTTTTGTTTTGCTTGCACGAAACCAACTAAGGTAGCTTTGCAATGACCTGATAATGGTTACTGCCTAAATTATATTGAAAATCGATCTGATTTCTGCCAACTCTAGCATTAAAGTAAAAGTTAAGTTAAGTTGATGTGGCTGCTATCGCACACTTAGACCAAATTTGATCCGTTGTGATACCACTATATACGGCTATAGGTCCGAGTCTTTCCGTAGAGCCATCTGCGCATTGCATAGCTCCATGTCAGTCCTATAGTACTGACAAGGAAAATGGGTCGGCCCAAGGATTCTAAACACGACAGACGATCCAGATTATGTTTATTTTTCACCACCGATCGCACCGCCCAAACGATCGAAGGTGAAAAACCCATTTTGCATCCTGCCTCGAATCGGATTCGAACCCGGTACCTCCCGCTCCAACTGCCGCAGCTTTAACCACTGCGCCACCTGGGCGGTTGCGCCACCTGTAGCATTAAAGTAACTTATCACCAATCTCACATCCTACTTAGGAATAGAGCGTATCAAAATAATCCAGGTAATTGTAAACTGTAATCATAGGGTTGGCTTGAATTAGTGAACAAATTGTGATACAAACAACTGACAGGTTGGCTAACCTCATCTAGATTTAATAGTTTCGTAGAAGTTTCTCAAATCGCCTATTGGTTTAAATTTATAATAATTAAAGACGGCGGTAAGTATTCCAGAACTTAATTTATCTTGGACCATGGTTCAATCCAGATTCATGTACATTAAAAAAAACCCAATCGTGAATTTTGATTTCCACCTGAAATCGAACACGTGACTTTTCTGCCAACGAGAGTGACAACAATGTCAATAGTCTATCCCATTCATCTTTTATTTTACTTTCACTCTTGATTGACACTTGTAGTTTTATATTTGTTGTAATTAGTGGAATTAATCAGATATAGAGCCATTATGTCTTATGCCCTTTACGTTGATTTATAGGCATGACCATGACAATATTAAATATACCCAACGAGCCCAACAAATAAACTATTTTCAGCACAGGTTGTTAACCCTTACAAGGGCAATCCGAAAAAGAAACGATGTAGTTGACTTCTCTTTCTAAAATGTGATCTATTCTAATACTGGGATTAGAATAGATCGCATTTTAGAAAGAGAAGTCAACTACAATATAACACTCATGCTTGGTTTTAAGATTTTAATCGCTCTTTATCCTTCACTATATGAACGCATATCGACAGAACTACAGGGATACATATCAAGATGTTTTGCTTCATTAGTACTGCCTTTTTCTAAAGGTCTCTTTTCACATTCTCTCTTATGGATAATTGAAGTTCATTTGACCGACTTATAAGATCTCACTTAGTTCCGAGGAAACAAAGGCGTTGACGAAGTTCATACGAAGAAAAGCAGTGAGTTGTACTCGTTAAATTTTGTTGTGTTAATATGATCTCAACCTGATAGAAAAAAATAATCAGCCTTTTTATATTACTCGTGACATGATTACAGTTTTGTTGGCCTGTGAAGACGCCGTCTCGGCTGTTATTATATTTTATTATGTATTTTTTTAAAGGAGTATCATGCTTAAGTATTCCATTTCTTACAAAGTTGATTGACTTGCAGTCACTTTATTCGATGATTTTATTTTTATGATGGTCATGCTCCTCGAAGAGGATTTCTTATGTTATTTGATGGGGTCGGGCCTTATTAGTATGAATTTTCTGTTTATAAATCTTGCCATTCTGTAATTTTGCTGCTCACTAATACTTCCCATTGTTTATTTCATGTTACTTTGCGTCAATTAAATCCTATAGAGATAAAGGACACTAGCCAGAGAATTTACATTTTTTTTATTGATTTGTTGCAATCACCTTTAAATCACGTTAGCAGTTTTAATGTGGGTTTAGCGGGTGAGTCTAATAACTGAGGTATAGAACACAATTTTAGTGCTTGCTGCAGAAAAACTTAATGACACAATCATCTTAACATTTAATCTGATTTTCGATTGATATTTGTACAAATTAGTGACAGTCAAGTTAATTAATGATGCGGTTGTCAGTATATTAATTTTAGAAATTAGATTAGAAGATAGATCTTTTAGTTATTGAAATTATTTACGTATTGTTGCTCAAACAGTAGAATATGTTTTGATTCGCAAAATATATTATATTTTTTCAAAAAACTTTGTCTTCTTTCCGCGAGATTGTGTCATGAGGGACAGTATTCCAATGTTCTTCTTCCATTTCGTATTGGATAATTTGATTTGTGGCGTTGCGGTATCTCTATTCGTTCGATGTCAATTTTTGTGTGTCGCTTTTTGTACATCTGTTTGGTCACTTGATGCTTGATTTTAATTTAATGATTTTGGTGGTACATCATTTGGTAGTAGCCAGGATTGTGTAGGTGCTTGAAAAGAAATTTGACTCTGAAATGTTGTTAAATTCCTGCTAATTTCCTTAGTCATTACACCTAAAATTGTGAGCTGGACCGACTGCTCTTTTGATAAATTTAGTTCATTGACCTATTCATTGACCACAATTAGCAGCTAAAATATTTGTAACATTACTCTAACTCGGTGAAGTCAAAATTCATCCAGAAAGAATTTGTAGTCTTGTTGATTACTCCTTTCGCTTTCAAAGCGTTTATTTCATTTTCAAAAACTTTGAGCACAATATGTAATAGTTCTTTGCTCAGTTGGTTAATCGAGTGATTCCCAATATCTTTGTATTTTAAGTACATATTGCTGAGGACTATGTAGTCTACAGAACAATGCCTAACTATAAATAGTTTCTTTCGGCTTAGGGGTTGCCAGGTGTGCTTATATAGGATGTTGTATTTGAGGCCATTATTTATAGAGAAGTACACGTTGCACTTTTTACACCACGTTTTTCGATCATCAGTATAGGAGCGTCCATATTTGCGGACACCTTGTTTGGCTCAATTTTTTCCTCATCATCATTTTTTCCTTCATAGGTACAATCGTTCGAAAATCCTGTTCAAATCACTAAAATTGATTCTGAACCGAACCCACCAGTACCCAGAATGTAAATCAATACCTGATATGCGTATAAAGGCTGCTTGTCTGCTTGTAATGAATCCGTCATAGTTTTGCTAAGAATCTCCCTATATTAAGTACTAGCATGTTCGATGAATACAGTTGCCTCCCCCTAGCTTCCAAAAAAGCATTTTTATGTACAATACAGGGCTATTGCTTTGTATAGTAGCATGCTTATTGCATATTTAGTATGAAATCTAAAGAACTCTGAAGATGTTAAAAAAGATAAGTGTGAGTTATTCTTTGTTGGAAGCTCCAACTGTTTTTTCTTATGGTACAAAAGCTAGATTTGTGGTATCACAATCTTCTCTTTATAATTATGATCATCAATTATGACACTATCATGTATAGATGTTAATACATCGTGTGGAGTTGCAATACAGATTTATGTTTTAAAAAATTAATTGTCATTCTCCGAAATCTTCGCAGCTACATGTTTTCAATCCCAAACTATTTCCGGTATGGACATATTCTTAAGAAATTACCTAATTAATAATAAACAAATAAAATAGTTGGACTTTAAGAAGTATTCCAACCACACTATGTCTAATTTGTTGTTGTTAAATAAAGAAGAACAAAATGTTTAATTTAATTAACTCATCATCATCAAGCCAAAATAACCAAAACCAATTTTTTTGCGCTTTGATACTTTTGTTATTATACGAAATGACTTCATCTTACCTAATTAAGATCTAATCAAAATATTAGGATTAGACACATACTACGGTTTATTTAGTTGTTTGAAAATAATTACGTTAATCATGTGTAGGTATTAGACTGCCGACAACAGGTGGAATTCAATCAAATTTCTCGTAGACGCAACGGAATCAAAACATAAAAATCACCAACGATTTGATAATTGATTCGAAAATCAATCAGATACGAGTTGAAATTTGATTCAACCGAATTAACATATTTTCATAAGTTTCATGAAATTATGCTGTACGTGACTCTGATTTTGAATCCAAAATTATAATGAAACAAAAATGGTTTTCAATTAAAATAACTCCACCGGTTGTAAACGATTTTACCAAAAAAATAAACCATTTTCATACTTCAACGATAGAAATGATTATTATTGTGTTCAGTGTTAATTGAAGGCAGTCAAGTGAAAAATTAATAAATATTTTCCGGAATCTACTTTTGTTTTGTATTTTGTGCGGGCTCAGTGACTTTGAAATAAATTAAAATGTTATTTTAAGTCTTCTGTGGTCATATAATGATATGGTTATCGGTTTTATTAAGGGCGATAGTTTAATTGAACAAGCATATGATAGGGCTTGTTTAAAAGAGGGCAATAACGAACTTGAAGCACTTTAAACGTACTTAAAACAAGGAGGATAACAAGGGTTATTATAACTGTGTATTCGCTGTTAAATTTTATTATGAGCTACATTCTCTTAATCGGTTTGAGGCCTTAACGAAATCACCACTTAAAGCAATCGAAACATATTAGTACATCAATAATCTCAAACGAAGTTCTATCAATTAAAGTCCTGAACCACGAAATTTCAGAAGTCATCTCTCCTCTATGGAAGGTTTAACACTTAGATTCATGCATGATAACAATGATTACCAGGTATTTATAATAAGGTCTACTTAGTACTAAACCCAAAGATCTTATATGTGTTTTCGGATTCATCTATTTTGAAAATCCTAAAAACTGAATAATGTGCCCAATAAATAAAGTATCCGTTATTCCACTATCACTTGACTTTATTCCCAAATCTTACACATCCATGGGGAGTTTTACTTTTACGAAGTATTTTTGTCACCGTATCTCAAGCCCAACCACCACGAATCTCTAGGTTGCTGATGATTTATAAATAAGATCCAAGGACATCAATTATTCCAAACAGCGACCGTTAATTAATCATCATCGGTTTTTATCAATATAATGAAACCAAAATAAAATATTTAAACTGGGTGCGGTCTAAAATTATTTCAATATCCTTGGAAGTTAGAGTGGTCCATCTAACGTTTACTGTTGAATTTAGCTTTAAATTCAAAGACAATTGAATATTTTCAAGGCGGTTTGTATGAAACACAATTTCATTCGAATAACTTAAACCTTTTGTCCTTTTGACTTTCTAACATTTATCGTTGACCGCTCCACATTTGCTGTAGTGGCGGCTCTTTGCTCAATTTCAAAATATAAATCATGATGCCACTGTTCCAAAAACCACACCAAACAGTTATTCGTTTTCGGCAAAAATGCTTAGTGTGTCTTACCGTAGACTCGAAGTAACTGGTAGTTGAACTTGTGAACACTAGACGGGTGGTCCATTATTATTATTTTGTGTTATCCGTCACTCAGATTCAATTGGCTCATTGTAACATTTTTCTTTTTTATTTGACGTTCGGACTATTGGTCCGATTTTACGTAGAAAATACCTGCACATTGCATAGCTCCATGACAGCCTATAGTACTGGCATGGCACATGGGACGAACACACGAACTCTAAACTCAACAAGGTCTCAGATAAGTTCATTCGCACTACCCAAACGATCGATGGTGAACATCCTTTTTCGTATCCTGCCCCAATCGGGAATCGAACCCGGTACTTTCCGCTCCAAGCCACAGCTTTTTAACCACTGCGCAACCTGGGCGGTGGTCCATTATTTATATGCGGCATAAATATTAAGAAGAAAGCCACAAATAAAAAAAGTAGATTCATTCGTGTGTTGAGCGCATGGCCAAATAAGACAAATGGAAAGTTTGCGAAACGGCCAATAGTTTCTACAAAGATTATCATCGTAATCGTATAAACATATATGTGTAGATATTGTTCTATTCAAACGGCTTAGTTTTGGATTTTTTACAGTGAAAATTGGCGAGTGATAGAAAATGATGAATGTGATTATTGATGGTGACAAAATTAATTTGATTCTAATTGGGGGAATTGTGACAACGGTGAGACTGTGAAAATTTAAAATAAAATAAATAGACTTAAAAGATAGCTGAGGCTAAAGATGTCAGCAGAAACTACCAACGACTGGCAACAAAAACGTGTTGCAGTCCATACAAATTTGTTGAAGGAAAATGTAACCCGAATCAACACGAATTTGATATGGAATTCCTTCGAAATAGCTGCCATCATCGGTGTGCGGAAAGAAAGAAGACCAGTAAGTTGCGGATGATCTGGATGTTTCGATGTGGGTCTGGTGCTAACTACCGGTGGCTTCCAAAAAAATAATAAACAATTAGGAAAAATAAATGATTTGAAGAGCAAATTGATTAGAGTTGAAATGAGAATTAAGCGTAAACTAGAGGAGGTCAAATATCGCAGTTTTCAACATTCTGAGTTTGCAGATGACAAAATGATAAAACTCGATTAGGAAATTATGTGTAAATAACACGTTGTAAATTTACATGTGTAAATGTGTAAATTTACACGGCGTGTAAATTACACGATGTAAATGACACGGGGTTTTACATGTAAAAACGTGTAAATTACATAAGGGTTTTTTTTACATTCTATATGCAGAAAATGATTTCATGTACAAAACTGATCTCTTATCAAATCTACTTGTCACTAAAGAACGAGCTTTTAAAAAATCTTCTTACTATTTTTTAAAAAAATTTTGTGGAATAAATAAATGTTTTCAATTTTAGGTGACGGTAAAAAAATCTCTGCAACGAATAACGTGGACAATTAAATTAGTTGATTTTATAAATACTCATTTATCTATGTTAATAGCCAGAACAGGTAATTAAGCCCTGTGGTTGGGGGCATTCGTGTTTCGTAAATATTACGAACGAAACATGAGACCCATAGAATACCACCACAGTATCCAGAGCTTGTCGTAAGAGGCGACTAAATCTGGTTGGAACGCTGGGCTGACGACCCGCATCCGTAAAAAAAAGTGAAAATGTTAAAAATATCAACAAAAATAAAAAAATCGGATACCGCCAAAACAACAACAAAAACGAACCCCCGCTTAAGTACCCGGACACGAGATTGTGGATCGGCACGTGGAACGTGCAGTCATTAAGAAAACCTGGCGCGTTGGACGGCCTTATCACATGCATGAAAGAGTATCGGCTGGAACTCGTAGCTCTCCAAGAAACTCGATGGCCTAAAAGTGGAGACCATGTGTCCCAAGGCTATACGTTGCTACACAGTGGAGATGACCTCGGAAATCTTGGGGTTGGATTTCTCATTGGGCCACAGGTAAAAAAGGCTGTCTTGGACTTTCAAGCAGTCGATAATCGAATGTGTAAGCTTCGCTTGCACATGAGATTAGCCAACCTGTCAATTGTCTGTATACATGCGCCCACTGATGTAAGCCAATCCCAGGATAAAGACTCATTTTACAATAATCTGGATAATCTGATGGGTTCTATACCGGAGCACGATGTCAAATTGGTGATTGGTGACTTTAATGCTAGAGCTGGCAGAAATCAGACCGACTTATGTAACAATATAGGTCCGTACTCCCGACACGAAACTGCGACCGAGAATGGGGAAAGAATGATGTACTTTGCGATTGCTCATGATCTCAAAGTAGCAAGTACATTCTTTCCTCATAAAAACATCCACTAAGAAACATGGACACACCCACGTAAAACATCCCGAAGCCAAATTGACCATGTGTTGATTTCAAAAGGGCGGGCTCGGGTTGTCCAAGATGTGAGATCGTATCGGTTGTCAACAAAATTCGTAGGCAGTGACCATTTTATGGTTGCGCAAAGCTACGATGGAAA
The DNA here is from genome assembly GCA_963932295.1 of Tipula lateralis. NCBI lineage: Eukaryota > Metazoa > Arthropoda > Insecta > Diptera > Tipulidae > Tipula > Tipula lateralis. The sequence continues at coordinate 116,039,108 of OZ010738.1, forward strand.
TTTTCGTACAAGTCAGGGAGGACAGGAGAATATACAACGCGATTCTCCTGTGAAGGTCTGATAAATGAAGAAACGCGACGAAAATATCAAGATCTTGTCAGCAATAGCATTATGCAATCCAATTATCAATCTGATGATGTGAACAGTGTCTGGGAAGTATTGAAAACCTCGGTTGTCGATGCTGCCCAGCACACTCTCGGTATAGTGAAAACTAGGCCCAAAAATGATTGGTTTGATGAGGAGTGTCGTCTTGCTGTAGAGCAACGAAATATAGCCTATAATGAAGCGCAGACTCGGTTTACAATCGCAAGGAAAAACAAGGCAGTTCTTGCTAGGAGGACAGCTAAACGCATTTGTAGACTGAAGAAGCGAGAATGGTGGAAGGCTAAGGTCTTAAGAGTACAACAACTCAGCAATGAGCACAATTCGCGTGGTTTCTTTAAAGGAATCACCGAATTGCACCATACCTTAAGATCTCGGTCAACTGCCATTCGGGACCAGGATGGAAACCTCTGTGTTAACGTCGATGCGGTACTCGATACATGGCGTGAACATTTTTCTGATTTACTTAATGTTTCACATGTATCACAAGCTGTGTTTGAATACCCTCAAATACAGACCGCAGAGATGTTCATTGAGGATCCATCCTATGAGGAATTCACAATGGCCATGCGGAAATTAAAGAAAAATCGTTCACCAGGAGTTGATTGCATTAATTCAGAGCTCTTGATATTCGGAAGGCTAACTTTGTGGAACTGTCTTTTCGACCTTGTTCGATTGGTATGGCGAAATGAAGTTATGCCCGAAGAATGGAAAGTGGCCACGTTAGGCCCAATTTTCAAAAAGGGTGATCGCTTGAAATGCGAGAATTATCGCGGTATAGCTCTCCTTTGCACAGCATATAAGTTACTGTCTTACATTATCTTGGGAAGAATTACTCCTCTAGCGGAGGAAATTGTCGGTGACTATCAAGGAGGATTCCGTCCAAATCGGTCAGTCACTGATCAAGTTTTTTCGCTTCGGATGATTCTTTCCAAGTACTACGAAACATCTCGCGATGTACACCAGGTATTCCTGGATTTCAAGCAAGCCTATGACTCGATCAATCGAGAGAGGCTATGGTATGCGCTTGAATATTTAGGAATACCGAAAAAATATGTACATCTCTGTAAAATGACAGTAACGCAGTCACAATGCTGTGTCAAAGTTGAGAACAGGCTATCGAGAACTTTTGCAATCACTACTGGTGTTCGACAAGGGGATGCGCTGTTCCCGATACTTTTTAATCTCATGTTGGAATACATCCTTCGTAAAAGTTAAACACCTCAGGACAACATCTTATTCCGACAATCCAATCTACTTCTTGCTTATGCAGATGATATCTGTGTGATTGGATTAAATGGCAACGGAGTGAAAGAGATACTTGATCCACTGGAACAGTGTTCAGCTTCCGTTGGTCTCAAAATCAACGAGTCAAAAACCAAATATCTAATCTCGGGTTTTAGAGACCAAGACGCAATTGATTTCAGTAGTGGTAACCACACGTTTGAAGGAGTGATGAGATTCAAGTATCTTGGATCTCTCATCACTCACGATAATAGTGTGGGCGAGGATATCAAGGTCCGCCTTGCCGCTGGCAATCGGGCTTTGTATCCTCTACGTCCACTGCTGAAATCAAAATATCTTGCAAATACGGATAAGCTGAAACAGTACAGAGTGTTGATCAGACCCGTTGTCATGTATGGATGTGAAAGTTGGACCTTGACGGATGAGTACGAAAGATGGCATCTAACATTCGAGAGAAGAATCATGCGTGTGATATATGGTCCAAAACGCGACGTCGATGGCACATACCGAGTTCTTTTCAATCACGAGATCAGGAATTTAATGCAAATTCCTGATATCGTGCATGAAATCAAAGGACAGCGAGTACGCTGGCTCGGACACGTTCTGCGTGCTGATCCAAACCGAATGATACAGCGAACCTTTGAGGGAGAACCGCCTTTCGGTAGGCGAAGAGGTCGCTGTCGGCGACGATGGCTCCACGGCGTAGAGAGCGATCTGGCATAATCAAAGTACCTACAACGGTTTGAAGAGTTGGCTCGTGATCGAAACCGATGGAGTCAGATTGTTGACACGGTACGGGCCAATAATGGCCTGTAAAAACCGTAAAAAAAAAAAAAAAAAAAAAAAATAGCCAGAACAACAGATTTTGAAACAAATGGCACTCTCAATTTATCTGTAAAATCCCAAAATGATCGAAAGATGCATCATATTTGTGTGCAGACTGAAATAATATAGGTAGAGTGTTCAGCACTTAAGCTAGAGTGTTCAGCAATCTCGTCACTAGTTTTAAAGATGTTTTGATTTTAGCCGTTAATAGGGTCCGTAAAACTTTGAAGGTTTATCTTCAAATATTTACAATGCCAAATCAACGCATTGAAAAGATGTTTCAGTGAATTGAATTTATTTATCTCTATACTTAAACAAACCATGCTCTTGGATTAAATATCTCCTGAAGGTCAACCTAACTGTTTCTTTAGTTTACAAGACTTTTATTGTTTTTAATGGTTTTGTGACACCTATTTCACAGACTTTTTGATATGTCATTATATCCCTTGCCTTATAGTTGTTGCTGTTGTTTCGAGGCGGTTATTCTACTTAATTTTTGCACTTTTTTGGGAAGAATTTCAATTTCGTTATCTCTCAAAACTTCACAATGGCGTATTTATGTCGCTGTTGGTGAAGAAATTCAACCGGGTTCTAAAAACCATCAACAAAAATGCAATCGATGATAGGTGGTGACCCGTAATATGGAATAGTAAGTGAGATCAATTGTGTATCAAAACAAGTGGTTGAAATGTTCTGAATTGTTTTTTGTATATGTTGAATACTTTGTGGTCTTTCTTAAATTTACTTCAGGAATCGTTCTAAAATTACTCGATACAAAGGAAAATGATCTAGAGTGAGGCTGTTATGGGTGTGGACTAAAAAAGAAAATTATCTTTTAACGAAAAACAACAAGGTTCAGCATATCGTTAATAGCTTTTATGCTCTCAGTCTAAAAACACTATTAACACGATTAGCAAACAACTTTGATCAATTAATATAGTCACTCAAGAATGAAAACCATTCGTTGGACGGGCCAAGTGATTTTGGATTTCAATTAAGGAATGTTTGTACTTACATTTGTGATTTTTCCATTTTTTTTTGGCTGAGTATATGAAAGCTAACATGGAAAGAAATTGTTCTTGGGTCAGTACGATTGTATTAAAGCTTTCATGATAGTAAATTTTTCTGGGGTTTCATAAAAGTTGAGAAAAGTGATGTCCTACGTTGGACGATTTTTGACATTTTTAAACAGATGGCACTGACATCTGTGTGTTGTCTTCGTGTCTTACATGTAGTATATATTTTATGTAATTGACGCAGTCTTTTACATAATTTAGATAAAAAATGTAAAAACGTTTATTACATGTAAAATTCCAACTGTGGCTTTTACTTGACACCCTGAAATTGAGCAATTATGCATTGCCCATACCGCCCAGATGGTGCAGTGGTTAAAGCTGCGCCAGTTGGAGCGCTAGGTACCGGGTTCAAATCTCGATAGGGGTAAGATGCAAAAAGTGATTTTTCACCATCGATCGTAAAAGCGGTGTGATCGGAGGTGGGAATGAACACATCTGGATCCCCTGTTGAGTTTAGAATCCATGGGCCATCCCATCGTCCATGTCAGTACTATAGGCTGACATGGAGCTTTGCAATGCACCATCGCCGGTCTAAGTGTGCGGTAAAAGCCACCCAAGAAAAAAAATTGCCCCAACCCACTTGAATCGAGGGCTCTTAAATCGGGAATAACTTTTCTTTTACTTATGTGGATCATGTTCCGATTTCAAAATAGTTCTTCACCACACTGTGTATAAAATGTTATACGCGTAGATAAGAATATTTTAAAAACAGCGTTTCAAAACATTATTTATACATAAATTATTAATAAACCATATTTAAATTATGAATACTGCAAAAATATAACAAACAAAAAATCTGAGGGAGTGGTTATCAAATTTTTGTGCAAACTCATAAATATACTGCATCGCATACATTTCTTATCAATCCGCGAGTCGCGCGGCCTCATCGCAAACTTTTGTAGATGTAATATTGTAGCAAAAAATTGTTCAAATATCACCAGTTAAAATTAATATAAAAAAAATTTAATCATAATTAAAAAGTACACGATTTTTTCTAATTTTTTTTCGGATTAAGTAAATATTTATGAATTATGAATTATACATGTAATATGTCAATTGTCATGTCAATAATAATATAAATATGTATTTCGTGTATGTATGGGTGCAAGACGATTTATCAAAATCGAAAAGAATCAAAGTTTTATTTATTCACATTTTTTTATTTGAAGCACGATCGAAATTTCAGTTCTATACAGATCTTTGATCGAGATAAGACTTGGTATAATCTTAGAAACTATTTTTTTTGTCTCTATACTTCGTTCTCCGTATATTCGACTCTACACAGTTATACATACATACGTACATGTGTACAAGATTAATCATTTAATAAAAATTCAATTTAGTAATAATTACAAGACAATAAAACTTGATTAACAATAGACACAAAAATGTAGACAAATGGATTTGTAAAACAAAACAAAAATTAAATTACAAACCAACCAGACAGACGCCTACAACAGATCTTGGGGAGAGATTTAAAAAAAAAAGGTTTTTTTATATACGAGTATCTTGTTAACAAAACACTAAAATTGATTAACGTGAAAGATAGGTAATTGTCAGTTAACACTGTGTGATTGTCATATAGGTATGTAATAGGTGGATTTAACACTAATTTTGGCTGTGTGATTGCGATTGTATCCCCGACTCTTAGGTTCGTACACACCGATATGACTCAAACTTTAGTTTTTTTTATAGTTTGTATACGATTAGATAACACACTCTAATCGTATAGCACTTGATTTCCCACGCTATTTTATTATAGCGCCTCTTTAACGCTTCTTCACAGATTTATATGTATATAGACGCGGTATTTTAATGATAAGCACACCGTTCATATGTATAAACGAACAAATGTACGCGGATCAACGTCTTTAAATATGTAAATAAGAAAAAAATGTATTTACATTCCTATATATAGATTCAGATAGAGGCATGAAATTTGCAAGTGTTAATTGTAACGTAATTGTTGTGCATGGGAATTGATTACAGCAAGTTAAGCAGTACTCGTCGACAGATTTCCATCAAACTAAATTTAAATAACTTCTCGTTAAGAGACAGAACACAAATCCTTGTTGTATGCTTATTGTATCACCAGGACTTGTTATAGGAGGCTCTAGTCGCCCTGGTTAAATATTCGGGCACGCAATTAAAGAATGTCATGTGTCACTTGAAGTCACATGACTCCTAGAGTCATGGTGTTAAGTGAAGGTCATTTTAATGTCAACTCTTGTGCTTTACGTTCCTTCACCCTTGATATAACGAGGGTCGCAGGAGGGTTGTGTTACTCATTATCACTACTTGTTTTTTTTTAATTTAAGATGCTTCAAAAAATAGGTGGTAAATTGAGCATCTACACTTTCACGTTTTCATTGCAGAGAGTGGTTTCAGTAAGAAATGACTCCGATAATATTAGATCCAGGATCTATTATTCTAGATCTCTGGATCTAATATTCTCGGGATCATTTTCAAATTATTAAAATTTATTAAAAAATAATGAATCTTCGCGAGAACTGTTTCTACATAACTGTAGAAATAATTGTTTTGCAGAAAGTTCAGTTCGTTGTCTATAGTGAAATAGTTCGAACCAAATGGAATCGGAATTTGTGATTGTTTACGTGAGAACTAAGATTTCAGCTTATTTTGAGATTCATGAAAAATTTGAGATTCATTAAATTACATTAGACCAAATAAACGAAGGACTAAAACTCAATGATCTTAGTGACGGAGATTTGGCGATTTGAATTTCGAGCTACTTGAAATGGATCACAATTGAGGTAAAACATTATCTTGTGACGAAGATGATTTTTAACCACAATTATGTCTTGCTAATATCCAAAATTGCTGATATTTGGATCAAAGCAGAACAAACTCAAAAATGGTCAATGGAACCGAAATAATTGACTTTTAAGTCTGATGGCATCACGGTGTGTTATGAAGTTGAAACTCAATTATTTTTTGTGATTGATAATATCGATTGAGATGACATATGGTTTCATCTTATTAAAGTGCTTGCATTCTTAATAGATAACCATTTATATGTCGATGAAATGGCTACCTGCTGAGTTCTACTACTTGAGTAATACCGCTTTGAATTCAACAAAACGAAAAATATAATAAGTGACCGAAAAGGATTAAAGTTGGCAACAACATATTTACATTACGTGTAACTTTATGTAATTAATGGCCGATTAATTGCCTACAATATGCAGCGTAAAAAGCCTCATAGTATATATGATAAGCTGGCTTACTTCCAAATAACTTGTATCGCCTTACTTAAGGCGATAGAAGTCACTCGCACCATCTTCAGCAACAGAATCCATATTTCTAAGACAATACCATGGCTATAAGAACCCTTAACAACCCAATTATAGCAGATATATAGCGCATTGAGCGTCTCTCATCTGAGACTTTTCGAATCTTTTCATTCATTAACTGTTAATATTTGATCAACGAAGAAATTGTCATACTATTGTTCTAATATGTAAACTGTAAAGTATTATTAAGAATCATTTAAGTCTCATTTATATAAGTATGTTTATATATGTTACGGTTAAAGTCCAAAATCGGCGAATGTCGACATTTTCCGGTAAATGTGTAAATTTACCAAAATGTGAACCGAAATGTACCGAAATCCATTAATAGATTCTAATAGATCCGTTCCTACATGCGGAACGCAGTGCGACATGTTTGCTTATCCCGGCTTTTACGTCCCTCGAAGTTGAAATCTAAAGCCCGTGAGAGTAACCGAAGCCGTTAGCCTTTAAAATTCTAGGAAATCATTCTAGCGTCTACTACAAAATCATTCTAGGGTCTGATACAAAATCATTTTTTAATAAAAAAATTAAAGAGTGAATGTGAATATAGCCTAAATTTGCAGGCAAAAGTAGATTGAACATACATTTACCAAAGGGATAGATAAATGTCGACATTTACCGGTTAATGTCGACATTCGCCGCATTTCGGACTTTAACCGTAACATACACATCATCTTTGTGAAAATAGACTCCAAAACAATGAATTATTATAAGGGAGAATATTGTCAAATGAAGTAATCATCCAATTGCAATTTGAAGAAAAATCCAAGTAAGTTAAAAATTCATGTGTTGATTGACGCCTCAACGAAGTCAGTTGCAGGCTAACAATGGAAGAAGTTGGAAGTTATAATATTAATTGGTCAAATAGCGAAGTGTTTGCTACTGCTGATTCAGCATGATAACAATGATAAAGTAGAGGTTCAGAGAATGACATACTAAACTGATGAACCTGCCTATTTAGTGCTGATGGTAATAGGCCTTCAAATGTTGAAATAAACGGCGATGGACCGTTTGATAAAAAATATATTGAAGTGCTCTTGTTGAATTAAGGCAAATTATAGAAACATATTCTACTTTAAAAAATTTCAGCATCAAACAATAACACTCAAGACGTTTGATCATGCAACAGACAACACACAATCACTAAATATAACCCGCTGTCACAAACAACTATACTCATTCGTTCCAACTTAAAGAGGGCTACCAACCCAAACATAATTTCGGGGAAGGCCTATATCACCCTCCACAAAGCCACAAATTCTTAATCCTTTTATAATTGCTTAAGGACAATATCTAAAAAATTGACAGTGGTTTGGTCAAGATAACGAAAAATATCTAGAAAATACCAGTGATAAATGTTAACTTCAAACTGCATTCCAATTAGACTATAAATGAACAACAAAAATAACGGCACAAAATCACTACACAATCATTTCATCTCTCCTACAGAAAATAAAAACCTACCACTCCAAACAAAAGATCATACACCTTCCAATACCACGAAACTTCTTATTACACATGGAATAAGAATCGGTTATCGGCTATAGTTTTAAATGATCGGTGCGACATAAGATTAGTTACTATACTACCCTCCATATAACAAAGGAACACTTATCTTAGCTCTTCGTTGTTGAATGCTTTTGGTGAACTGAACGCCTCAGCTAGACTGAACATAGATCCAAGCATTATTTAGGTCTTTGGTTGAACCAGGCATTTTTTCTTCACTACCGGGGACTTTGAAATGTTCTAATCATGTCTACAAAGATTTATTCCTGTCCCATCTCTATATCACAACTGTACACTCTTATTCTATATAAGGAAGTCCTCGTCTACATTCATTCCGGTCAGGAATACCACAAGAAAAGATTAGTGGAACTCAATTTTGATCGACATACAGTCGAAATATATATCAGTCAGTAGATCGTTTGAAAATTCTAACAGAATTTTTTAATTCACCATTAAATTGCAATTATCCAATCATGCGGATTGCAGTTGTCCAATCATGACGGTAGTCTACTCGTTGATATGAATCTTTGATCAAACATCAGCTACCTCCTCTCAGTGACTAGCACTATTATAATAATAATTAAAGAAGGCGGAAATTATTCCAGAACTCAATGCTACTACGCTCCACGGTTCAACCCACATACACATACAGATTAAAAATACCCAATCGTGATTGATGTTTCGTCACCACACCGGGAATCAAACCCGAGACCCTAGCATGACAGAGCAAGCACGCTACTTTCTCTGTCGAGAAAGTAGCGTGAGCGAGAGCGACTATTACTATTGGGATTAAAGTTTCACATAAGAGGAATTTTATCAGATTAATTTAAAGAAGCTATTGAGTTTGTGTGTCAATGATGCAGACGGGTCATGCTGACTCATCTTCCAATGTTGCGACAATCGTTTACATGATGTAGTGCGTTTTAACTCTTTCTCCTCTTTACATATTGAATCGTAAACTGTGTTGTTAACATCCCCCTTGTAATAATGAAATGAAGTAAGCTTTGTTTTTCTCCGATGATCTCTCAATCCTAGAAAAGAAAATGCATTAAGTTGTTACAGTGGACTAATCATAAGAGATCTAGTTCTTATAAAGTGGATTCCTGGAGTGGATCTCCCTTATTTTGTGTTTATTTTCAAATGACCTTTTTGCATTAGTTTGATGTAAGAAGGTCATGTGACTCTTGGTATATAAGATTCAACTCTCTTCTCCACTTACTATAGATGTAATGGAAAGTGGGTCTTATAATGAACTCTGATAATTTCTCCCTGTTGCTCAGCAATGATTATTTCCTTTTAAATAAGCCTTAATCCATTAATATGATGATAGAGTTGACAAGCCCTGTTCCAAAATGGAACTGGTTAATATTTGCTCTGAATTAAATAAATGAAATAAAATGGTAGACAAACATTATAATAGGTAAAAATTGTAGTGAACATGTGTTAAGTTAGTGAATTAGTGATAAATGAATATGATTTGGTGAAATATGATCTTATTCAAATAATTAGAAAAATCAAAAACATTTGACAAATATGCATAATAACTACGTGTACACTATTTAATTTTTTGTTGTGTTTTGTATTATTTTTATTTTTGGTTTTTTTGCATTTAGTGCATTTTACTAGACAAGTAATAAAGTCAGGTCAGTATAACTTGAAATAGAAAAATCCAAGCGCAACGGACTTACCTTGGTCAGCGTCTGTTCTTCATATTAGAAGCGGCTGTTTTAAATACCTGGCAGTAGGTTTAAAATACTAGAGGAAGGAAACCTGACAACAAACCAATATGGCAGAGAATAATGAAGAAAATACTACGGTGCAGGGATTCGGATCCCCAGTACCGGCGATTTGTACGAGTGTGGAAGCGGGCTCCCAGTCGTCGACATCATATGACCGCAATAATTCGACCAAGTCAAATAATGTAAATCCATTTGGACGTAGCTCCAAATTATCGAGATCACTAACAGCGTCAATAAGTAGCCACGATAAAGAAAACGAAGAACTTCGTAAGCCATCAGATCAAATACCAAATATGATATCTCAACCTAGTGTGGATAGCATGGAAAGCGTGAGCCAAGAAAACCTCTACGATGTCGCTAGAGAAAACGCTGGTTTAAAAATATCACTAGAAACCTTAATGCAACTCAATGGTCAACTCTTAAAAGAGGTTCAACAGCTTAAAGAAGAAATTGCTGTAATTAAAAGTGTGAAGAAACAAGTAAATGAAACCCAAAATGCTATAGTCGTCTATGAAACAGATGACGATGAATTGGCATACGAAACGAGTTTTATACGCAAACAAATTGTTAAAACTAAACGCCAAAATAAAAAAAGGAAAGCATAATCCTCGCCTGAGGTGGAACAATCAATACAAGGCGTAAGAAAACCACCAATAAACGAAACTGGTCAGTCATGCAAGGACTTAGTTAATCTACAGAAGAATGTACAACTCCAAACAGCTAGCACATCTAACGTGTCTCAACAAAGAAAAGCAGAGTTAAATGAATCAATGACGAAAGAGATACCACCTCCACCCATTAATATTCTTAATGTTAGTGAGTACGAAACAATTAAACAAATAGTCAAAATAGTTCCAAACGACAAATATAAGGTCACTGCACTGAATAATAATGTTTGGAAAGTGAATGCAGTTGATCCAGAAACCTACAGAATGCTAGCAAATGCAATTAGTGCTCAAAACATTGAATGGTTCACGTATGAAAACAAAGCAGAGCAACAAATCAAAGTTATGGCCAGAGGACTACATCATACATGCCCAACTGATGAAATAATTGAGGAACTTAGTCAGAAAGGATTCAAAATCATAAATGCTGCGAGAATTTTGAAGAAAAAGGTTACAAAAAACTCAAACGATGAAAGAGTAACAACCAAAATCGGCCTACCCCTATTCATGCTAACATTTAACAACACCGAGAGCATTGATAAGATATATGGAATCAAAGCAATCTTGAACATGAAAGTCAAAATTGAGACATTAAAAAAGAACAGCAGTAGAATTCCACAATGCCACAACTGTCAGGCATATAACCATACTCGAAAATACTGTAATAGGGAGCCTAGATGTGTAAAGTGCGCTGGGAAACATCCATCAAAAGAATGCAACAAAAGTAGAAGCGAACCAGCGAAATGTATACACTGTGCGAATCACCACCCAGCAAATTACAGAGGCTGTGAAGTTGCCAAACAGCTGCAAAGAATGAGAAATAGTAAAAAAAATCCAACAGAGAACATCAGAACTCTTAGTTCTCAACCTAGGACGCCATCCTATCCAAACCAAATCCCTCTTAATAGCGCGAAAGTTAGAGAAGGCACGAGATATGCCCAAATGGCTAGCCAAAAGGAAAATGTCAAGAAAGCACCCAGTCAGGAAAATCATGTCCTGCAAGAAATACTGCAGAAGTTAACCACTATAAATTCTCATCTGGCGACGCAAGATCAACGACTAGAATCTATGAGTGAGCTACTAAAACAACAAGAAAAACGACTAGAAACACTGGAAAATACATCGATGAACCAAACTAAAAAAATTACAGAAGCGACAGGTAAAACTACAGAAGTTATTAACTACATTAATTCTAATCCATACACATTAAACAAGAAAACATAATGACACACTATTTAAAAATTGCTACCTGGAATGCAAATGGTCTTGCGCAACGCATTTCAGAATTAAAAGTATTTTTAAACATAAAAAACATTGATATATGCCTAATTTCAGAAAGTCACTCTACTAGAATGTCGTATTTCAAAATTCATGGATACCAGTGCTATCAAGCTCCTCACCCAGCAGAAAGGCTATAGGCGGAACAGCAATCTTCATCAAGGAAAATATTAAACATCAAGAAGAACTTAAAATAGAGGAAGAAGCTATGCAAGTAGCAACTGTTTCTATTGAAACCAAAAACTACAAGAGCTACACAATATGTAATCTACTGTCCACCCAGATATAACCCAAAAAAGGAAGACTACATCAAACTTTTTAAATCGCTTGGTAAAAATTTCATTATTGGAGGCGATTTTAATGCAAAAAATATATTTTGGGGATCAAATCGAACTACTCCCAAAGGAAGAGAGCTATTTGAAGCAGGCAGAATATTAAAATGTGAGTTCCACTCCAGTAGAAAGCCAACCTACTGGCCTACAGACGTAAGTAAAATTCCTGATCTTCTAGACTTCTATATATCCAGAGGTATCTCCGAAAATTACCTAGTAGTTGAAAATGAAGAAGGACTATCATCGGATCACTATCCAGTCTTAATGACAATAAGTTCCACGGCAATAAGGAAAGCAAGCCCTCCAAGACTAACAAATAACAAAACAAACTGGAAATACTTTCGCCAGCTAGTCGAAGAAAGCGTCAATCTACAGGTGCCGATCTCGAACGATCATATGATAGAAGAAGAGCTGGAAAATCTCATTGAAAGTATACAGAAAGCGGCATGGGAAAGTACTCCCATCCAGCATGATATAATACAGAAAAGTATAAGCTACCCAGTTGAAGTGAGAGACTTGGTTAACGAAAAAAGACGAGCTCGCAAGACTTGGCAGAGAACTAGAGCTCCTGAAGATAAAACAATCCTAAATAATCTGTGCAACAAACTTAAACTGCTTATAAAAGAGATCAAGAATGAGTCAGTAGCTTGCTTTCTAAGTAACCTGACAGGTAAATCTGACACGGACTATTCGTTGTGGAATGCCACTAAAAATCTTAAAAGACCTAAACTGCAAGTGCCACCCATAAAAAAAGCTGATGGAACCTGGGCTCGCAGCGATAAACAAAAAGCTGGTCTTTTTGCCGAACACCTAGAAATTACCTTCAAACCACCAACTGGGCAGGTAGAGAATGAATATTTAACACCGGTCAACAAAATAGACGAGGTACCTCTCCTACCAGTCACTGTGAAAGAAATCAAAGAAGAAGTAAAAAATCTTAAAGATAAAAAGGCTCCTGGTTACGACCTGATAACAGCAAAAATAATCAAAGCACTACCAGAAAAAGCACTACGGAAGCTACAGCACATAATCAATGCTGTCTTTAGACAAAGTTATGTTCCGAGACAGTGGAAAGTAGCAGAAATAATAATGATTGCTAAGCCTAATACACCGTTAAATGACAAAACATCATACAGGCCAATCTCTTTATTAACAACCACATCAAAAATTTTCGAAAGATTGTTTCTGAAGAGACTCAAGCCAATTATAGAGACTAGGAAACTTATACCACCACATCAGTTTGGGTTTCGAGAAGGCCACTCAACAATAGAACAGGTACATAGAATCACTGATACGATTGAAGAGGCGTTGGAAGAGAAGAAGGTATGTTCAGCAGTATTCCTAGACATAGCCCAAGCATTTGATAAGGTTTGGCACCATGGTCTGGAATTTAAGCTTCAACGAGATCTACCAAAACAACATTTTGAATTGCTTAAGTCATACATAAATGACCGTTATTTTCGAGTGAGACAAGAAGAGGAGTACTCAACACTAAAGGAAATATTGGCAGGAGTCCCACAAGATAGTGTGCTTGGCCCTGTGTTATACCTTCTGTATACAAATGATTTACCAAATATAGCAGAACCCAGAATAGGGACTTTTGCTGATGACACTGCAATTATGACCACTAATATTAGTATTTTCGAGTCAACACGGAAACTACAAAATGCTGTCAATACAGTAAACACTTGGACAAAAACTTGGAGAATAATGCTAAACGAATCAAAATCAACACACATCAACTTCACCAACAAGAAAGTGGAATACATCCCGATTAGACTGAATTTTCAACAAATTCCTTACTCAGACAATGCGAAATACCTTGGCATGACACTAGACACAAAGCTTAGGTGGAAAGCACATGTTAAAAAGAAAAGACAAGAATTGAATTTTAAATTCAGAAAAATGCAGTGGCTTATTGGTAGAAACTCTGAGCTGACAACGCAAAACAAACTACTATTATATAAACAAATCCTTAAACCTATCAAACATACGGCATTCAACTTTAGGGCTGTGCAAAGAAAACTACAGTTAAGATCATACAAACATTTCAAAATAAAGTACTACGTAGCATTGTCAATGCTCCATGGTATATTAGAAATGACAACCTCCATCGAGACCTTAACATGGAATACGTCAGTGATGAATTAATTAAGTTGGCAAGGAGTCATGTACTGCGACTGCAGCAACATGACAACGAGGAGCTGCGGAACCTACTGGATCACACCAATGGACCAAAGCGCCTAAAAAGAACAAAGCCTTTAGAATTAGTGGTTCCCTGAACTACTGAAATCAAAGGACTGGACGAAATGGGATGAACCGATTTTTCTCATCCCATAAGATGCTAAACTGCTTAAAAATACAAAACATTTACTAGATAATCACTGAGATTAGTTGTAATATTATATAGAAATATAGATTTCTTAAACAAAAAAAAACAAAAAAAAATTAATATGATGTTTCGAGAGTATATTTTTAATTCTAGCTGCTGATGGCAGTTTAACGATTCTTTCACAGAAGATTTTCCAATAGCTCTCTTAAATCATCTTAATTCGAGAAGACCTTCTCTAAAATTACCACACAATTCTTTTGATAAACTATCTCAAGGAATTTTAGATGTATTGAATAATGGATAGTTCCCTAATCTAGGAACTCCAATTTCTTGTAGCTGTAGTTTTTTTCTTACCCAGGTGATCTGAGTAATGGTAATTACAAATACCTTATTTTTGATAGTTGTAGTTTATTTCGTGGGAATTCTTACCTTCTCTCATGCTACCACCGGAGTGCTACTTAAAGAAATTTTTCTCCTTGTGTTGTTAAACCTTTTATTTTTAAGGTATACGATGCCCGTCAGACATCTTAAGACCACGGCGTCATAAAGCCAATTTAAAATTAACAATCTGGTTCTTTATTTATGTACCTCGGCAGATACAAAACCCACAGGCAATATGCAATAGACTGCTGTGTTTACCACCTTTTCTTCTAGAGCTTGAGTATGACTCTTGATAGAATAAAGAAGTCAATTCAAAATTAGCTCAGTGCTGTCTAGAAAGTTGCTAAATACATTTTGCATGCGGTTCAATTCACTCGCCCTGACAGACCTCAGACGTTCTTTTTTCCACCGCTAGATTTCTCCAACCATATGCTATATAGCCACAGCGAAGTTTCTTAGTCAGTACAGCTGTACATACTGACATTTGTACATACTGACTACTCAGGAATTTATTCTTCAATAAATATGCTACTGTTCTAATACCTGCCTGGTCTTGTGCTACGAGCCGTTTGTACCATATTTGACCAGGAAAATTTCGTTATGTCTACTTCTTAGGCGCTTGTCCGTTTTGTCACCCTAATCAAGAATTTTTTCATGAATGCAACGTCTTTGCCTGAATGCAATGTTCCTCATCACAAAAGATCGTTTTCTATATTGCAATTCACTAGTCATATCTCTCCACCAACGCTGATCCGACTGGATAAATGAAAGACGTATTTCATTAGTACTGGTTTTCTTAATGAGGGAGTTTCGCATTGCCCTAACCGTGTAAATCCCTTTGAAGGTGACGATTCCTCCACAGCGAGAAGAAAGATCGATAAATATCGTTAAACATTATCGGATTATCATGAGTAAATTACCCATCTAATGTTAAATCAAAATAAATGAAATAACAACGGAGACATCAAAGTGCCTAAGCACACAAAAGCGATATTCAAATCGTATTTACCCATAACAAGAACAAAATTCTGTTAAAAATGTGTTGCCTTTTTATTTTCAGCTCGTCAAACTCAACACCGAGCGCTGCGCATACAAAACAAACCTAACAAATCAACATGATTTGTGTGTAAAACAATAAATATTTGTTATAAATATTTAATTAAGAAATAAGACTTAACTGAATACAAATACAATAAATTGTGAAGGTAAATAAAAAATCGTGGGAGGTTTGTCTTCGTCGAGATGTCTTTGCATCATCACTGAGAGTCTGTGTACAAAACATAAAATCGTTTCGTTTACTTCAATCTATATGGTGCTATGGTAAGTTGGTTGTCTACATATGAACACGCTCGTACATAGAAATCCATTAAACTCAGAACAAGTGGATCTTCTTTTTGTTTTTGTTTTTTTTTTTAAATGAAGGTGTGAAATGTTATAAGAAACGAATATATAAGAAAATAATTTTTATTGTGCTCGTATAGAGAAAAATCATAAGAAAAGAAAAAGTAAAACAAATTGAAAATAATTGATGAGATATTTTATGATTTATTATGTTTCTGTGTATAAAACAAAAGGGTGGAGGCAAAGGGGGATTCAATCGTTCCTCTCACATACGTAATGAGCACTATATGACTATGTATGTATACACAATATGGTATACAAAAGCACAGCTAGAGTGTGTATTGATTTAATTTTACGACTGGTTTTTGTTGTTTCTTATTTAATTTATTATTTAAAGTTGTTTGCTTTTCTTAGTTAAACATATAATTTGTGATTTTTTTTCCTTTAATTTCATCTTCATTTTAACTTATAAGGAGTTCACCAAGATCAACTGAACCTATCTATGTATGTACATTATGTATCCATCTTAAATGAGTTATAATTTCTTTTATGGGCAATTAAATTAAAATTTACTAATTTTGTGGGGTGTTGTAATTAGGTAGATGATCTATTTTTAATAGAAGTTATCTACCTTACTTCGGTTGGTGGTAGTCTTTCAGGTTAAGTTAGGTAAGGTTGCAGTAGTAGCCAATGCACACTGAGACTGGTTTTGATTTTGTTACTTTATAGTCAACCAAATTGAACATCAAATAAAGCGTAAGAGCACGGATACCCATACAATTGCTATATTTGTGACCGTCTCTTCCATCTGTTGCTATTAGATCTTAGATTCAGCCTACTCACATTATCGAATTGCTTGAAGAGTTTAATTTGAAGAGTTAAATCATATCTAGCTGGTTTGTTTGCCCTGTGATACACCTAGACATCCAACTAACTATCACGTTAAGAGATGAATGGCTACTCAATGGCATCTTAAACGTAAGTAAAACTCATACCAGTTAGTTGATTATAGCCTAACTGTCAACATAGATTACGGTATCAGACAACATTATATATGAACCAGTTTTAGACCTGTTTTGTATGAAATCTTCGATTATTCTTGCATTTGATGCATTGTATCATCCCTAGCATCCAAAAATCTCATAACTAATTGGATGTGATACTTTCCAAATAAATGGAAGGCATTAATTTCTTTACTTTTCGAATTTCAATGTATTTTTAAAAATTAAGATATAAGATGGATACTTTATGGTCTCCGGGTATATCTGCGTTTCATCATACCAATCGAATGATGCCCATAAACAATTCCGTAAAGTGATCCCTTGAATGTCTAAATTTCTAAATTAATGTAATCAACAATTTGCTTTTTAGGTACTTGTGAATTCCACTTACGATGGATCTCAAATGATGATGTCTGTGGTCTGGGTTTAAGAAAATTAGAACAATACTGTCTGAGAAACATGTTCTACAAACTAAAAAATCATATCGACATTATTTGTCGAAACCACCATATTAAGGTGGAAAGTATGGTTTTGTTCAATAATTCATTTCAAAAAATTCAAGCGAATTGCTACCATTGCTGAATTGTATTTTATTGATTAAAATCAAGATGGCGCTACCTAAGAACCTAATCATTTTCTGTAATATTCACCATACCGAGAGTATAGGCTAGAAGATATCAACCTCATACAATTAAGATTCGTATTGTTGTTATTTCTTATAATAACAGATTTATCTTAGCTGTTTCTTAATATGACTATATTAGCAATATTAAAGCATATGATTTGTCTTTGGTGGTACTGTACACGTTGTTGGTTCAACCAGCCGATGAAGACGTTGAGTTTTGAATTTAGAAGTTTTTAATGTTGACAACATTTGGGTATATGTAAATTCGAACCGAAGAGTAACGAGATCGAATAGATTAACCCATCTCACCAGACACGTGCACCTGGCCTTGATGATTTTTTTAGTATGCGATTAATATATATTGTGAGTTTTGTTCCAACAG
This sequence comes from Tipula lateralis, assembly GCA_963932295.1. Classification (NCBI taxonomy): domain Eukaryota; kingdom Metazoa; phylum Arthropoda; class Insecta; order Diptera; family Tipulidae; genus Tipula; species Tipula lateralis. The sequence goes on from OZ010738.1 coordinate 116,057,252, forward strand.
AGAATTCTAGATTCCGTTTCCACATCACTAGACTTCGTGTACAACTAACAATTCAGACACGCCTAAGTAGCATTTTGATCGTTATTGCCATTGATTTGAAAAAATTGTATTCTGATTGGAGTTACTCCTATAGTTTGAAAGGAGTATCAGTTCGTACCTATTTTGTTTTATATATAGGAGATCAAACCCAGTGTGCGCCATACACAATTAAACCAAGGCAATAATCAGTGTGTGTCATACACAATTGAACCTATAAAATATGGCGATGTACAATAAATTGCATAAGTTTACTACGATTTTTTAAATGATGCAGTAGTAATAGGACGTCTTTAGGCAATGCTCCAATCGTAATAGAGTTAGAAATCTAATCAGATGTTGGTGGCTTCGGTTTCCAGAGTCAATAAGGTGTGTATATTACCGCCCGAGAGGATCGTACTACTTACCATACCGATTTCGTTGGAGTTGTGCCGGTGAAGATAGAATAAATTCCATTCAAATAGATCACCTTTTGTGTTTGAATAATATTGGCCAAAAACTACTTACAGATGCACCATATAATGACCCGAAAGACAAACAATAACTAGGACTCACATTTAAGTTAGCATGTGAAGTTAGCCCATTTTTTCATCCCAGAAAAGATAAAAATTTTCATAGGACAACACTAGTCTATCTCATCCCAGGATTGAATTATAAACTACGTATAAACAAAGAGTAAAAAAAACCTTACAAATTATCTCTCATACATTAAATTATATCCCATCCCAGTTTAATTTTAATATTCAAACTTTTCCCAAATTTTTGTATTCAATATTATTGTAATGAGTTGAGTACATTATATGAATTAATTCAAAGTGGCTTATATCGAAAGAACTTCCAGAAACTTTCAGAAAACTCTGGCTAATTATAGAAAACTGAACCATAGACTTGTACTTCTAAGACGTGTTATTGTTGCCTATGATAGTCCTCTATTTATATACCATTAATCAAATTTTCCTACCCTCGAAGTTCTTTCGAGATAATCCACTTTGAATTAATTCGTATAATGTACTCAACTCATTACAATAATATTGAATACATTTGGGAAACTTTACATGCTTCATTTTAGTTATCCAAATATGAAATTTCTAAAGAAAGATAGTGTATTATTCCAGGATGTTGAAAAAAATATATATTCCATACACTGTGATTTATAATTGATTTTACCCAACGTAGGTTATTGGTTTCTAGTCACACCGACGTACAGTACTTGAAATTATAAAATATAGATTTACCAAGTAACGGAGGTTGATAGCCAGTTTGTAAGAAAATATTTATGAAACATAACTTGTCATCTTCTAGGTTGGTAGCCGATGCAAATAAACAATACCGCATATCACCTGGACAAACCACAATAAATCTCACCATGTCAACAGAATTCGTTAAAAGTATTCCATAAAGGCGAGAGCTATTCAATTTTATATTAAAGAATGTCGGTTTCAAAATTACTTTTCTGTAACGATCTCCCTTTGCAAACATGAAATGGATATATGCAATAAAGCACATTTCTCGTTAAGAAAAGGTCGACGTTACACCTGCTGGGAATACAAAGTTATCAAAATTCGTTGGATAGTTGGATAGCAGATCCCATTAACAGAAGGCCGAATATATAGTGTTGGCAAAAAGTGGTTGGTTTATAGTGCTCATAATGGACTTTTTTTTACACAAAAAGGTCACAATGGGCCAATTGATCCTCAATGGCAGAGTTTGGAACATTTTTATTGTATAGACTCCCACCTCATCAATGGCAACATTGGTTTGAACTTTCAAGTCTTGAATAAACTCTGGATGGCTAGCATAACACTTGGCCTGTTGCACATTTCAGATAAGCTAAGCTGTGAACATAGTAGAGCATGTCTTAGTTAAGCTCAGTTATTTCATTGCGCTGCACATATCAACTGCAATATCGTTGATAACGCAACCACTAGAAATGCCAGAGCCAGATGAGACATTTTGGCGTGAAAAGGCTACCGAATTATATCGAAGATGGCAATTTCAGAATTGCGTTTCGGTAGTTGATGGAAAATACGTAGTAATACGAAAACTTATTAATTCTGGATCATCTTATTTTAATTACAAGAAAACGTTTCAATTGTTCTCATGGCTGGTGTTGATGCATCATATAAATTTACATTTATTGATGTTGGTTTCCAACGCCTATTCAATGATGGCAACATTTTTGCAAAAAGCAATTTTGGCAAAATACTACACAAGAATTTGCTGAAATTACCTGTTTCTCAACCAAATTCCCTAACGTTTGTTTTAATAGGAGATGAAGCGTTTCAAGTAACAAAAAATTGTATAAGACCATATCCAGGTTGTCACACAGAACACGACACAGAATGTAAAATCATAAATTATGAATGATCAAGAGCACGTCAAACAGTGGCATATACCTTTGGCATTTTAATTTCACAGTGGAGAAATTATAAAAAAACCTTTTGAAGTTAGTCTACGAAAAGTGGATAAAATAAACAAAGCCACTTGTGCGCTTCACAATTATTTAAGCCACCAGGACACAATCCAGCCTCAAATAAATGAGTTTGATACAACAGATTTTGACAATCCCGATAACGAACTACTAAATCTTTGAGATTCTCACAGAGAATGTTTAAGAAGGTTAAAAACACAAGCGGTCAGCCAGCGATAAATGTTAAGAAAAGACGATTTTATGACTGAATGGCATATCTGTAAAAATTTATGAATAAACAAGAATCGCAAAGAAATATAACCGAAATCTCCGACGATTCTCAAATTACCATAGAAGTAAATGGGAAAAGTACACAAAATTGCTTGAAAAATTAATAAAAACCAATAGAATAAAAATGAGACGAGCAAGCTAGCACACGAAATGAAAGCGAATCAAGGACATTACAGTTTTTATGACAGTATGATCGAACAGATCAAATCCATCTCTTCATTCATATGCTACCCACTTTATGTTCGTACTGTGTAATTCGTATATCTACGTTTAGTCGAGACGCGACAGTGCTAGCGAATTACAAGAAAACTCGTAATATCGATTTTATTTGATTGTGGCGTTAATTAATTATTTTTTGGTACTTACTTAGAACGCTACACTTTCTTCAATTAAACGTAAACCTACATAATAATATAAAAGTATATATATATATATATATATATATATATATATATATATATATATATATATATATATATATATATATATATATATATAATATATATATGTACATATATATATATATATATATATATATATATATATATATATATATATATATACATATGTATGTATATATATATATATATATATATATATATATATATATATATATATATATATATATATATATATATATATATATATATAAATATAGTTTCAATTTTATAACAGAACCTTCAGTGAGAGTAATTAAAATGCATTCCTCAACGAAACTCAAGCCAAATTACGTACATGAACGAGATTTAAGACAGGAAAACGTAGCTCGGTTTGACAATACAGGTGAGGATCATAATTTTGTCGATAGTGAAGATGATCCTAATTGCATACCATCGGATGATTCGACTAGTTCAGAAATAAATACAATATTGACGAAGAAATGCTTAATGAAAGTGGTGTACCAGATGATGTCGATGGTAAGAATGAAGCTTTCCAAGAATAACCACCTAATGTAAAAGAAAATAGACAAAACAGAAAACGAAATTCTGGTTAATCGTATACCAATGAGACAGGAAAAATGGGTTCCTGAGCGTAAATTTAAAGAACTTACAAACTGCAGAAAAAAATATAAAAGTCGATTAGGTTACCAAAAACAGGAGAACATTTTTCAACAGTATTGGGCTAGGAAACTATGACTTAAGAGTAGCATTTGTATCTGGATTAATCAAACTAGTTAACAAGAAATACCAAAAAGTATGTCACGATGAAATGCCTTTAAGAAATCGTTGTCATTCTTGCCTCTATATTGGTTCTTTATTTACGAAGAAAAGTAGGTGTCTGCAAAGGATGTCTTGTTGCTACGCTTGGCAAGTCGCTAAAATTTATCGACACCGTAATTGAGAAGAAGAGTAAATCTTCTAGCACCATTATTTTAATAGATCAACGTGGTAAACATCCACCAGCTCACAAATTACAACAAAGCATCGCGGATAAAATATGATCACACATCAATTCATTCCCGGCCTATGATTCACACTACAGATAAATATTAACCAGGAGATTTGAAAATCACTATGATGTACCGAATGTTCTGTGACACTAGTGAAAATTAAGTTTCATTAAGTACATATAACCAAATTTAAGGAAACCAACTTGTCCTTTAAGAAACCAAAATAAGACACTTGCAGCTCGTGTGACAAAATAAAACTGCAAATAGAGTTGGCAGAAGGGACAGACAAGGAAGATTTAATTGTGCAACAAAAACAACTTGCATATTAAAGCAAAAGTTCGGATAAGGAAACCGCAAAAACCGATGCTTCAATAAGACTATATACTTTTGATTTACAACAGTGCCTCCCCACACCTTTTATTCGGACATCTATTTCATTTTATGGACATTATGGACATTTAATTTAACGATACATGAATGCGTGTCCAATATCCCATTTAATCATATGTGGCATGAAGCAATTGGTAAACGTGGAGGAAATGAAATTGCATCATGCTTGTATAAGCACATTGGTCAGGTACCAACTACATTGAAACGACTTATTTTCTACGACTCGTGTCCAGGACAAATTAAAACAGATATTTAGCATCAATGCTATTGACAAAGTGAAAAAATTATAGCGAGTTGTCGAAATGACTCGAGATGACTTCTTTAGTTTCGACCAAATTGCGAAAAAGAAATTTATTTTTCGACCAAAGCAAAGTTATCGTTTCATTACGATATTTTTGGTTTAAAATCAACTATATTTCTTATATCTTTCAAATTTAGAAGGTAACTCATTTTCATGGCTTTCGGTGCGCTGGCTGCGATATATAAAAGAATTTGAGGAAATTCAATTTAAAACTAGTTTGGATGAAGCAGAACCATTTCAAATTTTAAATGTAAGAAAAAAAGAAATTAATACTATTCCTCCATCAGAACTGGCCAAACATTATACTGGCCCAATAAAAATTAGTAGTGAAAAGGTAAAGCACCTGATGTCCGTTCTAGATCTAATAGATCTCATTTTTCGTTATGCCTGATTTCCACTCAGATTTGACAGAGAAATATCCTAATGAAGAAGGAACCGAACTGTGATAATGTGATAAAAAAGTATAAGACGTTTAACACAAGATACTTTCTTAAACATAAATCTGAGATAGAAATTAATCAATAATTATGATGAAGTTAAAGATTTTGCTTCATATTGTATTTATTTTAATCTGAACATAAATTTTTTATAAAATACAAGAGTTTTATTGTTAAAATCGTTCTCCTGAAATGTTAATAAAATGAGTTATTCCCTTATGCATTATTGACACAGATATGTATATATATATAAATATATATATATATATATATATATATATATATATCCCATTAGAACGGAAAGTACACGATTGTCCTTGTACAAATTAAAATTGTCTGTCATAGATGGGGTGCCAGGAAAAAGAACAACGTATGTAATAAAAACAATAAATCCATAAGGATATATAAGGGATTTTTCACCACTTGATTACAATCGGTGGTGTGAATGAACACAACTATGACCCCCTGTTGGAGTGCAGAATCCATGGGCCGACCAATCTTTCATGTCAGTACTATAGGCTGGCATGGAGCTATGCAATGTGCAGATGGTTAGGAAAATCGGACCTATAGCCGTACGTCCTCACTTTGGCTGCAAAGCGTAAGGTAAGGACGTAAATAAGCGAACCACGAAAGAGTTGGGAGTGCCTTGAGCACCAAAACAGATTGCATAGTAATAAAAAAATAATAATATTAAAAAAATCTTTAGTACAGGTTCCATTAAAAAAAGGAATAAAAACCTACATGTACCGGTCTACTTGCACACATTTGCGGGTGGTATGATCATGAGCTAAACATTTGATTCATAATCAATTAAATATTTTGTAAAATTCCAAGTCACCCAAAAATTTAACGTCGATTAGACATCCACGGTGACTATAAATCTGGGACATTTATCTAAATTACATTAAAGCATTATCAAAAGATACCAACAAGCGACGAACCTGGAAAATATTCAAATTGATATTTCTAAACGATTTATATTTACTTTTTATATATAACAAATGAAAACCAACCAGGTGTTTCCTCAATTAAATTTAATTAATAACAAAGAAAAAAAAACTATTTGTTAATTTCTTTTAAATTATTTTCGGCTTCTTCAGTTTAACATTTTTCTTATATACCATATATACGGGTATTATGTAAAAGCAAGCAACACATTCATTCTTCATTTAATTTTATTTGACCAAACGAAATTATTTAACAATTCTGTTTCTCATCTTCAAAAAAGTTCCTTAAGTAAATATTTAAGATCTTATGGATTTTTAATGCACATATATGTGTGTGTATGTGTGGGTTCTAAATATAACATTCAATTTAAAACAAATTAATTAAAATTAAATTTTTTGTCGTATCTAAAAAATTCGGTGTTTTCGACCGGCCGGTGTCTTTTGTACTCTTCGGTCGAAGTAACTCTTAAATAATAAGGACAGATAATACTTAATTGAAATGTACTGGATGTGTGTTTATAAAGATAAACATAAAATTGTTGATTTAACATACAAAACAAAAATTAAAACCTATTCACTTAACGTGCGCGCGATCTGTTCAAGTGAATGTTCGAGTGACTTACAGATGGGTGCACACACATAGACATTTTTTGATTTTCTCAAATAAATCTTTATTTTAACTTAATTGAACACAACAACAACAACAACAACAATATAAAAAATTCTTCCGCCTACGCATCATTGAAAAAATGTTAAAAGATTAAGTAATCTTAACCACAATTTTTTGTTTCGTTTAAATGTTTTCAAGTTTATCAATTTCTTTCGATACACAGCAACAACAACACCATATTGAATAATGGCTAAGATTTTATGTTATTGTTGTTATTCATCTCAACCAACTTACAACAAAGTAGTTAAGATTAGAAAAAAAAATAAGTTTATAAAAAAAAAATATTCAAAGATGAACGACCACCAAGAAGGTAAATATAAAAAATTAAAACAAATGAAATAAAATAATCACACTTTATTCTTATTTGAAATAAGAAAACAAAAAAACACAAATACCTACATACTGGAGATTGGTCATAAATAATCTTACACCTTTTAACAAAATTAAATTTAAAAACTTTCTCAATTACGTATCGCGTCCTTTCTGAGTGCACTCCAAAAATCAAACACATATAACGATCGTGATTAAGTAAAAACAAATAAGGAATTAAGCGCATTCATCAATGAAGTACACACACACACACACACAGACTTCCATACAAAATAATTGTTATCAAATATCAAAAATGGTATTTGGTGACATAAAAAATTGTTTCAGACCATCGATCGCCTACACGATACAAAACTAAAATTTATGTTCACAATTATAAGAGCTTTGCGAAAATGTCTTAAGACGACATAATGTAACAGATAAGAAGAAAAAAAAACCCAAATATGATTTAAAAACGTTAATAAATTATGGGGCACACACAATGGAAATGGCTTTAAAATACCGCGTGAGTAAATAAAATTTATAATTTGGGATAGATTTTAAAACATTAACCCTTTCATACGCCAAGATGGTTTCGAATTTTGGACTTATCAAAAACGAGTGACGTAATAAGATGTTGCAACCATGATGGCGATTCTAGGTATGTTAGCAAATCCTAGAATATACACAAAACTATATTAAATTAATATGTGAGCCCCTGCCTCCATCTTTGATACTGAGGGTTTTGGGGACAGGTAGTGTTAGTCACAGTAACAACAAGGTGGTGAGATTTGGTTTGTTCAATATTATTATTTTTGTTAGATGGATAGGTAGAAATTCTTAATTCATTATGTTATGTCTTCGTGTTCTTCAATTGTTAAATTGGAGTGCTTCAAATGAAAATCATTGGGTCATCTTATCACATCATATATTTGAAGATGTGTTCCTATTTGATATGTCCCAATCCGCCAACATCTACTACGATGGGCTATGTCCCATTAGTAAGTTATGATTAGCTAGTCTGAACTCTGAACCCATTAATTCATTTGATTTATTTTATACATTATACCCTTATACCCACTTTAATACTTTAGAGCATTCACACAATGTATAACTATGATTCAATGAAGAAAAAACACCTACCGACCAAATGCCACAGTGGTTAAATGCTACAATTGGAACGGGAGGTAACGGGTTCGAATTCCAATAGAAGCAGGTCGCAAAAGGGATTTTTCATCATTTGATTACGATTGCTGGTGGGTTTTTCGATGACTTGTTTGATGGATAGCCGTTGTGAGCATCGAGGATTCATGGTGATTCATGACGAGTTCCTATACAACAATTTGGAGGGTGCGGGTAAGCTAAAGAATCATGTGGTGACAGACAAAATCTGTATTATGTGGTTCTCAAATGAGTGTATATCTGGGGCATTGGTGGTTTGCAATTTAATAATTTAAAATTTAGCAATTTAAAAATTCTAATTAAAATAAAATTAATTAGGTCTTACATTAGTTGAATAATCTATTTTGTCTGTCTTTATCTGCCAGGAGAAATGTCTTGGTGGTAACAATTTTTAGTTTGAACAGTGAGAATTATGTTTTGAAATATACTATTTAGGGATTTCCGGGTTTGAGACGGTTAGACTTGCTATTCTTAATTAATATGAATCTGTTGGTCCGTCAGTGTTTGTTTGTTATGAATGGTGCCAGAATTTAAAATTCCGAGTTGATAGAATGAAGATAGCGCAGAACGATGCCTTCATTCCTGATAGTGGCATAAATGAGGGAATACCTATTTTTTATATTTTGGACAACATTGTCGATAGACATAGGATAACATCACGTTATCATATTGATTTTCATTAACAGAAATAGGATTGGTAGGGTAAGCGTGGAATTAGCGTTTGGAAATTTTTGCTAGCTGTGCTATGTTAAGTGGTTTCACACTTAAAATCTCACAGTTGGTGAGTTCTTATAACGTCTCTTATAACGTAAGCACGGGTATTCTGAAAATGTGATGGACAAAGCTGAACTTCATTATAGTTATCTTGTTAGTGTCTTTACGGCTCTAGCAAGATAACCAGGTGTTGCGGATTAAAAAATGCAAATGTGTTTGTCTTGTGTTAACAGTAGTTTAGTAACGATATGCCAGTTGTCTTTAACCGGGTTTTCTTGTCTTATTAACGGTTCTTATTATCTAACGGGAATCTTGCCGAGTGTCTAGTTCTACTGTCCTATCAATGAATCAATTGTTTTGCGATCGCTGGTGTGAATCAACACTGCTATGACCACCAATTGGAGTGCAGAATTTTTGGGTTTCTCTATCTTTCATGTCAGGATTATAAGCTAACATGGAGCTATGCAATGTGCAGATGGTTCTACGTAAATCGAAAATCGGTAGATGGTTCTACGTAAATGGTTCCACGTGAAAAGATTGCAAAGATAGAAACAAAGAACACACCTAATATAACAATTTCTTTCATATCTTCCAGTTCGTGCACGTTTAATTTATACACCAAAAATTAAAATAAATAAATACATAAACTTTCTATTCTAGAAGTCTAGTTGATTAATTAGTTATAATATAAATAAAATAACCCGGCCAGGTAGGAACGGCAGAGCAAATTAAAATTTAAAATAGGATCAGACCTAAAATGCAAACGTCTTTAGGAAATATCTTACCTTGATATATGAAATTCTCCATTCATAATGTATCCATTCATAGTGTATGAACTATGAAGCCATCCAGTCGGAGACTGGATCATTCACACGTCGATCAACTCACCACAAAGTTTGGTCAGTTCGATCAATATTTGTCATATTTAAAGTCGTTTAGCATTTGCTAACATTAAATGGAGAGGTTGGGATTTCCCCGATACAATATTTGAGCTAGACAAGATTCCGATTTTATCTATTTCAAAGTGTTGAACCCTTAAAAACTTTTATTTATTAACTGACACTACTTAACACTTTTTTAGTCTATTGTTCATTTGTCTGTTCTGGTTTTTCAATTACATGAATATGAATTTCACTTTAGTTAGACTAGAACCTCGACGGCAGCAAGCTTCGACGGTTAACTGGAAGTAAAGCTGAAACAATTTTTGAGACATGAGATAATTTATCTTCAGTTATTCGAAGTTCAGTATTTAAATTATAACGAATAACTGCTTTTCCAATGCAATGTTTTAATTGGAAAATCGATCAAGCATTATAAAAACTGTTCCAGTGTGTTTTTCCATCTTTTATGTTTGCAAAGTTAATGACAATTTCTTACCAAATTCTTTCTTTACGAATTTTTGAATGCTTTATCATTTATCGCATAAATTATTGGTCCATTCATTAATTGTAAGACTGCATCTCTAGCCCTCAATAATTCTTAACGAGATGTTCTATGTCATTTGTTCATGAATCTCCTTCCTATAGTCCATCACAATTTTGCTACAAGAGTTTTCAAATGTTGGTAGTTTGAGAAACCCTCGAGCAATTTTTTTTTTCTGACGTCTATTGAAGTGCTGAATATATTGAAAGCCAAACTATCTCCTGATGGCATACGAGCTTAAATTGCAGGCAATGTCTCAATATCTTTTTGTAATTTTCTTACATCCGTTAATCAACCATTCTTCCCCATGGCTTCGAAACTTGGGTTTAAATAATTTATTGACGGATATGTCAAGAGGCTAAAATTTCTGCAAGTAAGGTTAGAGATCGTTGCAGGGACTTTCTTTACTTTTTTTAATTTTGGTCCAGGTTTTTGTGTAAGCCGAAACTATAATATTGTTTGGGAAAAAAGGAAATCTCCTGTGTCGCTTCATAAAGCTATCAACCCATTTAGGAGACCCTCCAAATTAAATATTCATGCCTATTGCACGAAATTGCGCTTGTTGTAGACTACAAATGCTAGTTATTTGGTAAATCTTTGCTAGTACCAATGTGGTAACACCCAGTTTTTATAAATCGGTCTCAAGTAAAGGTTCCTCTCGAATCTGTTGGATGTTTGATTTTATATTTGTATCTCAAACTATATTTATTTTATCTTCATTAAGCGTCAACCATTTACATATTGATATTAAACTGCTCTTTTCAAACAATTTAGTATAGTACTCCACGTACTCCATTTAGTTATGACTGTCTTTGGTGGAAGCTCCAAATCTGGTTCGGTTTTTTTGAACTCTCGAAGGAGCTATTAAGAATAATTTTGTGACTGAAACAATCATTCTACCAACATCGGAGTGTAAAGATTTTATATTTTAAAACCTCCTTCCTTTGGTTGGCTGGAGTTGTAAGACAAGAATCACTCTCCAATTGCTGTGAAGAAAAGGCCTTCTTGCTTAACAAACGCTGACAGTTGTTGTTTTTGTTTAATTAAGGCTTCACAATATTATTAGATCATACAAACATATTTATTACGAACAATCTTATAGAAATATGTACACTATTCTCGAAAGAGCAGTACTTTAGGCGATCGAACCTCTTCTTTCAGATAGTCAAAATGAGGTATTCAAATGTAGTCTATCCAATTTAATTTATTTTATTTACATCAATCAGTATCGATCAATATAACTGTTTCCTATTTTCGTTTAGGTCAAATTTGCCATAACCATGCGTGACAAAAAAACATAGCTCTAATTCCCACCACCAGAGACGATCTCATAGACAGGTGCGTTAGCCCAACAACAACCGCGAAATTATGAAAAAATAAAAAACAACACAAGCGAATACATGTTTTGTATGTTCACAAGCGAGTACATAATTTTTTGAGATAAGAAAAATATGTTCAATGAGACTAGTGTTGTATTGCTTTCTTATTTTAGGTATGGACTTTATTTAAGATATCAGTAAACCAAGGGTTATCTAGGCCAAGGTATAGAATTGTACGATATATTCTTTTGACCAAGTATGAACCATTTGTCCATAACTGTCTCTTCAACTCAGTTCCCTTCCACAGATACAAAGCGGGAAAGCTGTGAAGACCCGTTTTCAATTTCTACTCCATGATGAGTATTCTTCTGAGGATTTTATATGCCGAGTTAGCTAGTGTAAGGCTAAAAATATTCCTCTGATAGCTAATGCACATCACTCTCTGTGGGGAAGTACCAACATTAATAACAGAGGTTCTGCTCTGTTAAACTACTTAAGTTCATCTGAGTTGGATGTCCTCACTGTTGGATGTGAACCAACTTTTGTTAACTCTGCCCGCAGGGAGGTAATTGACATTAGTGTGTGGTTCATGTCCTTCACTAAATTTAATTTAAACTGGAGAGTAATGAATGATATTCTCACCTCCGATCACAGGTGCATTTCTTTTAATATTAATCTTAAAAGAATTGCGCTTAAACCTTACCGTAATCGGAAGCTTACCAACTGGGAAACATTCTCTCAAGAGATTGTTTCCTTACTTGAACCACCTATGAAAATTTGTTCGTCTATGGACTTAGAATTGCAGGCTTCTGGTCTGTCTAAAGCTATTACAACAGCGTTTGAGACTTCGTGTCCACTTGTCTCGAACCAAAAAACTCAAAACAAACCTTTCTGGTGCTCCACTCTAAAAAAGTTAAAGAAGACTACAAGAAAGCTGAAGAATAAGGCAAGAAGATCTAATCTTCAGTCTGATTGGGACAGCTTCCTAGCTGCACAAAAAGTGTACAAAAAAGAACTGAGAGCATCGCAAAGATCTGCTTGGGTAATCTTCTGTGAGGAGATTAATAGTTTACCTGCTGTAGTTAGACTTAACAAGTCACTGAGCAGGAATAATACCTGTAGACTTGATTCACTTCGTCTACCGAATGGCAAGCTTACTTCCTCGAAAAAGGAAGTAAATCACCTTACTTCTCACTACCCATTTCCCGGGATGTAAAACCATTACTACCGACAATTCTGGTGTAGTCATTAACAATTTGGATGTAAGTCCCAACTGTGACTTAGCCTGTAGATTAATCAATTATGAGGTCCTACGTTGGAGCGTGTTCGGTTTCGAACCCTTCAAATCTGCCGGTCCTGACGGTGTATTTCCTGTTGTATTACAGCATGGATCTCCTCTCATTAAGAAACATTTACTACATCTCTTCCATGCATGTATCGCTTTTAGTTCTGTTCCGCAATCTTGGAGCAGAAGTAAAGTAATTTTTATTCCTAAAATTGGCAAGTCGGACTACACCGACCCCAACTCGTTTCGGCCTATTTGTCTGTCAGCAACCTTTCTGAAATCTTTAGAAAGGATTGTTGACAGATTTATTAGAGACCAACATTTAGTTACCGCTCCGCTCAGTAACATGCAACATGCTTACAGAGTTGGCAAATTCTGTGAGACTGCCTTACATAAACTCGTAACTAGGATTGAGAGATCTATGCACAGCAACGAGTTTCTTGTGGGCACTTTTCTGGATATTGCAGGAGCGTTTGATAATACTTCATTCGCCTCTATTACGAATGCATGTATTAAATTTGGTATCGAACCCTACATTATCAGGTGGATTAAATGTATGCTTGAATCTCGCATTGCAATATACGAGGTTGAGGATACCTTTATTTCAGTCAAGCCTTCTAGAGGATGCCCGCAGGGAGGTGTGCTTTCGCCCCTGCTGTGGCTTCTGGCCATTGACGAACTTTTTGTGAATATTCGTGATTCCGGTTTTGTCGCCCAAAGTTATGCTGATGATCTGGTTCTGACAGTTCCGGGCAAGCATCTGAAAGTCTTATCAGATTTAACTCAGCACGCTCTTCTCATTATAGAACAGTAGTGTCTGGGTAAGGGTTTACATGTGAACCCATCTAAGACCGACTTGGTTATATTTACAAGGCGTAGAACACTGCAGCTTTTTCTGTACCATCACTTTTCGGTTGTAAGGTTAATAGCTCAGCGTACGTCAAACACCTTGGAGTTTTTCTGGATAACAAACTATCTTGGAAGTATCATCTGGACTTTAAACTACAAAAAGCCACTGCTTTTTTTTGGCAATACCGCAGAGCTTTTGGTAGTTCTTGGGGATTATCCCCCAAAATGTTATATTTTATCTACAAATCACTGGTACTCCCAATGCTAACTTATGCATCTGTTGTTTGGTGGCCAGTGGTTAAAGTTAAATCTTCAATTGTTAAACTCAATTGTTTGCAAAACTTCGCTTGTCGGACTGTAACTGGAGTCATGGCTTCAACTCCGCTCCTAGCTGTGGAGCTAATTCTCTCGCTACCCCAGTTACAATCCTTCATTTTAGGTACAGCTTGTTCGGCTGCCTTTCGCTTGAGGAGTGTTGGGGCGTGGAATGCACTCGGCACTATTTCAGGCCATAGATCTATTCTTAATGAATTTAAACTGGCTATGCCAGAACTTGACATGGTAACTGATAAGCTTCTGCCTGTTTTTAATTTTCATAGATCATTTGTGGTGTTTCATCCATCCTGGGATATGTGGTTCTCACCAGATTTTCTCAAACAGATATCCGAATAACTTGTATTCTTTTCAGGTGGCTCTGTCACTGAACAGGGTACGGGCTTTGATTACTACTGTCCTTCGCATGATCTGAGAATCTCTGGAAGTCTTGGGATCTACTGTACTATTCATCAAGCAGAATTAATTGTGAAAACTCACTGCGTGATGTCAGCTTTTAATCTCGTGGCCGACGACAAAGAGATTATATTTTGTACGGATAGTAAAACTGTCCTTAACTCCTTGAACAACCCTCCAATCAGCTCTAAACTGGTACTGGATTGTAAGAAATTTCTGAATCTCCTGGGTCGTAACAACAAGGTAACGGTTATGTGGGTTCCTGCACATTGAGGGCAACGAAATTGCTGACTGTTTGACTGAAACTGGTTCTCACCTATATTTCGTAGGTCCTGAACCAGCTGCGCCTTTACCTACTTATATAGTGAAAAAACAATTAAAACAGTTACCCTATCGAATCTAAAGCGGACGTGGTCAGCTACCGCTACTTGTAGTAAGGCGAAATACTTTGTCAGAGGGATTAACTCTAACCTGACAAATTACGTTCTTTCATTGAAAAAGGACAACTTGAGAATTTTAGTCTGTATACTTACTGGCCATGGCCGTTTCAAAAGCCACCTTCATCGCATGGGACTGGCCAGAGATGCCGTATGCGACGAATGTCTGGAAGATGGTGACGATAGTTTACACTTCATCAGCAACTGTCCAGCTTTTGACCGCATGAGATCTCTTGTGTTTGGATGCAGGTTTATTCCTGTAAATCTACTGTCTTCTCTGCCCTGGTTCGAACTGCTTCAGTTTACTAAGCTTGCAGAGCGCGTCTGTGCGCTTTGATGAAATCCTAGATTTGCGCCATGGGCCCTTTGTGGCATTGAGTGCGGAACCTTATAGGGTTCCAACCAACTTTAATAATAATAAAAATAATAATGCTTATCAACGAAACACAGCCCTCAGAGCATAAAAGATTTTCATAACGACAGGGCATGTCTACCTCCCATTGACGAATATATCCGCATTAGTTCAGCTAGATAAGAGTATATCAAAAAATGAACTGTTGTAACAGTTTGATAGAAGAAGTCAACTTGAAAGCTAGTGATCTCCAGGAACAATTGAAATAGGATGTTGGAAATGGACTAAGATATTGGAGATGATAGGATCTATGATCAATTCAATCTAGGTAGAATCGAAAACATAAGTTAATATTTGTCTTTTAACTTTTCTATAAACCCTATAGTATAACGCCAAAATGCATTTAATAAATGGTCGCATGATCTCCGTAAAATATACCCCCTAACAGAAATTTGATATGAAGTTAATTTCCAGTTAATAGTCTTTTGATGCAAAATTTGTGTCACATAAAATCTTTGAAGTCGTTTCCGATAAATCTGTAAAAGGTCTACCTCCTTAAATAGCTAGATGAGACTGAGTGGCCTTAGTTAACTTTCTTGAATAAATCACAAGATTTTATCGAATAAATTGTTGCTAACTTTTAAACAATACCATTGGCTTGACGACAGTGGACTCGAATGGTACCTGAACGAGTCACAATTGTGGCCAGATACGTTCACAATTAACGAATGGTAGAAGTAACACAAACCATTAAATCACAGTGACCTTATATTTATGATTAGAAAGTCTAATAAGAACTTAAATCTTCGCTTTTTTTACTTGCAATAATACAGATTGGAGTAATGGGATAAGTTCTGTGACAATTTGAGACAAAGAATCTAATAAATCATCAGCATAGGGTAATTATTATACGTAAGTAACTCTTCTGTTTAATATTGATTTAAGTGTACATAAGATATAATTTTGGAAAAATTTTGTTAAAACAACAGTGGCTACACTGAATAAAGTTGGCGATACTGGACAACCTTATTTAAATTCTTTAACTGAAATGTCCTCAAACAAACTAGTAGTTCGGTTCTTATCTTTGCTAAATTTACTATGGTTTATTAAGCAAAGATCAAAACAGAAATACTTGCGGTTGGTCTATTGGAAAGCATATAATAATGCCTAAACTACCGCACAGGTGGCGCAGTGGTTAAAGCTGCGGCAGTTACAGCGGGAGGAACCGGGTTCGAATCCCGATAGGGGCAGGATGCAAAAGAGATTTTTCACCATACGATTACGATCGGTCGTGTGAATGAACACATCTATGACCCCCTGTTGGAGTGCAGAATTCATGAGCCAACCCATCTCCCATGACAGTACTATAAGCTGTCATAGAGCTATAAAATGTGCAAATGGTTCTACGTAAATCGAACTTATAGCTGTACGTCCTCGATTTGGCTGTAAAGGCATAAGGTAAGGACGTAAATAAGTGAACCGCGAAATAGTTGGAAGTGCCTCGAGCCCTAAAACAGATTGTAGAGATAAAAACAAACAAACAAATGACTAAATTTACCGTTTACAAGGTTTACAGTATTAATTTAAACGGTTTTTTACATGTGAAGAACGTGTTATTTACATAAGATTATGTTTAAGATTCTATATGTATATAAAAAACGTAAAATATGATTTTATGTATGAAATTGATGCGCCATCTCTTATTAAATCTTATTGTAACTAAAGCACCATCTCTTAAAAAATCATACTATTTTACTAATTAGATTTGTGAAATAATTAACTGTATTAATGACTACATACTGAATGTCACAATAATTTTTTATTTAGACTAAAATAATTAATAGGCTAATTTCTTTAAAAATCATCTTAAAATCATCTTGGCTTGGTGAAGGTGAAAAATCATTTTCCAACCTATACATACTAACGGATTTTGAAAATATGCAGTTATCTATGTTTATACCAATGAGGAAAGGGAACGTTTGTAAAATTTTGACATTTTAAAATAGATGGCACTGTAAATGATGTTTTCGTTTTTTACATGTAATTTACGTTTAATGTAATTTACGCCGTTTTTTACATGCAATTTATATAAAAATGTAATTATCGTTTTCACATGTAAAATCCCAACTGTGGGGTAAGCATTGTTGCAATTCAGTAGAAACTTAAACTAAGCCAGGTAAACTTCTTTGCCGGGTCAAAATGATAATATCTTGTATTTCTCCTCGAGTAGAGTGATGTATGTAACAGATTAGAAGGATGATAATTTCGGAAATCCAACGAAAGATTATATCAACCTGGTTTATCATTATCATTTAGTTTATAAAACGATCAAGTTTCAACTGGGCGGACTTAGTATATATTATTTTGATCTAAACCTATAAAGAAACCCAATACGTTCTTCTGTCGTCTAAACGGCTTATTTATATTAATATATTTCATTCAGTTTTAATAATTTTACGATGCTCGCGATCGTCCAATTGTGATTTATAGTCAACATAAAGGTTTCAAGTGAGTTGTAGAATAGAATTAATACAATCATAACTTAGCAAACATTTGCATATGCATAAATTTAATTATTATACTTAATCACTCTTATTTAATTAATTATAAATTTTTTTGGACATAAAATCACGACTTAAAATTTTATTTTTACTATCTGCTGTTAATAATTTGATTTATAATTATTTTATTGAATTTCTTTTCAAATAAAATAAAAAAGTTTAATGTGATCGTCTCTCGATAATATCAAGACGATGATGAAATTGAAAGAATCTTTTTTTTTTGCTATCCAGTGATCGATTATTGTTCGTGGAACACCTGTAGCTTGTTTCAATTTCTTGACTTTTTATTTGTTTATCTTAATATTTCGACAAATATTTTAAGAGATTTAAATGCAAATTTGTTCTTTTTGATATGTTAATAGATTCGTATCGATACATTCTAGGCTGGTATAATATGTTAATTGTGTACAGCTGATAGTAATGATGTGTTTCGCGCACGCGTAAATTCGAAAACAAAAAACATGTATAGCCGCGAAGTTCAATCAACGGTTAAACCGTGCCAAACGAATCATGTCCACAAACAGCTTCAATCTGTATGCTTATATTTCAAAATTATATTATTTAATTATATTATATACCCTGACTGGCCATTATGTCGTGTGTATTATACGAATGTGCAACATTGTTGCACGATTCGATTGCTGTTGGCGATCACATTTATTTTTCTAATCAATTTTTTTATCGCATCCACCCTGGACAAGACAAATATACAAGGTAATCATTAAAGTTATGTGTAATACAATGTTTTAATCAATAATTATGACAGTAAAATATCCATAATTATTTTAATTAGAGTCGATATTTTATTGATAAACCATAATGATATGCTATAATTTATAGATATGTAAACAGAATGGTTCTGTAGCTATACCAACAGTGGTATTACATACAGCATTGAATCTCATGGAAATTGAGAATTAATTTTCTTGGTAATGCATACGAGTATAAATGGAAATTGACCGTAAAAGAATTTTTTAAAATGATTTTTCAGTTTAATTTCGTTAAGTTGCTTTGTACTCTTCACATATAATAACTCTAATGTCCAGCTACAGGGTATCGGAATGTATGTATTGTACATGTAAATAATTTCTGTGAACATAAATAATTCGAAATTTTTGATTTGAAATGATTAAATGAACATTATTTTTTGTTTTAAATTATTTAGGTTAAGGTTTAAGTTAATTGATCGATGGGCGTGGTTAATTACACACGTACATTCCGTTTGGAAACAGAGAATAATGTTTAATAATGTCGGCGTTTAGAAGTTGTAGGTCCAGTGTCGTGTCAAAATATTGACTCAATTGGTTTTCATCACGAACCAGCTCTCTTCATACTATTGTAAACAACTAGAAGGATCGTTTTCTTTTGTGTGAAGCATCGTCCGCTATAGCGACGTCCGTGTCACCGAAATTGCGTTATCAAACACATGTTCCTCTCTAGAACTGTAGAACCCATCTCTCGACCGGTGTGGTTTTGACAACTAGTTTGCTCATCACTATACAATTCCAATTTATCGGAATTTGCACAGTTTAGTCAATGCTACAATTATTGGTACTTGATTTCTAAATTGAACTCAAATCGAATTGCATCGCTACTTTTAGATTTATAAGTAGGGAGTGTTTTATTCATCTTTATTATCTGTTTAGTTTAGAGAGAATTTTTGTTAAGTATATGTGTAAATCTGTACTTGGTGTTACTTTCTAGCAATCCTAACCACATCATCAACGCCAGCATACGTAAAGTAGGCCACATAGATGAACGAGTATCGGATGAAACTCGTGGCTCTCCAACAAACTCGATAGCTTAAAAGTGAAGAACATGTATCGCAAGGCTATACATTGCATCTTAGAAGGAAATCGTAGAATTAGATTTCTCATTCGACCACTGGTAAATTACGCTGTGTTTTACTACCAAGCAGTTGATAATCAAACGCCCATTCATATAAGCCAATTCTACAGACTCTAGAGCTACCAAAAATTTGACCAAATTATGTTACAATATAGGCCAAAATCCTGTAACGGAATTAACCCAGTTGGAATGGTTGATTGTAAATTCAATCTAACTTTAGGAATTTGGTTTAAATATGATAAAACCGAAAATAAATATTAAATAATAAAATAAATATGTGAACATGAGAATGAAACCCACATAATCTCAAAGAAGTTTACAGATGATTAATAATGCTAAATTAGAAGTAATGGTAAAGACAATAAGCAGACTGAATAGTCTGAGGGCTGAAAGAGTTAGACTACGGGAATATATTAGAAGCTCATAGAGCTCTCGAGGTACGATAAACTCTCGAGGTACGAGAATATGTTAGAAACTCATAGATAGCTTCTTCGGAGCATGGTCTTGTCGTATTTCCTGAAGGTATACTTATTGTGCAAATTTAACTCTTCGACATAGGTACCATAAAGCTCCGATTTTTTTTCTCCGATCATAATAAATAAAAGACTCATTTAGACAGCGAATTAACTGCATAATTTTTTAGAGTGATTATGTCACTATTTTTAGTAATTTATACACACGTACGTTAATTTCAAAGTAGATAAGAGTCATTTATTAACCAGGACTTATGTTGATTTTTACATTCTAAAGCTCTTCTTTGTAGCAATTACTTTAAATTCAAACTAAAACGGAGACATACGATAAAATGATATGTTATATCTGAAGTTGCATTCACGAGGATTAAATATTTATCATTATATTTAAATTTTATGTTCACACTATACATAAACTGGCTAAAAAGCGATTCATTCCGCGATACTAACTATAGTTTATAGTAAAAACGTAGAGAATTTATTAAACAGCTCATTATATTTTTAAATCAACCTACAAAACTGCTGTACTTCAAATAATTTTGAATTGCACAAAACCAAAGCCAGCATTATAATATAATAATCAACCAAGATCGCTTTGATTAAAACAAGTATATACGATTTCGATATACGAATAATCGATGATTCTGTTTTTTAAACAATTGAATTTACAACCAATTAATTAGATCTAAATCTATTTAGATTTGGCATATATTTACAAGTTAGAAGCGATTAAAATTAGATTTATATATGTATATGTTACGGTTAAAGCCTGAAATGCGGCGAAGCATTGTAGCTCTCAAACGGCAGCAGATGCAAGATAGCTAATTAAACCTTAAACGTAGCCTATACAATTACTAGTCTAATAAGACTAAGCTGGTTGCTCTCGAATAAGTATTTCGGAAGTTACAGTTCAATATTTGTGTATATCTTTTTTTTGGACCGATTTTTTTAAACACCCTGTATCTCAAAGGATATCAAAAATGGACCCTCCCTCCCAAACCATTTTTTTCTCAGAATGAACCAAGGAATCACGCCTTAACGGATGAACATCCCAAACCGGATCACCCTGTATATATATGTATATATATATATATATATATATATTTCTGTAATGGATAAATGACATTTCTGTACATTTCTGTAATGGATAAATGACAAAATGCACCATTTTTGATTAATAACCTTGAACATATAAAATAACTGTTGTTTAGGAAATTTAATGCACGTGCCATTCTGTATTCTCGTTTGAAATATGGTTTTGTGTCAGTTTTATACACAGGTGGAACCGCCCAGGTGGTGCAGTGGTTAAAGCTGCGGCAGTTGGAGCGGGAGGTACCGGGTTCGAATCCGATTCGAGGCAGGATGCAAAATGGGTTTTTCACCTTCGATCGTTTGGGCGGTGCGATCGGTGGTGAAAAATAAACATAATCTGGATCCTCTGTCGTGGTTAGAATCCTTGGGCCGACCCATCTTCCATGTCAGTACTATAGGACTGACATGGAGCTATGCAATGCGCAGATGGCTCTACGGAAAGACTCGGACATATAGCCGTATAGAGTGGTATCACAACGGATCAAATTTGGTCTAAGTGTGCGATAACAGCCACATCAACTTAACTTTTTTTTATACACAGGTGTTCGCGTGATTTTGCAATTTTTGTGGTATTGTGATTTAAAATTTCTAAGTACTGGATTACAAAACTGTATTTACTTTGTGTGTGCACTTTTGTCAAAGAAAAATTATTGGTTGTGATTCTTAAATCATGGGTAAACGAGGGGACCTTTCCCCACGCATAAAAGCCGAAATCAAGGCTCTCATTGACACCAAAATATTTTCGAACCGAGAAATATCTCGGCGATTGAAAGTTTCTGAAGCTAGCGTTCGCCGAATAAAGGCACAAGTAAATTTGAAACAACAATTGAGTCCCAAAAGGAAGAAGAGATGCGGAAGAAAGCCCATTTTTACTCCAAGAGCAGAAAAGCGCCTAGCGAAAATTTGTCTGCGAAACAGATATGCTACCACCAAACAAATAACAACAAAACTAAGAGATTCCAATGTGCACGCTTCTGAGCGCACAATACGCAGAAAATTAAAAGATTCTGATTTCAAGGAGTGTCGACTGGCCAGGAAGCCCAAGTTAACAGCTCCAATGAAAGCGAAGCGTCTGACGTGGGCAAAACTGTGGCGTGATATAAATTTGGATTTCTGGAGATCGGTAGGTTGATTTTAAATCTAGCATTTACGATGAAATAATGAAAATTCAGCATTGATTTGTATTGTTTCGTAGTATTAAAAGTCTTTTTTGGGTTTATCACAGGTCTGCTTCAGCCATGAAAGCACATTCGAGATTTTGCAAAACAAATCTCAGTTTGTCCGTCGTCGCATTAATGAAAAATACCATCCTGATTGCGGGCGCCAGACTGTTAAATACCCTACAAAAGTGATGATCTGTTCGGTCATCAGTGGCAAAGGCACAGGGCACCTGTATGTGGTAAATGGTATCATGAGACAAGACCAGTACAAAGAAGTCTTGCAAAATTGCTGCCGCAGGCCAATGAATGGTGCCCAAAAGGTGAACCTTTTATTTTTATGCAAGATGGAGCTCCCTGCCACACAGCCCGCTCTGTTAAATCTTATTTGAGGGAGCAAAACATCCCTCTTTTGGATTGGCCGGGAAATAGTCCCGACATGAACCCCATAGAGAATATATGGGAACTAATGAAGAGAGAAGTGGCCAAAAATGACATAACTAGCAAAAGGCAGCTTATTGAAAACATTATTTCTGTTTATTTGGAATCATCATCCACAAATGCAACAGACAGTACAGTCTTACATTGACAGCATACCGCGAGGAATAAAAGCTCTCATATCAGCAAAAGGTGGCACAACAAAATATTAAAATCTAATAAAATTGTTTCAATATTGGTAGTGTTTTAATCAATTACTGCAATTTTTCAAAAAATACGGTGTTTTTATTTTATTGTAATTAGGAAATAAAATGAACTGTGCAGGCCAATATAATATAATAAGCTGTTAACTAAGATTTTTCATAAAAACTATAGTGCGTCTTATAATTTGACCAGGGACTATATATATATATATATATGTGTATAAATAAATATATATATATATATATATATATATATATATATATATATATATATATATATATATATATATATATTTATATATATATATATATATATATATATATATATATATATATATATATATATATATATATATATATATATATATATTTATATATATATATATATATATATATATATATATATATATATATATATATATATATTTATATATATATATATATATATATATATATATATATATATATATATATAAATATATATATATATATTTATATATTTATATATATATATATATATATATATATATATATATATATATATATATATATATATATATAAACAATTGTTTAATTTTAATTTTTTATTAAATATTTAGTTAATCTAATAAAAAACTATACAATTCAGCCATAGCAAACGTTCCGATTTTTCTTTCATTATTTTTTGTTAAAATACGAGTACTTGTGCTAACTTATTGTGTTAAATTACTTATTATAAAAAATAGCCACATTAAAATGAAGTGCTTTAAATGTGAATTTATCGATAGTCATTTCTTAAATCTAATGAAACACTTTCAAAGAACACATCAACTTACGATTTATGACACATACCAATGTATAGAAGTTTAAAAGTTAATAAAACTCTAAAAGTTTTCGAAAACATTTAAGTATTAATGAAAATATGTAGTTCCGATTTGTTAAGAGGAATATATATATACTGACAATAGTGCTATTGAAAGTCTTGATTCTTCAAAAATTCATTCGTCGACAAAACCTACAAAATGTTATTCTCCTAAACCATCAGAAAACAACGCTAACAATTACCTTGAATTTGACCATGAAACTAAAATAAATATTGCATTGGGATGTCCTGTCTCTTGTTCTTGATAAGCATAAATAGAAGTGATGTGCAGACAATTCAGAATAATATTACTAAATTCATAACATTTCCTTTTATAGATTAGATTCAAAAGCTTATGAAATCCAAATTACAGCACATCGAAAGTAAATTTATAATCGAATTACTTAATTTATTGAGTGAATTTAAAGATTCTTTTTAATGTATATCAACTGAGTATATGCTCTTTAAGCATTTGGAGGAGAGCAATCTAATTCATACCTTTATAGAACAATTTATAGAAAAATTGTCTATAAATAATGAAATTTCGAAAATAATGGTAGAAGGTGAAATTCAGTATAGTGAAGTAAACACTAAAGGAGTAATATTACCTATACAGTGTCAATTCTCTAAATCATTTGAAATGGGCAATACTTTAGACATTGCATTAAATTACATTAAAAACGCTAGTCAAGATTCTTCTAACATAAATAATTTTTTTCAAGGCCAACTCTAGAAAAATAAACTTGAATTGATGCAAGGCAAGGAAGTTATCCCTTATTTTCTTTATTTCGATGAAACAGAAATAAATAATCCATTAGGATCGCGTGCTACTACACATTCAGTTGCCAATTTTTACTAGTCATTTCCCTGCCTTGATATGTCGAAGTAAGAAAATACATATATATTTGGGTGCCATAATCAAGTCCATTGATTTTAACAATTTTGGAAATGACACATTGAAATTAGTTCATTTTGTGCTAGGACTAGTATAAGGTGATAATCTAGGACTTAATAGTTTACTGGGTTTTAGTAAATCATTTTCTTCAACCTCATTTTGTAAGGTATTGAAAGACGAATCAAAATAATAGACATGAAGAAACAGGCATGTTAATAAATGAAACTAACTATTGTAATGATTATCACGAAGGCAATAGTAAAATTACGGGCATCAAGGAAATCTCTATTTTCATCAAATTGAAACATTCAATATAACTCGAAACTTTTCACTCGACATAATGCACGACTTTTATGAAGGGGTTTGTCATTAAGAATTGTGTAATATTTCATTGAAATGCCAGATTATGCTCTCGACATTTTGAATACGAGAAAACAATTATTTGACTACGGTTATGTCAGAGAGGGTAATATTTCGCAACCCATCAAAATAACCGCATTAAAAAACTTTAAAATAAAAATATCTACCAAAGAAATGATAACTTTCATTTTTTCCCACTGATGTTTGCAAATATTGTACCACGTGACGATGAAGTTTGGTAATTTTTTTAAAATCTTTTAGAAATTTTAGATTTGTTATTGTCGTCTTAAATAACTCAAACCACTTGCAGCATTTTAGCTGATAAAATTTAACATCATCATTCAAATGACATAGAACTTTTTAAAGATATTTTAAAGGTTAAACATCATTTAACACATTACGCGACAGTTATTAAATATTCTAGACCTCCTCAACAGTATTGTTGATTTAGATATGAGGCTTACCACAAAGAGTTTAAATTTTATGCCCTTAGCTACATCTAGAAAAAATATTTGTTAACAGTTGCAAAAAAATACCAATTAAAATTTGCAAACCAAATTCACGTCGGTAAATCATATGATTTTGCAGAGATTATTATTTACTCAGAAATTAATTATTAAGGTACCCAGTTTAAATTTGATTTAATTTTGGGATGACTCAATTTTGGGATGAAATGTGAGCATTTAAAATAAAAGAGCTGATTGTAAATGATGCATCAACAGAAATATTTCAAACGATGGTTATTTACAAAATTTATCCAAAATTATAATAATATTTTCGAAATAAAAGAATCGTCATAACCAGGCTATATTTCACACTATGATCGAGTAGATAGGCATAACGATGGTAAGTTTCTAATATATATTTAAAATCATGATTTTATATTAAATTGTTTCATTTCAGATAGTAAATATGCAGCAGTTTTCTGTTGCTTACACTGAATTTTGAAACATAATCCATAAAAAGAATAAATGTTCAATTAGGCACTGCCAAAATCAGTTCATATATAAACACAAACAGTTGCGGAATTGGAGCAGTTTTTAATTTTAAATAAATCGCGGATTCAACCATTAAATTGTATTATAGGACCGAATATTTTTCAGCACGAAGAAATATTAGTATACTTTGATGGAATGAAATAAAAAATGTTCAATCAAATAAAAATTTTGTTATTTTAAATCAAAATTTTCCTTATAGTGGAATTTTATTTTTTATATATCATAAAAATATTTCGGCAATCAAGTTGCCATCTTCAGTATTTATTTTGGAGTTCATAATAAATACTTAAGTTGGCAACTTAATTGCCAAAATATTTTGTATGATATATAAAAAATAAAATTACACTAGAAGGAAAATTTTGAATTAAAATATAAAATTTTAATTTGATTGAATTTAAAAGTGGAATAAGTCACACATACGAGGTATTCTAAATATGAATTTCAACAATGGCTGCGAACGAATACTCTGGTAGATGCTAGTTTTACCCCAATTCTAACAGTGTATTAGGTAAATTGAAATACGGTACTAAAAAGCTAGGTAAACATTATAAATGATTGTTTTAGTTGTTTGTTTGACGTTGGGTTTTTTAATATTCGAAATTTTGTACGTCATTTATCGATAACGGTAAGTATATAGAATAAACATTTTAAATTTTTGCAATTATACTTACATTTTATTATTAATTATGAAAATTTAGTTTTTTCTTACAGGTTGTTGAAGAATATATACTATATAAATAAAACATGAACATTTTAAATGAAAAATCCAAAATATCCAAAAAAATAAATTCTGGTAGATGTACATAAGTTTAAATATTTTATCGGTTTTTATGTAAATTGATAATTTGGTTTTTCCAGGGACTTAAGAAGAAGAGCGATTACTCATAAAATTTAGAATTTTATTGGATTTCAATCCAGCCATTCTATTCGCAAACAATATTGGGAGTAAGTATTACGTTTAACATATTATAAATATAGTTTTCAGTTTACCAAAAAAATTGGTGTTGTTAAGAAAAATAATAAAAGATTTGGGGTTGACCAAGCCAGTTAAAAATGTTCATCCAACCGCAGTCAGGTGTTTCCACGGAAGATGGGAATATATTGCTTTCCCAGTGGGAGCTATTTGACGAGCTCCACGATTTTTCGAAAACCAAACAAGGACTGCACCTAATATATCTCATAGATTCCAATGTAAGAAATGATGAAGGTGCGGGACCATCAACTTCCAGTAGTTCGTCAGCATCTACGCACAATATATGCAGTAGTTCTACGTTCAAATTAATGGAATTGTCTAGTGATATCTCCATGGAATCTGATTGAAACGAAGATACGCTGAGTGTAAAACCACGTAGAAGTCAAACTAGCAATAATAAGCCACTTATCAGCTACCGCAGAAAACGTGCGCAAAAGTGTAAAAAATAAAGACAAAATGATGATCTACGTGACAAAAAAAATGTTTCCAGATGGAGATTTTCCGGAACTGGAATGAAGTTTCAATAAAATATAAGCCTGAATTTAACTTTATTAAAATTACTTTTTATTAAAATAATAAATGAACTACGATACCCCTCAAATAAAAAAATGATATTTAAATAAACTGAAATAAAAATTGTGTATTTTTTATTATAAATACATACATAAATTGTCTCTAAATTGAATTGCATCTTCATTATTCCTTGAACTTGTTGGTTCATATTCGTTTTGAACATCGATATTCTCTAGTTCCATTACGTCATCTTCCGATGTACAAATGTTATGCATTGCCCAACAAGCAGAAACCACTTGGACGCATCTTTTAACCTCCAACTCCAAAGTTTCAAAAAATATGGCTCGCCACCTCGTCTTACGCATTCCAAATGTTTGTTTAACTGCAATACGAGCTTAAGAATGGACATAATTGAACCTCGATTGACAAAAAATAGCCTTCAGGAGGAAAAAATGCGGTCCTATATTGGCTACTATTTATTAAAACCCACTGGTCATGCAGGGAGCCTGGGTAGCCAACACACATATTTATAATTTTAAAGTTCGAATCACACACGGCTTGCATCTGGAAAGAATAGTCCATTTTTCATTTATGTACTGATCCTTTGGATTTGGTGGACATTTAATTTTAATATGGCACCTGTCAATTGCCCCCACTGCTTTATTAAATATAACAGAACGAGCCTAAAAAATTAAAAAGGGATTTCATAAAAATAAATCACTATAAAAGATTGTTTAAAGATTGCTTTACTTGACTTATTCGCAAATTTGGCACCAATATCATCTAATGCTGAAATTGGTGGTAGTTTTTGAACAACTGTTGATGAAATCTTTTCAAAATATTTGTGAATCCCTTATTGTAAATTTAGGCATTATCATAGCCTTCGACACCACTCGATAGCTTGCACCATATCTCAACCAAAACAAAAATACTATTTATGCAACCTCTGTGCTCCACCCATGAGTTTTTGTCCACTATATTTCTAAATGATGCCGGTTTCACTCTGATATTATCCTTAGTTTCCTTAAAATCACCATTCAAAATATTAACTATTAATGGTGGTTTATGATTTTGGCAATAAGTAATTCTTGTCTTAAAATTAAATAATCAATAAACTAAATTTTTACAAAACTAATATAATTATTACCTCTTGTGATTGGTACAGGTCAACAATTTTTCCTCCAGATTAATAAACTTGGTTGCCAACTTGCCTATTTCCCCTTACAAAGAAATTAAAATAATTAAATTATTTTTTTCTTCTAACGACATCTCAATATTATTATTCATTATGAATTTCAAATAAACTTCCTTTTCTCTATTTTTAGCGCACCAACAAACAACTAATTTTTATGTCAAGCATTTTGATGTTTATTTTAAACTCGTCAACCACATAAATTTTATCCTAGAATACCATATTTTGCCAATATATTAAGTTGATATTTCGCACGGTATGTCAGGTAAATTTGTTCTAAATCGACATTTACCCGAGTATTCGTCCGCAGCCAATACAAAATGTTATCAATTATTTACAACAATTGTGATCAACTGTAATGTTATTAATTGGCACAGTTTACAAGATGTTCCATCTCCTAAATATCAAATATCCTGATGCTAATTATGCAGTGTGGCAGTTTATTATTAAAGTTGTATAAACTGTATATATATATATATATATATATATATATATATATATATATATATATATATATATATATATATATATATATATATATATATATAATAACTATTCTTTATGTTGGTAAATTATACTAGTAATTGTTAAATTAATTATTGTAAGAACAAAACATTTTTACACAACGTGTTATTATTAAATTAGTAACACGTTACACAACGTGTTATTTAGTTATATTTTAATAACTAAAATCAACTGCCCATTTCGTTTATATCAATATACCTTTTGTTATTATTAATGGAGCACAGTAGTTTATTAACAAAATTTTAGTCAAAGTAAAGTAACATCTGTTAAAGTAAAGTAGCAACTTTATCAAACATTTTATAACAAAAATTAACTATACATGTATTTATATTTCGTTGTTTTTTTTTATGTTTAGTTTTAATTGGGTGCAGGGCGGACTTTAAGACTGACCTAGCTCCTTGTAACTGTCAGAGCTCCTGTACCCTTAAACTTGTGTATTTTATACTTCAGCGAAAACTGAAAACCAGCCAACGAATTCCACTTAGATGTTCGAAAAATAAATTTACGCTTGGCATCTTCAGTTCGAGGTTTCGGCAGCTTGCGCCGAACCTTTGCATTAACCGTTCCTCGTGTTATCCGTCCTGGCGTCGCAAATGGTGGTATTTTCCCTTTAATTTAATGTTAAAAATCTATTTGGAGTAAAACTTTATTCATCTTAACTACGATTTTAGTAAAATATACTTAGTTTTTTTACTGTGTAACGAGTAGGTCTACCCTGATGTTCAATAACTTTAAAACGTCTCGTGTATTGAATTGTAAAATAACCTCAAATATGAAATGGAGATTTCGGGTCAGGCTGATTTTATAACACTAATGAATTCGTCCTTATTCTCAACCTGCCTCTCCTTTGTAGTAGACGAAGGAGACTCCAACTTCCATGATAGATTTGATTTTGTTCATGTACTGAAATAAGGTGAATGACCGATTCAAACTTTGATACTCGAGTTATGTATGATCGATTACTGATAAAAGCGGTGATTTTTAGTCAATATTTAAAATGTTACTTTGCTGTGAAAATTTTGAGGTAAGTATGTACCTAGACCTCTACTAGCGTTAACTGCACAGAATATCAGAAAACACAGTCTGCGGCAATGAGAACCGAAGAAATAATTTTTTCAATAAATCTATTTTTATTAGAATAATTATTTTTTATAAATGTATATGTATGTCATAATATATTTTGAGCCGTAGCCCGTTGTTGGAGACAAACGAATCGGCATAATATAAGTTATTTAAATAACTTATTTAGATAAGTTATTAAAATGTACGATTAAATGTAATAGTGGCTATTTAAGATCTAAGGTAAGATCCAAGGCAAACTAAATACAAGAATTGGAAAGAAGACTTACACAACAGTGATGAGCACTTTACATGTAAAAAACGTTATTTACATTTTTATTTAAATAACGTAAATTACAGTAAAAACCGTGTAATTTACATAAACTATGTAAAAAACGTCAAAACTCTGAAAAATAACTGGAAATAGTGTATAAATGTAACAAATATTTGTTTATAAGGGTTATAATACGCATCATAAATATCAATCAAACCGTTCATTTAGATGGTCAATCATAATTATTTTAGACTTTTAGTTATCTACAAATTCTAGGCAAAGTGCATTTATGTATGTACACTGCCATCTGTGTTTGCCTTAAACAAGCTCTAAACACGATTACTGACATCTTTAGGTGTAGTTTATCTACATATGAGAAAGATATTATTTTTTATAGTGTAATACGTGCCATCTATTATCAAATTGTAGCATATTACACGGTTTCTTCGTAAATATCAAACAGTCGAGTAAATGTCATCGAGATATGGGTAAGTTAATTTTTTTCCACCACCAAAAAATTCATATAGATATAGTAATAAGTTTAATATATCGGATGATGTTCATTACATGTCGAAATCATCAGAAACCACCATGAGACTCAAAATGGAGAAGGGAATCTTTTTCAACATTTACCTCCGTCCAATACCTATACGAGAGTTGCAAAGAATTAATGCATCTGGTGTTGCTGAAGTATTTTTTATGAGAAATCTTATGAGATTTGGCTGCTCGGGATATGTTCGGTTGAGTTTTATGAAGAACATCCCCGTTTAATTAACCAAACAGGAATGTATTCGAAAATTAAAAATTATTTTCAAATGAAAACCGGGAAAAGATCCTCCGAAATCGGGAAATAATTTTGACGTCCTCCAGAGTTTAAATGAATTGATGATAAGAATAAAATAATCTGGAATGTATCAAACTTAAAATACAGATATTACCAATGCTAATACATACTTACGTTTTTTTTTATCAAAACGATGTTATGAAACAACACAAGAAAACTTATAACTCAATTTTTTGACATATTAATTTGTTATTGTTTTTACACAATCAATTTTTACAATAATAAAATTATTAGTTATTAAATTATATAATAGATAACGCCCTTGTCATGAAAAGGTCGTTATTTACATTACGTAATGTAAAAAATAACTAGTGTAATTTACATGTAAATAACTATGTAAACTACATCGTGTAATTTACGCGCCCAACGTAACACAATTTGCAAATTGTAAAATTTTTTATTTAAGTTTTGACGTCTTTTGTCATAAAAGAATTGACGCTGTAGATGTTTAAGTGTTTTAAAAAATCCAAAACGAGTTGTGGTTGGATCATTATGCGCTCTTTACGTACGTTGAAGCTGGAACAAATAATTTCCATGCGGTGAAATTGACTTGTCGAAATTCGAACCTGAATTAAAATTAATACAATTAGCGTCCTTTTTGAGAAATTTTTGAATTTTTTCCATATATACATGATCATTAAATTCAGATTAGCTTGTCATTATGAAAAGAGTATGTAAAGCTAGATGGTATTCGTTCAAATTCAGAAATATTTTCACAGATATATTAAAATGGCAACATTACATCTATAGGTTCTGATTTTGTTGATTTAATTTGGAAATGGCGATTTAGTAAATAATTTTAGATTACCGGATGATAAAATAGTACTTTAGACCAATTGGCGCAGTGGTCTGAAAGCAGCAATAGTTGGAGCGGGAGATACCAGGTTCAATTTACGATATGTGCAGGTTAAAAAAGAGATGTTTACCATCTGATCACTATTTGTGGTGTAAACGAAATCCATGAGCCAACCCATCTTCCATGTCAATACTAGATCCATGAAGATGGTTCTATACGTAGAGTAACTATAGCCATTTGTGCTCGATTTGGCTAAGTAATGGCATCAAGTATGGGACATAAATACGCGAAAATAGATTGAAAAGATCAAAATAGACCACTTAAGGACAGATAAAAGTCCCTTGAATTTGAGGTAACTCAAACAACCAACGTAATAATTTTTACTGTACACAATTGCTCTTTCTGAAATGTTTGACATTTTTTGAACTAAATATTATCTTTAAGTGCTGTACTAATTATTTTATAAACATCTTTAAAATATTGAGACTGATCGAATCAAGGAATCGATTTTGAATCTTATTCAGAGGGAATGCGTACATACTACAATGCAGATTTAATTGACGACTGGTGAGGGTGGGCTAAAAAATGCATAGCGTTTTTATTCAAATTGACAAAAATTATGAATCTTTTATTTGAAAATATGATATTATAAATATTCACCCCTTTTTGTTCTAGACAGTCCAGCTCCTATACGTAACAACAAACATCTTATAAATAATACGTGTTCTGACGATTATTCAAATCAAATTCCTGATTATCATAACCAATTGATTTCTGATTGTACAAACCAGCCGCACACTCAATATTCCAAATCACATAAAATTGTATATAATATAGATCGTTGGATCTTGTTCGTCGGATGACAACCATATTCAAGAATTTATTTTTTTATACACATTCTTAAGTGCGATACTATACATTCTTCGATTAATTTTTTTGTTTTGTTTTTATCTAAAAAAAACGAGATAAACTTTCCACGATTTTTTTTTATATTATTATTTTAAATTAAGTCATTTATAACATTAAAAAAAATTTGTTTTTATTTGAATTATA
The DNA here is from genome assembly GCA_963932295.1 of Tipula lateralis. NCBI lineage: Eukaryota > Metazoa > Arthropoda > Insecta > Diptera > Tipulidae > Tipula > Tipula lateralis. The sequence goes on from OZ010738.1 coordinate 116,090,817, forward strand.
ATTTGCATAAACATTGTGTGATATGAAAGTGATAGCTTGTTTGAATTAAATTAAGAATTTGTTGGATTCTCTCCGCTTTATGAAACGGTTGAGACATTCAAAGATGTATAATCAGAGTTAAACCTTTTTTTTCGTTTTGGTGGTAATCCACGCGGTGAATGAACGATTATAAACAAAATATTTACGGTTTTGTGGTAATGTTAACGATGTTTTTTATGCATTCTTCTCATTGCGATCAATATCCATATCATTAGTAAACTTTTACCAAAAAAAAACTAAAATCGAAAATCATGGGAATTTTTTGAATTAAGCGCTTCCTGAGTGCATTAATGTACATGCTCGTGTATATGAAAAATTAATCAAAAGCGAAACAGAGTGATTTGTTCAAATCTTAATTTCTACACCATCTGCTCGATAGAGTAGTTTGGTTTATTTTGGTTTTTAAATTAAAAACTATGAATCTGATAATTTCTAAAATTGATTTAGTTCTATAATTCGATATTAGTCCAACCCACACCTCTTAAAATTAGACCACATATTAATACGTTTTTTGATTATCTATATCGTTCGATATAGTCTCGGAGGTAAATAAAATTATCACCCACAGAGTTATTTTTAACATGACGTAATAATAATAAGAAATTTATATGCCCATTACATAGATATTGAAAACTAATCCTCACTTTTAAAGTTGGTCCAGATTTGATTGAACAATAAAGCTACACCTAAAATATTGTGATGGGATTGTTATGAAGAAATAATTTGTTTTTATGTACTTTAGTTGGGACTGTAAACGATTAAATCGTCATGTAGTACTCCGAAATATGATACTTGGGCACATGAGTAGTGATTGAGTATTTAAACGCTGGTGGCCATTACTGTGTATTAATTTGGCGTCTTAAGTTTATAACACAAATTTGATCTTGATACTGTTCCAACCAAAATGCAAGATCATTCCGTACTACCTGAACGCATCGTCATCAGCAACAACATACTTGCTGTCTTTTGGTGCACTTCAATTAATTTTTTGTTTTGTTTTTATCTAAATTAATTTATTGGGAATTAGCATTAAATCACTAATACGGTGTGTGTTGTAAACATATGATCTCGAATATTATCCGCATTTGCAAGATACTTCAATTTCTGAACAACGTACTCGTACGATTACCTACGAGAACGATCACCTTGACACTGGCTTTTGCACTATTATTATATATTGAGCAAAAACACATCCTTATTTCAAATGACTTGAGGTTAATATCATGCTTCACAACACAAAGTTTATTTTTTCAAGGGATGTTTCAAGTAGGTGTTTTTGTAAAAGAAACTACGTTTTACTTCAAGATCTTGGGGGTGGCCAAAGTACGAAGAACATTATTCTTTTTAGCAATTTTCGGTCGTAGTTTCGTGTCAAGAATACGAACCTTTGTTGTGATTTCACTCTCTGGTACGAATTGGCTCCGGTAGATTTCAACAGACTATCAAAAATATTGTAAATAAACATTTATCATTGGACCGGCTAAACTAGAGTTTTCATACTCGATTATCAATTGCTTGCTTGGAAAATAGTTGTAAAATTTTATAGATCTGGGTTATTAGACCACGGTACGATAAGGTGATGGGATAGAATTGTATAGAATTATACCATACAGAGTTTAAATTTACAAGACTGAGATCATATCGTTTTAAAATCAAATAGGTCTGTAGTCACCATGATATATAAAAAGACCATGATATATAAATCTTTGTTCAATAGAAGTCCTTAAAATTTCTTAGGTTATTGCAGTTACATTGTTAAAGCAAGACATGTATAATTTGTTGTGTATTGTTTAGTAATTCATGTATTTAAAATTATCTTGGCCAACGCGATCCTGTCCAGACGCTTCTGAAAACAATGCTACATTTGGATGGGATTACTTCGGTACCGCCTTGGTCTGTGCATTTGGATCAAATTGACCCCAACCATTTATAAAACGCAAAAAATCATATTTTATAGAAAACAAACTCCGTATAATTAAGGTAATCTCAACACCACTATGGGCAATTCAATAATGTATTCCAGGCACATCGGTTAACGTTATAGTGGCAGAAACCATTAGAAAAGCACGACAGTTTTTATACAATAAACAGAAAAACAGCACAAGGACATCGGGTGTGGTATGATACATCCCATCCAAACCAGAGAAATACGGAATAAAGATATTCTGGCTAAGCGATGCTAAAAATTCTTACACTTTGTAGGCCGAAGTATACGTGGGGCAACAACCAAATGAGTATCTTTCAATTGATTATGCACTTAATTTATTCATCAGATATCGGCACCATTCTTGATAGTTTTACACAAAAGCCAAATATTGTTAGATTACAACGCCACGAAAAGTGGGGCTGATAATCTCGATAAACTTGTTAGGACATATATTTGGAAACGAAAAACAAAACGATGGCCGATGTTATTTTTATCATTTTTGATGTTGGCTGGTGTAGCAGCAACATAACTTACTTATTTTATAATAATTTACACAAAAGTGCTAGCCCTCAACTATATGCGAATCGGAAAGAAAGAATTTTTTGAAAGAACGGGCTATGCAGTTGGTTCAAGGAAATGTGCTGCAGCGACTACCCAATCGACGACAATTAAAAAAATGTGAAAACTGCGATCAATCTGATTGGCTATAAAATTATTAATTAAAGACCTACAACAAAGAAGCGTTGATCCCAGCTACTACTAAACGTTGACGATGCTACCTGTGCCCTCAATCTGCCGAAATTAAAACTGAATCGCAATGCCATTTTTGAAGGAGATTATTATTCTGACGATGCATCAGAGTAGAATGTACCTAATGGATTTATAAATATTTTGCAATAGCATTTTCAATAAAGAAAAAAACAACAATATCTAATGGTTTCTATACAAAAACCATCAACACTTATGTGGGGTCAGATTGACCACTGTGCACAGACAACATCCTGGTAAGCTATACACAGTGTGGGTTTATAAATTACATTTTGTCACACAAAACAAGTCAATTTCTCGTCATTCTCAAGAACGAATTAACGAATCTTGCGTGTGAGCATCCGTATAAAATCCAACTGACCCAAGAATTTAAGCTAAGCAACCATGGACAATGCCGCGTATTTGATGACTGGGCTTTGAATTAGTTGTAAGTTGCCTCACTTTTCATCGAAAAACCATCTTTGCGATGACGTTCATTTTTAAATAAATGCATATGTATGTAAACAAGCAAAGTTATCGGATTTGGAGCGATACCAAATCATATGGGATACACCAAATGCATCCCTGAAAGTTACGTTTGGTAAGGATTTCGGTATGACGCAATCATCGGTCTATCACTTTAAAAATGAGACTAGCTTTGCTATAACCATCAACGACGAGTGCTACAGATCAGTGCTTTTATCGCCTTGTTGGCTACACTGAATAATATAGATATCGACACGAGGATTTGTGGGCATAGTTATGCTGACAGAGTAAACTGCCTTAATCGTTCGATTTACCTGTTAAGCCTTCTACTTGAAGGTATCTTCAAGTAGAAACTGCAAACAACTGATGCCTTCAAAGCTTACATAATAAAAACCATCCAACAAATCCAGTTAGATTTATGCAACAGTTAATGAACTTCCGAAAATATGACGCCAAGCAAAGCCGTGGTGGACACTTGAACGACGTTAAGATATTACTCACCTACAACTTTTTTACAATATTTATTTTTACAAATCAATCCTTATTGAAAATCTTTACAAAGCGATTCTCTTGTGAAGCTCAGAGAATTGAATGAACGCGACGAATATGTCAAGTTCTTATCAGTAATAGTATATGACGATCTAGTTACCAGTCTATTGAAGTAAAGTCGAAATAGGAAATTGAAATCTTCACTTATTTAAAAATGGTTGCTTTGATGCAAAATGTAACCTTGCTGTAAGGGAATGAAATACAGTCATAATGAAGTGCATACATACATGAGTTACAGGATTGGAACATACATTAAACTTCGGTTAACTGGCGTTAGTTAACATTAAAGCGGTACTCGATCCATGGGGTGAACAATTTTTGATCTTCTTAATGGTTCACGTGTGTCATAAGCTGTCCATTACGGTATGGGTCTCTTACAATATTTTTGAAGATTTACTATTCTGATTGAGGAAAAAATATCTTGTAAATGAGAATGAGCTGAAATTGTACAGTGTTGACCAGCCCGTTGTATTTTGTGAATTTTAGAGTTTAATTTTGACGGATGAGTATGAGAGGTATCTTCATTGAGGAAAAGGATTATACATAGCGAATGAAATGTATCTAATACGCGATGTTGATGGAACAAACATGGTTCTCTTGAATCGTAAGATTACGAATTTTATCAAAGAACTGCCAGTATTCTGATTCGGTCATGTTATGTTTACTAATACCAAGCGGATACAGCAACGATCACTTAAAATAGAATCAACTTTCAAAGTGAACAATTTTGTCTGACCCCAAAGACTCGTTAAAATTTTGTGTAGGACTTTGTGTATTGCTTTGCTTTATTGCGATATAATGTCACAATAATTACTTAGAATGAAAATCGTTATAGAAGTTTGCATATAAAAAAAATAAATAATCTACGGCTTAGAGGCCGTAAACGGCCCTTACTGCGTCTCAACTGAGACCTTACGAACCAGTTTAACGATTGGTGCACATTGTAGGTGATCAGCCCAACGAATGTTTTTACACACAAACGCGTTTTTATGTCATCCGGTTGCATGTTAATTTTTGGTCAACGGCGGAATCGAACTCGAGACCGCGGCGTGATGAGAAACTCTCTTAACCATTAAGCTACAACCGGCGACAGCTATTTTGTCGTACGTGACAATTGTTCCAAACTTTTTTTTGATTAAAGGTTTATTAACTTCCATAAACGTTGTCACATGAGTTGTAAAGCTTGCAAATTTATTCCGTCGTTAACAACGAAAGAGTTGAGTTTGAAAGACCAAAATGGAAACCTTCATGTTTGGGATTTTGTGGAATTTACTGTCATCATCGCATTATAAAGACATTTATCAAGGTGTGCATTCTGAAATTATGAAATGCCACTGGTGTGTACGGTGGTTTTCATATAGTGTGCATGGTAACATTCTTAACATTGTCTCAAAATTGACAAAATATACTATTAAAAAATTATAAAAATTAGCTCTTCGAAATGTATATAACCGAAATTTTGTTGAACTTAACATATAAGTAAACCTTTGGCAGCGATCTTTATACAGAAGAATAGTGAACAAAACAAAAAATCAGTTTAATTTCTTACTTCCTTTGCATGTTTCCAGATTCAGTTTCTTTATAGTTTTTACTTTTACTCAAAAATCATGGATGAAAGATGAAATTAATGGATTTAGATAATTATATTGATCGTGTATAAGTAAAATATGACAGCCTCAATCAAGCTTATGGTGTTTCATTCAAGTAAAACAACGCAGTGAATCAAATGATTCATGTGCCAAACAGAAGTTTTACGATCCAATTTTAAATGTCAAAATGATTCCCTTCTGAGTAAGTGCTAAAACGAAACGATTATCATGTCAACCGCATACAAGTACACCTGTGTCCGATTGCAAATTTTATAAAACCACTCCACATAAAACACTTTATGTACTCAGCAAATCTGACTACCACAACAAATCAAAGTAATTTGTAAAAATATTTTTTTTTAAATTCATTTGATCGCTAATTTTATTTCCTGTTTGTCTTGTTCCATTTCTTAAGGTATTTATATATAAAAGCAAGAAAACATAAGACGCGGTCGTAAAATATCAATGTAAAATTATTAAATTAACCGACACTAATAATTACGCCAACCATTTTAAAACATCCGTCCGGTTTAACAATTTGTCCATTCTTTTGTTTTTGTATCTTTTCCACCTAAATTAAATCAATCCCAGTTTTAATTCAACCCAAAACGAATAAAAAAATATAAAAATATTTTAATTAATAATTTTGTAAATAATAAAAATTACGGAAATATAAAGCATTAAACCGATCTCATATTGGAAAAGTAAACGCCAATATTGGGAGGGAAACTATTGAAAAAGTAACTCGTAAGATGTGTTGTGTGATGGTATACAGTATAAACAACATGAGTTGAGAGTTATATAAAGTCAATTTATTAGCCTATACTTATGATTATGATTCATGATTTTGGTCAAATAATTTTACTTTCTTATGTTTACCCATATGTTGGCCCATTACTCTATATATCTCACATTCATCAAACTGATCACATTAATTTTTTTGTAGACGTCTAAGACTAATCACGCTTCGTCCTATTTCTTCACCAACCATCCCATTTTTAGATCCCAATGAATTCTTTATATTGGTGTTCATAGGCCATTATTGGCTCATGGCGTGTCAACAATCTGAATTTATCGGTTTAAATGAAGATCCAGCTCTTTATTCTGTTAAAATCAATTAGGAGATGCTAGATCGCTCTCTACGCCGTGTAGCAATCATCGTTGACAACGACCTCTTCGCCTTATGCATATATGCTCTTATGCATATAACACACGCATAATATTTCTCTCGAATGTTAGAAGCCATCTTTCGTACTCATTCGTCAAGGTGCAACTCTCACATCCACACATGTCATCGGGTCTGATCAACACTCTGTACAATTACAGCTTATCCGCATTTGCAAGATATTGCAGAACTTGATGTAGAGGATATAAAGCTTGATTGCCAGCGGCACGTTGAACTTTTTTATCGTTTCCCACACAATTATCGTGAGTAATGGAAATCCAATATACTTAAATCTCATCACTCCTTTAAATGTGCGGTTCCCACTACTGAAATCAATTGCGTGCTGTTCTCGAAAACCAAAGCTCAGATTTTTGGTTTTGGACTCGTTGATTTTGAGACCAACGGAAGTTGAACACTGTTCTAGCTGATAAAATTTTTCTTTCACTCCGTTGCCATTTCTGCCGTGTCTTGAGGTGTTTCACTTCAACGAAGGATGTTTTCCACCATAAGATATAAATAAATAAATAAATATCGAGCACGAACGCCGAAATTAAGTGCAAAAGTTCTCGATAGTCTCGAAATCTAGGAATACCTGGTGTATATCGTAAGATGTTAATAGTACTTAGCTAGAATCATCCGTCGCGAGAAAACTTTGGATTTGGACGGAATCCTCTTTGGTAGTCATCCATCATTTCCTCCGCCAGAGGGGTAATTTTTCCGAAGATGATGTATGACAGTAACTTATATGCTGTACGGGTCGAATCTATCACAACTTACAATCCTATCCTATCGATTTTGTTTTGAATACGCGGGTGTTCGGTGAGTCCAGCCGTAATAGACAATCAATAATAGTGTTCAACTGGCATATTGTGTGTTTAAATATATACTAGTCCAGTTTCGTTATTTTATGAACTATCTCATTGAATAACATTGATATATTTAATACAAATTAAACACAAATAAAAATGAAACAAAACAATATTATTAGTGAAAATAATAATATATGATATCAATAATATTGATATCAATAATCATCAATGCGAAATGGCAAAAATTTTAAATAAATATTTAGATTTGCAAGATGCCATTGTTAAAGAGATTTGCGAAACATTCAAGGCAATTTTTTATGTATTATATGGTACACTCGTATTTTCATTTTTTTAAATCTGGGCAAGAACGAGCTATTGCTTGACTCAAAAACTACCTTTTAATCGTTAAAATATTAAATGACGATTTCAGTGAAACCACGGTCAATATAAGGATAACTCCACAATCCTTCCGCAAGTTATTGAAGTTCATTCCCTACAAATGGCACGTATGGACTTAGGGAGATTGAGCTGATTGTATTTCTATTTTAGTTGGGTTGAATGAAATGGTGATGTCTAAAAATACCGTAAAAACTATTATACACAAATATTTAATTATATTTAAAATGTCGGTTGATGTAGTTAAAAGAACTCCTCCAGTTGCAGAATTGGATGAGATCGGAAACCAATTTGCATGCAATGCCCGGTCATGGATGCTTTACAAAACTGTTGACGCCATAGATGGATGCCACATTAAACTAAAATGTCTACCAAATCAACGGGAGCGGTATATCAACCACAAATTAGATTACTCTATTCAACTACAGGGGTGGCGTGCAACCATAACTTCAGAATAATAAATATGTGTGTCGGGTCTCCTGGACCGATCCAGTGTTTTTACCAACAGTCAACTTTATAGATCTGACAAATATCCTCTTGAGGGCTACTTTTTATTAGACGATACAGGGTACAAATGCATAGTATATTCGCTAGTTATTATAACCCCTTACAAAGGGTACACTCAAACAAAACCACAGACATGCTTTATTAAGTGCATGATACTTCTCAAAGCTCGAATTAAAATCAAGCAAACTTTCGGGATGTTGTAGACATGATAGAGATCCATTTTCATGAAATTCCCAGAGCTTGAGATTAAAAGATGCATTCAAGTCGTGTGTGCTTGCATTTAGCGCGTATGGCATTTATGAAAGTAGCCCTAGAGATGCTGTTGAATTCAGAGATAGTCAGGAATGTAAAACAAAATTCTTAATTCATAATAAAACTCAAATTATTCAGCTTTGTACAAAAATTTTATATTTAATTAAATAAACACGAAATTCGATAAACTTATCACAATTTAGACTAAACAAAACTCTATCTTCAGAGTATACAAAACTCGTGTGGGTTCGAACTATTCCAAATCTGGGAAGTCCCTTTCTGGAAATAGGTTTTTGGTAGCAAATGTAACAATTTTTTCAATGTTACGCACACTTTTTCGTATTTCATCCAAGTAAATTGATTGGTCATTTTGTTTTGATTGTTTAGGTTTGGTATCCGAATCCGATGAAATTCCCATTGTATGGGCTACTTGATGAGCTCATACATTGGAATAGCCCTGCGCAATAATTGTTAACATCGGCATCTATTAAATAAGCAGCGTTGATACCGTGCTTATTTTTTTTAAAAAACATGAAGTTCATCAAACAGCTCAAATTGAGTGGGCAGTAATTCCCCGCCCTTGGATGAGTATGGTGATGTTGTCCTATTTGGTATATTTTAGGAAAATATGTCTATTCTAAAAAGCTGTTTTAATGCTTGACCTCGTTTTATTTTCGGAATTAAAAAAATTAACTATCTTTCACCATATACTTGGCTTGTTCTTAGTTTTAGTTTAACTAGTTTTTATGAGTTTCGGATTTGCGCTTTAATCAGGAAGCTACTCAAAACTAAAGAACCAAATTATCTATTATAAAAGTTATTATTTAGCAGGTCGCATTACGCCAATCTTCGATTGCTGCCTGCTTGAAATTCTTATAGGTCTCGTCATTTTCTGTTCGAGGAATTTCTCTATCTAAATATGTTTCATTCAGTAATAGGAGTTTGGGATCTGCCGAGACGTTTAAATCAAAATATTTTTAAAAAAGTTCTTTAAAGTTAATTATAAAGATTTTTTTAATCTTGTCTGATCCCTTCTGCTTATCAAAATGGGATGGTGTGCATGGTGTTGACGTTTTGCAGTAAAGAATTTAAGAGGTTTTTATGCCTAATGGAAGTAATCATTTTTACATATTGGTTTCATATGCGCTTTTCCTTCTTAATCCAAATTATAAGCAATATATACATAAATGTTTAATTGACGTTTCGATAGTTGCGGCTAAATTATGGGCTTATTAACCCACCAAGTTAAAACTACATTATTTTATGTATTTTTACAAAAAACAATGTGCAAACCAATATATCTAGTGTGGGTCATTTAACTATTTATCTACAGCCCGTATATTTGTTAAAATAAACAAAATACTCTGGTATCTCAATCCAAATAATATAAACATTTAACAATTCAAACTGGATTATAAAATCAAATTTGAATATCAATAACATTAAATGTACATAATATATACACACAAACCCTATCTTGAGGTTCCCAACCACCCAAAAAATTTCAAATAAACGAAATCAAACAAAACATATCAAACTACATTATTGATTAAACCTCCACAAATTCTGGTTATTTTGTAATGGAGATGTTATAATAAAAATAATAATATTTATATTACTTTAAGACTTAAATGTCCAAAATAAATAAATTAAAAATAGAAAAAAACATTTGAATATCAAATTATAATCTTCTTATATACAATTTTGATGTCTTCTTTAATATTTTGTTGTGACATCTAGTTTTGTTAAAAATTGATTTTTTTATTATAAAATATTTTAATTTATTTCTCATCCATAAAAGTCCATAAAATAATTTTAAGTTAATTTATACATTACGGTTTAAATATCTTAAATTCGATTTGATCAAATGTCATAGAATATATCAATGTAAAGATTGTGTCTGTCTACATACAAGTCGATTTAGTTGATTCATTCAATATATTCTGGGATCGAAGCACTCCTTAATCTTTCACAGTTCTCTTTTAATTTATACCTTACACCGTTCAAAATACGAACCAGATCATTTTTATTATGAATTAGTTCAATAACCTGATCTAGGCAATAGGTTAGATAAGGTAACATCGATGATAAGCACATCATTAATTTGTATGCTTTTTGGTTGCTATTTATATCCGTAAAATGATGGTTTTCTTGGCTGCATCCACTTAATGTGGTTACAGGACGTTAATCACATTCAAGTGTCAATACCACCGCACGTTCCATATCGGGAATCCATTATTTTTACAAGTTCAACCAAAACTGTCACTATCTTTTTCATTTTTGTGATCGTAGTACCCACCACCGTTAATTTTTGATCATCGGTGAGAATCTAACTCGAGATCACGGCGTGATAAGAAACTCTTTTAATCATTAAACTACAACCGGCGACAGTTTTTTAATAAACAACGATAAATAATTATGGGTTAGTTTTATGAGTGCATTAAATTTAATCGGAAAACTTTTTATGGTTCATTTTCTCTTGGCAGATTCACACACAATGGATAAAAATGTAGGAGCATTTTTTGTTGAGGATAATGATGTATCATTTCGTGATAATGATGTGGCATTTCTGTCGGGCGATAATGATGGTGAATTTTAGAGAGAGAATGATGAGGATGACGGATGGATAATGGCTTACTTATTATCATAATTGGAGAAGATTTAAAAAATAAAAGGTGTTTGGTGAAGCCGTATAGCAATACTTGAGAAGCAGTAGGAGCTTACATCTAATAAGCGGATTTAAAAAATTTTATCCTAATTGATGAAGATTGTTTCAATTTTATTTTGTCTGCAATCAATGCTGACATCATAAACAGTGATGAGAAATGCAATAACTGCAGATTCAAAGTTATCGGTTACTCTCAGGTTCTTAGCCACTGGAGAAAGATTTATGGAGTTAGATTATAATTTCAAACTCAAAATTATTCCTGCGGCCGGTCCACATAAATTCTAGGTGTGTGAGGCGATATTTTATCATTTAAAGGATCAATTTTAAAAGGCAAATGAAACAGTTAATACATTTTACTAAATATATATTTACTGTCTTTTGGTATAGTTTTATTTTACTGTAAGAACTCGCCTTCAAAACTCTCATTGCCAATGTTTCTTTCACCGCCATCGCCAAAATATCTTTTGGAGTTGTTGTTTTTTGATCAGCTCTTTTGATAATGCGGTGTTCCTAGATTTCTATTTTATTCTGGATTTTTGTATTATACATTGGTTTTGTAGGAAGATAAATGTTTGAGAATGGAATGACTGTTGAAGTTTGAAGCGGCTCTTCAAAATTACTTGTCTGCTGTTTGGTGTAGAGTTAAGGAACTGGTGTTGTCACATAGATGTCTCCAAGTATAAGTAGCAGTTGTTGAAATGATTCGGAAATTTTTATCTAAGAATGAGATTGTTGTGTGCCTTACGGATCAAGGCTGGTTTTCGATTTAAAAGACACTTTTAAAGTTATATTGTTAAAGTTTTATTAGTTAATTAGGATTCAATATTTGAATTTGTTTTATGTACTTTTTATTAGAGGTACACAACAGAACTGACTTTTAATCATCTTTTCTGTTAAATTTTACATTTCGTTTTTTTACAATAAAATCTTATAAATCTGGTTATTTCATTAATACAATAAAATGTTATGTACTTGTTTTTACTTCAGGGGTTGACAACTAGTATTTCCAACAACTCCCTGCTTATATCAAAAGTTTTCCCTTGGAAAATCTTTTGACAAACTTACAAATATTACTATTTTAATATCAAGATAATAACCTATACATATTTCTTATATTTAACAATTTTATTTCATTTACATATCATTTACTTAAATATAATATAACTTATTTCAATTACATTTAGTTTTGGTAAGAATCTTAGATAATATTATTTATTTATATATTATAAGTCATAATTTTTTTAATTTTATTTTTATTTTGTTTTCAAGATTTCATAATAAATTTTACATACAGATGTTTATAAACATACATTGTATATGTATTAATTTAATTTAATCCTTAAATAATTCTTATAAACGTTGTATTTGTTCCGGAAAATTTTTAATCTGTTGTTATGAACTACTTTCGACGTTTTGCCAATTTTAATGGAAATGTTTTCTGGAGATATAATTTTATCTATTTCGTATGGACCAAGCCACAAAGGAGGAAGTTTACCTTGAATGTTTTCGTTTTTTAGTAACACATAATTTCTTTCTTGTAATTGAACAGGATTAATGGTTTGATCATAATAGGATTTTGATTTTTCTTTCTTTTCTATTAAGATGTGTTTTGCAATTATAAATGAATTTTGTAGGCGATATTTAAGGTCATGATAATAATCATCAATAGTATAAACAGGATCAGGATCTTTAGAAATTGACGAAGGAATATTAGGTATAAATCCGAATACTAACTGATAGGGCATAAATCCAGTTGAACTGTGTGGTGTTGTGTTGTAGGAAAACGTAAAATAGGGTAATCATAAGTCCCAATTCAAGCCATCAGTTTGAGAAAAATTGCGCAAATACTCACCAAGAGTTCTATGAAATCTTCCTAGAGCACCGTTACTCTGTGGATGATAAGCTGTTATTGAAATTTTTTTGATTTTTAGTAATTTACAAACTTGTGTGAATAATTTACTCATAAAGTTGGTACCCTGGTCAGTTAAGATCTCATCAGGTATACCATATACGCATATAAATTTTTCTACGAATGTCTGGGCTATGATAGTCGCGTCTTGCGAAGGGATAGGAAAAGCAAGGGAATACTTTGTAAGGTCATCTTCGAGAGTAAGTATATACTTATTATTTTGATATGAAAATGCCATAGGACCAACGATGTCTAGGAATATTTTTTGAAAGGATTTGGAAGACGTTGACGTTATTTTTAAGGCTTCTTTAGTAGGTCTGCTATGTTTATTTATTTGGCAAAGTTTAATATAAATTGTTTTATTTTGGAATGTATGTTTGGAAATATATAATATTGTCGCATACGAGTAAAAGTGCGGTACACGCCTTGATGCCCTCCAAGAGGTGATATATGAAATTCCTCAATCAGTTGGTCAACTTCAGATTCCTTGAGAGATATTTTCATTTTCGAATTCAATACGATCATTTGAGTCTCGTTTGTTCAATCGAGAATTTAAATTATCCAGGTCGTCATTATTGAAATTTCTTTTAGATGATATCGCTCGGGTTACAGTCATTAATAGTCATTAACTGAATGGGTTGGTTCAGTAGGTAATTTTATGCGACTTAAAGAGTCTGCGTTTTGTATAAGTCTACCCGGCCTGTGCTCAATCGTAAAATCATAATCTTCAAGGCAAATTTGCGAGAGTTTGGTGATTCTAGATTATGCAACCATATAAGAGCCCTGTGATCAGTAACAAGACGGAATTTATGGCCGTATAAATATGGTCTAAAATGGGAAATTGACCATTTTCTGCCAACAATTCTTTATTAGTCGGAGAGTAATTAGATTCCGCTTTATTTAAAACGCGGCTAGCATACGCGAAGTTCAGAATCATTTATTTCTTGGGACAAAACAGAACCAATCGCAATATCGCTAGCATCGCAAGTCAAAATAAAAGGTTTATTAAAGTTTGGCATTTGAAGAATAGGAGGAGTTATAAGCAATTTCTTCAGCGAATCGAAAGATTCTTGACACTCTGAAGTCCACTTAAAAAGAGCGTTTTTCTTTAAAAGGTTGGTCATAGGTTTTGCGATCCTTGAAAATTGTGGGATAAATTTGCGGTAATATCCGGCTAAACCTAAAAATGATTTTATTTCCGTTGGATTATGAGGTACAGGGAAATTCTTTACAGCAGAATTTTACTCTCATCAGGTTTAATACCGTTTGGGGTTATAATATGCCCAAGATACCTGAATTCTTGTTTCAAAAATTGGCATTTATAAGGATTTAATTTTAAATTGTATCGCTGAAGGCGTTTCAAAACTTCTTTAAGATTATGAGCTGTATTAATCATGCGCTGGAATGTTGCAGGAGCTCCTTTCAATCCGAACGGCATACATACGAACTCATAATGCCCACAGTCGGTGCTAAAAGCAGTTTCTGGCCGATCTTGAGGAATAAATTTTATCTGGTGATACCCACTCTGTAAGTCCAAGGTTGAAAAATATTGAGCCTTGTCTAATTTGTCCAAGATATCGGAAATATTAGGCAAAGGATAGGTATCATTGATACTAATTTGGTTTCCGACAATCCACAACAACCCTCCATTTCCTTTCTGGCGTGGTGGATTTTTTTGGTACAACTAAAAGAGGGGAATTCCAAGGACTCGTACTGTCTTGGATTATTCCTTGCAAAATCATTTCATCTACTTGCTTTTGCATCTCTGCTTTCGTTGAATGAGGTTGTCTATACGGACGAACATGTATGGGTAATGGATTTGCAACGGTACGAATTTCGTGTTGCACAGCACAAGATCTGTCGTAGTAAGTGTATCACCATCTAAATAGAATACATCATTATATTCATTAAGAATGTCTGTTAAAGCTTCATATTCTTCTGAGTTTAGGTGATTACAATCGATAGCAGATTGAAGCAATTCCATTGGATTATGACTATTATCGGATTTTTTAAAACTAAACACTTCAAAATTATTTTTAATTTAAATCGCTTGGTTCTAAAAATACTATCGGATAGGTTTAAAATGGGTAGGGTGATATTTCGAACTTTATGAATTGAGCTTGCTATAAATATGCACGAAGCAGGCTCTTGTGCAGGACAAACAAATTCAAATTCATTAGGGAGATTAACAGGGATTGAAATTTGTTGTTCGCACCGAGGATTAATTTCTAAATATTCTAAGATCTCAACTTCCATTTCTGAAGATAAACGTAAAGATACTAGTGTACGATTAATAGGGATTTCGACTGTTAAGTTTTGAAAATTTATATTGCATTTGAAAAGATTTAAGAAATTTTGTCCAATTATACCACAAGCGCTAATTAGAAACGTATCATATATGATTTGAAAGTTCATTTTTATTTCATTCTCATTCGGCAGTTTGATTATCGCATCGCATTCAGCAAGAGTTTCATGCGTTTCGTGTGATATACCTCTTAATTTACATTTAGATTTCGTATAATCTGTTGTATCTTCATAAAGGATAGATTTTTTTATGAGACATATATCGGCCCCAGTATCTACCACAAAAGAAACATTTTTGAACTTGCAAATGTCGAGATTTAAATGAACGTATTTATTAAACGTATTAGAAAGATTAGTTATTGTATTCTTTTCTACTGTCGTAAGATTCTTTTCTAAAGGAGCTAATGAAGGACATGTGTTTTGGATTTCATTCATTGGTTGTTGATGTTTGATCTGGAGACACTCGTTAGGTCTCGGACTTTCGAAGGAGTGCCTCTTTCTAGGTTCGAAAATCCTACTACTAAATTCGTCACTTTGCATTTTAAGATAGCATTCTTTAATGTGATGACCGTATTTTTGCAATAAGCACAAGGAATAGATGAAACTGAATTGATTGATCTAACGTTAAGGTTTGATGATTTATTATGATAAGGTATGTTAAACGAGTTTTTAAAACATTTTTCTATTGAGTGACCAGATCTTCTACAAATTTTACAATATTCTGACATTTTTTGGTTATCTAGTTTATGGTTAGAAAATTTTAAAGTTTGTTTGAGCCTCTTCTTCCACAGCTCTATTAATGGCCTCGGCAATTTTCGTAAAACGACATGCTTTAATTATTAATTTAAAAGAACCATCAAGGCCTTCTTGAAATGATTTCAATGCTATATTGGAATTAAGTTTTTTTATAGTTTCGGCTTCTTCAGATCCTACAGAAGCAATACAAGCTTCATTCAAGTCATGAAGTAAAGATTCGACACGGTTCGCGTAGGTTTTGACATCCTCATTTTTCCGTTGTCGATTAGAGGAAAGCTCCATCTGTAAATGCCCGATTGATCTGGTATCAGAAAACTCATTTTCAAGAAGTTTTTTAAAATTTGACCATGTATCAAGTGTTTTGTATTTCATTAAATGAAAAGCTTTCCCATCAAGCTTAAGTCTAATTAGTTGTAAAAATTGACTATGATCTGTTTGAAGTAGTGTTTTATAAATAAATTCGCAGGACGAAATAAATTTATGCAATTCATTGGAACTACCAGAAAAACTAGGTACTAATCTGAGTGCATACTTTGGATCTAATGGTGAAGCCATAATTTCTATGTTATTATCAAATATTGTTTCGTCTGAACTTAGTGCATTAAGATCTAAACTTTCGTTATCAGAATCTGGTTCAACTTTTATACTAGTTTCAGAAGATTGATTAGGATTGGATGTTTGTAGTTTAAATGAATTGGATTGGATAACTTTAGGCCTAGACCTGTATGTTAACATTGCGTAGTTCTAAAAAACTTGTTGGATCATCAGCATCATTTGATAATTCAGTTGTTGACATAATCAATCTTGATTTTTTTATGAACAAATAACGTGCGTGAACTATATTATTAAGCATTAATTTGATAATTTTATAAAATATTTATATAATTGTATGTAAGTGTACACGTTTGAATGAAATATTGTTCAAAATTATAATTTAAATGTATGAATATTTGATTTGATAAGTTATATTAAATTTTTTTTATAAAAGTTTTTATAAAATTCTAATTTTGTTATTTAGGAAAGAAACTTATTGGCTAAATATAAAAATTATAAATCTTAATCTAGTTTTTAATAATGAGCGCATGCTTATTAAAAACTAGATTAAGATTTATAATTTTTATATTTAGTCAGAATATACTAGTCAGAATTATATATTATATATTCTGATACTAGTCAGAATATAAGAATATATAATTGAAAAACAAATTATTTAATTTATCGAATTCTAATTCAAATTTTTGATTTATCTTTATCAATTTTCTAATTTTAATCTTTAGTTAATTCAAAATTTTATGTATTTCTGTTAAGTTTCAAGAGTTTAATGATCCCTTACATTTATAAAATAAATTTGAATTTTTATGTTAGGGTTAATGTTTTTTTTCTAATTTTTAAATTTTAATAAAATAATTACCAATTTAACACAGTAAGGTGAATCTCGTGCTTGTGTTTAGTAGGCATATTCCGTAATCCATGCATTGTATGAGATTATCCGTTTGATGTTGTGACCTTGGCATGTTGTAAGAAATTTTGCACATTTTATAATTTCATTTTGACAGAATTTTTTTTCTATCAGCATTATATATTTAATTCATATAAATTAACTAAAACTTTATTTTAATTTATCAATTTTCAGCTTTTCACTATATTTATAAAGTTTTTATCATTATTTTTTTTATAAGATTTGGAAGGATTTTACCACATAGTTCATACTTCAAACGGTATTTTGTATTTTAGTGTATATACGTGTATGTCTATACGTACATAATAATGCACTTAATATTAATTTGGCACTATGTTTTATTTTAGAACAATGCAATAAGAATTTTATGATTAAGGTTTTGTCATTTGTGTATTTAAAGTACTATTACCAAGTTTATTCATACGTACGACTTTAGACTTTACGTATCTAACCACTGTTATTTATCACAGAACTGTTGTCAAATTTAAGACACGGTACTTTACTTAAGAGTTCAGTTTTGCTAACACGTGTTAATAAAAATATTAATTGCGATCACTCACTATTTTTGAATTTATAACACGTATACCATATCGTAATCTTATGAACTGGATTGACAACAGCTTTTGTATCACATATGAATGAGGAAAAAGTGCAACAGATTTTTTTTTTAGAAAACTGTTTAAAAACTAATCTCTCCGCTGCCACCACTGTTGTGTGCCTTACGGATCAAGGCTGGTTTTCGATTTAAAAGACACTTTTAAAGTTATATTGTTAAAGTTTTATTAGTTATTTAGGATTCAATATTTGAATTTGTTTTATGTACTTTTTATTAGAGGTACACAACAGAACTGACTTTTAATCATCTTATCTGTTAAATTTTACATTTCGTTTTTTACAATAAAATCTTATAAATCTGGTTATTTCATTAATACAATAAAATGTTATGTACTTGTTTTTACTTGAGGGGTTTACAACTAGTATTTCCTACAGGATGAATGATGAAATTGTAGGCGGATGTTCAAAACCAGTTGCCTGTTGATTGGCGAGGAGTTCAGAATCTAGTGGTACATCTAGTAATGACAGGAAAGATCTTTCAGGTGACTCTCTAGGACCGGATTGTTTTTACTCATTTATTTCAAAATGTGATGTGATAGATGTTGAATTTGTGGAATTATCATAGGAATCATTATAAGTTGAATGTTTCAAAGGGTTAAATTTTTTAAATGTCGATAGGAGATCGTACAGGAGAGTTTTAGGACGATCCTGTTGAGGTTGAACTTTTACGAATTCGTTATTTATATATTTCGCAAATCTTGGCGAAATTGTTGACTTTGCTGGATAATGTTTATTCTTCTATAATTTCCGAACTCATCAATTTTAAATTTCAATTCTTGAAACGATTTTTACAATGTTATTATCTTCCTACACACGATACCGACAAAACTCTTCTTCCTTAAGTTGTTTTTTGTTCCGTCATGTGTTAAGATTATTGAAGCATTGTCATGACCTCGATTCGAAGTTCATGTCATTAAGTCTTCCTTTTCTAATTTGTGTTTCAGTTTCCAATAAACGAAGAGGAGTGCTTCGAGTCACTGACGATTACAAAGAAAAATGGTAATTTCCACATTGCTTAGGTGCTCTAGATAGAAAGTATATTTAATTTCGACCATCAAAGAAAGAAGCACCACTTTTGCTTAAATACAAAGAGTTCCATAGTATTGTACTACTTGGCCTTGCGGATGCAAATGCGAAATTTATTTTTATTGATGTTGCCTGTAATGGCAGGATTAGCGATTGTACTTGTCTAACAACGATCTAAATTTAGTTACTCCTGAAGCAGCCAGATAAATATTTACTTTCAAATGCGTTTATTCAAGGTTATTACCATATATATTTATTGCAGATTATGTCTTCCATTTATTAACAAGTGCTTTCGGAATTCTCCATTAAAATAAGGTAAAATTAATTGTAAAATGTTGTTGTGTTCTGCACAATTTTATGATCACCAGAAGTCAAAGGTATAGTGAAGAAAGTGTTTCTCAACAAAATCAAACTCAGTCCCAGGATGTGGCAGATAGGCGTTCAAAACCAAGAAATTCTAAATCTGGCGAACATGTCAGAAAAAGTTTGACAGAATATTTTCATAATGACGGAGTAATTTAATGTATTGCAAAAATATAATATTGAAAATATTTATTAATAAATCATACTGTTTGGTGTTTGACTTTCACTAACTTCTTCGGTGATTTCTTTATCATATGAATCAACCTGAAAATAAAAATATTCAACAAAAATTTTACAGACACTTATGGAAGGTAATCTTACATGTTATATATTTGAATTGGTCGGTTCTGTGTCATTGTAATGAAGCAAAAACGACAATTCATTTGCTCCGCTTGTCTTAGAATGAATCACCTTTGTTTCTCTCGAGAAGTTTGACTCTGGAGAGTGCGAATGTTATTTTTTACACATTGCACCGTAACACATCTTTTCAATGTTTTTATTTGATCTACAATCATATATAATTTTTCGTTTCGCTTTTTTTTATTGGTAAAATTAGTGTCCAATGGATAGTACAGGCAAGAATACTCGCGACAGGCATGGTTTGTTATTGGATAACAACTCGATACGCAATACAAATTTTTGGTTTTCGTAGTAAATTCTTATAAAGAAACTGATTAGCAAGACTAAAAAATTAAAACCACCAAACTATTTGAGGTAATGGTGACCTACCTCGAGAAGCACCGCGATTTAATTACAAATTGCTTTAACAGTACCACTACAAGACATTCGCTACAAAAGGGTTGGCGCGAGCTATAAAATAGTTTAAACAGCGAAGGGCCACCCGTGTGTGAAGACGAATCATGGACAAAGGTAGGATAGTCAAGATATAGTATATGTTATCCCAGTTTAATATTTCCGTATTTTAGGTATGGGCAGATTTAAAAATAAAATAAAAAGTGCGTAAAACGAACAAGGATATAAACCAGACGGGCGGGCGTTCAATGACGGTGTTCTTGTCGCCGTATTAAGAACGGGTGGTTCAGCTCGCCGAAACTACAGAGGCGGCCATTGGAGTGATTACAGAAGAGGCCGATTTAACTTTAATATTCCAGAGCCTACAACGGGAAGCGAAGAGCTCAAGGGAACTCACAAATCACAAACCCGCTACGTACGAACCCAGCAACGTCTTGTAAATCAAATCACAAAGCTGTATGATGAATTTTAAGCTCAAGGGAGGAGACAGGAGGAATTCCAACATAATATTATAATCACGTTGATGAAGGAGGCCAACGAAATCAATGCCAAAGTATAAAAGAAAACTTATTAAATAAATGTTATGAATTGAAGAATTAAAAATAATTTTATTTAAAACAATGAATTTTTTATTATATATTTATTATTTTGTTGATAGTTGTATTTCCACTCCATAATTCTTTAAAAACAAGTTAAACGGCCGTCGCGAATTGTCGCAGCATTTTGACAGTCGCCAATATCATCATACTCGAAATCGCATTCAAAAGAAGTATCGTTTCCTTTATAAGGCCGTGATAAATCAATCGTTTCGAGTTTATTTATGAGACACATATTGTAAAGTGCTGCACAAACATTTACAATTTTGAAAACTTTTACAGGTTCGTACCGTAGCAATCTCTCGCCTAATAAATATCGAAATGTGTGTTTAGAACCCCAATGCAGCGTTCAACTGGGTTCCGAGCCTTCGAATGTAACATATTTAACTATCCATTGTTTGAGTTGCATTCGGATTTCGATAGAGCGTTATTAAAAATGGCTCTAGTGGGTACCCTGCATCACCGAATAGTCATGTATTTCTTTAACCATTTTCAAAGGCTGTTTTCATGTTCCTCCTGGCTTCCGACATTTTCCAGATTGCAGAATCATGTGCCGATCCGGGAAACAAAGCGCAAACGCTTAATATTAATAAATCAGTATTGCAAATCTAAAACGCATGAAGTTACTAACACAAATTTATATATATTTACAAATCGTTATATATTTACCAACCGTTATATATTTACCAATTGAACGTTCATAGAGTAGTTTCCACGCCGGTCTACAAAAATATGCTCATTCTCACGTGGCGCAAGTATTTTAATGTGCGTTCCGTCAATGCACCCGATTACTCCAGGGTGGCTAGTTTTCTGAATAAAACGTTTATTATGCTGCATACGTTCGTATGCAAATAGTACCAGGATATTGAATATCTCTCCTATGGATCTCGATATTACTGACTGATCCATATATTCTGAAACATAACGTCTGCCGTAGATCGTTGATAAGACCTCGTCGCGTAAAAAGTTTAATACAGCTGCCAGTTTTATCTTCAGTGGTATTTTTTAACTGTCATTTTTGCTGGAATGCGGAGTCTAATTTGCGTTAGTAAAAACTTAAACAAATCTTTTGAAATTTATTTTAAACTGTCAATTCTTGTTCGAAAAAGTGCTGTCATATGAAATTATCGATAGCTGTCGAAAATGGTGAAATATACCAATTTTAATAATTTTCGATTCGACCATCACTTTCGACAGTATCGAAAATGATGTTACAACATCGCGCCCCAGACCTTTACCTTATCGAAAATCTTTGGGAGTTGATGAAGAGAGATTTTCATGGAAAAGAGCAATGAATATAGCGCCTAATTAATGTATGGCTAGAAACCAAAATATAAAGCAACCCTGATTTCAGGCAGGTATTCATAGTATACCAAACAAAGATTATGACAATAAAGGTGATGAAACCAAATATTAGTTACAAAAGCCTTAATATTAGTAATTGTCTTAAATTATTCATTTTGAAATCCCGAACTAAATTATAAACAACCAATTGATGTTTAATGGTTTTGCTATGAATGATTGAAATTAAATGATATTTTAGAAAATGGTTAAAAATTTGAGCACCGACTCTATTTTAGCCCTTCAATTACTATTGGACGTGGAACAGGTAGCTTGGAAATTTCTAGCTGTAAAATTTAATTTTTAGATGTGTTAGAGTATTGTTTATTCTTCTAAGATTAAAATTGATTTGTTGGATTTTGAGTTGTCGTTGTAATGTTAAGTGTGATTTTATTTGTTGATGTAACTTTTCGACTAATTTCACTTTAGGGAATCTTAAAGTTCTGCAGGTCCAACGAAAATGGTTTTTCAATGTGGTTAGTTGTAATATGCAATAAATGACCCACCCCAAAATCCATTAGTCAACCTCCGTAATGGTTGAAGTAATAAGTTGACCCACTGACAGTTTAAGCCTGAATTTAGAATATAATTGCAAATCACTTATCTTATATCAACCTCAAATCAATGGCAATACTTATTATTGAGAGGTTAAGTTTTCTCTATAATATGATAGAAATTAAGTTTGGAAGGCTCCTAGTGCCAAATGAAAAATCTAACACAGATTTCCGAGGGCGTCTCCATCATTAAGAAGTATGCAGAAAACACGGTAACTCTTTGACGTCCGACAATCCTGCAACGTTTAGATAATTTCGTAAAACACTATACACTCTTGCGAATAATTTTCCGGACAAGCTAAATTCTAAAAAACAAACAGTGATTTAACAGTGATTGTTGCGTTTTTATAATTTTTTCTGATCAAACTTCGCTAATACACCAATGAGCATGTCTTAATCTAAACATAAAATGTTAAATTACCATAACTTTCCGACTGATCGGTAGAAACGTGAATTCACCTACCAAAATTAATGAGAAAAATTATCCGGACAAAATTATACTTCAAAGATTTTTATTCACGCTACAGAATTATTTTACAGTAAAATTATAGGTTTAATTTGTATTAATATCTAGTATGTAATCCATTATTATCCAGCACAGCTTGTAGTCTACGTGGCATAGATTCAACCAAATTTTTAAAAAAATCTAGTGTCATTCATGCTCAATTGCCGATTTTAATGCGGTTTTGTTGGTTATTCGGTGTTTGTTTCGAATTTGTTTGTCCAAGTGGTCCCACAATTGCTCTATAGGATTCAGATCCGGGCTTTGTGAAGGAGTTTCCGGGACATGTGGGCAGTTATACAATGTCCATGATTTTACAATATATGCTGTGTTTTGGGTCATTATCTTGATACAAGTAATAATCCGTTCCACAATGGTTAATTTCAGCCGATGCCCGTAAATTTTCTTTTAAAATTTTTAAATACACTCTGCTATCCATGGTGCTTTCAATAAATATAAGATTTCCTAAGCCATAATATCCCATTGCACTCCATATCATTATGTTTCCACCCCCCTGTTTTATCGTTAAATTGATATTTTTTAATTGTAATTCCTGATTCGGTTTTCTCCAGACTCTGCTGTTTACCATCATTATGAAAGATGTTAAACTTAATCTCGTCAACAAATATCACATTTTTCCAAAAATCAACTGAGTGCTTAAGGCGATTTACGCCCTGCAATGCGTGAATTAAAACATTTTTTGCGCACTGCTGAATCAGACACGGTTCACGGAAAAAAATAATTTACATCAAACAAGTAAACGATTTTCTTAGTTTAAGAAAATCAAAATTATATCATATTTTGCTTAATTTGAACAAAGTATAATTGATTCAAACAATTACTATATGAAATAAGTAAATTTTATCATCATTCAAGAAAAGGTCAATCTACATAAAGCAAGAAAAATTTACTCATTTGAATGGACTATTTTTATGAGTATTTGACTGCTACTATGATATATTATATTTTGAACAGTATTTTTCCGTAGGTTGGAAATGAGTAAATATTTCGTATTATTTGAAGAAACTACCAATTTCAAGTTTAATTTGCTTATTTTACACAAATTTCACTTAACCTATGCATAATTGTCTCAGATATGACATACGAAGCTAGTTTTTCTGTTAAATACACGAAATCCAAAAAATAAGTGAAGGTTTGGCGTCAGTTTTAATGCGACATTTATTGTATAAGCATTGGAACCTTAATCATCACGGGTTTTAATTAAGATTCTTACTTTATTGATTCAGTTAAAGTTAAGAATATAACTTATATTTAAATTATAGTGGTAATAAAACTTTTGTGAACGATTTTCCATAATCTATTTAACAAGCCCTGTGGTTGGGGGCAAACATGTTTCGTAAATATTTCGAACGAAACATGAGATCCATAGAATACCACCACAGTATCCAGAGCTTGTCGTAGGAGGCGACTAAATCTCATTGGATCGCTGGGCTGACGACCCGCATCCGTAAAAACCAATTACAGTTAAAAATGTCAACAAAACCAAAAAAAATTGGATACCGCCTAAATAACAATGACCCCCCGCTTGAGTACCCGAGAATGAGGATCAGCACGTGGAACGTGCAGTCACTAAGAAAACCTGGCGCGTTGGACGGCCTTATCACATGTATGAAGGAGTATCGGCTGGAACTCGTAGCGCTCCAAGAAACTCGATGGCCTCAAGGTGGAGTCCATGTGTCCCAAGGCTATACTACACAGTGGAGATGACCTCGGAAATCTTGGAGTTGGCTTTCTCATTGGGCCGCAGGTAAAAAAGGCTGTCTTGGACTTCCAGGCAGTCGATAATCGAATGTGTAAGCTGCGCTTGCACGTAAAATTAGCCAACCTGTCAATTGTTTGTGTACATGCGCCCACTGATGTAAGCCAACCCCAAGATAAAGACTCATTTTACAATAATTTGGATAATCTGATGGGCTCTATACCTGAGCACGATATCAGATTGGTGATTGGTGACTTTAATGCTAGAGCTGGCAGAAATCAGACCGACTTATGTAATAACATAGGTCCGTACTCCCGACACGAAACTGCGACCGAAAATGGGGAAAGACTGATGTACTTTGCGATCGCTCATGATCTCAAAGTGGCAAGTACATTCTTTCCCCATAAAAACATCCATTTGGAAACATGGACACATCCACGTAAAACATCCCGAAGCCAAATTGACCATGTGTTGATTTCAAAAGACCGAGCTCGGGTTGTTCAAGACGTGAGATCGTATCGGTCGTCAACAAAATTCGTAGGCAGTGACCATTTTATGGTTGCTGCAAAGCTGCGATGGAAATTTTCGTACTCGTCAAGGAGGACAGGAGAATGTAAAACGCGATTCTCCTGTGAAGGTCTGATAAATGAAGAAACGGAACGAAAATACCAAGATCTTGTCAGCAATAACATTTTACGATCCAATTACCAATCTGATGATGTGAACACTTATGATCAAACAAAGCATCGCGATCTTTTAACACTGTAATATTTGGTAATGTGACATTACATGGCAAAGATTATGATATGAGCTAGTTTCGAGATCGACAAAACCTTTTTACTATAATCTATAGGTGTAAATAATATTATAATTCGGCTAATTATTTCTTTTTAATCAAATTAATTTTCTGTAACGACAGTTTCTATCTCAATCTATTCTCAAATTAAAAATAAATATTCTTAAAGGAATACCAAATAAAAAAATTAAGAAACATGAATTGGGAATATTTTTTATTAATTTATAAATTTGAATACTAAATTTTATTCTTATTTTAAATCAAGTCGTACATATTTATTCTCATTTTGTGTATTAAACAATTAATTTAGTATATATTATAAAAATATTCTCAAATTAAGCATATACTACTAACATTCATTATACATTTGAAACTAAAACTGAGAACCTATTTCACAACATAAGTTTTTAGTTTAGGAAATATCGTTACTGGTACTGAGTTATATATCATTATGATATTGTAATATTGTAGTCCGAATCGCTGTTGGAAGTAAACGTGTTTTCGTTTGTGTAATTAGTAAAAAAAGATTGGTGTAATCTAAATATTTATTATATTGTGAATAAAAAACTAGTGTTGATTAAAATTGTTAGAATAAAAAGTGAACTGAAAGTAATGGAAATATAAATATGAATGTATGTCTAGATACTTGTCAGTGGAAAAGTTTCCAAAATTGAAGGATCAAGCAATAGATTGCCTTACTAAGCTTGATGTAGTGTAAAATCGTAAGTTATATTAACAATACAATATATACTATTAGTTATATACATATCTATACAAATATATATATATATATATATATATATATATATATATATATATATATATATATATATATATATATATATATATATATATATATAACATATATATATATATATATATATATATATATATATATATATATATATATATATATATATATATATATATATATATATATATATATATATATATAAATATAATATTAACTAAAACTATTTTTTTTTTATATTGAAAATGTTTAAATACTCCAGATTTAACTACTTCAGAAAATGGATTGAAACCGCAGCCACTCATATTAGAAGTAATAGAAACCACAAAATATGCTGTATAAATTATACATGGGATTTTTCAAACAAAACACGAAACCCAAACATCAAATGTTAATCCAGCACCCTTTTGCTATACGAAAATTCGGCCGATGTATGTTTGGATAGTGGATGCAAAACCTTGAGTGAAGAAGCTAGCATAGGCAAATAAAAATTATACAAATGTTACTTCCTAGTTAATTTGAAAGAAGAGCAATATCAATTTTTTTCATTGCATTTAAGTCAGTAAAATTATTTGTCATAAATTAAATCAGAATTAAGAATTAGTTGTAGTTTTGATATGTTCCATAGACATAGTATTGTAATGTGATTTATGTTTTACATATAACCTTATTAATAATGTTACTTAGAATTAACTAAATGATAACTGTTATGATAACAATTATATTTATTTCTAGATAAATGAATTTAATTTTTAATTGTGATTATAATTTTTATGTAATTCATAAAGAATTACTGCAATATGTATATTAATGTTAATAATAATTCTATTAAAACTATTGCAGTAAGAACTTTAAAAACGTTAAATTACCTTAATTTATAATTTAATTTAGTTTTAATATATATATATATATATATATATATATATATATATATATATATATATATATATATATATATATATATATGTATATATATATATATATATATATATATATACATATATATATATTTATATATATATTTATATATATATATATATATATATATATATATATATATATATATATATATATATATATATATATATATATATATATATATATATATATATATGTATTTATATATATATTTATATATATATATATATATATATATATATATATATATATATATATATATATATATATATATATATATATATAAATATATATATATATATACATTTATATATTTTATAATAATCTAAATAATAAATTAAATGTATTAATTTATGTATATATAATTTATGTATATAACTATAAAATGTATGTGTATAATGTATTATTTAACACAATAAAAATAGAAATATATAACATGAAATTATGAAAATACTATAACTAACCAATTTTTATTTATGTATTTTCCATTTGAAATGTGTTTCCGAAATGTTTAAGCTAAGTATTATTCTTTCTTGAGTTAAGAATACGATATTCAATGTGATATGATTGAATCATCTTTTGAGAATATTAATGATATAATTTGAAATTTTAGGTTACTGATTCAAATAAAATATTCTCAATACAAGATTTTACTTATTTAATACTGAGAAAATCTATACTCAACTCTATTTTGGGTGTTCTCTAATTAAAATTAGTAATTTTTAAACTGAGATTTTTACTTTATAATTTCTACGACAAAAATGTATGTATTTGATTATATTATTCTCAAACTAATTTAAATTAGGAGACAAATTGGAGAATAAGTTTCTAAATTTTATAAATTAAATGACTTTAAATGAAGAATAAAAACATTTATAACAAAAAACCGATTTTCTTGAAATAATGATAGTATTCTCAATTACAGTTTTTTAATATTTTATGAACTTTATAACAATATTATCAATCGAAGAATAAATATACATAGCACACATTCAAGTAGAAAATCTGCATGAATTATACTGTTACCGCTTAATATGAGCATACTTTTCTCTCAGTGAAGCAAGCCTTTATGACTCGATCAATCGCTTGAATATTTAGGAATACTACAAAAATATGTACATCTCTGTAAAATGACAGTAACGCAGTCACAATGCTGTGTCAAAGTTGAGAACAGGCTATCGAGAGTTTTTGCAATTACTTCTGGTGTTCGACAAGGAGATGCGCTGTCCCCGATACTTTTTAATCTCATGTTGGAATACACCCTTCGTAAAAGTGAAACACCTCAGGACAATATCTTATTCCGACAATCCAATCAACTTCTTGCGTATGCAGATGATATCTGTGTGATTGGATTAAATAGCAACGGAGTGAAAGAGAATCTTGATCCACTGGAACAGTTTTCAGCTTCCGTTGGTCTCAAAATCAATGAGTCCAAAACCAAATATCTGATCTCTGGTTTTCGAGACCAAGACGCAAGTGATTTCAGTAGTGGAAACCACACGTTTGAAGGAGTGATGAGATTTAAGTATCTTGGATCTCTCATTACTCACGATAATAGTGTGGGAGAGGATCACAAGGTTCGCCTTGCCGCTGGCAATCGGGCTTTGTATCCTCTACGTCCACTGCTGAAATCAAAATATCTTGCAAATACGGATAAGCTGAAGCTGTACAGAGTGTTGATCAGACCCGTTGTCATGTATGGATGTGAGAGTTGGACCTTGACGGATGAGTACGAAAGATGGCTTCTAACATTCGAGAGAAGAATCATGCGTGTTATATATGGCCCAAAACGCGACGTTGATGGCACATACCGAGTTCTATTCAATCACGAGATCAGGAATTTAATACAAATTCCTGATATCGTGCATGAAATCAAAGGACAGCGAATACACTGGCTCGGTCACGTTCTGCGTGCTGATCCGAAACGAATGATACAGCGATCTTTGAAGGGAGAACCGCCTTTCAGTTTGCGAAGAGGTCGCTGTCGACGACGATAGCTCCACGGCGTAGAGAGCGATCTGGCATCTTCCAACTGCTTTCAACAGTATGAAGAGCTGGCTCCTGATCGAAACTGTTGGAGCCAGATTGTTGACACGGTACGGGCCAACAATGGCCTGTAAAAACCGAAAAAAAAAATATGGAAAAAAGTGTAATTTTTTTGTCAGAAAATCAGGTTGGTGTACAAATAAATTACATAATTTTTACCAATAATAATTTATTTTATCTTATATTTAAAGGAATATTTAACTAATATTTAAACGAATATTTAATAAGAATATTTAAAGTTTTCAGTTTTTTGAAATTCAGACATAAAACAACGAATTTCAGGAATATTTCTAAGAGAGTCCACTTGAGCACACAAATTCAAATATGAGCAAGGTGAGCATTTATATAAACTATTTTTTAGCGATTGTGTACCAAGTTCAGTATTAAGATACTGAACTTGGTACACAATCTTATATGTTATATGATAGTAATACATTAATTGTTAATCACATATGCATAATTTAGATTTCTTTCTCCCATAAATATAATCTACAGTTGTTTTGTACAGTGTTTGTGATGATCAATGACTTTCATGTCATTTTTATTTGTTCATATTATGTATATAATTATGTCATAACATTTTGTGCTTATCTACAATATTTCAGAAGAAGAAATTTAAATTTAATTGGTGACATCGAACGAGGCATATAGCAGCTGAACTCAAATGAAAAAGGGATAATTTACACTCATCTCAATATTGAACCTCAACTAAAATGGTTAATCTCATAACTTAGATAAGTTGCATTTATCATCTCTAGATGACTGGAAAAATTTACTTCATTAATTTCTATATTTATTGATTTAGTTGTAAGGATCCATGAAATATCAAAATATATTCTAATTGTGGAAGGATTGGATGGCAATGAGGTAATAACTGAATTAACATAGAGGAGTTCCCCGACGTCTTTCAACAGATCAATCTGAAAACTTAAAAAGACATTACCGTGTTATTGAAATGGTGGCTTTCATAGGCCTTGAATGAAACAAGTAACTTTTAAAGGCCAACTGCTTCCGATACACGGTAACGATTTTTTAGCCATCTTTCTGGAAAGTTTTTTATGGAAACTAAGATCATGTCGTTTGTGACAACTCAACTCTCTGTATGATTTTCGATCTTTGAAACATATTAAATACTCGTATAAGTCTAAAAGAATAATCTAACACTCGGAACTAACTACAATCAACGAAAAAAAAGTAGCTGACCTAAAGAATATACCGAAGAACAAAATTGCCCAGTCGTTAATCATGTACATTTAACATGATTTTTAATTTTTCAGACCAATCCGAAAACTTCAAAATTATGGTAAATGTATATTTTATTAAATAAATTTAATTGTCTATTTTCAAAATATATTTTTAAATTAAAATTGAATTTTGATTAAAACCTAACTAATTTGGTTTTTATTTTAATATTTGGGAAACTATTTTATTAATAAAAGTGTAAAATAAGCAAAATTTATACTGGAATTATGTAGGATAGTATTCTTATAATAAATATAACTAGTCTGGAGTCATGCAAATAATGCTATAAATTTAAGTAATGTTTGACACAGTTCTAGAAAATTTAAAAAATAATTTGAGTATTTAGAACATAATTTGTATGCAATGATTACATGATTTAGTTAAAATTTACTTGAATACCTTTGTGAAGTTGGCCCAAAATTATATCCCAAAAAAACACGATTTTTAATGCTGACAACACCAACATATAAAATGAAAACTTTCATGATAGAGATGTATAAATATAATAATATGAACATTAAATAATAAAATATAATGTGTTTAACACAAAATGTATGTATGTTCTAAGGTAAGACTTGTAATTAAATACAATATTTAATTGAATTCATAATTAAAATCAAAACTGAACAGATTGGTACGTGTTAATCGACAAAAATAATAAAAGCTATATAAAAATGAAAGATTAGATTTATTTAATATAATATTTTTAGTCATTGATAAGGTAAGATTCTTTTTTAGAATTCGAAAAATACAGATAGTCATTATGAAAATATCACAACCATAATGGCCGATATATACTACAAAAAATATTTCTATCCTAGCCGGAAAAAAAATTATGTCACGATATATTATTGATGTCAGCCCAAAAAAATATCTATCGTGATACATAAACACTGTCAGCCCTAAAAAAATTGTATCATAATTATAAAAGTAAAAATTTACCAATTTATACACTTACAAAAGTATCCATTGATTTCTAAACGATTTGTTGATAGTTCTGGTCTAAATCATCACCAGTGCAAAGTATTGGACGACTCCAACGGGGACCTCATAAAAATCGAAAAATGTTCATGAAGTGAACTTTATACAGCGTACTGCAAACAGTCTCCAACTGTTGGGAATTTTTCGACGATTTAAAACCAACAGTGATCAAAATAAGAAATGATATCAAAAAAACTAAACCCCATTTGATATTGTATACAATAAAATAAATCTTAAAACAAATTCTACTATAAAATTTTCCTAATTAAGGAAACAAACAGAGTTTCATTTAATAAAAATTATGGTTAAAATTTCACGCAGTATTAAAACAATTAAAATTATCACATTCAAACTACATTGGCTTTGATCACATAATGAAAACACATCAAAAAATCATAGCGAGACCGGTGACCAAAACTTAAAATGCTCACATACATTGCAATAAAGTGAACATTTTTCGAATTGCTATATATGGGCTATTGTGGCTATGAGATCCCCATTGGAATCGTTCAATACTTTGCACTGGTGATGATTTAGACCAGAACTATCAAAAAATCATAGCGAGACCGATGACCAAAACTTAAAATGTTCACTTACATTGAAATGAAGTGAACATTTTTCGAATTGCTATATATGGGCCATTTTGGCTATGAAATCCTCGTTGGAATCGTTCAATACTTTGCACTGGTGATGATTTAGACCAGAACTATCAAAAAATTATTTTAAAATCAATTCATACAATGTGTATTTTTTTTCTTAATTTTGGTTCAGAGTATTCGACTGTAAATTTTTTCTGTCGTGACTCGTGATGCAATTTTTTTTTGGGCTGACAGTTTTATATATCACGATAGATATCGTTTTTTGGGCTGACATCATTAATAAGTCGTTATATATATTTTTGTTGGGCTGACACTATAATATGACAGAAATTTAATTTTTAGTGTTGTGCCATAGCATTTTCTTGGGTTGATTTTTGGGCCAACTTCACATACATTGAATATACATGAACAAATGTCATGAATTCAATTTACTTGAAAATTTCATGCGCTTGTTGCTCATTTCATGTAAAGAATACTCAATATCTGCAATTTTATATTTACTTATACTTTGCAAACGAATTCATATTTTACGTCAATTTCTACTAGGCTCGAAAACGATAGGGTATATGCATATTTTATGCAAGTTATGCGTAGTTATTTTTTTCAGTGTTGTACCACTGAATGCTACTAATTTTTTATTTAACTCAACAGCAGTTTGTTTGGGATTTTCCTTTATTTCCCGCAACATAAATTTTTCGTCGGAATTTGTGATTTTTCTTTTTCTTCCAGCACCTGTTTTATGTTCAATTCTGTCTTCACTGTAATATCGATTGCATTTATCAAAAACAGTGGAACGGATTACGTTTAACGGCTCCCCTATTTCACGGATTGTTTTTCCCTTTTGACGATGGTATATATATTTGTATTTTTGTTACTAGCGCCAATAAAATTATATGAAATTTATTGTTTTCCGGATAATTTTTAGTTGGTGAATTCACCTTTCTACTGATAAGCGGCAAATTTAAGGTAATTTGTCATTTTATGTTTAGGTTAGGACATGCTCATTAGTGCATCTGTGAAGTTTGATCAGAAAAAATTATAAAAACGCTAACAATCATTGTTAAATTACAGTTTGTTTTTTAGAATTTAGGTTGGTCGGAAAATTATTCGCATGAGTGTAGTTAAGATTCGGCAACTCATCTTTTGCTAATGATATTTTTCTATTTTTAAAGCGATAAGATAAGAGTGAAAACGAGACGAACTAATCTATATAATATACACAAATTCCCGTTAAAAGTTATGTTAAATTTTGACTCGTGAAACTGTTTCCAAAATATATTTTCAATATACCGTTATTCAAATTAAGCAATAGAAGCTCTTAAACACCGTTACTACAAAAATTAGCATGCATATTAAAAAATAAAAATCCTTAACATCTATATACGATATACGTGCATATAAATAAATATGCAACCAAACCCATTATATAATTGATTCCGATCGATCAGTTTTATATCCCGCAGTCGTAATTATCATGCATCTCATAATATTCAAAATCATCTATCAATCAATCAAAATAAATAATAAAAAAAAATTAAATTTCTCATCACTTTCTTCTCACATACAAATCTGAGATGGGCATCTATGTATATCGTATAGAAAACCGCCAATATCATGCAAATAATTTGGAAGTTCATTCGACCCAACAACACAAATTTATTACCGTTGTTCCATATATTAAATTCACGCTATTTTACATTTCGAAATGATATCAAAATATTAGCATTTAATGATAAGCAATGATATCGATTAGTATAATTCAATTCAGTAGCCGCATAAAAAAAATATTTTAATAATCGGGACGAAGACAAAAACTGTTTTGTCTTAAAAACGTAAGATAAAAAAAATGAATACCGAAATCAATCATTTCGATGATAAACAACAACAAACAGACAGAAAGAACCAAAAAACTTTCTTCTTTTGTCCAAATGATAATATTTTTTTGATTGTGTGGTATTCCACATTGATCGCGGAATCGGACCGTTTAACATGAAATCGATTTTGTTTTTTGGTTCATGTAACAAACAACAAAAGAAACTGTTTACCTTAATAATATCTTTTGATTAGGAATTTATATACAGCATCTTTCATTTATACAATATATATATAATGATACACCTGCTGTTGGTAAAAAAAATTTTGTTTTTTAAATCGATAAAATTCAAAATTATTTAATTATCATAAATTTATGTCTCTGATCTTTAACGTATGTTTATGTATGGGATTTGTGTTGGGGGAATAACCGCGAAAGAAAAAAATAATTTTGATATATGTGTGTATCGAACTGTATGATCATCTCCAGTAAAAATTTAGAATCTAATTACAGTAATTTCGGGGTTTTTTTAAGATCGACCCGTATCCTTAACATTTATAACCGAAAATTAATTTTTATCCTTTCTGGAATCGCGCATCCCAAATGATACATATCTCGAAATGTATTGATCACACAAGTCATTTGATCAATTTCTTTTCTGTCGAACAACAAAAAATCTGTTCGATTGCGTGCGTGCGATTGTAAAAATTAAAGAAATTCCAGATTTCTTTTTTTGTTGTTGCGGTTGGATGGTTGGGTAGTTAATCTAAATTTAATAGCTAATAATTTAGGTCTGATGATTTGGGATGATATTTTTTCGGTTTCCTTCTGCATCCATCAGTTTTGGCTTAATTTTTTAAGAAAATTAACAAAATTGAAAACGTTTAAGAAAGGCGTTTCATGACTATTAACAGACGTTCTGTTATACTTCTGCTCTAATTTTGTTCATTGTGGTTAAAGATGTTATGTTTGTATTTATCGAAACGTTGTGCATAGTAGTAAAATAAATAAGTTATTTTGAACTTCGTGATCTTATTATCCTATTAAAATACAGCGCACAATTTCACCATAAAATTGCAACAATATTATGATTCTTGTCTTCAAAATATAAAAACTGTAGTAAGTGATGTAGAGGGAGCTTGTTACGAAAAAAGATATTTTCGTAACACCTTAACACAGATAAAATAGATATGCTGTTCATAACCTATCTCATTAAACTAAGTATCTTTACATGCACAATAACGCGGGAGATCAGCTCAGAACATAAAACAGTCTTTTGTCGAAAGTCTTTTGTCAAAATTTGGTGATTACACTCAAACAAAATGCTTAAAACTACAATCAATAATTAGTATCTAGATCATTCGCCTAACAAACATATGCAATTTGACGTGTTTAAATTATAGTTTAAGTGAAAATAAAATTAAATTGCGAACTACAATCAATCAATACAAAATATGAATATATCTTAATGTGTGTAATATTTGTCACTGTTTGTAAATAAATATGAATTCGATAGTTTCAAACAGTAAATATATGTGCATAGAGGGAAAACAATGTCCAATTTAAGTGTTTGTGGCCAAAAAGCAATTTCAACATATTTACAGCAATTCCCAGATTCAATTTGGTCGGGCGATTGGTCCAATTTGGTTGGAAGTTGGTACGTGTGAATACATGTTGGTTGACAAACAATTTATCGGGTGTGTTGGATGGAAATTTTCATCCAACCAACCGACCAAGCAACCAGGTTTGGTCGTGTGTTTCGTTGTCGGTCGATATTTGTTTTATTATATTGCGAAATTTTTTTATTGGTGTTTTAAAATGGAACGCTATATTTTAACCGAAATTTTGGAACTATACAAAGATTTTAGATGTCTGTGGGATCTATCGGATATGAATTACTCTAATAGAGATTCAATAAATAAAGCCATAGAAGCACTTGTGGAAAAATTTAAATGTATAGATGATAGTTCTACCGTCGCTTCCGTTAAACGTAAATTTGAAAACATGCGAACCTCCTATAAACGAGAATTAAGAAAAGTATGAACCATAATTTAAAAGTTATATGTTTTATTCATAAAATAATTCAAATATGTATTTCATTTTGTTTTTTTTTTACGTTTAGTTTTAATTGGGTGCAGGGTGGACTTTTAGACTGACCTAGCTCCTTGTAACTGTCAGAGCTCCTGCACCCAACGCGCGATCCTTCAAGTAAAGGTTGATAGCTTCCTTGAACTTGTGCATTTTATACTTCAACGGAAACTGAAAACCAGCCAACGAATTCCACTTCTTAGATGTTCGATAAATAAATTCGCGCTTTGCGTCTTCAGTTCGAGGTTTCGGCAGCTTCACCGTAAACCTATGCGCATTGACCGTTCCTCGTGTAACCCGTCCTGGCGTAACTAATGGTGGTATTTTCTCCTTTAATTCTGCAGAACATTTACCATTTATTAATCTATAGAACACGCAGAGTTCTGCAACATCTCTGCGGTGTTGTAGGCAGTCTAGATCTTTCGTGAGTCTGGTATTTTGTATTATTCGGATGGCACGCCGCTGAACTCTATCCAGCAACTGGAGAGCAGTGCCATATGCTCCACCCTAAACCTGACAGCAATATTCTATACACGGTCTAATAAAGGTTTAATATATTTGGAGAACCTGATGCGATTTAAAAAACCGTCTGCATCTATTGAGGAACCCGAGTTTACATGAAGTTGATTTGGCTTATGCGATAATGTGTTCATTCCATTTTAAATTGTTGCTTATTTGAACACCAAGCAGACGAATTGAGTCACAACCCACGAGAACGTGTCCTTTTACCACAAAAGGGTATTCGTTGCGACTTCTTTTCGCGTGAATGTGCATATTTGTGTTTTTTTCTTGTTAAATTTGACCTGATTTTTAACTCCCCACTCAAATATTGTACTCAAATCGGAATTAAGCGAAATGACAACTTCCAGCCGTTTACCGTTTAACAGTGAAAGAGTAGGCTCGACCTCGAATGAAATAGGAGAGTGCAATGTTGCATCATCGGCAAAACTGTGGATAGGGTTTACAATGCTATCCAACAAGTCATTAATGTATAACAAAAACAAAGTTGGTGACAAAACTGATCCTTGAGGGACTCCGGCATTTGGGGAGTGTGTCGATGATCTCCCATTTAATTTAGCACAACGTTGATCTTTCGGTCTTTGAGAAAGCTTTTCATCCACTTGATGGTCATCGAATCTAAGCCGTATGCGACAAGTTTACAAATGAGATTCTCATGCCAAACCTTGTCAAAAGCCTTGGATATATCCAAGGCGATGGCAAAGGCTTCTCCGTGGTGCTCAAGGGCGAGATTCCATTTGTTTGTAACATACGTCAAGAGATCGGTTGTGGAGCGGCTTTCGCGGAAGCCATATTGTTTATCTGAAATTGTTTTATTAATCTCAAGATAATTTACCAGTTGTTGGTTAATGCATTTCTCAAAAACTTTGGCCACGGCTGACACAATTGATACTGGCCGGTAGTTTGAAGGGTCAGTTTTATCACAACCACGTTTAAGAACCGGTTGCACCATCGCACTCTTCCAGGCGTTCGGGTATTTACCTTGCTTAGAAGAAAGGAGACAAATTTCAGTTAATATTGGAGCCAAGTCACTGGCAAACTCCTTCAACATTCGAACAGGAATTCCGTCAGGTCCGGTGGCCTTATTTATGTCCATTGCCTTCAGGTTCCTGAAGACAATTTCCTCCGAGATGTTGACAGGATCCAGTTTGGAACCACAATACGGAATTGACGGAGGCGTAACTCCATCTGGGACAACTAAGGTCGAGTTCGAAGTGAAGACGTTTGCCAGTAAGTCGGCCTGCAAATATGGATCCACCACCAAAGCACCATCTGCACATTTCAATGCTGAAATAGATGTTTTGGAAATATTGGCAACCGATGCGACCATCTGGTAAACGTTCCGATCGGAGTTTTCAACTCGGAAGCCTTAGCGGCTTTCTTGTTGTCAGCCCTTTTCGCTTCCTTAGCACAGATTTTTTTACAGTTGTTGTGTGGCCTTATATACTTAAAACGCAATTTCGTTGCGCTTATATTTCTTGTGAGCAGATTTATTTTGTCTGGCTGCTTTGGCGGCTTCTTTTGAAAAGATTTTAAAATTAGGATTGGGATTGGAATAGGATGATGGGATATATTTATTCATTCCATGTAGAACGGTTTTGGTGAAATTGGAAACGGCGTCGTCTATTTGATTGTTATAAAAACAATGGCTCTCCCACGGGAAATGTTGAAAAAATCACCGTAACCCATCATTGTCAGCCTCGTTAAAATGCCATAGACGCCTTGGCTGCTGTCTAAATTCTGGTGGTGTTGCGACAGATATTTTTACTGTTATCAGGTTGTGGTCAGAATTTCCAATTCCAGCCTCCACATGCGCTTCCATGGAATGTGGAATTGTTGTAAGACAGAGATCCAGAATATGACTACTTAAAGAATTTTGACATTCAAATGTGGAATCACTAACAATCTGCGTAAGGTCATGCGAAACAGCAAGCCACTCCGTCTGACGCCCAGCATAGTTCGTATTTTGGTGATTCAAACATTCTTTATGGTGGGCATTAAAGTCACCAACCAAAATTAATTCGCAGTAGGGATGTTGATTGCGAATGTCATCACATTTGTCTGACAAAACCTCGAAGAAATTCATGGTTTCTGAATCCGTTTAATAAACTAATTAAAAAAAGGATTTCATTAGGGAGGGATATTTTAAGTACAATAGTTTGAGCGGTCTTTGAGAAAATTTCGTACTTATGATGTCGAGCGTACGGTATGTGGTCTTTAATGAATATGCACACTCCACGTTGCAACTCGAACGCTTGTTCGAACTGGTAGCGCTTGAAGTAGAATTCATTCTCGTAGATGTTATGAGATACTTTTGTTTCCGTTAGCACTAATATGTCGGGTCTGCGTGATTCGAGATGTTGATGTGCGCAATTTTTATTAGTCACGAGTCCACGGACATTGGCAAAATGGATGGTAAGACTATCAATATTATTTTTACGAGGATTATGCCTCGCCCCGCAATCCGAAGAGGCATTTTTCGGGGATTTTTTAATTTTGCTACTCATGGTAAAAAAAAACATTTTTGTACGCAAAAATGCGAAAAAACCGTCCCAACAAAAAATAAAAATTGAAATAATTAAAGAAAAACTAAAAAATTAAAATAAATTAACGCGGGCGAAATAATAAATTGAACGTAAATAACGAATAAAAATTATAAAGAAAAAAATAAAATATAAAGTTTTACGAATGTGGGTGAAGCCCAACAATCCAACCATTTTAGTCGCCTCTTACGACAAGCAGTGGGTGCTGTGGTGGAATTCTATGCATCTCCCCCAACCACAGGGGATAATAGGTTAAGGACAGTAAAGCATCAGGAGCGGGTGCAGACCAAATATATACACCAGTTTTATGGTATTTTCAGCTCCTTAGCTTTTTAGATGAAAGAGATAATCATAATCGAAGCGGGGTAGATAGTTTAGCCACTTATGATGAGAGTGATGAGGTAAATAATTTAATTTAATTATAAAAATATATTATAGTTTAATTAGGTATTACATTAATCATTTTATATTGAAAATGCACACTTCCTTGTCCTTCTTTATTAAAATATTGGGTAAACACGTTCCGAACGGATTTTCCTTCCCCTGTATATTTTGCCTTTGAATATTACGATTTAAGCTTAGTAATGCATTTTGTTGTCTCCAGTCGCCCGGTCAAAATGCTTCATTTTCCGTATCTTCATAATCAACACAATTATTTGAAGCATAACCTTTAGAATGTTTTCTTAGTAATTATGGAGAGTACAGCAAGCTAAAAATATCCAATCTACCTTCTCGACATTTACCAATATTGGTTTTTGGCATATTCAAAACCGAGACGGAAAATTTCCAAATAGATTTTCGGTTATCCTTGCACGTGACAATCTATAGGTAAATACTCGTTTGTCATTTGTCCTATTTTTCTGGAAAAATGGAGTTAATAAATTTTTGCTGATAGCAAATGCATTATCGCCTAAAAATACATAAGAAGCTAAGATATTTGTACCAGGCAATACAGACGGGCATTGCAAATTTAATTTCTCCGAAACCAATTTATTATAAAACTTGGTATGTTTGAGAAATCCTCCATCAGAAACACTTTCGTATATGTCTGTATGGATATACATAATATCCTAATTTGAATTCACGACTGCAAATAATACAACACTGAACGTTCCTTTATAAAATAATCTATGGCTTAGAGGCCGTAAACGGCCCTTTCTGCGTCTCAACTGAGACCGTATGAACCATTTTAACGATTGGTGCACATTGTAGGTGATCAGCCCAACGAATGTTTGTACACACAATCGCGTTTTTACGTCATCCGGTTGCATGTTAATTTTTGGTCAACGGCGAGGGAGACCGTGGCGTGATGAGAAACTCTCTTAACCATTAAGCTACATCCGACGTTCCTTTATAATTGTAATAAATAGATCCATTTCCTGCTGGTTTATTTATTAAAATGTGTTTGCCATCCAAGGTACCTTTGTAAAGAAACCCCGGTACTTGGGTTTGTAGGCGGTTAAAAATGAATCCTGACTTAAAGATTGAACCCGCACTTACCAAGTTTCCGTTAATAGAAATCCGTTATATAAGGTCCAAGGAACAGCTATCGACCCGCTAGCTGAAGTTGGTGTTGGGCGTGGGGTTTTTCGGATAAATAAAGGATATTATTAGCTGTTTTTAGAAAAAAACGACGGTGGAACACGACGAAACTAAAACGAAAATCATTCAACCCATCTCACCTTCAAATCGAAAAAACTCACTTCTTTCTAATGAATACGGAAATCATTTATTAAAGACAATTAATTATACGCATATTTATACAAGTTTGCTGTTGAGCTCCTGAATAATAAATAATATTCGGTAACTTAAATATGAACTTAAGGCTTTAAGTGATTTGAGTTGTAACTCAAGCGTGCGATGTTCAAAATAAATTATGAGCAATAACGCAAAAAATCGTGAAAACCACAATTTTTCTCACACGATATAAATAGATGTAATAAATATAAATGTAATAAAAAAATAACTCACCATATAACACGCCCGACGAAGCGCTTCTGCAAGTAACTATACGTTGTGGTAATTTGAATTATAAGACCAAGGTATATATCTGACAAGTAATAGTTTTCACGTGACCGTTGCCGGGTGGGAGATTTACTGTTGTTCACCACGCTCGAATTAAGCTCACTTTTACACTTAAATAAACCACATTTATACGAACTCAGACTTAAATTATTATACTAGTTCGAGATATTAAAGCACTAACTACGATACTAAGAGCAATAGTAATTGGCTTTAATTTAACTTAAACATAGAACTAGATTTTTAACTAATAATAGAAAATTAATAAGAAGACAAATATTAACTTAAATAACTAAGAAAACTCGCGGATTGAACGAAACAACACCATATCATCTTCCACCACACTATTGTGTTCCGTTAGGATTTACGCTATATACACGCAAGATGGCGGGCATAAGGTTTTCCTCGTGCAATTTACTATCAATTGGAACACCGCCAAATGGACCGTATTTGTATCCGAA
This sequence comes from Tipula lateralis, assembly GCA_963932295.1. Classification (NCBI taxonomy): domain Eukaryota; kingdom Metazoa; phylum Arthropoda; class Insecta; order Diptera; family Tipulidae; genus Tipula; species Tipula lateralis. The sequence goes on from OZ010738.1 coordinate 116,132,628, forward strand.
TTTTTAAAATATAATCTTGTACGATTCGTACTTGCTAATCCTTTCACCGATATTGAGTTTTTGGGAATAAGACGCTCGATCCAATATGTTTTTATTCCCTCACGTTTTGTTTGTTCATCTGCCACGAATATAAGAATCATAAGTTAGCTTTCTGGAGCTGATATTATCGCGTTTGTAATTACCTGTATAGTGGAATTTATATTTTATTGAGTATCCAAAAGGCTAGTACCATAAGATTCCTGGATCCCGAATTAACAATCCTATGTATTATTCAACTTTGGTTTTATTTTGGGTGAATATAGTGTTTATCATTCCAAAGAACGCGAGCAGACTGATTTAGAGTATATATACCTATATTTTTTTTTAATGAACGAATAAAATTAAAACAAAACCGTACAGTTTCAATAATTTTATGGAACCGGTTCGTTACACCTTCACAATTATTCAATTGCCACATTTTTTCGAATTGCGTTGATGTGTTAATCAATACGATTTCTGTTGAAGGAAGCTGAAATAATACTAATTAATATTATTTTTTGTTACAGGTAATTGAAACTCAAAATCTCTCCGAAACATATGGCCGAGCAATTAGCAATCAACTTAAAGAAATGACGGATATGTAAAAAACTACAGCAGAAAAAGTTATTTCAGAAGTAATATTTAATGGCAAACTAAACCATAATTCATCCCCAATAACATCATTTTCAAATCAAGTACGAATTTACACCCGCCATAACTACTAAATCAACTTAAAACCGAAAATCAAATTCATAGAACATAGAACCAGTAATTTCCGTAAATTAACTTTTAAACCACCTCCTCACACAGTAACCTCTAGCGAAATTTCCAATCAAATACAAATTGCCACACCATTTGTAACTTCTATACCAATTTCGACCTCAACGCCGATTATTGAATTCAAGAGAACAGCATTCAATTATGTTTCAAAATCAATATATAACAATATAACAAACAAGAATATTTAATTTTTAATAATTAGTAGATGTATGCTTATATTAATTTTAGTTTAAAATAAATGAATTAATATTATATATATATATATTTATATATATATATATATATATATATATATATATATATATATATATATATATATATATATATATATATATATATATTATATATATGTATATATGTATATATATATATATATATATATATAGTAAACTTATATATATATATATATATATATATATATATATATATATATATGTATATATATAAGTTTACTATATATATATATATATATATATATATATATATATATATATATATATATATATATATATATATATATATATATATATATATATGTTGTTACGTTTTCCCCTAGTAGGGATTCAAACCACTCTACAGTTCGATCACTGGATTGTGAATAATTAAAACTACTTGCTTGTTTTTCACTATAACTTTATTTATTAATCACCACAATTCACTTTAACAGTACTTTTGATTCACTGTTACTTTCACTTTTTTACTATTTCACTATTTATCATCTTTTCCCGATTTTAATCTGTCGCTGTTCTAATTCATATTATTTTTATTTATATTATTTATGTAAATTTGTTATCTGTACTTTGTTATATGTCTTAGGACTTTACAAATCGCGTGACATGTTTCCGCTATTATACGTGATAATAGTTGCGATGAAACCGCAGTACTAAATTTCAGGTCCGCATAGTCTCGGCCAGTTGTTAGAAATCGAAAAGTACCAACCAACCGTTTTTCAACACTAACTACTTCTCGCATAACTATGTTTTACTTAGAAATAAATGGATTAACTAACTGCAACAATTCCATAAGGAACCATGATCCATCCGTAAATAGTTTAAAAAGTCAACACTATCAAGATGCTTCAATAACGCCATATGACTAAATTGTATTCGCTCCTTTAGCCATTTTTTTGCCCAAATCTTTCGTTTTTTGTTTTCAATTGTTAGCGACACTGCTAGCGCAATTACAATTTTTTGCTTCTTTGATATAAACGGCATTGTTGATATAATAATTTTAAAATAATAACAACATAAAATAACAAAATTAATGTCAAAATCGGGCCAATCAAATTTGTTCGTCTGTACAAAACCTACCAACCAATTTGAGTCGTGTGTATGCAGTACCAATTTGGTTGGACCGACCAAATTGGATCGCCCGTATGACTTATAATGTTCATTGGCATAGAATGCATTCTTGTCTATTAAGTCAAACATCAAAACTCGTTAACGTTGATACAACAGAGAACGAAAAGTTTTATTTTAAATGTAATTCATGTGAAATTAAAGAAGATAATTTTGTTCAAATTTCAAACCATATGAGAAAGCATTTAGAGGAGAATGAATAAATGAAGTGTCCAGGTCAAAATTGTAATCAAAATTTTAAAAATCAATCAAATTTTCGTGTTCACTGCTATAAATTTCTCAAAACAGGAAAATAATTTTATTGGTGAAAGTGAAATCGATCGTTTATTATTCACTAATCTGAAACATAAATATAAAATTTCAAATAAAGGATTGAATTTTGATTATAACGAGTTATGCAGCCATTGATGAAAAAACTAACGAATTTATCTTTAATCAAGCACAGACCATATTAAAGAATAATAACGTAGCTAGCAAGCATGATAAAATACTGAATTCAATTAAAAATTCATCTAACGTTATCGAACTAAACTTTTAAAAATGATTTTAGTCGCCTTTAATACATCGAAAGCTACTCGGAGTATATACCACCGATAAAATAAGTTTTAGGAAGGAATAACTACCATCAGATTTGTTGCTATTATTATGTATTAATATTACAAACCTTAACAATGTTATTAAATGATGAGAAATTTTCTCAAATATTTAACGAAGTTGGAAGAGGCTTACATTTTATTGGATTACAATAAATTCATTTTGGTCTAAAGATAGTAAAAAAATTGAACTTATTCTATTTCAAGACGCCTTCGAAATTTGTAACCCATTAGGATCTTCTAAAAAACATAAAATGGTGGGAGTATACATGTCTCTTGGTAGCCTTAACAAAACATATAGAAGTCAAATTAATAATATCCAGCTCGTTCTGTTGTGCATAGAGGCATATATAAAATATATTGGATGTGATAAAATGTTGGAGCCCTTAATGAGAGATTTAAAAACGTTAGAAACACATGGAATAAACGTTGGATCAGACGATAAATTTACCAAGCAATTATTATATGTAACACTATTCGATAGTTGCAGATAATTTGGGCAGTCACCAAGTAAGTGGATATATAGACAATTTTAGTTCGTCTGATAATTTCTGTAGATACAGTATTTATGACAGAAAATCTTTGAACAATTTTGATATGAATATTGGAGAACTCATTTTACATAGATTATTATATTTTGTACCAAAGAAAGGTGTCCCCTTCTTCAACTTCATCCCAAACATCATTACGTGATGCAATATCCTAGTTTAATATGAAAATTTCGACCAGTTAGAAGCCTTTGGACAGTGGCTTTCGAGCAAAAGTATCAATATTTTAAACAGGTAGCAAAAAAGACAAAAAAAATCACCTATATTCTTGCTAAAAGTACAGCAGATAATGCGATTTTCAAAAAATATTTTTAATGTGGAAATACCTGATGATTGTGTTTTTATATCAAACGAATTTAGATACAATACAATTTACAAAGAAAATGATAATGTTTTATTACATGAAAATGAAGAAGGTGAAATCAAAGTAATGAATATTAAAGCTATTTTTATAGATTATATTCAAAAGAGCAATTTTGTATGGTAAAGTAACCATATTTTGGTATAACAGCTATACGACACTGTAAGAAAGCAAAAATTTAGAAATGTAGATTTATTGAAGATAGACAATAAATAATTATTTTCACCGTAAAATACTTTTGTATTCTAACGTTTGCTTATTTTAATTCATATAAATATAACATATTGTAAGTAAATTGTTTATCTTTAAATTTATTTATTTTGTTTAATATTCAAAATAATGACCAAGTTTCCGTTCGAATTATGTAGTGGTGATCGATGTACCCGAAAAACTTTTATATCACTACCGACAGTATCCGCTGTCATTTATAAAGGTATAAAATATAATATATATTATTAATTTGATATTTATTCTTATTTATAATCATTTTAGATTTTCGCAGCAAATTCTCTTGACCTTCAAGGTACTTATCTAGTTCTTGAACAAACTGGCTCCGAAATATCTGAAGACGATATTTTAGAATATACGCAAGTCAAAAAGAAGTTAAACTTATGTTGCTAAAATTTGGATCCCACCACCAAAATAGCCGAGAGTTGGTGATATTATTAACACAAACAACTATAGACGACAATCAACATTCTGAAAGTGAATTATATTTTGAAGATTCATCTCTTATAGTTTTTCCTGCTGAAAATAAAACAACAGATGTAGAAAAAAAGAGCAGTGAAAACTTAATCCAATCATCATTCTCGCATTGTAGTTCAGTATTCAATTTTATACCATCGAAAACAAATCATTTTGACGCCATAAAACTGTTGATTAACTTTTCCGTTCAGTGGAAAAAAAATATAAAAAAACACTTGGCAATAGAATGAATGCTTTTATTTGCTATGTAGTGATTTGCGGCAAATATCACCGTACATTCATCTTAAAATACTTCGTTCAGTAGCCGAAGATATAGTTAAACTTACCCTGCTACGTTTGAACAAAAAAATAATGAAGGAGAAATGGTCTCATCACTCTCCGAAGTTATTATAACTATGAAGAGAAATAGGAACAATTATTTAAGGAATACAACTAACAAACCAAAAACTACATCAAATAAAATATATATCAAAAAGAGGTAAATATGTATATGGAAAATATTAAAAATTGGCAGCCAGATATAATTGAGACGAAAGGATTAACGGGAAACAAAACGAAAAGTATCTTATAAAATTATTTTATATAAATAAAGACATGCCAAAAGAAGACACTGTTGTTAAATATGTGCAACAAACATTTGCTCTACAACGACATTTCCTTAATAGTAGTGACGTGTATCCTTTCATAGGGCAAATAAAAGAAGGTTGGCCATACAAATTTAACAAAAAAATTTATTGAATCATTTTTTGAACTCACCGGAGTGAAAGAAACAAGAATAAAAATTAACTTTGAAATAGAAAAATTCAAAATAAACCATTAATTTCTAAATTCAAAATTGACTTTTGCCAAACAATTACTTGCAGTGGTAAATGATTCTAACTTAATAAAAGTCGTGGCTGCGTACTTCAACGAAGACACCGATTATTTATTTCGGCCTTATAAGGTAATTTTATTTATGATGTGAAAAACAAGCTTTATATATATACATACATATATATATATATATATATATATATATATATATATATATATATATATATATATATATATATATATATATATATATATATATATATATATATTTATATATATATGTGTATATATATATATATATATATATATATATATATATATATATGTCTATATATATATATATATATATATATATATATATATATATATATATATATATATATATATAATGATGTTCGTATTTAAATAACTTTTAAAGAATAATTTTCTAATAGATTAGTTCTAAATTGACGGATATTATCGAGTCAATTCCGACGGCTAGTCCATGGATTGCAATAATAGGTGAGCTAATTTGACTTGTATGAAATATGATTTGAATTGAATTCTTAAATTAATTTTTAGTCTTCAGATCGAATCCCAAATTGGATATATTTTTATTGAAAAAATAGAGATTAGCAACATAAAATTTGGCTTGTTATTTGAAACGATCGTGGAAGCTATATGCTATTTTTATAATTTTAATAAATAATATCCGAAGAAAATTTCATAAACATTAGATTTTATGGTAAGGATTTTGTTACACCATTACCCAACAAAACCTCGAGGACTTAATAAATCTATGTACCAGTGGACAAAAATAAGTAATTTAATACGAAAGCTGGATGCAATACCTGCTAAACCTCCAATCTAATATGTGGTTAAATGGATTTTCATTATTATCACTTTTTTGTGTACTTTCGTCACTGGCTTTAACAAAAATAATTTATTTTTGTACATTCTTCCTTATAGTGGCGATTTTTGTTGATTTATTTTGTGAAGATCGATTTCGATATTTTTCCTTCGTCAGATCACCTTATACTTATTCAATTAATATAAAGTGAACTGACGAAGATACAATATTGAAATCGAGCTTCACCAAATAAATAAACCAAAATCGCCACTATAAGGAAGATTATACAAAAAGAAACATTGTTTTTATTTTATACTCTAATCTAGATTTTTTTTTACTTTTATTTACATACTAAATAGTTTGTTGATTAGTTGATTAATAATTTTTTTTGATTCATAATTTGTCAATAAATTTATTTAATACGTTTATATAACTTCTAATATTTGAATTCTGTATCACAATAAGTTTGTTTCTAAATATAATATATAATTGTTAAAAATATAAATAAATATAATTTGAAATATAAAATTAAAATATCCAAATCAATTTTTTAATTTAATTTTTTAATGTTGAATATTTTTGTCGTGTATGATATTTCTACAATAGTTGAATGCAATAATTGAAGTAAATTTCAACAAAAGGTTTTTAGAGTGTAGGCTGTAGCAAGTATACAGATCACATACTGATCTTGCCCAATTTTAATGTCAGAAAAACATGAGAAAGTTATATAGCACTATTATCAACCCGTTAGCGTCTACAACTGGTTAGTGTCTACAAACTGGTTAGTGTCTACAACTGGTTTTGTTTCACGTGCTGTCCTTGATTGACTCTCAGTAAAATGTTACCTCTTTCGTGTTACCTCTTTCGTCATAAAGCAGAAGCTTCTCTTTAGACCACTACTACATAAACCGGTATTCTTACCACTCCACCATTGAATGGATCGTTTCGAAGATTTTGACATTATCAAAGTTCCCCGAGATATTAATAGTCTTTTCTCTTCCATTACAACACAAAATTTATCATATGACGTCACGTGTCACAAAACAAGTTACAAGGTCGCTCGGTGAATTTTTTTTAAATCGTCAAAACTTCTCATTTATTATTTGGTCTTTAAATGATTGAAGGTTTATTTAAAGACCAAAAATAAATGATTGAATGTCAACAATTTCTCTGTTATTCGCGGGGGTCTCGGGTTCAATTGCCCGGGTGACCATAAATCACGATTGGGTGTTTTTAATATGTAATAGTAAGTAGGTTTAAAACGTGCTTCCTAGTTGATATTGACTGGAAATAATTTCCGCGTTATTACATTTTTACCAACATACTGAATGATACGTTAGATTTTCTCCTTTTTTGTTCCATTATTTCTCGTTCAGCACATCATGTGAAAGATATATTTTTAATTTTTTTTTATATTTTATACTATGTAATCTGTTTTAGGACTCAAGGCTCTTCCTGCTCTTTCGCGGTTCGCTTATTTACGTCCTACTTAACGCCTTAATGGCCAAATTCAGGGCGTATGGTTATAGGTCAGATGTTTGTAGAACCATCTGCGCATTGCATATGAAGCTATTCAATGCGCAGATGGTTCTGGCCAGCCTATAGTACTGACATGGAAGATTAGTTGGAACATGAATTCCGCACTCCGAAACAGGGTCATAGATGTGTTCATTAACACTACCGATCGTAATCAGATGATAAAAATCTCTTTTGCATCCTGCCCTTATCGGGATTCGAACCCAGTACCTCCCGCTTCAACTGCCACATCTTTAACCACTGAGCCACCTGAGCGATTATTTTTAAATTACTCTTTTTGTTTTGTTTTATGGCACTGGCTTTTTTTGTCGATTTTCTACCGACAGAAGAAGCAAACTTTCGGAAAAACCTTATATATCAAAAAAATGCCGTAGCACAATTTCTTAGCAATAAACTTGGACAGTTCTGTCTGAAAAAAATTACGTTAAGATTCTATTTTGGTTTAATATACTAATGATTTTCTTATAATAAAAATAATTTACGATTATCATTGTCCCTCTTACATTGAATCAAATTTACTGGTCATTATTCAAGCAGTCTGATCTATTTTTTGATAATGAAAAAGTGAATCATCCAATTCAGACCATACAACCTTCGAACATCCACTATATACGATCATTCCTTATGAAATTTTGAAAGACGATAGCACCTCTCACAGCATGCCAGTCACACTCCGATAACCTCTTTATTTCAGTTTTCTCACCGTTTTGATCACATTCAATCTACTCTTATAGTTATTAGCTAATTTTTTCCATATGCATCTGAAAAATTTATCGGTTCTCGATCCATATTCCCAGATATCTAGTTACAGTTAAACGTTCAATACTTTCACCATATATTAGCTCATAATTTTACGTTCTTAATGTCATAAAACAACATTTTGTAGGATTCAGCGCAGTAAAGCATTTCTAAACCTCAATTCTGGAATCCCCTCCCCACAATACTATATTTTCTATCCATAAATTCATACATACACCTACTGGCAAATTGTAAGGAAAACCAAAGCTGAAGAAAACTCTGGCACCTCACGATAATATGGTCTTTCAATTTTCAACAATACCGAACACATTTTATTTATGTAGGATTACAGAACTTACGAACTGATTTATCAGTACTATATAGGCTGAGATGGGGCCAGGCAATGTGTCTACGTTAATCGGACCTATAGTCGTACGACCCCGATTTGGATCGAGTCGTAAGGTAGAACGTTAAAATGGCACCGCAAAATAGTTGGAAGTGCTAAACCTCTAAAATCGGTAGCCGAAGAAACACACGCATGGAGCACATTTTGTGGTTCTTAAACTTGTAAAAGCTTGCTTAATTTTTTTGAAGTTGCTTAAATATTAATGTCAGAAAGTAACAAGTGAGTTAGAAAGAAGAAAATGCCATTTTACTCCGAATGCAAATATTAATTTGGAATCTGGCAACAAAATTTGGAACTAAATTTAAATTTGTGCTCATAGCAGTGTTCCTGTTGAAAGTAAATAAACTAAATAACTCTTCGCTACCAATCAATAAAAATATTATTGGTAATGAAATATAGTCAATAACCACAGATGACCCATCGGTAATAAATATGATAGCCATCAGGCAAGTCAGATCATCAGCCATCCTGAAGTTAATATATTATTTTTATAAACTGGTCACCGTAGAGTTACCCGTCATAAATCACAGACCGGCATGTTTGCAAATATAAACACTGTGTGAAGGAAAAGCTGTAAATAAAATCATTCAGCGTTGTTTGATTGTACAGATTAGTTAGATCAGGAATATAATAGTGATTGAAATGTGGTCGTGTCGCTAGATCAAGAGTTGTGAAAACGAGCTACGTATTCTTAAATCTTTGATTCACTCACTGTACGATTTGTAATGGGCCAGATTGGTTCTGATAATAGTATAGCAAATTCTATAATTACATAGTTAATCGTTTCCCGTGGCTCAGATTTCTGTTATTTGCATTTTCATCATCCTAGATACAAAAGCGAGTTTTTCGTAGTCTTTCTCTTTGTCAGAAAAGGAAGACGTTGTGTGTTAGATATTAATTGCTTTTAAGTGGATGACATAAAAAGCTATTGTGTGTAAAAGCCTTTTCTGGGCCGACCACCTAAAATGTGCACCACCACGTTAAAACGGTTCGTAAGGTCTCAGTTGAGACGCGAGAAGCGCTGTTTACGGCCTCTTAACCTCTTAGCCTCTAAACTCGAGCTATAACTCAGTAAACACTTTCAACTTGGTTCTGGGAGTGACTAGATGGCACGGGCAACCTAAAGTAAGCAAATACACACACAAATGGCTAACGTTTCTATTTTCCCTTCTAAATCAATTCAGATCATGGTTACTTGAACTGAAAGTCTTAAGGGAAAATAAGGGTCAGTTAGCTAAGTTCTACTAGATAGAAAATAGATAAACAACTGAATACTAGGCATTACATTCCATGTTTATCGAAAATGTATTAGACTGTCCTTCCGCTTTATTCCCCGATGGCAATTAAATTCCGAAGACTACTTAATTCCAAATCGATCTAATTATATTTACTTTCAGTGCCAATTTCGAAATTAAATTTAAATTATCGTTTGGAATTTGATTTGTGTTTTGTAATTTTATCGTACAATTCAGCGGTTGTATCATTAAATTTGATTATCATTAAGATTTCATCTTGGTGGAAGTAAAAATAGCACGCAACCGAATAATGTTTACGTAAAGAATTATTCGCCAAATAATTAAGAGCATTTTGGTGCATGGTACTCTGGATAGTTTTAATACACAACGTCCAACCGTTTTTGTTTTTGGATAAGTAAAAACGATTGTAAACGTCGATAAATGATAAAACCTTAAGGGGGTTTTCGAAGTTTGAATGAAATTGCTTTCTTTAATTTTGCTTTGATCTTAAATTTTATGCTGTGCGCTTTGGTCTCGCGTTACTACTGTACGGTGATAACGAATTTTAATTTCAGTTTTTTTTGGGCCAAATTAGTTTTGCAGGCTAAAACGCAAGGTTATAATCTACTTTTAATGGTTAAATTATGGTTTCAGGTTGGTGGTACATAAATATAAAGTTTGTTCGCATGAATGAATTTTTTTTTCTTAAATTTAAAATTTATTAAATTGGTTTCAGGCAAAACTCGAAAATAATAACATGATATTTAGTTAGGCCTTGATCGCAAAAACTCAAGTGTTTTGGATTAGAATAATTGCATTCATGACAAATTAGTTTCGTTGGTTTGTCTAATTTAATACTTCCTAGTCTTTTTCGATGGTGTAATCGACACGCTATTTTTGAAAATCTGCGTTGACGACGAGACCAATGAATATGTATTATAAAGGTGAGATTTGTTTTGTTATGAAGGAATTTTCATCACCAACATTGATAGTCTCCGAAAGTCGAACAATTGAAACTCTTGTTGGTAAAAAAATAAAGCTGCTCTCTGTTTTGGGTTCGAGCACTCAAACTCATCTGCAATTCCATTTGAAACAGTTAATTCACTGTACTTATATAACGCATGTATTGATAAGCCCGATTGGTGAAAACATACTTCTCCATCCAGCTGCTATCAGAATCTGAACTTGATACCGTTCACTCTAATTGCAGCTGATAACCTATCTAGCTGGGTAGAAAAATTTGGACATAAATAATAATAATGAAAGTAAATGGTTTGAAACCGCCATCCAAAAGAATGGTCAAATTGGCGTTATTGGCCGTACTTCAAAACTACATCTTTACAGGTTTAATGCATGATGTTAAAGGTCACTATGTATATGTTATTATTATACTCAAAGATTGAGACGCAGAGTACTAAAATATCTTCTGTGTTAGTACTAAAAGACCTATATGTTCTATTAAACTCTATCCGCCCGTTTTCAGGATTTTAATGATCTCAACAACATTCCTCGCCGGAGTTGATTGAGTCAACCTATTCGAACTTATTGTTTTTCTTTCAAGATGGAGCAGTCGTAGCTGAACACTTCAAAGGTTCTGCAGATTCGACTTCCGAATCACAAAACTATCAACTATCGGATTCAATCGCTCTTATTTTTTAAGGTGGTATCTTAAGGTAATATAACCTTAAGAAGAGCAGTGAATAGCCCCAACTATAGTTTGGTGAGTACTAGAAGCTTCTGGATTTTATCGACCAAAGCAGACATCATTATTTTGAACTGTTATACACCTGAAACATTATTCAACACGCTGTTCTCAGCTGTAGTATTGTCACCCAAATCTCTGCTTTTATCCGCAAGAACTTGGTTATAGCTAGGTTAAACTCAACAACTTCTATCCATATTCATCCCCATCTTTGACCCGTCCATTAAGCATACCCTGATCGCTTTTCAAATAATGGCCCTCCCCCGCTTCAATCATCTCAACCAAGTAATAGTTCATTAAGAAGAAAGCTTGTTGATTTCACTTTCACATCGGAATTCATCCCAAATCGGAAGAACGTGAAGACCTCGAAGTTCCACCAAAAGTTGTAGAGAACCCACTTAACTTTCTGTTTTCAGCTGTCCCTCAAATAGTTTCTTCAATGTAGTCCAGACACCATCCCTTCTGACATGCATAGATGTAGTGGAGGTAATCCTAACAAGACCTCTAAAACAGCAGTCGGCCGATTTACTTTGTACTTTATAGAACAAAAATTCGCATTAAGCGTTTGTTAACTCAGCGTTTGAAAGTTTAAAACGAACCTGTACCTTAACGAACCTGTAACCTTAAGCGTTTGAAAGTTTAAATACAAACCTGTCCAAAAGTATCCAACATTACTCATACTAGATAGTTAGCTTCTTTAGAAAGCTGAATTACTTTGTGATTTAAAACATGGTTATAAGCAGCAGGTTTATCTTCGTATAGTGAATAACATTTGCACCGAATTTTATTATGGTTGACGTTAACTGTTATCCTGTATGTAACAGTGCAACGCTGTGCCATTGGCTTCTTTCGATTTTCGCCAACATATACATGGTTCCAACGAATTTCTCTCTACTGAGGTAATGGATTAATTTCTGATGAACTCGAGGTGAGTTTCAAAAGTCGTTTGATTGATGGCAGTGTAAGGAAAAACAGAAGTCTATTTTTAATATAAGCTGGTCTGGTTTTTGGTGGGCTTTTACGATGACAGTTGGTGTAATATTTTGGTTATTATAGGCTTGTAGTTAATTAGGTTTTAGTCTAAGCCTACATTTATCGTTATTCGAGAATGGAAGTTTGTAGTTTGCGATAGAATGTTTCGTGGCCCGAGTAAAAGTTGTTGAACATTTCGGACGACGCTTGAATTCTCTGCCAATTTCAATTTTTCTGCATAAACTACATAACTCAGACGATTGACATTACAGATTTATTATATAAAAGAATTTCCTCATACCAGTATAAACTAGTCACAAACAATAAAAGACACTTGAATGATGGGAACACTTCAACATCCAGAGTTTTAAGGTTTAGCAACAAATATTTAGGCTTCAGCTTGTTTGGAACTGAGTGGATCCACGGGAGACACTAACATTATAGCATATTCAGGTTGTCACAGTTCGCGGTCAAATGATGAATTTGTCTTCTGAGGAGACAGCTTTTTAGAAAAAGGATAGAATTAATATTGAACTTTAAGCTGAATATTTTTAATGCAACTTTACATTTTGGGAAGCGTTTATGAATTGCTGAAAGTCTTGCTTGCATTTCACCTAAGGGAATTCACATATATTTTGACAACTATAAATCGATGTGGATTACCTATATTACTATATCAAACACGCGGGAGTTAAGGGCCGAAATCGGCAACAACTGCGTCTCAACTGAGATCTTACGAACCATTAAATACGAATTGGTGCATCTTGTAGGTGCTCAGTCGAACGAATGCTTTTACACACAATCGCTTTTTATGTCATCCAGTCATGTTAATTTTTGGTCAACGGCGAAAGTCGAACTCGAGACCGCAGCATGATGAGGAAGTATCTTATTAAGCTACAACCGGCTATGAAAATCAGAATGAAGCTAGTTAAGAAAAGTTTTTACCGACCAAATAGGTAAAACTGTGCAGTTGGTGCGAAAACAACCAGGTATAATTTACATTTGCTGATGTGGATGAACTCTGTGTGAGCAGAACTAATGGACTAACTAATATTCCATGTCAGTACTATAGCTTGTCATGGAGCAATTCGAATATAAATCAGGACGTCTTCGATTTGGATTCAGTGTAAGGTACCGAAGTCAAGAGTTTAGAATGCTATAGTTATAGTATAGAAAAAGCAAATTAACGCTGATCGTTCAATACAAAACATGTTTGAGTTTCAATAATACTTACAGATACAGTATGCGTGTGGTAGGATGCTTCAAATGTTCCTTACGAGAACTTGCACAGGATATGGAACTCTATTGAAAATGCACTAAATAGTAAGACTTGCATCCTTCAAAATAAATCAAAGATAAAATAATCTGCGAGGGTAAAAATCTTATGTACCTTTTATGCCAGTCAAAGAGTTCAAGAGATGTCTCATTTTCAAGAGATGTCTCATTTTCAAGAGATGTCTTTAAACAAATAAACTTATTTTTAAACATATGAAAAACATAGTATCATCGTTACCTTACTATACCCTAGCAGTAATTTGGAGAGAAATCTAACACATCCCTGAGTCGGAAAGAACTCCAATCGGACAAATTTTTTGGCCGAATTTATGTTTGGAAAAGTGGCAGCATCTGAGGATGCTAAATTGCTAACATGGTTAATAAATTTTTCAAAATTTTATCTACAGTAAATTTTATTGACTATTTAATTTAATTGCCTAATGTTGATGAGGGGCTTGAATTTATTTGGAGAACCTCAAAAAAAGCATTGTAGCCTACCTGTTTTGTAATGGTTGGAACGGCCATGCTTCTTGGTTTTCGAAATCTAAGCTGCCCTATAGATGAAATAATACGTTTGACATATGTAATATTGCATCAAACACCGATACAAAACACTATGCACGAATATGGATATTCGTCCGCCACCGATCGATGATTGGCATCAGTAGCAGTAGGTGAGGGAGGTTTTGTTCGAATTTATCCTAACACAAACAAAGCCGACTGAAGGTCCGGAAATCATCGTCGAAATCGATGAGAGCAAATTTGGCAAAAGAAAGCACAATCGAAGGTGACACGTGCAAGGGCAATGGGTGTTTGGTGGAGTTGAGAGGGAAATGGGAAAATGCGTTTTAACAAAGCATAACACCGTTGGAAGGCATACGACAGTTTAAGTGACAAAGAGTTTAACCATTTAAAAGTTAACCATAGTATTGCTCTCATAAACTCTCTGAAACTCATTCCATTTAGCCCTCATTCAGCAACAATTTTATCATGCTATCAATCTGTCAGAGAACAATTTTTAGAAATTGAAATCTAGCCAGTTACAACTATCAAATTTTAGGCTACGGGTAAGCTGTTCACCTTATATGAATGTCATTGATTTTATTATTGGTGATGACTTAAATTCGAAAAACAAAGAGCTGCAGAGTTAATATACCAATATAAGATTTTTGCAATCTTGTGGCTCTAGTAATTGGTATATCTTACCAACTTTTAGTTAGTATCGGATCACTCTCCTGCTATCATGATAGTCATAGATTTCCAGTCGGCTTTTAACCAATAATTAAAACAAAAAAATTGGTTACAACAAAACATAACAAGTATTTTAGCATAAAAATAGGTCACGCAAAATCCAAAATTAATTAAGACATTCAAATAAAATACCAATACATCAATCATCGAATCATTATCACATGTTGCCGGGACCAAATATTAACTCGAATGACTTCACGTAATCAAACAGAAAATCAGTCAGACAATTTTTTGTTGTACTACGAAACGAATGTATGTATGTATATAGAAAGTATGTATAAACATAAAAGACACAAGCTATACGATTATCAAGCATCAAATCCAATTTGTATTCAAATAAATGCGATAAGAAATCAAAAAACTTAAAGAAAAAAAAACTTGACATGTTAATTAGAAATTTTTATTTAAAGAAACCTTTGATAAAAATCTTCTTTGAGGTATTACCTTACACAAAATATGTATGCTGTAGAGCTAATCAGGTATATACATACGAGTACATAAACAACAAGGAAACTACATTTCAAAAAGAATTAATTTCAATTGAATATAATTGACTTCTGTAATTTATAATATAAAGAAACAAATTTCAAATCTTATACAACAATTGCGACCAGACGAAATAATAAGATTTTATTAGTTTGCTACTTTGTTATTGCCAAAAATATCCGAAACACCAACAGCAACAACAACAGCACCAGTCGATTTGTTCCAAAAATCTGATCTTGTTATTAAATTATTTTCACCTGTGGCTAAATTAAACACACATCGAGCGGCGCATGGAGTGGAGGGTATAGGCTACATATGTGTAGAGGTAATAAGAAAACAAAATGTGGAATTCAAGAAAATATCATAAATCTTGACAATTGAAACAATTTTTTTCTTATTTAAGGTAGATCGGAGAATAGACAAAAACAAAATTGTAACTATATAATAGATAAACTATTTCTTGGCAAGGTTTTTATCTTACGTTTGTTTAACAGGTGTTATAGCTCGTGTTCGTTATAAGTAAAAAAATAATAATAATTTGAATGTGAATTTGAATACAAGAATTGAATGCGACATTTTATTTATTTTGGACATTAGAAGCCGCAGGACGTTAAGATTATTTAAAATAATAACTTTGGTAACAGTTATTCAATATGAACTAGAGGAATAGTTTTTGTACGTGTGCGAATTGTGAATGATTGATTCGTAATAGTCGGCTTTAATTTATTTCATTTTTGGCAAACATTAAGATTTACATATTTTGATATAAAACAGTTAGCTCATTAGCGTAAGAGATTGGGTTACATATCTACATAATTGAAATGTGATATTTGTGTTCGGTACTAGAACGTGTGGTGTAATCATTTAAATCATGTCAGCATGATGGGAACCATAAACAACATCACAATAGTCTGTTGAGATGTTTAGACACGATAGCGTAGTAAAAAACTCAAAAATTGTGCGAATTCCCGAAAAGTTAACCGTTTTTTACTCTGCAGTAGTTATTTACAATTTTTCTGTGTTAATTGTCAACCAAAAAATTGTTTAAAACTATTTTTGTTGCAATTACCAAATAGAAGCGTTAATTTTCTTTGGAGTGTTTCAAATTTAGGATACAATAAAATTCGCTAGAGTAATGTTGCCAACCCGACTTATAAACAAACTGGATGTGGATGTACGATCAATCAATAAACAAGAACGATCCTTGTTATGATAATGATATGATTTTTCGTCAACAGATTTTGTAATGAGACAATGACGTCACACAACGTTGGAGGGTAGGTTAAGATTTCATTTCAGATAAATAATACAGAATGGAAAATTATTCAAATTATAAAAATTAATTGTCATCAAATCTTTAAAGGATTATGAAATATGGCCATTTTTAATCACTGTTTATTCAAAAATCTTGATAGTACAATTTTACACTAATTAAGCGGATTTTTCCAATTTATACGAGTAATTTTTCAACATTTAAAATAGAAATTTCACTATTAAATTGTGCGATTACTCACATTTAACGTGTAAATAACTCACACGCTTTTAGTGTGATTTTTTAAAATCACACTACGATGAAAATTAACTACAATAATTGAAGGCAACAGATAACCTACAATTATTGTTGTAAATTTCAACAAAAATTTTTCAGAGTGTAGATTACAACTTTAATCATTTGGTCGGGTTGAACAAACCAATGCATTGCTGGTGCGTTCTTTGGAAAACATCTGGCTCTATCATTTTCGATCACTAACTAGTTCTTCGACCAGTTGCTTTACACAACCAGAAAATGATTTTTTTGTATTTGTAAGTGTCTCAACGTCATGTTTGGTGCAATCCATCACAATCATGGTCCATTTTTCGTACGCTAGAAGTCTTTTAGATGCTTCAGATAGTTAGTGCTGAAGTCTATGATTTTAAGAACAACGTTGTCGTATGCTTTTACGAAACTGGGAATACCCATTTGTACATCACGTGCTTTTTCATAGAATAGTTTTAAAACATTGTATTGGTATCTAATTGATTTGAATGGAATCTGCCCTTGATCGTTACCAACTATCAGTAATTTGTATGCGGTGCAGGAGAGTTATCTCGAATAATTTAAAAAAGTCATAACTGGGACTCCTTCCATTACTCATCTATTACAGTTCCTCAACAATGCATCTTTGCATCAAGAGCGTTGTATTAAAACAATCATTTTAAGATGGATAATTTTGAATATTTTTTTAGAGCATTCGTATGAATTCCTCATAGGATGGATTTCGAATGGAAATCTTTGTCGACGGGACCGCCACTGTCACACTTAGAAAATAAAAGTGATGTTTAAGATATCAATTGCCTATGATTTTTATTCAGAAACCACAGTGTTTGAACACAGACGGTTTGAACAGCAAAATGAAAAAAGGTTACCGATCGAAACGACACATATTTGGTTGAATGAAGTTAAAAACGTGTTTGAATTTTGGCGAAAAAATAAATGGGCCATAGTTTATCTTAAAAATTAAGAAACCAAAAGACAATCAATTTTAATATTCAAGTGGCTCCGGATTTATCATTACTCATGATAGTATATGGAGAAGTCGCCGGATGAAGCTTAATAGTAAGGAGAGTTTCTCATCATGCCGCCTAAAAATTAACATGCATCAGATGACATAAAAAGCGATTGTTTGTAAAAACATTCGTCGGGCTGACCACCTACAATGTGCACCAATCGTTAACATGGTTTGAAAGGTCTTAGCTGAGACGCAATATTGGCAGTTTACAACCTTTAAGCCATATACTATTCAAATGGAGAAGTAAATCACATTTACTTCTGTCTTACACATGCAGATAATTTCAATAATTTTACCAATAGGAAAACAGTGAATCATTAATAGATAATGAGACAATGCCAATGGTTTATCCTCAGGAACATTTTCTGACATATTACTGTGTCTACAAAACAAAATCAAAATCTTGGCTTGAAGATTTCTTTATGATAGTATGAGATAATTTACATTCATATAAGACCATGAAAACTTAAAGTAAATGTGATCGACATTTACTGTTGCGAAAAATTCGTATTTACTGTGACTCCTCCATCTCGTGCAGAATGCAAATTTTAAAATTAGTCAAAATTAAATTTCGTTAAATTATTTACTGTCAGTTACAAAAATATTTTTATAACTGTTAATTTCTTAATCTTAAATAGAACGAATCGTAATGCTCTAACATGATTGCTACAATTTAAGAATACGGAAGGAGAAAGATCCCGGAGGATCGAGATATTGGGTTTTTTCGATTTTACCATTCAAAAAAACAAAGGGCTCACGGTAATGCAGATGATTTATCAAAACCTACATGCCTTGTGGATTATAAAGAAAGTGGTAGTGTGGGGTGTGAGCAATGCATGGCAGTAATTGGTCCTGCAAAACAAAGCAATTCAAAGGCCAGCAATATAATGCAGGCCCATTCCCAACAGGTGAAAACGTAAACAAAAGTGTCTTTAATGTTGATATATTATTTTAGTAAATGACAAGAAACAACAACAAACGCTTTTGATGTAGCACATAATTGGACTAGTCGATATATAAAGTTACCATGGAACATTTAATAAAGTTACCATGGAACATTTACATTCAAATCAAGATCGTAATTTCGAATCACTGGTATTTCAGGCGATGTGACAATTATTAGAAATCAACAAAACAAGAACAAATCTCTTTTACCCACAGTCAAACGATATGTTTGAATGGTTCAACGTTAGATTAATTTTTAAAGAAAAAATTGTTTATAGAAACCAACGAAATTGGGATCAAAATATACTACTGTTTCTAATGGCATGAAACAAAGGACATTACGAAAGACAGGATTATCATCGAAGATTTGACCTGTTTTTGAAAGACCATATAAAACGATAACGAGAATCAACAATGTAATCAACCTAATTAAAAAAGGAATCCGAAGTAAACCAAAGATTGTAGATTTGAAAGGTCGGCTTCCTACAGAGAAATATAATTGTATCCGACTCAGGACAAACCGGTTTGGGCGGTTGGTGGTGTTACTGATACGGACAACGTCTCTGGGTCAGTAGAATAACTAAAAATTTGTAATAAAAAGCAACTTGATATTGCGTTAATGGTTAATAATAAACAAACAGAAATTTCAACGATGGCTTAGAAGCTGGTGAATAAATCCTCGATACTGGGTATTATTAATTCTCGAGCAAAAAATAATAGTGAAAATAAAAACTAGTGTAGTAGTGAGAATATTGTGAAATAAACTTTTAGTATGTGTGAAACTTTGGTGTTAAAATTAGCAAATGGTATTTTTATTTACAATCCAATAATCGAATCATATTTCAGCTGGAGTAATCGCACTATAAAAAATCTTAATTATAATATATCGACCTCCTATATACAGTCTATTCTATTTTTATCCAATGATACGTTCCTCAAAAAAAACCATAAAAAATACACTCTCTACATTGAATAAAAAAGATATAAGTTACATAATTTTCCAAAACAGAATTAAACCAAATAAAATTCTACATCACTATTATTTTCTTGAAGTAGAACCAGTTCCAGTAATTTGATTTTAACATCAGTATTTGAGGCTTTGCCCACATGCAGTTCATTGACAACATTCTCGTTAAACAAATCAAAATATTCGCTACCAATTCTGGTAACGAATGTTTTGATTTAAATATTGGTCCTACTTCACCGACAGCAGAAGAAGCATAATTGATACAGTCTACAATTAAAAACTACAAAAGTCTGTAAGTGAAACTGGCTCATTATCAAGTTGATTTGGAATAAATTGGAAAGTTCGTTCTACGTAGTGTTTTTTAAATGTAGCTTTTGTGTCTTGACCAAATGGCTGAATAAGGCTCGTTGTATAAGGTGGAGGAAACACCATATACACATTTGGATGTTCTAAATTCGGGTGTGACGGAGCATCTTCAACTATCAACAGAACTTTAAAATCAAGTCCCTTATGTTCAAATAATCTTCTACTTCCAGGCTGAAACAATTCTTGACAACTCTGTGAAAACAGTAGATGTCACCCAAACTTTTGTATTAATCCATTGCACTGGTATTTTTTATGTAATATATGTATATCATTTTTCTTTTCAAATCTAGTCAGCGGCTTTTAATTTCATTGTTTTTGTTATTACGTCACAAATATTTTAAATAATAACAAATGAAGAAAATTAACAATGTGTTGCAAATATTTGAAAATGAAATAAAATTTTTTATGATTTTGTTTTAAAAACTTTCCTTTATTTTTGCATGGATTACTATTATGGCATTTTGAATTGCAAAGGACTCCAAATGCTTTGCATTGGCATATCTTTGAGTAGCACTTTCCTCGTATAAACTCATTTTTCGTATAAAATTGCTTTAATGTTCCTTGGTTCGTGCCCAATTTGTATAATTGATGTATATTATCAACACTTAATACAGTGCACAGCAAATTTCTGGAATTTTTTTACCCAGTTTAAATTCAGGTATAAATATCTTAATAAAATCTCCTATTGATGCCGGAATATATTTTGAAATTTTATTGACTGAGCATTTTTTGGCTCGATTTTGTAAATTCTCGTTTGCAATCAATCGGTTCTTTTCATCGAAACTCTGTTTCTTAGCCAGAAGTGCTAAATATTTTATTATCTTTCAGTTGATTGTTCTTGTGGACGTTCTAACAGTTCTTTTACATATCGAACCTAAAACAGTTTCATTTTGTATATTCATAGTCTAACCTTCTTCGGAATAAACTTCTTTTATGAGGCTATCTGATAAATTAGCAGTTTTTAGGCCAAGTTTTATTTTTGTTGCTTGCGATATTTCAACATTTGGACAATTTTTAAACCACAAGATCAATCGGTACATATATTTAATCACAAAGAGCCAAATGATTTTCTGTCGTTTTTTTTAAATTGCTTGAAACAATGAGAATTAGTTTTTGTGAAATATTTAATTTAAATTTACCGATTTGCTCTTATTTTTACAATTCTTATTAGAATCGTAAAAGGGGCAGAACATGTTATTAGATTTTAATTTACAACTGTGGGATCGCAGCCAAAAATTATCTCTCTAACTGCAACTATTTTTTCCCAAAAAGAAATATGTTTTGACATCCCATATGCTCATATTTGACAGTCACATGCCTAGAACATATGCCAAAATTACGTCGGGTTAATTTAAAATTCCATTTGTTAATAGATGATATTTTTGACGCAATATACAATACCCATCTTTCGTTTAACCACCGCGGAAAAAATCGTTTATTTGAGAAGCTAAAAGCGTAATTTATTAATATAACAGTTGAAGCAATCAAATTACATATATGTATTTAAGCTTATGCACAACTTGTAAAACAAAAACCAAAACGCATCAGTTGCAACAGACAAACCTATTCTAAACGAAATTATTTAAAATTCCTGAGTACATTTAAAAAAGTAACCAGATGGCGAGTTTAACTTCATTTTAAGTTATCATGTCCTACAGACGATGTTTGTTACTATGAGTCCACTCAAAACCAAAAAGGACACCATCATTAGATGATCAAGTATTTGATATTTTTTCGATAATCGATACTAGGAGCCCCAGCTACTTTTTATAGTGAAGACGGTCACCATTTTATAAATGAAAATATTCTGAAATTAAAAGATTTTATAATGAAATAGAAATTTTCGCGGTGACCAAAATTTATTATACAAAGTGAGCTATTAAACATATTCAAACTATAAAAAATTGATCATATATTGCAAATATGAAGTAATCGGCGTATGAGCCATGTTTGGGACCAAAATGAAACTTTGCCTAACGACTTCAAGTTCGTACAATTTAAATAAAATTTTTCAATCTACTACACTCAGAAAAAATATTATGACCAAAGTCTTAATAATACAATTTGGTTACTTTAACACCAATTGTTTGGTTATATTCACCAATCCTCTACTTTAATTTAAAAAATAAACATTTTGCTACTTGGTTAAAGCAATAATTGATCAAAATTTGGGTAACCAAAATATTGGTACGTGAATTTGGTTAAATTATCTATAAAAACATAGCTAAACAATCTAAGAATATATTAAAATATAATTAGTAGTTTTGACCAAACAATAATTATTTTTGAGAAAATTTTTAAAACAATTTTGATAAAATGTACCTTGTTAAAGTAACAGTATGATTTTCACCAACAATGGTTTGGTTTAACCAAATATTTAGTTCAAATCATCAAATTTCTTGGTTACTAGAAAACGGGATTTTATTAGAAATGCAACTTTACATGTCAGATTGTGTTGTTTTTCTTCAGTGAAAACACGTTTGTGCCTCCCAATTTTAAATGATCCTCCAAAATAAACAACCAATTTTATAATGATTCAAAAAATTATGAGTTGAATCTGGATTTATTTGGTAATAAGATTTAAGTTTAAATTAGATGGGTTTTACTCATATTTTGAAAATATTGTTCAATTGTAGCTGGACGGAAATAATTTATTTAAGCAAACTGGGACTGCAAAACATCTAGTTCGATGCAAAACATCTAGTCCGAATACTTTATCAACGAATTTATCACTTGAAGCTTCAGCATCGTCAGTTTCGAGTTTCATAATAAAATAGTCAATTACAATTCCAGTATTAATTTACGATTCCAGTATTGATTACGAATTTTAAAAACCAAACTATACACTCAAATTTACACTAGCCTGTACACTATACGAAAACACCGTTTCGGCGGTTGAATTAAGCCCTAATGGTTGGCTAGCTCGTCAGCAGATAAATGAATAAAAATTTGGGGAGCACACTAATTGGGCTTAAGCGATGTTATATGGTCAATGAGAGTCGGCAACTTGTATTAGCGAGTGAAAATATAGGAAAACATTAAAATATGGGAATTCAGCTCTGGAAATGTCTTAAGACACTAAAGGGGAACAATAACTATGTATTTTGTTGTAATCATAAATGTTACGAGCAGTTTCGACGAATCGGTACGAATATGGGATGTAGGAACGGCTAAATGTTTAAAAACAGTTCCGGCTCATTCAGATCCTGTTTTGGCGGTGCATTTTTAATCGTGAAAATTTCCATCACACAATTGTTTCGTCTAGTTACGATAGTTTATGTCAAATATAGGATACAGCATGTAGACAATGTTCTAAAACACTGATTGAAGATGATAAGTGTCCGGGTTCGTTTGTTAATTTTTCGCCAAATGGGAAGTATATATTGGCTGCACACTTGACAAAACACTGAAACTGTATAGGATTAATCGAAAGAAAAGTGCTTGAAAAACATGAAAAGAATGTAACCAAAATGTATTTTATTAAATAAAGATTGAATATACTAACATTATGTGTTGTTTAATCTAATGTTGAATTTACCCTAGCCAATTGTAAAAATATACTTCATTTTTGGTAAATTGATACAATCAATTGATCTGTACAACCAAAGTAATCTCAAATATTGACTAAATTTGGGATTATATCAAATAATATAACTTATTTATTCTAGGCTTCCGAGTTGAAAATCTCCGACCGCAACTTTTACCAGTTAGTCGCAGCGGTTGCCAATATCTCTAAAATATCTATTTATTGAAATGTGCAGTCGATACTTTAGTGGTGGATCCATACTTGCAGGCTAGCTTACTGGCAAACGTCTTCACTTCAAAGTCGACCTTAGTTGTCCCCGATTGAGTTTCGCCTCCGTCAATTCTGTATTGTGGTTCCAAAATGGATTCTGTCAACATCTCGGAGAAAATTGTCTTCAGGAACCTGAAGAAACCAATATTAACTAAAAAAATTCTAATTTCTTATTAGCAAGGTAAATACCTCAACGCCTGGAAGATCGCAGTCTTCAAGTGCTTAAACGTGGTTGTGATAAAACTGACCCGTCAAACTATCGGCCAATATCGATTGTGTCAACCTTGGTTAAAATATTTGAGTAATGCATTAACCAACAACTGGTGAATTATTGTGAGATTAATAAAATAATTTCAGATAAACTATATGACTTCCGCGAAAGACTCTCCATAAGATCGGTTATGGAGAGTCTTTCGCGGAAGACGTATGTTGTAAACAAATGGAATCGAGGGAAAGCCAATTCAAGATTCAACCGTAACTAACGCAAACCATCACATAACTATCCGGACTAAAGTGGAATGATGTGGACATACCGTCACTCTCACTATAGAGTTTATTCACCTTTAAAAATTAATCTTGTCACAGAGATACCTTTAATCGCATTAAACAGATTCATTTAGTATAATGGTGATCGTTTTTGTAATTGTATCTTGGTCTCAACATGTACAAGGTACATCATATTCAAATTGATTATTGAGATATTTGAGGTTGATACGTGCTTGTGGAGTTATGTCAATCATCGTGCGCTTCAACCATCACGAACATAACATTTCGATGTCACGACAAAATATAACGACAGAATTGAGATCGAACTAAGCACCGTATTTTCAAAGCTAACACTTTTTCGATCGATTCAATTCCAAGATAAATTTCCAATTTTTATTTTTTGTTCTTAAAATTATATAAATCAGTGCTACTGTTATCTGATCTCTACATAAGATAAACACACTATTCAGGTAGCAGCTAGCTGTATTTTTCTTACGTCTTGTACGACTACATACAGATCAAAACATAATTATTATTATTTATTTTTATGTTAAAAACTGAAAAAACATATAAATTTAATCATTCGATCGATTCAAATAGATTCAGACGGTTCTTTCTTTTATAAAAAAAAAAATTTACAATTTTCTCAGACCAACGAACAAGCACAAAATAAAAAAATTGATTGATTTTGATCTACGCTATATGAAAATCGATCTTAATTTCCAAGCACAGAATATTTACTCTTAATACGCGTCGCTGTCATTGTAATCAAACTCGATGATCTATATACAATCGACATACCTATTTAGCTTCCGGTCGAACGCAAATAACCCTTAGATACACATATTATACATGTCCTATATACTCTGCAACACTCAAATCTGTGTAGAAGCCTATACTAAATTATGCCAATACAACGTGATCGTAACGATCAATTTACATAAAAATGTTAACAAAAAATTTAAATCGATCGCTTCTAGAAAAGTGTCACTTCACTATCGTCTCGTATGTACATATATTCAAATGTACCAAGACATCAATAAGATTATATAAATTTTAACACTTCAGCATCTTTTTTGGAAAATTTAAATAATTTTCAGGTCACCAATATAAACAATGTATTTTAAATTGTAAAATAATCGTTCGAGAGAACTGCGATCGGCTCGCATCAAATTTATTGTAATTTATTACGAATTGAACACTCGATAATCGCATATACTACATAGTGTAGTCGAATATGTCGCATGCTAATGTTGACTGAAAATATTAATTTCAATGTGTGGTGATCCTTGTGTTGCTTTATTATTTTCATGTCGCAGTTTATTTTTCAAGTTGGTACTGATGAATTTTAATGTGCAACATTGATCTATCTATCGTTGTTATTAATTTATACACAGAATTAATAAGTAAATAATATATCGTCGGTCTCACGCTGAAAGAATAGGGTGTCCCAATAACCGGTCCAGATTTTATATATTAGTTATTTTGGTTCTGGCGACACTTATGCCATTCTTACTTTGACAGAAACTCAGCATATTATTTCTAGTTGACGAGATGAGTTGTTGGCGGTGAATGATGGAAATCGGAAAGTAGTAATATTTTCCGATTCCAAGAGTGGAATAGGCTTGGTTAAATGTGGAAGTGGAATACAAGGCAATGTGTATGTGGATATGATTTTTGAGTATGTTCGTATCTGTCAATGTGATGTGACAATACAATGGGTACCATCACATCGATAGATCCAAGGAAACGAAAGAGCAGATATGTTAGCTAAGAAGCGTACAATGAATGAATTGGTTCAGAAGTATGAAAAGAAGAATGTAAGAGATGTACTTCGAATGATTCAGATGAATCTGTTGAGAAAATGGGAGTGTGAATATGAAGATAAATGTTTGATAAAAGGAAAGAAGTACAGAGAGTTATGCGCTACTCCTTTGAGAACCCCGTTCTATAAGGAACTCAAAGGAGATGTACGAATGGTAAGAACAATCAAGAGAATCAGAATGTAAGAATGAACCATGGAAATTGGAAAGAATGCTTGCGGAAACGTCGATTGAGTGAGGAAAAAGATTGTGTGTTGTGTGACATGGTGGAGGATGTTAAATATTTGATATTAGTCTGCCCGGAATACAATCGAGTCAGATCATGCTTCAGCATCCTCCACAATGTAAATAATTTAACCAGAGTAATGAGTGGGGGTGGTTTGGCTTATAAGGAAATGTATGAATTTGTGAAAATGAGTAATATAAAAATTTAAGATTAACAGCAAGATGTAAATGGGGAATATCCAGTTCTCTACCAGTATCTATAATTAAATAAAAAATAATAAAATGTAAACTATAGATATGTGGCGACATGGCTGTCAGTAGTTGGAGCCAAGCCTTAAAATAAAAAAGAGATGAGTCGTTTAACACATCAAAAGTGGGGACTGTTGGAAATTTATTTTCACGACAAAGGCAATTGGTTCGAAATCGCAAGAAAATGTACACAATTTAATCAAAACACGGGACTAACACCCAACAGTATCAAAAAGTTTGTGTATAAAGAATGTGATTCGGGCTACCTAGTCGACAAACGCTTACCCGTGCTCGTCGTGTTCTTTCAGAAAATATCCCCGCGGTGGCCGAAAATGTGGGCCAACGACCGATAACATCAATTCGTCATCGTGCATCAGAAATGAACAGCAGCCGGCCTTCCATAAATTTATTTTTTATAAAAAATTCGGAACAGACGCATTTCCATCTCAAATTGTTCGTAGGATATGTGAAGAAATCAATGCATCCATAGCGTTTAACCTTTCGGTGCGGCCTTAGACGTGGTGGGATTATTGGGCCGTATTACTTCGAAGGTGAGACCGGCGCAACCACTACGGTCAATGGAATCAACTACCGCTCTTTTTTGTGGCTATATCTTAAAGATATTGGTTTGGACGACCTTTAGGTTCAGCGGATGTTATAATAGTGAAATTACGTCAAAAATTAATAGCCGCAATGTCAGTCACAATGGTGACATTAATTGGCCGGGAATTGATTAGCTTCAGTTCTGGTTTTATTAATACCAAAATTTTTTAGACGAGCAGGATCAGGATCAACGGCGTGGTAGAAATACCATCAAAAATAAACTTGAAAGGCTCTACCATTAATGTGTGGTGATGTATAATACTAATAATAGTTATTTCCCAACGTTTTTATTTTATTAAATTGAATTTAAGCGAGTGTGCTTTCTTAAAGATATAATTTTCTGCAATTATTGCTGCTTCGATGTCAACTTTGTCAACATTATTACAATCGAGTAGTGTTTTATTGATTGGCAATTTAAATAATTCACAAAACTATATTCAATATTTTAAACCCTTTTCCAATATTTTATCTGTTAATGGTTCGCATTTATGTTTTGGCTGATGCTTTAATGATTGTCCCGAAAGCTGATTTATTGGGTTTTAATGTAGTACCGCGTTAGCCTCGAATATGTCTAATAGTATCTATACTCAGAAAAAAACTTGGGTCAAAAACACTAAAAACCTGGGCCAATTTAACCAAAATCTTAGTATTTTTCAACCAACCAAATGCCTTAGTAAAATAAGTAACTAGAATCTTGGTTAAAAAAATTTTTAATTTTGAACAACCAAATTTTGGTCATTAACATAAAACATTTAGTTACTTTAACCAAAAGTATTTGGTTATTTATTAAATTTAAAAAAAAATATTGTTTTTAATAACCAAATAAAAAAGTTAAATTAACCAAAAAATTTAGTAAATTTCACATACGATTTAGTTTAGCGGCTTTCTTGTTGTCAGCTCTTTCCACTTCCTTAGCAAAGATTTTTTTACAGATGTAACGTGTGGCCTTATATTCTTCAAACGAAATTTCGTTGCGCTTACATTTCTTGTGAGCAGATTTATTTTGTCTGGGTGCTTTGGTAGCTTCTAAAAAGATTTTAAAATTAGGATTGAGATTGGAAAAGAATGATGGGATATATTTATTCATTCCATGTAGAACAGTTTCGGTGAAATTGGAAACGACGTCGTCTTTTTATTAATCACGAGTCCACGGATATTGGCAAAATGGATGGTTAGGCAAAGAGGAATTTTTCGGGGATTTTTTATTTTTAATACTCATTGTAAAAAAACATTTTTAAAAACCGTCCTAACAAAAACTAAAAATGAAATAATATTGTAAATTCATTCCCACATTAATTCAATGGTTTCATTCCAACTTTTAGTAGGTTTTGGAGTTATTTCATTCTGCTAGTGGCAGTGTTTAAATCCAGGGGACAAAATAATAAAATATTTTGATATATTTTTGGCAGTTTCCAAGACAACTGTGACATAAATTATATAAACTATTCCGTGTCGTTTTATTGAGCATTATTTTCATTCCTATTTCTTTTCCAGTGACCAACAAAATAAAGCTAATAAATGCAAAACTACAATATTAAAATAAATTAACGCGGGCGAAATAATAAACTGAACGCAAATTACAAGTAAAAATTATAAGAATGAAAATTAAATTAAAAAAAAAAGAAGTTTTACGGATGTACATATGTGAAGCCCAACAATCCAACTATTTAAGTCGCCTCTCACGACAAGCAGTGAGTACTGTGGTGGCATTCTAAGCGTTCCCTTCATCCACTGGGGATCAATTTTGTGTGGGTTTACGAAACTAAAAATATTACAAAGGATTAGGAAAAAGCCTATGCAACTATTTCAATCAAGTGATACCGCAAATAAATGGAAGAGCGCGTATCGAGTAATTGCTTCTAATCAAATTTCGTGTCTATCGAAATCAAGTCAGAATAACACATAAGCTATTGTTTGAAATAGTCCAGTAAAGGTCTTCAACCTAAATTCAGCTGGTACTTCCTTTAACCTTTCGCTTTAAATCATATAAACATTTTGCATCGTTGGGCCTTTTCTTGGTGCATTCGACAATCTAACGGGGAACAGGTTATCTAGCAATTGAATAGGGGCCCCACAAATTATAGTTGTTCCCGCCTATAAATACTAAATTATCTCAACATCAGTATTTTTTATCCACGTAGAGTGAGACTCATGTTGATAAACATACACCACACACTTGTGAACAATTAGAATATAATAGCGTCAAAGCACATATAGGATGATTCAATCGGTAGAAATTAATTAAGCAAAATAGTAAGAAGTATTTCTGAAGCTCTAATAGATTTTTCACCTATTAATGATTTAACTTGCAAACACCGCAGCCTTGAACAGTTGCAAAAGTATGTGGTTTCAATGATTTGATTATATCAACTATGATCCATTATCGTTTACAGAATACATGAAGTGGTTGGAAATGATTCAGGATATTTATGCTAGTTGATAGTTCATAGAACCTTACGTAAACTAGCTTCCCCGAAGGCCATCTTATATTCTATCACAAAACTTCTTTCAGGTTAGCGTCTTGGCACTTATTAAACCGTAAAGTTAGAATAAAATCAAGAATTAACTCACCTCGTTCATTTGTTCCTATACATTTCATGTCGTGTGCAGAAACTAACTCTCCAATTTCATCTAACCGTTTCTCTCGGTTCTTTCTCCCATCCTGATAACTTTCCAGGTTGAAAATCGGAATTCCCAGCTGGAAGTTCTTCATTGCTCCTAATTTGTTTCTCCAAGAAAATATTATTAAGCTTTGCTTGACAGTCCTGGGATTTTCGCTCTCAAATAAATTGTTGGGCCTGTATTAAGGTCATAGAGAGTAATTTTATTTTAGCTTCTGTCCTTTAGATTTCTTTTAGAAACTACCTGTCTCAATTTGTTTGAGACTACCTGTCTTAATTTGTATTTTCACTAAGAAGTTCGAGTCTAAAGACCGATTTTACCTTACCAATATTTCCCGTTTCTAAAAGTTCTGGAATTTTTTTTAATAATTCGGAGGACACCAGCTATTAAAGTAAGTATTTAAGACTGGGGCCCAAGTTTGGACTACTATCACGACAAATATTTTACTCCCACTCAATTATCGTTATGTTTATCCTGAGTCCACCACAGTATGTTCGTTCATCGATGGTACAAAAAGTATAACACGAAAATTTTGTGAAAGCAGTGAATTAGGAAGCTGATGCATTATTCAAATATTTCAACTTAATTTTTATTGTTACGACTCTCTACGTTTGTAATTATTGACACCTCAGACTCTGATCAAAATTAAAGCGACGAGATTTTAGTCAAACTTTTTACTTTCTTTATTTCGCGTACTGTAATCACTTGACCATTGATTTCTACGCCTTTTAAATAATACATTGATATAGGCATAAGGCATGTATGTTACAGTATATTACCTCTAGTTCAGACATATCCTGACTCTTGCACAGCCTGGGTTCTAACTCGTTTCTAGTTTTGAATAATTTTTGTATCACCTTTCAGTGCTGTATGCGGAACTTGTTTTCAAAGGAGTGCGCAATTCTCCTCATAATTTTCCTGAACAGTGTTGTCCTCATAATTGCTCTCTGTTGCTTTAATAAACTATTTAGTATGAGGATGAAGCTCTGAATCGTATGGGAAGATGGACAGAGAATAACGACAACAGTTTGGTAATTACAGAAGATTTCATTCAATAGGTTATAATTTTGTAACTATTATTGTTGACATACATATAATCACGTTGAAGACCGTATAAGTTTAAAGCATAAGTCAAAGTATAAGTCTTACTAGGGCAGATCCTATTCGTTTCATTAACCTATTCTAGCTTGGGCACATATCATCCTGGCAAAGTTTTAGAAATACACCTTTCTGTCCCCAAATTTAGATCAAAAGAAAGACGGTTGCTCTTAACCAAGATCCTTATTCTTATTTTTACGAGGTACTCGACATTCATGATTTGCAGCCTGGTTGAAACTCTTTTTCGGAATATTTCCCGTGTAAAGGTTCCCATGGTAAAGGTTCTAATGATTTTATCAGTGCTACGTATTCTAAAGAAACAATCAAACCTCCGAGGGATTAAGCTTGACGTCACTTTTCGGTTCCTCCACTTACATACTGTACTTTTTAGTCTAAACTGGGGTGTTATCACTAGTTCTCTACTTCCGTAGCGAGCTAGTGATGTTGAACAGAATTTGAAAACCAAGCACCATCGCTGATATAAATTGCGGAGTATTAAAATGATCTGATTTAGGTTCAACTCTCTTCTCGATATGAATCTGCATTGTGATATAAGGTCAGTTTCGAGCAAATTGCAATACTAATATACAAAGGAAGACTCTATAGGATAGTTTGGTTTATACCGTAGATTGCGTTAAGTAATCGGTTACCTCTTGGACCCCTAGTGACCAGGACGTTTTGCGATATTCTATCCCAATTCGCAAATGCACACAGTTTCCTTGAAAAACTGGATACGATCAAGGGCATCAATTAACTATCATCTGTTAAATTAGATGTTCCTGTCCCTTGACAAAAGGTTGCTTATTTAAGAACAATCACTTTCACGACCGAATGATTAATCTATAGACGGACATATTGTGTCTCTTTCAACAACAACAGTGCTAGATCTGTAAGACTATCCTACTTGTGGCTTGCTTGAAAGTTTTTCCTCCCCAATCATTGGACTCATTACTCAGGCAAAAGGGTTGTGCACAAACATACACTACTATCTTGCTTATTCTTCCCATTCTTAATGATGTTATGTTAGAAACTCAAGCCATTGTGTTTCAAATCTTTTATGATCCCCCGATTCTCAATAGAAAACTTATAACTTCACGAAACGTTACAGATTGTGTTTTATTCAGTCGTAATATTATCCCGCAATGTTGTAATGAACATAAAAGAAAACAAAATCCAGGAAAGAACAATAGCACCTTCGAATCCCTTTTTTATTTCTTATATTTTTATTAACGGAGGGAAGAAAGTGATTTAATTTTTTTGATTACGTTTAGAGCGAGATGAGACTAAATTGTTATGTTGTATAGGTGACAAGAATAGATAGTCGATCTTATTATTCCGATTTTTTTTTCTTATAAACTGGTTTGTATAGAACGGATGGATGAGCATGATCTAGGATCTTATATTGTTCAGTTGTTTTGTGTTGATGTTATATATTTTTTATTAATAACGGAAATTTGAGCACGTGAGGATGGAAATATAATAACAAGAATGAAGGGGGAAGGAAGGAAGTATTATTGAATGTCTTAAAGGATTTTTTTTTGTTATGATCAACAATTAGATTTTAGTCCACATCAACCCGCGGCCCTAATAACTTACTTTCATTTTTGGATTTGATTTATCGCGTGCAAAAATTGTATTACAATTTTTTTTGTTATGTTATTCCGCGCATATTTTTAAAGATGGCCTTAGTAAAATGAATGACGACAATTCACAAAAAAATAAAATCGGAGCACAAAAAACTAAGTACATCGTAAAAAATATATTCGCTTAATTCGAACAATGTTACCTATTCATAATCGAACCAACATGTAGGAATAGATTATCTGGAATGGGGGAAATTTATAAAACGCCACCCTAAAATAAAACTATATACATATTTTTGTGCGTGTGTGTGTGTGTGTGACGCAAAAAAACTGGAATTGCCAACAAAAGACAACTTGAAGACGTTTTTTTTCATACGATTCAAATTATAAGTTTTTGTTGGTATCGTATAATCGGATGATCATTGCACAAAGAATAAATTCTTTTTGATCGTAAAAATTTGATTTGAAATCTTCTATGTTAATATAAGGGAAAGGGACACATTTTGTAAGATATTCAGTTACAATTCGGTTACGAATTTATTATTATTATTGTGTATGACAACTACAAGGTCTCTTATTCATATTTTGGTAGGGGTCTAAACTGCGGATACAAATAGTGTAACCAAAACCATGTCACCGTTTGAACTACTCACTTTAGACTATATGACGTAATTATACCATTATTTAAACGTGTCGCCAAACAATGTAAAAAATGATGGCAGTTGCACAATCAACGTTCAAAACCGCAGATCACCGTTCAAACGTAAAGCAGTAGATTTTATCTTAACTTTTCCGAATCTATGAATAGTAGTGTCTGGTTGATATAAGTACGTAGTGTAATTTGTTCGGTCAGTCCCGATAGTTTATATAAAACTTAAATTTCTAAACAGACAGTGTTATAATGTTTATGGTTTGTCTAACTAAAAGAGTTGCTTGTTAATTAACTGCGTCTAGCATAAATGAGATTAAGTAAAGTTAAGTACTTAGATATTTTGAAGTACTTGCGTGTTACAGTAGAGATATCGATGTTTTCTAATATAGTCAGCCACCTAACTATGGTTCGTATACATGGGTTTTGGGTATCAGTATTATTTGTGAATTGAAAACTATTCGAGAACCTATCAAAGTTTTTTTTATGTAACCGAGTCATTCGATACTTTAGTATTTTTAAATACTAAATATAACACTTGTATTTTGAAAAAACACGTTCATGTATTGCTCAAGATACAGATTTTGGTTACATTTGGTATTAATGTTGTATTATATATAAGAGATTGGGATTTTCCTTCGAATTGTAGTGGGATACCATCTTCCATTTAATCGTTTACAATTCTATTTTGATCAACTATACAACACGTGGCAAGCGTTATCATGTTGCAAAAGAGTCTCGTTTCACGTCACTCGACTCAATCGCATCAATTTTAATTGATAGTGATATCTCGGGTAGCTCTCTTTTAAAGCAATTTCTTTCGAGACTCGATGTTTTAAAGCAATTTCTTTGATCTTGTATCAATCCTAATGCTTTTAATTTCTGCCTGATTGAACTCTAATGATTCTGCAAGTTCAGTTTGCGTATAACATAACCTCCATGAAGTAATGCAACCAATTATTCGCAAACTTTACATTAATGTCTGCATGTTGTGTTTGACAGAGCCGTAGGTCTCCACAAGAATTTTTGTTCGAGGATCAACCTCACATTTCTTAAATTCTGTCCTATTAGATTAACGATATACTATTGTTTGTGAGTTTAACTTATATGTAATTGATTAGTCATATTAATTTGCAAAGCAAAATAAAATTAGTAACGTTATCTTAATAATGGCGAGC
Organism: Tipula lateralis; assembly: GCA_963932295.1. Taxonomy (NCBI): domain Eukaryota; kingdom Metazoa; phylum Arthropoda; class Insecta; order Diptera; family Tipulidae; genus Tipula; species Tipula lateralis. The sequence continues at coordinate 116,167,373 of OZ010738.1, forward strand.
GAAATGGAAAACGAGTCGTCAATAACTTCTCCTACTATGAGTAGGTATTTATTTGAATGTTTTAGATAGTAAAATTATTGAACGTACCTTAAGAAAGTAGGTAATGCTTTTAAAGCATAAATATATTCATATCTATAACTTTATCTCATCAGACCAAAGTCAGGTTTAAGGTAATACACCAATCAAATCATCAATTAGCTAGTTCCCTACGATAGCTAGTTTCACTCAAGGTAGCTAAATAATGATTATAAACATTTGGCTAAATATTCTTATTTAGTAAATAAATAATTAGAGAATTTGGGACCGAAACGAACTTACAAACTCTTTCACCTTAAATGGTTAAATATCATCGACTTTATCTTAAGTCATTAGAACTTCCGTAACAAATAACTTATAATACTATAAGGGAAATCGTGTCAATTTTCATAATAAATGCCAACGACAGCATGATTTCGTTACATATAAGTTTCGGAGAAGATTCCTAGATGGCATACCATTACGTTTTAACGAGAACAATAGATGGCACGCGAAGTAATTTATTAATAAAATGACATGATTAACAAAAAACAAATTTTGTTTTATTAATTTATTATTATTTATAAATATTAGTCCATTTACTTCAAAAATTTCCAATTTTGATTATAAAATTAAAAAATTTTTTTTAGTAAACATTTCGTTCAACTACTACTAATGCCATCTTTTAATCTTCTCCGGAATTATATCATGTTGGAACAAAATATCGACGCGATTTCCCTTATTGTTATTATAAGTTATTTGTTCAATAACGATAAAGTTTGCCTACTTAGACACTGAACTTATTGAATGAAGTAAGCAATACGATAGCAAAATAATGAGTGGTTCAGAAAGACGTAAGAGCACGAATCAACGTGGTAGGACCTATAATATAATGAAATTTTGGACAACTTATGTGAGAACAGTGATTGGTAACGAATTAGTAGGCACTAAACTCCTAAGCTTTATATGGTTCTAAAGGTTCCTCTTTATAAACATGTTGAGTTGAATCCTAGTCACCGATGAGTCTTGGTAACTGAGATTGTCGTAGAAACGTAGTAAAGATATTCAAAAGACTTTAAGCAGAAGATATTGGGAAAAGTTTCAAAGAGGCATTTTCTTTAGTATGATTATTATGCTTAAGATTTCAACATCTATGAAAGAATAACTCCAATTTTTAACAGGTCTCTCAGCCGTTGATCTGCAGTAGATAAATTAGTGTAAGTAAGGGAGTTTCAAAAATTAGATGTAACTAAAGTGATACAGAACACTACTATACGAATGACTTTTACAGAGCATGTATATCGGAACCATCAACCTGTTTAATGTGGCAGTACAAGAAATTATTATTAGTCACCGAAAAAAAGGCATCCTCATAATTTGATAGTGACCATATTGACTATTGTTCGATAAACAAACCAAAATGTAAAGTTTGACAATTCGTTTCATACACAGTACAAACATATGGCCGATAGCAGCAACCATGAAAGTTTAGTAAATTAGTGAGCACTGTTTTGAAATGATTTTGAAAGGTGGTTTACGTTTTACCATCTATTCGAAAGAATAAATTATATTGGTACGACACATCGAAAAAAAAAATATATTACTTATCAGGATGTATCCCGTTATAACGGAGACAAATCAGAATTAAAAGATTCCACATCTGAGCTTGTATGTGCAAAATGCGTCAAGGTAGTAAAGAAATAATGGATCTAGGTAACTGTCACACAAATGTTTTGAAACAAGCAACAAAACGGAATAAAGACAGATAAGGTTCCAATCTGAAATTATTAATTTCTGTCACCATGTATCACTACCTGCGTTCCTCCAAGCGGATTTTCAGTCAAATTCGATTCAAGATAATGATAATTGATAAAATGATAAGAAAGACCATAATTCAAAATTTAACATTTCAGGGCCTTAACAAAAGCGTTTACTCTCTCACATACTTTCGTTTAACCATATTGCTAACTAGCCACGACTCACAGGTAATGTTTTGATGATATATAGGTTATATAATTAAAGCACTTATTTCCGACAGAGAAAGGTGGTCTCTCTCACTAGTCTAAGTACTCTCTTGGGACTTCTCTCACCATTACTTAAATCTAAGTATATTTTGAGATCACCTTGACTTACGGTGGCTGGCGTTGGCTCTGCTCCTCTCCGAATTCATGTTCTTTAGAGTGTACTCCAGAGAACTCCTGTGGCTTCCGTCAGTCACCGTTAGACTTTCCATTTCACTTCTTGTAGCGCTTCATTGTGGTTCTTTATTAAACCACATAAAGCCAAATCATAGGCATATCAGCACTGTCTTGAAAAGTGATCTCTAAAATCTGTGACCGAATTAATTTATTAATTCAATCATATAGGCACTGCTCATAAAAAATAAGGTACTTTTGCCATTGCTACCTACTTGTAATTTGGCTTCACGAACTTATTTTCTTGTTCCAGTAATTTATCTAAGAGGTTTTTTGTTTTTTTTTTATTTATTTATTATTTAGCCCAGTGAGAAAACTCAATCAAGGGCATATTTAATTAAGGTTTACAATTTCAGAAGTTTTACTAGTTAAACGGCTTCTTCACCATGCTGATTTCAGTGAATAATTGGTTTTCCTACAGAACCATAAAACGCAATAAATTACCAGATCACTAGAACACATGCTTACCGTCAAGAAATTTTGGGAAAAATTTCCTCCTAAAAGGCTCATGTACAGTTTTTGGTAACTTTACACGTTTCCCCTTGCCCTAGTCCGTTTGGTCATTACCCACTTGATTAAGGTCCAAACCCTCAATATTGTCTGCGGTTGATAGCGGGTTAGAGTACTCGTTTTCATGCTTCGATGGCTAGAGAACATATCGTGATACTTGGCTTCTTTACCATGGTATAACTACTCTAGATGTAATTCTTGTTATAGTTCAGTAGTCACAGCGAGGAGCTTGTAGACATAAACATGTGAACTCTGCAATAATAAAGACCTATTGTTAATCAATCACTCTGAACACTGTAAAAACACAACCGGCACAGTGTCACACTTGTCTTGAATCCTACACGAGGAACGATTGAAGGTAATTTTAAAAAAGAGTGAGCTGCTTAACTGTTCCAATCATACCTCGAAAAATATATAAACCTGATGCTGCTCCTTAATGAGTTATTGGATACGTCACAATCCTTTTCTGAATTTGTTTACCAATAATTAGGTAAACCAGTTGGTAGTTTGTATTCTCAATAAATGTTACTTTACCTACCGTAGACAATTCAAGATTTCGATTAAACTACGCAAAAACTGTATACATTTGCATTAACCAATTCGATTATATTGAAATTATTTATGAAAATTGCTATAAAAAGGTGACAAAAGTGTAGGAAACTGTTGATTTCAATATTTTCCCCCCTCGCCCTGCATTTGGTTACATATTGTTGAAGTGTCAACAACAATATTTAATTTACGATCTGTCAATAAATAATTTATTGATGAATTGAATCGAGTGCAAAATAAATAATTGCGTGGATTCAAATTGTGACAAGACGAAACACTGGTTAGTGGCTGGTAAATAAAAATACAAATATGTTGGTGTGGTCAATGGATTTATGGTAACCAACCTATCAAACATTAGTGCATGGGTGAAACTTATTTTATATTCAAATTTGCTTGACCAAATTTTAATGACAATTTTCTTGGTTGGATTGGTCAGAATGATACACAATATTGATTCGAAATGTGCGGTCAGGTGGTTCTTATTTATATAGTAAATAGTTGTTGTAATAATTATAGTGAACGGTTTATTTATATAATAAACCGATAAATAAATAATTTAATTGTCGTTATTATAAAGATATATTATATTACAAAAACAGCAAATCATGTTTCTGATCTAGTTAATTTGTTAAGATGATGTCTATTTCTTGTATGATCAATAAAATAAAATTGTTATTGATTTAATGATGAATTATTGCGGGCTGCTGCTAAATCATCGGCAAATCATCTTTTGATTTTCTTTCATCCATTATAATCTTATAAAGCTATACAGATTGTGAAATAATTAAAATTGTTACAGTTTATAATAAAAATGATAATTTATTGTAAAATTTGTTATCTTTCTTACATGTATGCTACGCGGTTATTTGTTCATATCGTCAAACGAAATGTAGGCTAATCGAAGGAAGTACTAATTGTTTTTGTATATATTAAACATGCAAGGAAGGTAGATACAATTAATCTAAACTCACGAAGGTAATTTGAATATATATAACAAGCACGCGTATCTCAAGCCTGTCATTGTATATAACATCTCCATAACATGTTCTAACTTCCTACACGAATGACAATTTTTTAATTTGTCTGCATAATTTTACCATCTGCCATATACTGTCATCTTTTTATGACAGAGATAAGCATGATTAAAGATAATTAAGAATAGTGTTAGAACTTATCTCTTATTTCCGTTTTTACTTCATCTACTTGACTCATCGCCAGGGGTATTAGAACACTCACATCAGTCCGTTGAGATCTTATATCTTACCTCTTTAAAGTGATACGGAAACTCAAACCACTGTGTTTCCTCTTATTGGATGTTGGAGGCTGGGAAAGAGGTTTCAAATATATAATTAGGCCACAGTGAAATTGGAACAACTAGTTTAACCAGCTATGGATAAATACTAAAAGGTTACATTCCAATAAATGTGAGTTCTAATAATGGTATACAATCCGTCGTCTGATGGTGAACGCAATCGTGATTGGTGATACCATCTGCCCATTTTACTCACTGTTACCAAACACTTTGAGATAAACCGCAATATTTCCAAGTTTCACATCTACTCCATAGGTCCTTTTCAATTTCGCCTTTAACACTCATTACTTCCGGTATTGCATCCTTGTTTAAATAGTGTGGATCTGTATCTTCGGAGATCTTCGCAATATGGATAGAGGGCCAGAGAACTGCTCTAGCTGGATAGATAAAACAGATCCTTACATTCTGTCAGATTATATATTTGGTTAGGTTCATGATGTCAACTATAGCAAACCTGGAAATATTACTAAAAGGATAATTGAAAGAGGCGGTTGCTTAGTACCGAGAGTCCGCATATTAGTTTAGTTACCCACAAATCATTTTTCGTCATTCATTTATCTTTAAATTCTTTCAAGATAATCAATTTCTACGACACTGCCTGTTTCTATGAACAAATCCAGGCCAATATTAATCAATAATTAGCCTAAATTATCTTCGTCCAAAATTTCTTGATTGAATATAGTGTACTCGATTCACTATGATTCACGATTGATAGATTAGAGTGAAAAATATATGTTTTTTTTATACTCAGCTTTTATTTCTCGTGGTTAGCTTGATGAAGCCTTTCTTACAATTGAATGCTTTACATAATTTTAATGGAACTAAATTTATAAGTGACATCCTATGTTAAACATAATAATAGAATCAAATTCAATAACAAATAAAATAATAATCTAGATATTATTATTTTATTTGTTTATTTGTTTTTTATTTGTTATTTCACACTCAACAAATTAAGTGCAGAAGAAAAAAGTATTAGATGTATATCTGCTTCAACATTCCGCCGGCCATGAATCGTTTGATTCATTGTGTATGATAGGCAACTTACTTAATTTATGAATGGGTCGCTGAATAATTTTGTCGGTGTTTGCCACTCGGATTGACACTATTCTAACCTTGCCATCATTTGCATGATGTGTTTCAACAACTCGGCCTAATGCCCAACAGGTAGGTGGTGAGTTTGATTCTGAGATAAGAACAATATCTCCAACGGCTACATTATTAGTTTCTTTTGTCCATTTGTTTCTTTTTTATAAGCTGGTAAGATAATCCATATGCCAGCGTTTCCAAAAGTGTCCAAAACTGCATACGTTTGACCATACCCCATCTGGTTGATAGTGAAAGTTTTGATGGTTGTGTATCATCTGCGACGTCGGTGAAGGTACGTCCGATTAAAAAATGTGCCGGCGTGATACAATCGATGTTTTCTGACGCATTGGCCGCTATCAATTTTTGCCATCAATGTGTTAAACTCATCTATATTGAGTATAATCCCGCCGACCACTCTCGTTAGTTGTAATTTGGCTTGTTTTACTGCCGCCTCCCATATACAACCCATATGTGGCGATCCTGGTGGAATGAATTTCCAATTTACTTTATATTGTAGCAGTGTTGCGACTATGTCTGATGCCGTTGATTTTAAAAATTGAAACATTTCTTAAAAATTGAAAATGGATATGAATATGATACTCTATTTGCTGGTAGATTCGCCATCAATTGATTTTCCATTGTTGGATTCTGACGTATGCACTTAATGCAATTGTTGAAAATTGCTCTGGAGATCACTTTCCCTCTTAGTATTCAAAATCGACGCCGTGTGATGCTAATGTGCAAACTTACCCCCTGGATGATTGTGCAGTTTGTGTAAATCCCTTATACGATGCATTTTACTGCATTATTAGTTGTTGGTAGAATAATGGTATGTTTCATGTTAAATGACGCAATTGAATTTTGAATTCGGCCCCCTACCAGAATTCAAAATTAAATTCTACCACGTCATCTAAAAAGGGATTCAGACTAATAAGTTTAGAGCGTTTTGGTAACCCTGATTTACCATGTAATGCATCTACATATATCTGCTTTAAATTCAATCTGCTGTACATGTCGTATTAACACCATTTCTGCAGCCAAAATATCTTCTCGAATAATTTCTTTTGGGTTTTATTTATTCTTACAATTGGTGATGAACTGTTTCATTACAGCTGAAACCTTTGTCACCTTATGAAAACTGGCGTAGTGGCGTACCTGTTAATAAATTGTTCCAAAAAGTTATTAACAGATATGATATGGGATTGAATGTTTTCCGGACATAACTCTTCTGTTGTTAAACATGGCTCTTGTATACTCGTCTCAGGTATTTCAGTATCAATTCAGGCATTTGGACCATTATTTGTCTCGACTGCTGCATATACTAAAGCAGCATAGGCATGTTCACTTGCATCACTAAATCCAATTAATTTTACTTCTCCACTGATTTGTACCCATGTTGGGATTTCATGTAAAATGGCTGGGATTTCATGTAAATCCTCTTTGATTTGCAACCATCTTTCCGATATGTTTAATAGAAGTTTCTCATCCCAGCTCAAATTATGCATCCATACTGTTCGCAGTAGAATTTTCATTCATATAACAATTGGTGCCAACCAGCCAAGCGGATCGAAGATGCGGCTAGGTATATATTGCTTGGTATATATAGTTCGATTAGGTATTTCGGCCGAGAATTTGAAATAATCTCTACAAGGATTCCAGTGAAGCCCTAATACCTTTGGTGTCTCTGAATGATCTGCTCTATACATAATATTTCCACTTGTGCCTTGGATAAACATTCTCAGTTCGTCATCGTTTGTCATTAACTTCCGCGGCTTTTTGTATAATCAATGTTTTAATTTTTTCCTTTGAATTAGTACCCGTCATCAGATCATACACATACATGTCTTGTTGTATAGTTTGCGCTGCATCTGGTTGGCTTTCTTGTAAATTAATACCAATTTCTTTACTACAACGGGTCGCCAAAAATGACGCTGAAGCCGTGCCATACGTTAATATTTTTAATTGATATCGGCTTAGTTGATCCGTTACATTGTGTCTCCATAAGATATTTTTGATCCTTTTCTGTCACCCAAACCTGTCTATACATTTTCTCTACATCTCCGCATAAGACAAAATCATGCTGCCGAAAAACTTCAATAATATATTGATATATTGTGGCTGTACTGTTGGTCCAACTAACAGTATATCATTTAATGATATTCCTGTTGACGATTTCTTAGACGCGACGAAGACAACCCAGAGCTTCGTGGTTGTAATGTTGGTCTAAAACATGACCACCACAACAGACATAGTATGCGTGCTGTCACTGATTACGAAGTCAAAGCTGAACGTAACTTGATTTGATTCCTCCATCTAGACTTCTCAACATGTTCAAAAGGTTTCATATTCCAGATATCTTGATTTACTGTACCAATGTTAGTTAGTATTTAGTTTTTTATCAGTTTAAAGGTGTGCGTTATTATTCGTATTTTGCGAATGGTTGAAAAATATGTTGGGTGTGTAAGTTTCACCAGACATGACTGACAATGGTTGTATTATATTGACAAATATACATTCAACCCGTTCGACATACCATTCGCTTTTCAATTGTATATACTTTTGTTCGAATGCGACGTTGCAATTTGTATTACTTACTCTGACATTATAAAATCGGTGTCCTACACGGTTAGATTAAGGCGATGTGCTAAATAGGTCTAAACATTACTAAGACTCGGGTTTGCCTTTCTTTACTGAATGTACAAACGCCGGTGGAAAGCGATAAAATGCTGTTTTAGTGGATTATATTGACCGAAGGCCATTTTACGCATTTTAAGTATTTAATGTTAATTGAAGGTGTGGAAAGATTGTCAAAAGAGTGACCTGGTATTGATTTTGTATATAATGGGGACAGATATCCCCTAAATTCGTCTTATTTTTGAAATACTCCCAATTCCATTGTAATTCTCTTTAAACATCAAACCTTACGCCGATGATTCAATTTGGATACACTATATGTACATTGCATTGCTTCGTACCAGTCTTTTATATAGATCCTTACATGAAAATCCGGCATATCAATTTAGTTTGATGGTACAAAGACATGTCAATATCAAAAATTACGAACTAAATAACTTCGACTCCAACTACTGTAAATTACCGAATTGCTAACTGAATATTTAGGCCTTCCATATACTTCGTAGAAGAATGAACATCAACCACCATTTTATTCGTTCTCCTGTTTTACTGAATTATTGTCTTCGCTTTTATTCTTTTCATTCATTGGAAAAAATTATTGGTAGGGGAAAACGTAATCAGTCACTCACCTATATCGATGGAATCCTCTTTAGAACCATCATTACATTTCCAATTGAGCGATTTTTCTCAAAATATCTGCGTGACTGGTGAATTCTTCATTAGATTCCTCTATAATTATCGCTTCATCTGTCGCCGTTTGACAAAACTCCCAAATAAAATTGCGTTTTTTCATTTATCAGACCTTCATAAGGGATGTATATTCTTCTGAGCTTTTTTTGAGTTGCGTACGAGGTACGATAATTTTAACGTGTCAACACAATAATCTTTACATCGTTTAGAACGTAAATTCCACGATACTTACACACCTCAGACTATACAAGTCAAAATGAAGAACTATACGTGAATTCACTTGGATATACTGAAAAGGCATACGGAGCAGATGTTTACCAACGAGTTACAGATGAAATAAAAATTATGTTCACATTCACTTAATTGAAGCTAAGTTCATGGCTGCCCCAATTTAACAATTTACCATCCCTCGGTTGAAGTTGTGTGGTGCTGTTTCACTCTGCCAACCAATAAAATATGTTCAGGAGGCATCAAGGGTTCTAAATGATTCCGTTACTTCGTCAATGATATTGGAAAAGACAGCCTCAAAAAATTAATGATACATGATACACAGTTGAAAGTGCCTGAGACAACGTAAACAACTCAACAGGCCGTGTGCAATGATTACATTTGGCAATTGAAAAAGCTATCAGCAAAAGGATGCTTTCAACGTGATTAAAATAAATTTGTTGATTCATAACTGATGATGAAACATTGATTCACCACTACACTACAGAGCTAAGCTGGTTCCAGTGCACCTGTGAAAGACAGTCTTTTGTGATGTACAAGATGTGATTTAGCTTACTACATTAAGACATAAATCGAGGATTACTGGGCAATTGAACGTTGAAATACAGAGAAACGACCAAAACCAAGAAAAGGATGTTTAATTGTGAGATCGTACCAGCTTACACCCCTTGGGAAATTAAAAAAAATGGATGAATTACGATATAAAATGCTTCCGCATCCACCATATTCTGCAGATCTAGTCAACTTTGACTTCTTCCGGTTCCAAAACATTTATTTAAAAAATGGCTTAAAATAGAGCTTCGTCAACAAAGTTGAATGGGAAACTAATGCGTAGATAAAGATGGAATCATTTCTATTCATATGTACGAACTGTGGTAATTACTCCAAATCTTTTATGCACAGTCAAAGCAAATGATCAGTTACTAAAAAGCTTTAATTAACTATTACATTTTACCAAACAACATATGTACTGGGCAACCGAATGGCGCTAAGTTTTATTATGCAAAGAAAGAGTGCAATTTGGTGGGCCCGGACGGGTTTGAAGTTTAATGGTATGATTAAAGAAAAGTGGAAAAAGATGTACCCCATAATCAAACGGATGAAGGATCAGTTATGGTGGACAGCTGGCTGAAAAAAATGATCAGGGTTTAAATGAAAAACCATATTAAACGATATGGTTGCTTTATGGGTGGATAAAAGTATATTCAAGAATATTGCCGCAATCCACTAAGCTACCAAGACATTTGCGTAATTTTAACACAATCGAAAATGGTTAATGTTATCCCGTAAGTTGTGCACGATCATCAATACAAAACGGTTCCCGAACAAATAGCTCAACTCAGAATTGCACTGATTCTCGTATGTCTTAATTTTGCTTTAAAACTATTTAAACAAATAAGAGCCAAACCTCACACAACCGAATAAAATTAACGAACTAGCAATTCTAATAGTTAATCAGTTATGGACCAACTAATGACCTTTTCGCTTGCTTAAGGTGGACTCTTCCTTTAGAAATCGCTTTATTCGAGTCAGAGTACTCACTGTCCTTTGATTTCATGCACGATGACAGGTATTCGCATTAAATCCCTAATCACACTCATAATTCTTCTCTCAAATATTAGAAGCCAAACCTCGTACTTATTCATCAAGATCCAGCACGCTAACAAGCTTATATAATTAACAATTTTATTGTTTTATTTGGCTTTAGGTCAAACTTCACCCTCGTTTTTACTGTTTACTGAACACTTCTTTTGAGGACATCATTTTGTAACGAAGTGTTACAACTGAGTAATCAAATATTGCTCTATATATCGAGTTATGGTAGTCTGGTGTCAAGTTATTAGATGAATCAAGATGGCAGTAGCTTGATTCGCCTAACAATTTCCTCAAATGCTTGTGTCACCTCCTCTTGAAGACCATCAGGCAACTGGCTAACCATATTAAGTGTGGAGTCAGGCAAAAATAAAGCGTAAAACCACTGGGCCGGGTTAAGGTGTCAACCGTACCGGGCCGATAACCAATATGAATCAGTCTTAAACGGTGTATCCGGATACCAGGCGCCCTCCGGATCACGTAGCCTTATCTGTTACTTGTGGATCTCTATACACAGACGGACCATTTTTCCCCATTACTCGCGGCAGGTGGACCGGCACACAACTGCCCGCACATGCCATCGGACACTATGGTGACTAAGCACGACTTCGGGAAATTGTTTTGTGTAATTATTACCGAAAACCACATTTTGGTCTTCAACCTCTCCGGTGACCTTATGATGATCTATACTTGATCGGTCAGTATTCTGTATTATAAGCTGGTGCCAGGTTATACATACACAATTCTGAGGTCAAATGATCTATCCCCCTTGATAAGTACGATACTGTTTTTCAGGCGGAAATTGCTTTAATTTAGCGAACAGTACTCTTTGTATCTGCATCCTTATTGACAGTCAGGTTGCTTTAAAGACGGGTTTCTCCAATACTGTTTCATCGAAACTTGTTTTCTTAGATAGTGAAGTTAGACTTCTTTTGTTAGATAGTGAAGTTAGACTTGTAGATAGTGAGGAATTGTATTGTCTGATAAATTAGCCCGTTTGGGTGTGCTTCCACTCTTATTGGATTTAAGCCTGTCTTAAGAGTTAAATCATTATGTTTAAAGAGATATCAACTGTCACTTTGGTGATCTGCACCAGAAGAGATAGGATAACCTCATCTATTATCGACTATCCAAAATCATCATTGAATCAATAAATCAGCAGGGATCGCAGTCCTTCTTGTTTTATGATAGACGCACTTTGAGAATCTTGCTGGACATTCTCACGAGACATTTTTCCCAAATCATCATATGTTCCAAATTTAATTTCATAATATCGCACACTGCGAACAGTGTGGGGAGGGAGAAAAAGAAATTGTTGAGCACTTCTTAGGTGCTCTTGTTCTTCATACTCTTCCCATAGACTGCACTGCTTTGGATCGCCATTTCTATTTAAGGATCAACTAACGAACTTACGGATACCAGATATTTTCGACTTAATTAGAAGAACAAACGGTTTTCGGGACTGAGAGTAGACGTCTGGGAAGGGATATCACAATGGGCCAATCATAGAGTGACTATGGGAAAAAATATTGCGTTATCTTTAAGTTTTGTTTTAAGATAACGCAATATATTTTCGTAATAATATTGATCCTTTCAGAGGTCCAGTAAAGCTACGTACTAGATCACTCCAAGAATACGTGTATGTTATATTCATTGTATAAGGTTGAGGTCAATCGACTCGAAAAACACATAATGATACAAAAAATTAAATTTCTTTTCAATGAGTCTTTCAAATTAAAAAACAAAATAATAATAAAACAGAAGTTAACACCGGTAACAACACTCCGAACCTTAAGAAGAACAAAGAAAATGATCTACAACCTAAATATTCCGGATGCTGACCGATGATGATATATTTCTCACGCCTTTGAAGAATACATATAAAAAGAATCAAACTCTGGTTTTAATTTATTATTTTACTTTTTATAATTTCATTTTTCATTCAACACTCTTGCGCTTATTGTTAACCTCTTGTACTTTTCATTCATTATTTTCGACTTAACACCGTTTTGTATCTACATATATACATTCGTGTATATAGACAAGACGAGATGAAACGCACAATGAAATGGTTTAATAATACGAATTGTTAAATTGAATTTAGCGATAAAAGTAATCGCTGTTCTTACCATGCTACGGTTAATAGACACAGGAAAATGTGTCATTAAGCTCGAATGTATATTAAGACATAACAACAATGGTGTTTTGAGCTTTTTGTTCGAAGCCATGAATCAATGCAACAATTAAACAATCGATAGAAAATAAATAATTTTCATTCAATAAGAAAACTTTTGTTTTGTCTCATTCTCTTATAATTGTAGATTTTCGATCGAAACTGTAACTAATTACCGACCGACCATATACAGTAATTCCAGTAGTCTAAATTTTGAACAATAATCGAAGCACCGAACAAGAAGACGAAAAGCAATAAAACTTTTCTAATGTGTGTTTCCCAAGAAATATAATAAAAAGAATTAGAAGATGCAAAGTACAACACAGATGTATAGAAGATGTTTGTTGGTACATCACTCTGGACGGATTCTGTAATAATTAAAATAATTCTCTCACGAATCATAAAGTTGAAATTATATCTAAATTTGATTTGGATCATAAAAGTTAAGTTTAATTTGCAAACTTTTGTTGGTTCTCCGGTTCCGACTATATACGCAATACCAAGATATCTACGGCCACAATTTCACAATACAAATTGATCTTGAAAATATAAGAAAAATATTAAGACAAGCAAAACATCATTGTTACATTGAAACCTTATTATGCATGTGTGTGTGTGTGTATCTACTATATAGTTTGGATATCTTTTGTTGTTTTCTTTATATAATAAGAAATGTTATAATAAAGGTACCTAACATGTAATTAGATAATAATTGTATGAGAATAATATTTTTTTGGAAATTAAACTTTTTAATTTCTTTTGAACAAACTCTATTATTCACACTGTAATTCGGAAGGCATAGCACAATAGGAGGTTGGATCGGTTTGAATATTAAATTTTTTTCGACATTAAAGTGAATTAAGTTGATGAAACTAATGAGATTTTGTGTATCGTTGTGGTCACTAAATCGAAATTATTAGCCATTACGTATGGTTTCAAAACAAAAGAAAATCAAAACTTTATTTATTGGCCATCAAAATTGGATCGATTTAATCGATAATCGATTTTTATATGCACTGAATACGTAACAATATACAAAAGATCTATTACCCTCGTAATTTTTCACTTTCATTCCACCATTTTGAAAATAAATTGCTATGCCCGTAAGAGAGTGTGCAGTCACTTTTCCCGTCACAGTACTTAACGTAGGAGGCGTTTGAATCATGGAAGAGACACATTTTAAAGAATTAAATAATGAAGTCTCTAAGTAAATCTGATCTGTTTGATGGCATTATAAGATCTATACGCTGTTGCATGGGTGGAAACCATTCATCGAAACACTTTTGCCAATACGAAAATGATAGCACCAAAACATAGTTTTTGAAGCTTGAATCACTTCACCAGGCGATATAAATCTTTATCCATGCATCATGTCAAGTCGGGGCTGAAAGGTGGGTTGTTCCATAATGGATTGTTTCCGTGCTCAAATACTCGCTTGTATGATGTGATGTATGTGAACCTGTATTATCGTTATGCCAAATGTTTCGCCGATTTTTGTTGTTTTCTCTCAATTTATTGTAAACCTACTCAGGTCGTATACCAAAATGAGTTGACTATCTTTTGATTTTAAAAGGGCCACATTAGCTACACGATACCATTAGCTTTCAAAGCTCTGAGCTCGTACAACTTTTGTTGACTTTCTTTTAATTGGAAGACCCAAATAGTCGTTTGCCTTTTTTGCGGTTCACACTCACATATCCAAGACTTATCACCTGTTATAATCTTGTATTCGTTTTTGAAAAAAACTCTAACAAATTGTTCAAACATTTAGCATCACCAAAAGACACGAGTCTTTTTTTATACGTCTTTCAACCAATGTGGAAATCGACGTGCAAATTCACGATAAGTCAAATGCCGCTCCTCTTTGAACATTTTTCTCACAGCAGCGATGTTTTCTGGCTCCAAAAGCTGAACGAAGTGAGCCGAATCGTAAAAAATCATCCCACGAAATTTACTGATATATGACATATATAGAAATATAAACTCCAAAAATGTTACACTTTTTGACTGACATTGAGATTTGTAGCGGAAAACGCTAGTATTCTAAACGCTAGAATTCGCTAGCTTTTGTCCAAAAACTTTTATGGCAGTTCTCGTATAAGAAAATATCGGATTGAACTCCTGTATGAAAATCAAATGTTATAAACGCTAAGGCCATATTAAGTTGCGTTTTAGATACACCAACTATAATTCGGAATAAGTTCAGTGCCAGGAGTTTTTCAGAGTTTCGATATACTTAAACAGTTTCGATATACTTAAACTTTCTTAATGTCTAGTAACGTCTTTTCTATACGGAGTCGATGTCATTCTGTCACATCAAGTTTAAAGAAGTTTCACTACGTTACTCGTTATACTTTTTTTCTGCTGATTTGAGTATTGTGAGGTTTAAGCCTCAATGACACAAAAGACTTCTGGTGTTTGAAATTATATACAGATAAACGAGAAAGTGTCTTTATTTTGAAGAAACCCTAATTCATTAGAGTCCATATCGATTATAGCTGTGCTCATTATGGTAATGCCTACTTCATATTGTTCGATTCTTATTTAAGGTGGTAAAGAGCTTGTTAAAGTAGCCACAACATGCAGATCCTTCGCGAAATCTAAGCCATCAATGGAATTATGGAAATAAGAGAATAGTACAACGTTCGTTTTTCGTAGCCCCGATACTTCTGATAGACGAATGGTATTCATTAAATATATTGTATGCTCCATTACATCATGTTGAAGCACATAAAGAGTTTATAAGAGAGTTTCAACATCGGCGCGGAGGTTCAATTTTGGATTGGAAATATTGGCGATAAATCGGGGTGGAATTTCAGGAATTTTATGTTTCTAGGTTTTCAGTTCAGTGGTGCAATCGGATTCGAACGGAAGCCGCTATAGATGTTTTACGGCCAGATTTAGTTAATTTATTGATATTCAATGGAACTATGCTTTAAGTGATCTATAGATACTTTTACGTCACAAACAATAGAGCAAAAGCATTTTATGAAACATAATTATTGGTTCCGTAACCTACCGGATTTTAGCTAGGCTAGTAGATCGTTGAATGAGTCTACCTTAAACAACTTTCCTATAATGTTCCGAGTAACAGCAAATGCTGATGGAGGATTAGTGGAAAACTGATCTCTCATACAGGGACTCTGGATATTAGGCGGCCGTCAGTTTCAACTTCCTGTGCTGCAGTCACTTCTTATAGTTGAAAAGTCTAAAAGAATTAATGATGGTGATACTGCTAAACGAGCATCAAAATGTAAGTCATGGCTGGTAAATCGCTGTATGAAGAACGACGGTTCTAGTTCTCTAACTACTACAAAGTTCTCTAGCATACTTAATTTATCCCCAGTAAATTTGAAAAATGTTAGGCAGATTGCCTTAAGAGTTTGTTTAGGAGAATTTACCTTACTGATCCAGTGCAAGGAAACTAGTAAAACATCTGGAATCGCTCCTGATGTGCCGTCAGGAATGTGGAGATCAAAACCAAATAGCTGAATACATTATGTTCATGTAGATAAACAAGCACCATGCTAAGGTGGTATCAGAATCTCTTTGTCGTAGGTTTATCTGTCGACATATAAATATATACCGTCTCTGGGTGGCCGGCAATATAATAAGAGTGCTGCCAAAACATACGGGAAAGTAAATTTATGATAATGGTATTATGCCTGTAAATATTTAAGTGGCTTACAAGAGCAGTAAAAACGGAAGTTTTCAATCCCATCTGACGGATGATTATACTCCGAATCATAACTTGTCCTTGTATAAGCACCTTTATAGTAATTGAGATATATCGAATGTGGCATCGCTGTTCGATCACATGCGTATTAGATTTGATCTAGTTGTCATAAAACGCAGTAACAGAGAATAAGAGCTGATTCTTCCTTAACCGGTTCGTATTTTTAGGGCAAGCTAACCCTTTGATTATATCCTTGTTATATCCCTGCCCTTTGCTAACCCTTTGATTATATCCCTGAAATGTTATTGTATCCTTGGTACTAGAGACCAGAGGGCCAGTATACCAATAAGATTTACTTTATAGTTTGTGATTACTGGAGGGACCCAGGTAAAACCGTGGTAATCCCATTCATTAGGAGAACAAAACTATTGCTTAAAGTCTCAATTCTGAATGGTACAACGGTCCAAATTTCCAAAGAAATAAAATGTATATGAATGGTTCAATATCAGGAACTGACTTTTAATCGACATATCACGAAGGTTTATAAATAAAGCCACACGTTTTTAACCATTATCAAAGTCAGAGTGGAAAATGTACAATTTTGTTCAATAAATTACATTGCATATGCTTGCATTGAAATCACTAGATCAATGCAGCATTTTGGGACTGGCAGCTATGAGACTCCGTTAAAGCCCTTGAAATTGAAGATGAAATCGGAGGAAAAACAGAAAACAGGCAATCTTGTGAGTTTTTAAAAATCCTGGTAGAATTTTTAAACCACCTACCCACTGACATGTCTTCCGCCTGTATTCAGTCAAAATTGAATTTTACAAGCGCCCTATAGTATGTTATATGGACGGGACAAAAACATTAGTGAGGCAGAGATAGGAGAGTTTAACTATATATAAGTGACATTTCTAAATTGCAGGAATAAACAACACTTTATCTCAAAAATTCAGGTGATAGAAATACATGAGAAGGCTTCTTCAACCAACCGTCTTAAAAGAGAGTTATTTAAATTTTAATGGACAGCCAATTAGCTTTGAATGCACTCAGGTCAAACACCTGTAGATTTCAGCTTGTCCTAGAAATTGTGGAACATAAGGCCCCTGAAATCCTGGCTCGTACTGGTAATGTTCCATGTAGTAATCAGTGTAAGAGAAGAGGTCGATTTCTCAATAAGTCGATGGAATCAAGGAGCTTCATGTACTAGCGAAATCCAGATTATAGTTTCACTGGCTTCCTTTGGCGTCTCATTGTGTTAAGATACTATCTTAGTGGATACGATAGTGGCTAGTTTTGCGAATCGGAAGAATCTGAAGAACATGTGCTAGGTCATTGCGACACCATTGTTCACCTATGACTTCATAACGGTGGGAATAAGCAATAAGTCTATAATATGCAAGTCCACATTGGTGAGCAATATAGTACATATATCTGACACCTGATGTCACTATTAAATTGGCTTTTGCGAAACGACGAGATACACAATGTTGTTCTTATCAATCTATAAATGGTACATTATAATCAATTTCTTTTCCGTATAAAAGCGGAAGAAGAAGTTGTATTCTTACCAATGTACCACGTGCACATGTAAAATTTGTCCCAATTTCGAAACTCGAATCAAATTAAGAAAATAAAAATTAACCGCCAAATTTTGCAAACGTACATAGCACGTGCTGAGGATAAAAAAAAATTAAAGGGACCAAAAACCATATGATCTTTATAATTGAATACGAGAAAGGCATCAACCTCTTAAATATTTTTTTTTCATTCTGATTTAATAATTGATTTTCTTTTATTATGTTTAATACTCTTTATAAACAGAAAGAGGCCATATGCTTTAGGTACACGTCTTACAAAAATATGATCATCTGCTGAATTTTTTTTTCCGTCATCTTCTGTTAAGATCTTCTACAAATTCGTTCCTCTTACGACATAGACAAGATTTCTTCATAATTTACCACCTTGAGATTTGTATATAGTTTTTGTTACAGTAAGCTAACATAAAATTGTGTTTAGGATCTCTAACAATAGACACCCGCGTGTGCCGTGTACATACACAAGAATACACAAACACAAAACAATTTTTTTTTCATGTTAACATAATCGGTGACATATCTTCGTTTGATATAAATGTTGGTCCTTTGGCCTATGCTGTAACAAATGTATTTGTATATAAGAAAATTGTCTTCGTCTTATACATACAACCGAAGAACAAATAAATGCTGTTGTTGTTTTTGGGTTTTGTTGAAAACATCTTTGACACAATAAATTAATTTGAGAAATGATTAATAGTTTTAACATATATTCACAAGACATGTTGTGCGGGTTATGTTCATGTGTGTGCAGACAATAAATTTGTTGTGATTGTAAATTAAGGATTGATGAATTGAAACAATTAATGAATGGAACATATTGTGATAAATGTCTAGTCCAGATTTATTATCATGCTGTATAATGGATACAAGATAAGTTTACAGTTGGACACGATCACAATCACGGGTCGGAATTTATAAAGGCAATCTAACGTACAACAACCATGTTTAATTTAATTTTCAATAAACAAAATCAATATTTCGCGATCACACTTGATCGCAACCTCACAGCATGATCCTAACCTTTTACTAATCGATTAGATATTATTTTTTTTGTCTATGACGCTTGGACTTAAGTTGAATAGAGAAATGTTGTCAGATCACTTCAAATGTTGGTTTACAACTTTATGCGATCGTGGGAGAAGATCAACTATACAAGAGAATATATTATATACACAAGCATGTTGTTCAATTTAAATGAATTGATTATTGTTCTGTGCTACGAGCATATACATACATATATTGGTGGTTAGCTGGTTCGTTGATTTTTTCAATATGGACATGTTGAATTATAAATTGAAATACCATATAAAAACAACAACAATGTTCAACAAAATATGTATAAAAAATTATTAAAAGAATCGGATAAGAGTTTAAAAGGTTACAAACTTATTGACCACCAAAAGAATTAATTTTGTTTCGCTGTGTAGTTGTAGTTTTTGATTATCGATTATAATTTTGACCCCGTTTAGCTTTTTGTACATACTCGTACATATATATGTGTGTAGTGTATAAATTGTGTACAAAAAGTTGAATTTCTTAACTTTGGCTTAAAATATGTATACAGTTTTTTTTACATAATCCGTTTGCACGCGATCACATGTGACCAAAAATGTAAATGTTAATATTATGTACATACATACATATATGTTACAATACTTTATAAAAGACATTCACTTAAGTGTGTCTCAAATTATTAAACTTTATACCTTTTAGAGTGCAAATGCTGAATGTGAAGTTAATTCAAATAAATAATTAAGTCTCCGCCAGTCGACAAAATGTGGTGCCACTGGTAAATTATGGTTAAAATTGCCCGATGTAAAACGCCATATCCACATCGGTTGGACATTTGTCAACAGAATAACCCTAAACTATTAGCGGTATGTTAATTTCATAAACTTACTTTCTTTATTTGAGGAAATCGTATGGACAGAGATGTGAAAGTGGATGAAGCACATCGTTTAAAATCATTCGAAAATATTTCAAAAGCAAGAAAATTGGGATCCTTTAGCACTGAGCAAGACCAATATTCAACACCAATGGTCAGAAAACCGAATGAAAACGAAATCATGGGAACAACCTTATCATATTTTATCATCGACAATCAATATGATATTATGAGATCCGAACTAAAAATTATTACAGTAGCTCTCTACCGATTACAGTTGATAAAATTGAGCTCACTCCATACAGAACATAATAATTCATCAGCATGTTAATACTTGTCCACATATTAAGGTGCTGCTCAAAACTTTCTTGGAAACATTCTATTGGAAGTTTTAGCCCACGAGCTGTATTCATTAGACATTGTCTCGTCCCATTACCACCATGTTTGGATCGATGACGCATGGCCGGTCTGACTGCAGTTCACATTAAATCAAGAACAAAATTGAGTGGTTGTTAGAATCAAAAGATGAAGTTTTTCCGACGTATTGTTATAATACTGCTAGAAAGATAGGAAAGCAGTACAAAGCGATTGACAATCTTTCTCAATAAATGCCCGATTTATGATAAGAAATTGTTTTTGGTAGAGACTATTAGGAGTATTAAACTAACTCTACTGATAATATCAACACGATTTTCATTTTGGGATTTTCTCATAACCATTACCGAGTAGAACCACCGACTTCTCGTATAAGTGGGAGCGATTTCAATCGAAATTACTAGGATGATTCTGATTCAGAAACGATCTTTATTCTATTTTATGATATTATACACATAAGAAATGTTCAGCTAATCTGTTTGTATGAATTAAATCAATTTGTGACTATAATTTTGAGGGAGTAATGATGCCTTGGCTCTCTCATTTCTACTGGTTATAGTACTGGAGAAAATCGTAATGTGAGTTTGAAGAAATTGTATTTAAGTTCGAGCTAATCAACATTTTCGTTTTTATCAATCAATTGTTTTATGTATCAATTAAATTGATAGATATGATTTTAGCTTTTTAAATACATCACTGTCTGCGTTTGGTATATGATCATAACCATATCTTACTCCAACCAATAAAACTTTATTTAACTCATTTATTTAAAAATTTAAGAACTAACCCGAAAATTTGCAAATCAAGTTTAAATAATTTTTCTTCAATTTCCAAGTTTTTAAGAGAAAATGATTTGATAGACAATCTTATACAGTTTTCACTTGATAACCGAATTACCGAATTATTTCACCGAGGAGTTCCAAATTTAGATTAACGAGATTGCAAAGCAAGAATTGTGCCTTTGATATTTCTATTCCAAAAAATATTTGAATTGGAAGGTGTTCTAAACTATGCATTAAAATGTATCACACTATTAGAAAATGATAATAGTTGCAAAACTCACTCTGTTCAAGAGTTGCTATGGAACGAGAAACGCCGTTTGTTTCCTAATAAATTCTTAGTTCCATTTTTTTTTATTTGGTGATGATTTTGAGGTTAATAACACCATTGGGTCACATACTGGAACACACAATATTACCGGCATATACTACAATTTTCAAATATTGAATTCTATCTTTAGACTGAAAGGTATTTTTGTTGCTGGTTCAAATAGTTGTTTTATTAAAGAATTTGGAAATAATACCTCACTACATAACGCTTGTCGAAGAAATAAAAATCTTAGAAACTGGGGGGTTAACTATTCATGTTGATAAAAAAGCAATTCAAGTACACTTTATCTTAGATCTTATTTTAGGAGATAATTTGGGCCTTAATTCTTTATTATAGGTTTTTCTAAATCATTTTCTGCTCAATTTTATTGCAGATTTTGTAAAATTGAAAAAATCAATGGTTCAAAGCAAATGAATTGAAAAACAAGAGTTAATTCGAATTGAAGAAAATAATAGTCGTGATGTTATTATAAATAATAATATAGAAACTGGTATTCATAATTGTTCTATTTTTAATTCTATTCCCTCCTTCCATGTCATAAATAACATAGCCTTAGATGTTATGCATTACTTGTTTGGAGGCGTATGTCATTATAATTAATCAAACATATTGTCGCATTCAATTTCCGAAAAGTATATTGATTTAGATTTATCAAACAAATTAAAGACGACCTTTCATTATTGAGAGTATGACATAGGTTATTTGACAAAAGATAGAAAACTAACCCATATAAAAAGCAAGACGTTTCAGTTTTCGGCTCCAAATATGTGGTCATTTATACATTTTCTACCTCTAGTAATTCTAATCCATGAGAACATATTAATTAGATTTTGTTTGTGATTTTGTTGAACTAAAAGATCTTTTACTGTCAACCAATTTCCATGATGAGACTATATGTGAACTTGAGCAATGAAATTAAAAATATGATACAGGGTACATATCACTATTTAATGATACTTTTAAACCTAAATTTAATTTCCTAATTCATTATCCTAGAATAATCAAGCATTAAGGTCCATTAAAAAATAAGTACTGTTTTAGATATGAAGCTAAACATCGTATGCAAAAGCTATCTCTCCTAGAAAAAATGTTTGTTTAAGTATGGCTTTTAAAGTTTAATTACAGTTTGCTGCCCATAATAACTATTGAAGATAGCAACTTGACTGCCGAATTATATTTAATATATAAAAATAAATAATTCCTCCATAAGGAATATTTTTGAATTAAAATATCAAATAATTTATTTGATTGAATTAAAAAGTGGGATAAGTCACATATTACGAGAAATTCTAAATATAAATTTAAACACTTGTTTTTTCATATAAATCACAATTTTTAATGTTATGATTATATATTATAATTAGGGTAAAATAATAGTTTTGCTATATTTATAGAAATCCATTAACATATAGTAAACCAGAACATATACTCGAGCGCAATTTTAAAAAGTCAAAAATTTGAAATATTTCAGATAATAAAACTGTCAAAATAATACAACTTAAAACTGAACTGATAGCGAGTAAAGTCTTGATTTTCATTATGAAAAAAATTCTGCCAGTATTTTTTACTGAAAAAACCAAAGCGAGAAAAAAATCCAAAATACCATAAGAGTGACAAAGACCATTTTTACTTTTTTATGGTGGGTACATTTTTAAAGATGCTTATACATAATCAATAAATTTAAAAATATTTTTGTTATTGAAATGAAAACACTTTGAATCAACAACAATAACAATAAATTTAAAAAAATAAACTTTACATAATTATTCATTATTTCCGCAATGAATTAAGATGAATGACACTAAACGAAATGTTAAAATTATGAAATAACCATAAAAACAACTTTAAAATGCTTCATATTTGAGAAATGACTTCACTTTTTAAATATGGCTTCACTGCATACAAACGATTTCTCATCCATATACATTTTTTCTATAAAATTTTTTCCCAGTACTAAATAAAAATATTCCTCTTGATATATTTTATCAGTACTGCTATAATAATTATTTCAGTAACCATAAAAATTTATTCAGTAATGAATAAATTTTTTATACTGGAAATGTTTTTTATTCCTCTCGCACTTTAAGAAACAATATATTTTTATCCTACTTTGACTATTTTATCAGTGTATTTTTCATAGTGGAACTCAGGCTTAAATAAAATATTACTTTAATTCTAATACTCATATTTTATCATTACCCAAAAATTTCAGCTTATGCTTTTTCTAATTATTCTTTACTATGGGGTTTTCTTTATTTATGAAATCCGTGTCATTTGTTCATTGGGCTAATGTCTTGCTATAATCTACTGTACTGTAGTGTATTAGTAGTTTTAAATAAATTATTTTCAGTTCAGTTTTCAATTATAACGTTTTTCAGGATTTTGGTTTTGTTTTGTGGAATTATTATATAAAATGTTCATAAGATAATTTTCGTTTGCGGTTTCAAAATAATGATTTAAATATTTTTTAAATGAAATTTGTAATAAAAATCTAAAAAGTTTTTAATTGGAATATGACTTAGTGAATGTATTCATGAAAAGGTATTAGAATATAATTGTTGCCATAAAATATTAATAATTAATAAAATGCGTTTAACTACTAATAATTATTTATTTTTTAGCTATTTTAGTGTGATCAATAGAGAGCGAGAAACTGACGAATTTTCGAATTTTCAATGTATTTAGGACGCATCTGAAACACCTGTATATCATAGTGACGCTGACAATATATCTTTTCAAAAAAAAAAATTACTGCCAAAAAGCAAGAAATGCATGGATCACAGATCCTTTGTTAAAAGAATGTCATACAATCTCTAAACGCCCAAAATATTCTAATTTCAAGGACTATGGTAATACAAAAAATATGTGGCCGCAACTGAACCATTTTCAACCGCAAGACAAACAAATATAAAGTTTAAGGCAGCGACAACACTAACCGCTAGTCACGAAGCAGAAGCCCGAAATTGACTTAATATAGCAAAGCACAGCTCAATATTTTATGGGAATCGCTTTACTCAGGTACATACATATATTAAATTAAATCAACTATTATAAAAAGGTAACAATATTAAATTATTCCGAAAGCGCGATATGTTTAAATACTAAACTAAACCGAACTAAGTACACGGATATTATAACGAATTTATGGTATCCGTATTTTAAATCTAAATTAATTAAGGATGTTGACAAAAGCTCATCTATGTATCCTTGTGGATGAGTCTACGGATAAGCGTTACCAAATATTTAGGTAAAATTTTAGAAAAGTTAATATAGAACATTTGACCAACATTCATACTTGTATTTTAAATCTAAATTAATTAAGGATGTTGACAAAAGCTCATCTATGTATCCTTGTGGATGAGTCTACGGATAAGCGTTACCAAATATTTAGGTAAAATTTTAGAAAAGTTAATATAGAACATTTGACCAACATTCATACTTGTATAATTGACTTTTAGGCATTGTAATAAAATATTTTAAATAAATCGGAAATTATGATTAAAGCCAATTTATTGAAGCTCGAGTCCTCAGATTCAGAAACGCGTGGTTAAAAGAAATAGTTTAGGTATTATAAGTGAAACCTATAGTTGGTTTGCAAGGTCATCTAATCGGCAAAGTAATAATCAAGCCATTTTTAAATTTAGAAATTACGTCATCCTTTAAAAATAACCCAAGTATGTGCAAGTCGCTGGTCGCTATAGAATCTGCGGTTACAAGTATCCACGGTTAATATCTGGAGTAGAAGACTTATTTCAATGTTGTAGAGCAGGAAGAAAACTTTTTTAAAACATCAAGTCTCTAAAATGATCAACGATGATCTAAATTTAGCCTATTAATGTTTTTAAACCCGATCCTTCAAGACATACAAAGAGTAAATAAAATTTTTGAAAGCGAAAATGTCGAATTTGTTCAAGATTTAGGCGATTTGAAATATTTATTAGTAATACTAATTATAAAAAGTTGTTGAATTTAACTATGAAGGTAATTCTATGGATGGAGCAAAAGGCCATAACATCGAATATAATATTAATATCGATCAAGCTGAATCGCAAAACAAGCCTTACTTAGGCTTTGAATGCTAAGATAAATTAATAAAAATAAAACAAACCAATAAAATTACGTTTGAACAAGAAGTGTTTTTCCGATCAAATTGTCAACAATTTTTAATAAATTTGATCAAACAATAACAACAAAGTGTGCCTAGAAATTTCAAATTATTAAAATAAATTGATTGTGTTTATTTCTATTGATGAATTCTTACGATTAAATAAACTTCCAATAGAACCACTTTTGAAAGAATTTTATATATGTAAATCGTCTTACAAGTGATAAAATTAATTTGCAATGAGAAAATGTGTTATTTAAGAAATGGAGCAACACAAAAACTACATAAAGCTTTTAGAGTGAGGTGTATTAGAATAAAGATGGAAGTGCAGAAAATCCATATAAAGAAATCTCGCATTTGGCAATTTCAATTTTGGTTTTGCCAATTTCAAATGCAGAGGTATAGCCCGGTTTTAGTCACCTTAATTTGGTTGAGAAATCGAATGCAAATTCGCCTTATAAATAGCTTGCTAATCATTAAAAACCGAATGAGCACTTATAAAGGTGCACTTATAAAGATCCAAAAGATGGAGATGACGATGAGCATTTATTAGATGCAATACGAGATATTGATATGTTAGTTTTTACTTTAAAATAATTAATTTTATTTATATATTTTTGATTTGATTCAATAATTATATCAAATGAATTTAGATTTATGAAGTTAAGGAAAAGTTATTTTAATAAAAATATTACAGAATTGAACGTTTTTAATTTTTATTTGGTCAAAATTTGACTGACTGATCTTAAGCTAGTGTCATATATTTTATTTTACAACGGGATATTTTAGCTGGATTAATATTTTTTAGCTGGTTAATTTGAAGTCAAAATTGGCTGGATCACAACTTTTAAAATGGCAACACTGAATGTCCTGGACATTTCATTACAGACTCAAGTACAACATCACTCAATGAAGTTCACGGAATTTCTACAGTAGATGATGGTGATATGGTGTATTAATATTCTAAATGATTATGAAGATCAACATAATATACATTTTTTTAATAACAGTCAATAAGAAATATTATAGAGAAACACGAATGTGGCCGAATTGTTTTGGGTTTTTTTTAAAACCAAAGTTTTTAGAAATGAAACACAGAGATGTCATTTGCACATTAATTGTACAAAAATTTTCCCACGTTGCAAAGATTAAAAATCACCACACAAAAAATTCAAAAACTTGCAGAAGAAATAGTTCGTGTGTTTCCTGGAGAAGAAATGGTAAATTTTTAAGTATTAGTGGTTATATTATAAATTCTTATTAAAATAGTAGTTTTAGTAGACTTAATTTCAGCGCAGGTACATAAATCACCGGTTGGAAAATTGTTCAATAAATTTAAAAACCAGGAAAAAAAATTAAAAGCATTTTAACCGGGAAAGAAACCAAACATAAAATTATCTTCTGTTCCTTCTGGCTCTTTTTGTTCAAGTGGTAACCAAACTATATGAACATATCAAAATGTTTATTAATACAACTTTTAAATTTTTCCAGAAACTGATATCAATTCGGATACTTTTAACGTCATCTAAAAAAAACTTCAACACATGAGAAGTCCATGTGATATAATTTTCCAAAAATGGACCGAAACCTAAATTAAGAGTTACAAAAGTTATTCGGAATAAAGACAATTTTATTTTAAATATTTTTCAAGAGTGGCGACTATATAAACATGCATTTGGTTCTGAATTTGTATGATCAATAAATATAAGAAGCAGGCATAGTAATATCTTTTTGTTTTTCGTTTTCAGATAAACATAAATTTTGAATCAACATACCCAAGACATGCTACATTTTATAGTAAATGGGATCATTTTTTGAACGTAGTTCCTGGAATAATTGATTCATATTTAAAAAACAACGATGCAAAACAAGAATTATTAAATTCTATCAATAACAAAAGAAATGTGCTGGTAAGAAACATTTGAGTATACTATACTTGGCAAAATTAATAATACTGTTTATTCATGACATTAAATATATTAAAATCAAATGGCCGAATTAAACTCAAAGATTTATGAAATTCAAACTAATTGTAAGCAAATTAAGCAGAAAATATAACGACTTCTCTCTGTCATAAATACGTCTCAGGCAGCTTCCTCGAGCTTTGGATGTCACTACTAAACTATATCAAGTTTTTCCTTTACAATATCCTTAGGCATCCTACAATATGTGGCTTTTTATACAGTTTATGAAATTACAACAATAGTTGCTTTCCAATCGAAGAACCGCTAGTAATTCGTTATTTGTCTTTGCTAATTTATCTACTCGCAACTGTTCTTGCTACATATTTCACGAGGAACTAGAAGCAGTTCACGAATAATTTCACCACTACGTGGCGAAGTGTAGAACCACTTCGATTTTTCGGTCAAAAATTAGGTTTTTTTTTGTGTCAAAAAGAATTTTCAGTTTTGGGTTATTAAGTTTTCATACAGAGATTTTTCATTATTAAATATAAATTAAAACAAAATTTTATTTGATTTTTGGGTGATTAGTTGGTATACGGAGTGTTTTTGGTATATTAAAGTGACAATTGTGCACGATCTTATAAAATATAGCAGTATGATTGAGGTAACATTAAACATTATAGTTTGACTATAAGTATATTTAATTAAATATTTTTTAATTTTACGTTGGCTGATTCATCAGACTCCTCAAGCTTAGAAGACATCGAAGAGATAATTTGGACCGATTCAGCTTCATCTTCCAGTTCGTCAGATGAAGAAGTTCCCAAAAAGAAACGAGTAAGAATTCAAAATTTTTTGGCTACCATAGCGAAATTTACAGATATGGAATTTATTAGTCATTTTCGACTAAAAAGATCAACTACATATTCAATTATAGGTAATCTATACGAAAACTTTATCAGTGTTGTTTTTAATTAATTTATTAATCAATTTTTTAATTTTAACATTTAAGACCAAATTTAATAAATCAATGAAAAGGTGGTGTTCACCACCATAAATGTGGTGTTCAAGAAATCGTTGCTGAAAAACGATTTTTTATAATGCTATGGTATTTTTCTAATACTGATTCATTTCGAGAAACATCAAATCTCTTTGATATTAGTATTAGTTCAGCACATCGATGTATCGAAAAAGCAGATCAAGAAGCCATTGAAAATAAATTTAAACAGATGAAGGGATTTCCTCATGTATTAGGAACTATTGACGGAAGTCATATACATATTCCTAAACCTCTAGAAAACTATATAGATTATTACAATCACCAAAAATATTATAGTATTTCACTACAAGATGTCGTTGGGCCAGATCGAAAATTTTACGATATTCATGTTGGTGAGCCAGGAAACATGCATGATGGTCGTATGTAAAAGAAAACAGAATAAGAGGTGTAGTGCAAATCAAGACTCTTTGATTCATGATCGACGTGTCATATTGGGAGAGTCAGCATATCCATGCCTTACATGGCCAATACCACCATTTAGGGACTTGGGTAATCTTTCTGATTCCTAGAAACAATTTTACAAAACTCATGCATCGACGCGGATGGTAGTCGAACACGCTTTTGGTCTTCTAAAAAATAAATTCAGCAGACTAACAAAATTTGAAAATATTACAATCGATGTTGTTGTTAATTGTACAATTGCGGCTTGCGTACTCCATAATATTGGAATTGATAAAAATGATATTGTGAGACAGATGTAGAAATCGATTCTATAATACCTGATACTATCGTTGAAGAAAATCTTGGTCACAACACTGTGTCCGATGTTCGGTAAAGAACCACAAATCCGGAACAATTACCGGAATGAAATAATAAGAACTCTTAAATAAAATAATAGTCTAATATTTTTTTTAAAAATATTTATTTTTAATTATATACCTTATATAAGTACATATTTTTCATTTGAAATATTATTAACTAAAACAAATTTTTTATTTTACTTATAATTTTTATTTTACTAGCGCTACTTTGGTTCAATTTGAACATCATTTGTTGTTGAATTAACATATGTTTTCAGTTAATTTTACCTTTGTTTTTCCTTGAGTGTGTGCTCGAATGAAATCAATGTTCGTGAAATATTGGCAGCCTTCTAAATATATTATAAGTGAAATGATGATAATAATCGCCACAAGGCCTCCAATCGTTACCATATTTTTGACTAAATGGAGAGGTGAGCAAACAGTATGTAGATACATTCCTGATGTAACTTGAATGTTCAAAAAATTTCTAAATCTGTCACTTGTTGAAATTCAGACTAAGCAAAATTACAATTTGTTTAATTTAACTGACGAGTACGTGAATAGACTAGCTGTCCTGTCGTATGTATATTATTGATGATATAAAAATGCTGCCCAATTCGTCAGTATATCAATATAGTCTAGGTAATCTAGTGTTTATATCAGTAACAAAACCATTGACCGATGAGAGTCTCCCAATATAACATATATGTCCTTAACCAACGTGTCATACAGTTCGGTTTTTAAGTATTCGATTGTCATAAATTTTTCCAGACTCTCCAAAATAAATATCGTAAAATTTATTGTCTCGACCAACAACGCCTGTACAATACTGTAATATTTTTAACGATTGTAACCATGGGGAAACTTGTTGATTTGATGAAACATTGTAGACATTTTTGTTGGTCCTTCGTCTGTTATTGACCATTTGTTAGGATGATGCGCGATTCGAATTAAATTGTGCGTAACACGTACATATTTCTTTTTCGATGTACCAGTTAATGGTACCCACAAGCCCTTATTTTTAATTTTATTATTTTCGAAAGATTTTTTCTGAGAAACTGAATTAATTCGTAATCAAATTTGTAACTACATCAGTATGCTCTATTTAAAAAATAAGGAAGCGAAGTTGTAGTTCCATGATTTAGTTATAACATTCAAAATAAAAACTGTTAGTTCACATAGCTCTGAAAAATACTACGCAAACTATTAGTGTCAAGAAATTCAACCAAATGGTCTCCAAAAGGAAATATTGGATTACCTGAATTCTGATAATCTTGATACTAAAACGATATAAAGGAACCTGGATGAACATGGCCTAAAAAATAGTGGTTGAAAAATTTCTCTCCAAATGAACTCAATTAGGAAATTTATAATTACCAATCGTAGTCAGAAAACTAAATCAACTACAATAGGTCCTATTTATCAGCATGCAACTACAGATAAAGCTAGTGGATTCAAAATCTAGACCAAGATTTCAGATGATGTTACATCTATAAAGACATAAACTCTATACTGATTAGTCCTTTAATTACTCTTCGCTTGACGTATTGAGGAAATGACAGAATGCAATCTATAGGGAAAATAAGAAAAATTATTGGTCTACTAAAAACCAAAGAGCTTGATTCATCAGCTGACGTTAGACCTATTGCAATACCTGCAATCTCATCAAAAGTTTTTGAACGAGTTATCTCTGATCAAATAAACCCGTATCTTTTAGACATAACTCTATAGTCTGGGTTCAGAGCGCTTCATAGCACTTCAACGGTTTTGGCTAATATCACTGAGTTTATTGAGAATATAGTCTAGATCGAGGTAATTGTGTTACTGTATGTCTGTTGAATTTGAGTAAAGCTATCAGTTCAATACCATAACTATACGTAACTACTCTGTTGTCGTGTTTCACCAAGAAATAGAGAAATAAATTTAAACCATAAGTATTTATAAGTACTTGCGGTGGTTGATTGGAAAGCTACTAATAATATTGCGACGATCTATTTATATTATACGTCTTCTAAGTTTTTCACTTTCTGTAAAATTAGAATAAGCATTAGGATTTTGGGTTTAAACGAGTGTGGTGCTCCTTTGCTACCTTGTCATCTTATGAAGAGAATTTGATCGGTATATCAAACTATCATCTTTCTATGCTTCTTTGATACCATTCACCATTTTCATGGTAGACACTACCCTTGAATTTCGGCAAGTGAATTTGTAATGGTAACCACTGTTTAGAACATGTGGTCCCTTTAAAAATACTTAAAACTAAAGATTGTGAAAGAGATCCCTGGCATAGCACGTGTCCTGGCATAGCATCGAGTCAGTAGACTCACGGCGTTGGGGAGGAATTTACATTATTTAGGGTTCCCTCACAATCTTATAAAAACTATGCACTATCAGCGTTTGAAAACATCCTGATTTATCCATAACCCACACACTTTATTATTTAGCACATGTTATTTATAATAATATATAGAGAGGACAGACCAATATATTTAAAAATAAAAAAATAAAAAGGAGTAATGTTGAATACTTAACAGAAGTTCTGAATCAAGTGGTTCTATCCCGCAAACAAAAATATGATCAGATGAAGTAACAATTCCAGACGCAGCGTAAAAATTCTCGAACGTGGAAATGCACCGAAAAGAAACAATATCCATTCTTGTCAACATTTACAGAAAATAAAATACGGATTTACCGATGATTATATTATGATCTTTTATTTTGTCTACGTTTTTTTCTTTTTATTTGTTTCACTTATAATTAAACTGAACGTTTATATTTAATAAATTATGTTAGCTGTAATACATATATATAATTGTTAGATATCTAATGTAAAATTTTTATTTTGTTTTCACAGCACCAAACTTAATATTAGGACCTAAAGTTTTTTTTCTTTAGTATATTTATTTATACAAATATAAAAACTCAATAGGCTAGTTTTCTATTGCTTTTGTTTTTATTGGTGGTATAAGCAACAAGAAATGTATATTGCTTATCCGAACTTTACAATCTAAGTGATCTATACTGTCATATTTTTTCCAGTCGTGATTTTTCCAATATTTTCCGTTAATCCATATTCTCTGTTAATTTAGGTACAAACAAAAAGAATTTAAAATACATACACCAAATTAAATACGAGGGTTTTCATGAACCCAACATTGATAAGAATGGATTAAAAACCATTAAAATGCAGAGGTTGACACACTACAGGTAGCGTCTCTTTTTGGAACATATAATTTGTGACGGCTCAAAAATTGGCCGTTACAAATTTTCCCAACAAATACTGACTTCATTATCGACGACTACCAAGGAATTTTTTGTCAAATCGATCAGTCACTGTACAATGTATAATGAGGTCCACTACATACGAGAGGGTATGACCATGGATGTCTAAGAATACCAAAGAAATATGTACACATGTATAGTTGAGAAATAGCTTATAATAGTTTACTGTCTCCAATTCTTATTAATATGAAGTTGGAATATATCCTTCGCAAAAGGTGTTTCACACCTTTAAACAATCGGAATAAGTCCCATAATCTAATCGAGTTCTCGTATACGCCGATGATATTTGTCTGATTATATTAAACTATAATGGAGTGAAAGACGTAATTGATCGACCAGGTCAATTATGTCTTTCCTTCCGTTGTTACTTATTTTAGAAACCAAAAGGCAATCTAAATTTAGAGACCAATTGTAGCACGTGTTAACCGTAGTCGAAGAGGTTGCTAAACAGTATTTTGAACCAAACTTAATCATTATGCAAATGAATCAACGACTTTCAACGCTCAATGTGAGGTATTTAAATTCTAATACTTATTCGTAGCTTTATATGTGCCTTTTTTATTCAGGTGGTCTGCAGCATACCTCCCACCGTCGTTTCTGAAATGATATTTATAAGATATCATTATACATCATTCAATTTTCTGTTTCGAACTGAATCCACCCATGGTTTAAAATTATTCAAAGTATTTTCTTACTCTGAAACCGTAGGTAGTACCAGCTTATACATTATGCCGGTTATTTTGTCTATGACTCTAACATATTCTGTTGATACTTGTACATAATAAATTGTGACATAAGCGGACTGGTGGCTCTCAATGAAGTAACTTGAACCAAAAGTTTCTGTTAAAAGAGAAATTTCAAGCCGAATCAATTAGACTCCTCTTCTATTCATTTTGTTTTAAATGATATACTTTGTAATTCAAAAACACTAATTTTAAATTAAGTAATTGGCGCCAGTAATAAATTTCGCCCTCACAAATATTTATTATCATTTTAGTGCTGAAAACTATAAATTTAATAAGTGCTTCCAAAAATTGGTGTAATAAAATGGTATTAACGTTTATTGGTGGTCTCTTCAATTATCAAGAGCTACTGTCTTTTATAGGTATATCGCGTTTTTCGTCTTCATGAATTGGTTTTCTTTTTAATTATGTTTCATTTCGGTTAATTTGTTTGTTTGCTGGCGCGATATATGGATTTAAATTAAGATGTATACGATATGTATAAGAACGATTAGCATATTCATAAAAAAATTCGTTTAAGAGTTCTTATTTACTTTGCTACTGTGTACATATAGTACATATATACGAGTATATAGTTGGGGTAAGAATAAGCAACAATACACAATTCTTTTGAACAAAATTTCTTTTAATTTGGAACAGCTGCGGCAATAAGCCACCCTAAATTACGTGAAGATCTTAATATTTTGAGATAATCGATTTTATTCATCTGCCTGCATCATATTATAAAATGTGGTCTGTTTGGTGGTACCACTTTGTCATATATAGGAATATCAGTTAAGATCTTAATAATAAAAAACGGTTTTACAGGCCTATATATGCTGTCGATCATGGGCGAAAACTCGAATTAGGTGTTAAATCTCTTGCACTCTTCTATCAAGTTTCACTTCCATACATGACAACGAATCTAATAAACACTTTGTATAATATCTGTTTGTCAGGATTTACGAGATATTTCGATTTCAGCAACGATTGCTGTCAAGTTAACGAAGATACGACAGAATTAACAAGGCAATAAACACTCTAAACTAATTCAAAACAGTAGCGGGATTGTATAAACCGTCGCAAAACAACAATTTGAAGAATTAATGAAAAATATACATTGGAACTAAAAAGATTGGTTTGTGACTAAATGGACCGATTCTTGAAAAAGGCGCCAGAATGTAACAACCTAATCCTTTCGAATTAATTAACCTAAAGATGAATTTATTAAAGCGTTACACCGGGAGTTGTTGCTATCTGAGCTTCTGTCAACTAATTTGCAGATCTTTCTTGACAGTCTTAAATCATCAAGAGGAACAGTACTAATTGCAGTTAAACTGAGGAATAAAACAACATTATACTGAGCAGAAGCTACAACTATAGTTATGTGGTTCTTATTTTTAAATTCCAAAAAAAGAATTTCAGGACCAAACAAGAAAAACCGTGGTCGGATTTTCTTCAATGAATCATAAAATATAATATTAATTCCAATTTGTGTTTTTGACAATTTTTCTTATTCATGTACTTGTGAAGTTACAATATAATATAATATCAATACTATTGTTTGTATTATATTATCACGTAAATTAGTTATAAATTATATTCTCTTTTTATTATTTAATTTAAATTTATTAAATATAGAAAAAACAAGATTACTCTTTGCTTTTAAAAAGACAATTTTTTCTTTCTCTTCTAAAAACAATTTTTACTTCTATTTATATAGTAAAAATTGTTTCATACAGCCAACTAAATTTTTAAAATTATGTACCATAAAATGTCAACCTGTTGTTAAAATTATAGTACCCATTTAGTGTCACGACAGTTGAAGATACTCGCCACACAACTCAGTTGCAAATCTCTAGATTGAAAACATATAAATATTTTAGCAACCGATTACCCAAATGTCTGAGTATCAACCTTTATTCGCGGAGTATTTTTTACTTAAACACAAAACATTTCGTAACAATTCAAGATAAAATTTAGAACGGTTTTAATTATTTTTACTGATTAAAATCAACATTCACCTCAAAGCCTAATGAATAAGAAATCCTAAGATAGATACACATATTATATACAATAAGCTACAAGATCTTGATACATTTCGTGATATCTGGTCGTGGCAATTACAATCAACAATATATTATAATCATTAGAGCCCGAATTCGTTGATTCGCAACTCGATGAAACAGTTACTCGACGTCGTTTATCGGCAGCTCAACACGGCTTTCTTCCTGGAAGGTCAACTTCAACTCTAATTCATGAACTCACCATAAAAATTAACAAAGCCATCGACATGCAAGTTAATACGATACAAACAGATTTCAGCACAGCTTTTAACTCAACGAACCAAAGAGTAGTTATTCAAAGTTGATGATTAATTTTTGCAACAACGACAAAATGAAATACTGCAGGGCTTTCTATGGTAGCTTGATGTTCATCATTTTAATCACAAGCATAACCATTTTTATTAAGCACTGTTGCGAATCAAATCGAAGGCGACTCTATGCTGGGGTATATTGAGGTAGTCATAGGTTTTAACTCAAATAGTTTTCAATCTCTGCTTATGACATTCACTAATTATCGCTTTATTGTTGTATTTGATGGCGTTTCAATATTTGAGTTTTCGTTTTCACTTACAAGCCAAGACGCTGACACTGCTTCTTTTTCAATACTATCAAAGAGTATTGGATAATCGTCACATCATAGGCGCAACTGTTTGGGGAATTGTTTCAAATCTATAACTTCGGTGGTGTGACACTTTCTCTTCAATCGGAGAAAACAAGCATAATTTGTTCTGTCCACCTCCTGTTGCAGTTATTTATATTTTATTTTGAGCAAATTTTCTTTTTATTTTATTTTTAAATCAATTATTAATAATTTAATATTTATAAAAATAGAATTCTAAATTTAAGTTAGTCATTTGTCATTCGTGTCTAGTTGGACGCCCTAAACTATTCAATTGATTAGCTAAACTATTCCAAGCTTCATTATATTATTGTTTCAAGCTCTCAAACACCACAAACCCTTTGGCTAGTTCTACATGTTTCTCCATCATCTCGACCAAACATTTGAACTGTTTACAATTCGTGATTTTAACACTATAAAAACATATTTCATACAATTATCAACACCTTTATTCCTATAGTCACGTCACTTCAAGTATAAATTGGTATTTTCTTAGTCGATTCATAACAGAATAACAGAAACCAACCTATCTGGCTGCACTCAAAATTTCCTTTCAATTGACCACCAGGTACGGTTCTGTAGCGAAATCATAAAGCTGGTAAGCGGCATTGCGGTTTTTCGCTCAATGAAGCTATCAGAAGGGTACGGGCAATGAATTTGTAGTTGCGTTAGCTTAGTCTACGTTTTCAAAAGCAAATTTGCTTGATATTGGAAGAAGAACTATGCCCAAAATATATTAAATTTCCAACGACCGATGCGGATTAAATAATCATTTTACGAAAATGTTGGTTTTCCTGGTATGATTAGCTGTGGCGATTGGACACATAAAAATAATCACACCACTAAAAAGCAAAAAACATTTACATATGAATCGCAAAGGGCCCCATAGCTTAAGTTTAATAGATAATTTTAAAGATATTTTTTAAAGTTAGTAATTTAAATTCATTACAAACGATCAACAACGAATTACAAGTGAGGACAGTTACCACCCAGGATCCTGTCATGATTCACTCATATGCAATTCTAGAGACTTGGGCACGGAGCTGAAGGTTTATTACGAGAACGGTCATGTAATGAATACATGATTATTTAGTAATGTCAAGGTCAACGAATAACCTAACATTTTGATATATTACTAATTACGCTCTCAAGCCGTACATAATAACAAGCCGTACTAAGCAACAGTAGCAGATTCGAAAGAAAAAAAGTTTAAGCATTCCAAAGCTAGAATATTTTTGAGTGGAATGCTGAATTGGATTGCTGAAAAATAGAGTAGAGTGCAAGACAGCTGCATTATTCACCAGCGAAAGTAGCACAGATTATTAATGTGTGTTCTACCCAACTTGTGATAGTCAAGAATTGTTTATATTTTAATTATATTTTATTAAATTTATCACTTCAATGTAAAATTTTGACTTTAACTCATAATTTAATTTTATTCATATGTATTAAGTTTTTCATTTTATTAAATAAAAATTATGTTAGATTCAGACTCGTTTGTTTAATTTATCACACTCTATGGCTTAATTTATATTCCATAATCCATACTATGTTGACGATACTTTCCTTTAGAATCTCACTCCTCATTTTATTATTTTTTCGGTTATCTCATAGAGTTTCCGAGAATTCCGGGCATATTCTTGTAAATGTTTGGTTTGCTACTGAATATTTTTCGTTTGTTGCTCAAGAAGTTGTATTCTTTCTTCCTGGTAACTAGTAGAGGTGGAACGGTTGCGCTTGTTCTACTTTAGTGGTAGGGTTGATTTATTTAACTTTTGTCGGTAATTTGCCGAGCTGCTGTTAGTTTTGAGGTGTTGGCGGTAGAACATTTGATATATATATATATATATATATATATATATATATATATATATATATATATATATATATATATATATATATATATATATATACATATATATATATATATATATATATATATATATATATATATATATATATATATATATATATATATATCGTCAGACATCACTTGCTCTGGAATATTGCTTGATTTTATGGATGGGTTGTTGGTATTGGATGTAGCTGTTGAGTATTCCGGACTAACCTTAATGTAACATTTGAAGTAGAACAGGTCTTTTCTAATGAAAGAAGCCTGATATTGCTATCGTCTAACCGTGATAATACGTAAAGTTTTGAGATTTATTTTTTAATATGATCGTTCCAAACCTTTAATAATATAAACTAAATTACTATACATACTTTAAATAACTATACACAGTTTTAATTACTTTCTGCCAGCTCACTCCATCGCGTAGTAGAGGTCCTAAGCTATTTAGCTGTGGGGCAAAGCTGTCCCACGACTCTTTATATTATTCTTTAGAACTGTCAAATGTAAAAGATTCCGTTGTCAGCTCAATATTTTTCTCCATTATGGTTACCAATCGTTCAAATTGTTTGATGTTGGTAATATTTTTACTATTAGATAAATTTAATACTTAATAAAGATTAAATAAATATTTTTTAAGTACTAGTCTACATAAATATTAATTTATATTTATTTATAATAATTTATGTTCAAAAAATCGAAACTTACGTTTTATTTACATCCATTTTGTGGTATCGCTTCCAAATAATAGGTGATGAAAAATTATAATTGTAAGTGACGTTTATCGATTCATACGACTGTGATATTCAAGTGAAAGTAACACAAATGATAAACATCACTTCAATCGGTCAAGAGAATGAATACCAAAATGTGATTCTCGCGACTATGACAATAGAGCCGAAAAATTAGGACTGTTAAATTTCAATTATAAATTATTTCTAGATTAAAAAAGTAATATTTAAATTATTAATTGCTTTTATTATTAATTTGATAAATAAAAACAAATTACTTTTTATTCGCAACGTCACTTATAATTTACATTTTTTGGAGATGAAATTAAATCGTTTCATGTGACAAAGTGTATGAGAATACTGCGTCATGTGATGATTGCTACACCAAACGACGAATGTCGCATCAATCGACTAAGAGAATACCGAATGTTAATTGTCACATCAACTTACATGTGACACGACTAAGAATAGATGTATTATTACAATACTAACCTCTTTTTATACCAGTGCTAAATATTCGGAAAATAGGACAAGATATGGACCATAAAAAAATATGAGATCTCCAGCAAGTAGTCCTACGTAAAGTTGTTCGCAAATCTTTTCTTTTTTTCAAGAATTGAATATTCTTGTAAGGAGGATTAGCTTCTTATAACATATGTTAATATTATGGGAGCAAACATAAGGAACTGTAAAGTGTTAAATACTCTCGCAAAGATCCTATTATCATATCTAAACGATTGTAATTTATGTAGATATAGGAGTACTGACGAAGCTTACCAATTTAATTACCATCAGTTATGATGTTCATTACAGACTTATTTGTCTGTGACCAAATATTGAACATAACCCCAACTTTTTCGAAATCATATTCCAACCTTATGCCATTGAATTTGTGGAAGATTACGTATCCCAGACAAATGCATTTGATACATGAGTTCAAACAACTAGTCCAATTCACCTACTACGACACAAGCAAGGTTGGCATTATTTTCGACTCATATACGCCCCCACCCACCCAGTCCTGAAACGCAATATGCTTATAAAATCTCGTACTATATAAAAAGAATATTTGTGAATGAAACACTAAGTGTACATAACGTAATTAATTAAATTGAATAATATATACATTTTCTAGAGTAAATTTTAAAATTTCAACAAAAAAATTATCTCTATTTAAATTGTCGAAAGGTCGCCTAAAGTCATAAATTTATGTGTGCACTAAAAAAATTGTTTTAAAATTAATAAATAAATAAGAAGCGCTTTAGTGTTATACTTTTGAAAAAAAATTCATTCATTGAATTTTCATTGAAATTGAAAATAATGTTGATAACAAAAACAATTGATAAGAGGTTTGTATACTTGTTCGAAATCGAGCCACTTTTTGCCTCCTTTTCCAATCATCCGATTCGCTAGAACACACTTCGGGTATCTTATTCGAACGATTCAGTTAACTTTTCTTGATACTTGACGCGATCGTAAGTTCTTATCTCGAAAAAATTGCGTTTTTAAATTCATTTAAAATCATTAATTAGGTTTAAATAATTATGGCAAGCAATATGTGTATAAATACAAGATATGTACGATGACGTGAATGCGCAAGATTACAAATATTATGTTTGTTTGTGTACAATTAAAATTGATAACGATGAACTGAGTAGTGTTGTGTTTTATGCTTATCAAAATAAATTTTTATATTATATTGAAGAAGTAGCTAGCTCTAGCTATATAGTACACGATCATATCAGATTGATGAGTGTAAGCTATATGGTTTGATGTGAATTATTAAGATGCATTGAACTTGGAATTATCACACGATTAGAGAGACGTCGTTCTGTTCTATCCAAACAAAGTCGTTATATATGTATGTACAAACAAAGATTACATTTAAAAATTTAAAATTATCAAACTGCAAAGTTTTAGTATTTTTGTAGTATTTACGATGTTGTACGATCTATCAGTTGACTACGTTATCTGCGGAGTTACACACAATCAGAAAAAAACGGGATGATCTAAAATTTGATCCCTATTTAATTTCTACGTCTTAAAATATGGTCAGATAGAGAGAAATATATTAGGCTCAGTTCTAAGAATAATTGAAAAATAAAATTTATTTCATTGCGGTTTCGGTCCTATCACAATTCACACTCATTGGCAGTTAGGAAGCTACTTAACTTGGTTGTATTCATGAATTTCTATAGTGTTTTCTTGGATGAGATTAGCCTGTTCACGTCTATCATATATGAACTCGTTTCTAAGGAGAAGAATATGATGAATTCCGAGGTTGTTGATTTAACCTGAGAATGCCTTAGCTTGACTAGACAATAATTATTACTTGGTTTTGCAAAACGATTATTTTGTAGAATTTGAAACACAGACAAAACTCAATGGAAAATCATGCTCCTATCGGGAACAGTACAGTTACTGATAGCATGGAGTAATTTTCGGGTAGCAAGTATTGAAAATGTCGATGCTACTCAGTAGAATTCCAATATACAAAAAAAATTAAACCAAAGCTTAATGTTTGATGAATAGTACCGTCTTACAGTTGGTTAATAGGTTATGGAAAGGTTTGGGCGAATGATAGATTGTATTCTGTCACATTTACATAAATATATTGAAGATCAACCACCTTTCAATGGTGCCACAAGGAATCCAAAACATATATGAATATTTTTCATTTACTCAATTAGTAAACTTCCAGTTTCAAACTAACAAACCTATAACGTTAATATAATATAAATGGCCTTTGATTAGCTTAGCGACTTTTCCTGAGATCTGTTTTGAGTAAGCCATAAGGTCAATAACACTACTGAAACAGTAGATCATAATAATAATATCCTTTCCTTTCTTTACATGCACTTCATCGAAAGGCATCTATAACTAACTGTTTCATACATCTCTTCAGGTCCTTCATAAAATGGGTGAATATTGTCATTGCATCTTTCAAATTCTTTCTTGATGTTAATTTGTAAATTTTACCGATGGGAACCAGGGGCCAATGTGTGATCCTTGAGTTTTGATAACAATGCATTATTTATTACTTATTATTACGTATTAAAAATTTGAATGGATATGAATTGGGCCAACTAACAAATGTGCGCGAGAATCAAAATGTTTCCGATAGCCTTTATTGATTTAACAAAGTCAGCATTTAGCCCACAAACGTCACAAATGCTAGCCCGTGTAGAAATAGTATTTTGTTCAGAAGTAACATAAGGTGTGTCTATTGCATTGTATATTGCAGGACGATTTGTTTGTCCAATTCTAACCCACATTTTTCATAAGCTTTAGAGTTTTTTATTAATAAACAATACATCAATCGATGGAGCTCTGCATGAACTATTAACACTGCGTTACTTTATTATTTTCATTGGCATTATTAAGAATATTTAACTGCAATAGAACATATTAACAACTATAATAAGATAAAATATAATATGGAAACAATTCGTCAAGCATCCAGATTGTATTTCTTTAATTAAATCAAACCAGTGTCAAACAACGCAAACACATTACTACTGGTAACTGGACAGCAGTTACCCATACTGATGAATAAATTCTAGTTATGAAAATCTATCCATTCTGGATTTCACAACAAATATATTCATAGTTAAAATCATCAGAAGCAATTAGTATCACTGAATTATCTTCCTGGTATCGTAGTTGGAAGTTCCAGTTCAAGCTGTTGATGCAGTATAGTTGTTAATCGTGATTTTATATGTGCCAATGTTATTAACTCCCACCAACACAAGTCGTAACAGGTTTTAAACCCGAAGCACCCTCAACTTAATCGTGATTCGATTTGAAAGTTCCATCAGAGCCATTGCCAGCCAAATTGACAACATACGGTAGATCATGCATTAATTCACACAGTATTAGCATACAATTTATAGGTATCAATGAACAATCTAATTTACACCTGGACTACAACATACAGTAACGCTCACATAATAAATAATCACACCATGCATTTTACGACTACGTGATTCTCTTTAGCTACAACATTCCCACACACAAGAATATTTTGTTCTTGAATTGCATAATTTTCTAAGTAAACGTAATTGTTTAAACCTCTTATCATAATATAAAAAAGAAATAAAATAAAAATCTTAAAATCAAGGTGGTGGTTTTGATTACAATTATTATTATTATTTTTGTAGTATTGTTCTAACCCCAACCCCAAATCGTTTTTGTTGTTTCCTTCACCTCCCTACATAATACACGTCGCAATAATAATATAAGACGCAATAGTACCTCTTAGAATAAACATAATGTGTAGTTTGCTTAAATCTTATTTAGGGTAACTTTACGTAAACTTTTGAAAATTATAACTCGTCATAAGGGGGACGACGATATTCACCTATCGAATCGCCCGGTATAACGTGAGAAAATTTTTACCCTACTTACAATTTTCTTGAGTTTTTTTTATGTATGATTTCATAATTTCAAAGCTTTTCATTGTGTTCAACTTTGCGAAGAAAA
Organism: Tipula lateralis; assembly: GCA_963932295.1. Classification (NCBI taxonomy): domain Eukaryota; kingdom Metazoa; phylum Arthropoda; class Insecta; order Diptera; family Tipulidae; genus Tipula; species Tipula lateralis. The sequence continues at coordinate 116,210,568 of OZ010738.1, forward strand.
CAAAACGTAAAATAGTTCCTATGTTATGTTGGAAGAGTGGAAGGAAGGAAGGTAGGTAAAAAAGGGGGTAGATAATTTTTATAAAGAAAATCGCGAGTTTATTTATAATGTGACATCTGCTTTGGATTTTCTAATATTTACTTGGCATACTATTAATAACAATACGTTAAAGAACCTTGAAGCTATATTCTTGTACATATGTATACAATGCACAATGGGTGGATTTTGATAGTTGGCGATATACATATGAAGTAAATTATGAGTTAAGATAAAAAAAAATTTCCCACGATTTTCCCATCTTTGATTTGTTGAAAGTTATGGGGTGTTCGGTTATAAAAATTCTTAATTATTTGATGTATTACCTAAGATTTAATGAACATTTTTAACAATGATGCGACACATAAAATGATCGATTAGCGTTAGTCGTTTCGGTTTAAAATATTTGTTAATTAACTTATTTAATATGAGTGCTGTGTCCACGCCAGATGGAAAATGCAAAAGAAAATAATACTTGATTTATCCAGCTGTCTTCAAGACCTTAACTATTGTGATATCGAATCCATAGATTGATACGATTAATGGATCGAAAAGATTGACAAGAAGAACTTGAGTTTAGTTTTTCCTAATGACCATCGTATATGAATAAAAAATATGTCTCTCTGCTTCAATTTGAAAAGTATTAACTCAGATTTTTATTGTATTATAATTTGAAGTTCTAGATTCATTGGAACAAAACACACTGAGAGGTTCAAAGCTATCTTTCGACTTTTGTCCACACATTGTACTTGTGAGTTCCGGTAATTTCTCAGTTTAGAGATAAGTGGCATATCAAAGAGGGTTACGAAGCGGTTTGATTTATCTATGTATGAATCTTAGGTGAAATTTGTTTGCTCAATAGAATTGTTAATTGGTAGGCATATGCATATTGGCTTTATTAGAGTAGGCATATGCATATTGGCTTTATTATCGTTTTTAAATTAACTGATGTTTAGGTGCATTAGCCAAATTTAAAAATTTATCTAAATATTTTAAGTTTCTAAACTAAACGGTTAGGTATGATTTGATTGAGGTAAGTAATTAATAATAAACCTCAATGAAATCACCTAACCGTCATCTAAATCAAGTATGAGTGCGCTTCTCTGTATTTAGAGGACTGTTAGAGAATTTAAAACCGTAGATTCAAAGTTATCAAAAGTCTTCAAAATGTCATTTTCTATAAGATTCTATCGAAACCAAAATTAATCCTGACTGATTACCAGGTGAAATGCGACCGGACTTTTTTAGATTGAACCACGCGCCCTGTGTAACTGGGTTTGTCTTGTACCAGAAAAGAGTAAGGGTTTACAATATCTTTGGTATTTAGTGGAGCAGAGATAGTGCTTATCTTCAATATTTTCATATTTTGCTCGTTCTGGAATGAGGACTGAAAGAATTCGTGCCACCGATCATTACCCCTCTATGGCGTTTTAAACTTGCTCGCGTAATTATTTTACTTTGTGCCCTGTATGAATACATTATTTTTGCAATCGATATTAGCTTGTTTTTAAGCAGCTCTATTTAAATTTAGATTTCTTGAGAAATCATTTCTTTTGCATTCAAACTTGGATATCATAAAATTTCACAAATCGCTAAGATGTCTTTTAAAACAGTTTGTTTTGGATAATGATAAGATATTTACGTAGAGCAAAATATCTTTTATATTCGAGGATAAACTGTGGTCAAAAGGTAAAACAACTTATTTCGAGTTAATCGTTTCACCATATAGTATTTGATTTACTATTAAAATCGCGAGCATTGGACGTTGGTTTGAATCTCTTTAAATTGAAAAAGAAATTTTTTATAACTCAATTGGTTTTGAAGTGATTTCTCTTTGAATTCCGTATCATATCTTCATTATAATGCTATTTTAATGAACTCTCTATAACTACTGCAAAATTTCTAGCATGAAAAAATTATTTAAAAATTGCTTATTATTGTCTAACTATGTACCTTCCTTGATAAATACAAAAATATAAGGCAAAGTGAGTCATAAAACATTTCTGAAATTTATGTTTTAAAACTCGATTTGCAAAGTGAAACTGCCACTTTATTAAATTTTAGCAGTTCTGCTTTACAAATGTAGATCCGTATGGTTCTTTCTTGATGTTATTTTCTCTTTTGAGTGTTAATCCAGCGCAATTGTTTATTTAGTATATACAACTAATATATATTCGTAAGATTCACTATTAAGTATCAATATACCAGATGGTGATGACCTGATGTCACTTGCAGTGTAATAAATGCAATTATCTATGTATCAACCTCTACCAAATTGTTAAGATAACTTTCATGCAATTCAATAATTTTACTATACATGCGATCAAATAATCGCAACAAAACCTAATATGTGTAACGACAAAATAAAAGTTCGGAAACAACGTTTCATAAAACTATTACTAAAATCTTTATGGGCAAATGAACTGTGAATTCAAGATCTATTTTACTATAAATGACAACCCAAAGCTTATTTTAACAAAGGCACATGTATTATCGATGAGAAGGTGAAATTCATTCTAAACGAGTTTCCAGTTTTAGTGTGGTTGCCAATAAGTCAAAACGGAATTATAAAACCTTCATTTTTAACGCTGGATTAACCAGTAATAGTGAAAGGTGCAATGTCTTATGTAAACTTAAAGTTAAATATTTATAAGAACCACAATGTAAGCCAAAAAACACTGGTTTGACAGGATTTAGCATCGGCTCATTACTCCAAAAAGATATGAGCATACATTTTTTTACTAAAACATGAAAATCCACCAATAAGCATCAGTTGCGTTAAATAGAAGATTTTTGAACAAATTTTGATTATGAAATGGAAAGATTAAACGTACGAAAGCCCCAACGTTAATCCTTTTTACGTTTCTGCAAAAAAGTAACCAAATTTGTAAAATGCATTGAAATACGATTTTCGGAACTTCAATTAATACGATTTTAATGTCTCAATAGTCTTGCCTCTCCATTAAACATAAAGTTTATTGTTTTATAAAAATCATATTTAAGAAACAAATATACACTTAGTTTCAATTAAAACATAAAATACAATCTGCTAATATAATAGTGATAAATAATAATAAATCTAAGTTTATTGTTAACCCTTGCTAGATGAGTATCTAATTCTCGACGCAATATAAACAAGTCAGTTACGCCCCCAAATTTAAACCTATAAATTATATCAATAAATTCCAACTAATTTAAAAAAAACATCGATATAATATGAATCGATTGTCGCAAGAATAAATTATTAGGTTTTGATATGATCAACCAAATTAAAAATCCGCCATTTTGCTATCTATTTTATATTTACGCCACCAATTTAATTGGTATACTAGCTATCGCTCAACTAACAAAAATAAACGATCATTATATTATATATTTTCCACGATCATGTTCTCGCAGTTAAAGTCGCGATCGCCTAATATATTTTCCATCCATACAAAAACAATAATTAATTTGTTTCATATATCTTTCTCGTTTTATGTGTTTTTATTTCTATTTTGATTCGTTCAAAACGAAAATACCGAACAAAACAAAAATAAAAAATTGCGTATTATTGTTTATAATAAAGAAAAAAAATTCGTTACATAACAAAAGATAAGATATAAAAATTCATCGAAAATGTATATGTATTGCCTCGTGCTCTACTCCTACATTCGTATTTATGTACGGGTACAAGAACGTTTGATTGGGGAAAAAATCGTTACCGAATGAATTTTTGTACGAACATATAACGAAATTTCATATCTACATATATCATAGTATTGGTGAATTTCGGTTTTAAATAAACAAAAGACAATGAACAAAACAGAACGATGAATTAAAAGAGGAATTGGATATAACAAAAAAAGTAGAAGGAGAAGAAGAATAAACAAATAAAAGAGAAGGCGGTGCATTCTGTAGTGCCCGCATAAACAAGAAGCAGAAAAAATCGAAATAATGCTGTTTTTTTCTGTATACATATACATACACAAGTATACACACAAACGAGTATGTGTGGGAATGTATGTTTTTTCGTGTTCACCGTTGTTGTTGGTGTCGTTTTAGTTTAGTTGCACGAGAGAATAGTATCGGTCCAAACTCGGTGCCGATTAGATCACTTAAAGTATTGTAGAAACACAAGTTAAACGTTTTTTTATTTGTTTTTTTTTGTTTTTGTTTATAAATGTTTTGTTTTTGTTTCTTCTATACATTTTAATAAAACAAAAGGATATTTTTGTATTTCCTTATCTTTATATAGTGATAAAACAAGCTCGAAAACTTAAAATAAAGTGCATAATAAAACTTAATGTTTAAAAAATAAAAATAGTTTTTCCAAATAATTATCCAGCATTTTCGTATATTTATATAGATCGCTTAATTGTATAATAATTAATAGTGAGATTGCAGTTTTGATCATTATTACCATATAAAATTGTTATATCTTGTGAATAAAAGTTGTTATTTGAAAAAAAAATTTTATTTATTTTTTTCTGTGAAAATTTGCATTGTGAATAAGTCAAATAAAATGAAAATTTGCTAAGTGATAAAGAAAATTGTTAGTTTTTTTTCAATGTGTATGTTGTGTGTGAGAACTTTTACAATTTTGTTTTTTATTTTGAATGGAGATCGTATTAACACATGCGTAACGTATTGATGGATTATAATTATAAACAAAAAACCAAACGATCATTTCCGGAAAAATATTTTAACACAATAATATTAAGGTAGGTTTTCTTTTGTTTTTGAAAAATAATATTAGTTAATAATCTACTCGATCATCATATATTTACATAAGTATATCGTTAATTACCGCAGGCAATTACCGATTTTGAGTTTTATCGGTAATTTATTTTGTTAACAATTTTTATCTGTTAGTTATCACTAATCGTATTAGATAATACTTTAATTATTACGATAATTGATGTTATGGATTGCAGTGGAGTGACTCCGAAACTTAAGTCTTGTGAAAGTTGATTAGTTCAATAATAATGTACAATTATACATTTATGGCTTAATAGTTATGTAGCCATATTACAGTTAGTTTTCTAGTTCAAATCTGAAAAAAGCTTGAAATAATAAGTCATTAGCGATGGTAACTGGTATGAGTTTCTAGTCGATGTGCTAGTTAAACTCTCAGCTAAATTTATTTCAACTTGTCGACTGCATTTATTCTTTAAGTAAAGAATGATTAAAATATGAATTTAGAATTAAGCTTTAATTGGTTTCCTTTGAGGCTCTTCATCTAACTTAACTGAATTTAAACTACTTATAGAAATATGCATCTTTTTTTTGTATGCTGTTCGAACAATTAAAAATTTTATTTCAATCCTGTAGCATTAAAAACTTATTTCTGTTAGGCTCTTTTAATATTTTGTATCTTGGCAAAATTTTATTTAACAAAGGAATAAACTAATGTTATTTGAAGTTTGAGGCACTTATATTAGCTACTTAAACATTCTACTTTCATGGGCTAAACCGATGAAGTATAGCTATAACCTCAATTACGTAGGTCTGTGTATTAGCATTGCTTCATATCAGCCTATAAAGTATTGAGATAGAAGATTGATCTGAAGAGAAGATATCCATGAAGATATCCTTCTATAACGCAGCATTAGGCACTACTCGGCGCTTTAATGAAGAATAATAAAATTAATGTTAATCGGTATTCAACGAGTGGTTTATATTCCAAACTCTTTTACCGTCGATACAATATGCTAAATAAATTCAATATTCCTTACCAGTTTGATTTCAGTTCAAAGATGTAAGTTTGTGATTAGTGCTTGTTACATGTATGAAAACAATTTTATTCACTGCATTATACTTTTATAGTAAAGTTTATTCGTCCACATGTCCGTTACTTTGTTTCAAATCAATTATTATACTTGATAATTAAAATTTTTCTATTTTACAATGCCACAAATCTTTAATGAGTATTGCAGTCATATTGGTGTTAAACAGAATTCTAGTGCAGGGCAAATCGAACAATCGTTAGGGTATAATTCAGAAGTTGATCCTTCATATTGTGGTTTTCATTTGTTTTAACAGTGCTTGTAGAATGATGTTTGGCTCGAGGCACTCGAAACTCTTTCGCCGTTCGCTTATTAACGTCCTACCTTACGCCATTACAGCCAAATCGAGGACGTACGGCTATAGGTCCGATTTACGAAGAACCATCTGCATAGCCCCATGAATTCTGCACTCCAACAGGGGGTCATAGATGTGTTCATTCACACCACCGATCGTAATCGTGTGGTGAAAAATCCCTTTGCCATCCTGCCCCTATCGGGATTCGAACCCGGTACCTCCCGCTCCAACTGCCGCAGCTTTAACCACTGCACCATTTGGTCGGTTACTCAAGTCAATGATCCCATTCTAAGATACATTAAAACTTTATTGTTTAAAAGCTTTTTTAATAAACTTAATATTTTATATATTGTTCTTCATTTTATGCTTATTTAAGTTATAAGAAACAATAGCACATACGCATGGTAAATTATGAAAATCACTGCTCTCAAAACGGGTTTTACTAAACTCACTCCATGCATTCACACTCCACTCTGCAAAGAATCACAACCATAATAGTGGGTAGTATGAAAAAGACCGAATTTATTCCGACATTGTCACTCAAACACACCAATTAAAAACTGGCAAACTATAACCTTTTCAACAAGAAACTTCCAAATGGATGTTTTGGTTCTTTTAATATATTCAAACTAGATATGCGGCGGTTTCCAGTAGTCATTATTTCAGAACAAACTCTAGTTGTTGAAGTGTCTGGAAGAACAGTATATCTTTATGGTTTCAAAACTATAGAAATTTTTTAATGTTTACTTTTTTATCCAATTTTTTTTACCGAAATTTAGCGGTTGCCAATTATTAAAATTAGTAATAGCGTTATTCGAAAAACATATATTTTTTAACATGACGGTTATATACGATCTATGTAAGTTCAACCAATTCACCTACTTCTAGATAATTCATGTGAATGATGTTATTGAATGGCCGTCTTTTCACTGGAGTTTATAATAGAAGTAATTATTATTTTAACAATGTTTATAGAACTTTGTGGACTGCTATGCTATCACTTTTGTCATAGCAATTCGCATATATTGCTAAATATCATGTAAGATTGCCGTTCCAATGACAAACATTGCAACCTTGTTCTTATGTGATCCTGGCATTGTGTTATTTTCATAACTCTCTGAAAATTCAAATTAAATAAGTTTAGCGCGTGCTTGGCATCATCCTTTAGACACCTTTCGCAAACTTAATTTCGAACAGAAAATAGATACAAGCAAAATTAATTTACTGTATAATACTCATCATATGAATGGTCACGAAATATGATCGGCCGATTTAATTACACACTAATTTCATATTCAAACACCATATCATTGAAAGAATTTTTTGTTTACTTTTTTTACAATATCACATAATATACAAAATATGTATATCACATTGTAAAACTCAACTTAGGCATAATATAGAATTTCAAGCATACTATAACAACAAACAAAAAACAGACCACATAAAAATATGCAATGACAACCGAATAATAATAATAATAACACTCAAATATTTTTTTGTAAATAAAATAAATGCTGACAATTAGATTAACATATAATTAACATTAGTAAAAATAAATTGTAAGACGGTGTTTGTTAAAAATATAATATTAAAAAGTGAGCATGTTACAATTTTTTAAATGTTGAATCAAATAATTAAAGCACCTAACTCGATCATATATGGGTCAGAATTTAGAGTTTTTTTTATGAAATCGTCTACTTAACATCGACATGTTAATTATTGTTAGATTTTCAAAATCTGAAGTAAGGCATCAACATTTTTGGCTTGAGACAGATTTTAGTGGGTGAAACAAAACTATACACCTACATTGCATGCAACTGTCATAAGTTGATAACTCATGCGCACATTTCCTGTCCATAATGATAGATATTTTTCTATACTTCTAATCCAAATCTAATCAATGGACATACATATGGACATACATTCCATCTTGAATGAATAATGGTATGATGATTCGACAAATGTTAAGTGATTAGTTATACTTGAACTTTTTTTTGTATAATATATTGACAAAGTAGTTTTATTAAGAATTTCTATTTAATACTTGTGATACAAAAAAGAAGCATGGAATTTTTATTTTCTATCAAATCGCTCACAACTATCGACGGCTATATTGCAATTTTTTTTTTAGAGTTATGCGAAATAACAAAAAATTAATCGAGTGAAACGTATTGGAAATTTTTTTTAGTTTTAAGCTTTATCGTTTCTTATATATTTATTTTTTAATTTGTTAAGGATAATTTTTTTATTTATTTCGTGCTGCTGTTGGTTTATAAAACCGGAAAACTATATTGGTTTTTGCCGTCGCCATAAACGTATTTTTTTTTTGTTAAAGTTGCGGGGTAATAGCGCAACGAAATTGGCTTACCCAACAAAATTATTTAAGATACTTAATTGAGGTGATTTGGTGGTTTTATGTTTCAGGGCCATTTTCTAACATTAATCTTTGTGTTGGTCTTCAATCCTTAAATAATATTAGGAGATGATCAATTTAAGTTTTTGTGATTTCAAAGTAATGATAGTATGAGTTTATGTTGAATATATAATTTTCGATAAACTTGCATTTTTGAACAGTGTTCCTATTGCAATTAGTTTGAACCAATGAATCACATACTTTAAAAATCTTTTTAGTTATAAAAACTTTATACTTTCCCTCTTAATTCATTATTAATAGAAGGTTGTTGTTAAATACAAACAGAAACAGTTTATCAAATACACTGCAAAGCCACATTTACTATAAAAATTAAACTATGTAGGCAATAACGAATTTCAGATCGAAGCTTTAAACAAAATGACTTGTTTTAGAAAAAAAACATACTAATAGTCCTTTTACTACGAACCAATGTTGAGAAAGTGACGTGTTGCAATTATGGATGTACCGATATGATCATTTCTGTTCATAATATATGTTTGATTTTAAGTTTGGTAGTGATTAAGCAGACATCAGTCGTAAAATGATTACTAGAGCTATTGGTGCGACATAAATAAAATAGTCTATCTGATACATATCCACTGTATAAAATGGAAATAATAACATTTTTTTACAATGTCAAGCGATACATTGATGTACATATAGTCAACATGTCTTGTCTTTAAAATTGTAACCTCAAACATTATGAATTTTTAGGCAAAAGTTTTGTTCAAATAACAACAAATTGGCATTCTTACCATATTTAATTTCAATTAATGGTTTTAGATCAATTATAAGGATCCTATATCAATAGCTTAATAGCTATTCAACAGAAACGGCTAAAGAAGAACTGTACCGTACGCAAATTATGCGATATTTTTCAAAACTTATAATTGCAAACTAGTATGATAGTTAACTTATCTAGTTTTAAAACTACTTCAAGCACAATGTAGGCCTTATACAAGCTGCAGAAAGATCTATCTGTATATCCAATTAAGTACTATGTATAAACTGATCTACATTCACTCAAACATTTCTTCAACATTGCCTGCTCATCATACTTAGGCTATTCTTCGTTTCCATAATACACTCGGTTTTTAAACAAACAAATTGCGTTAAGTAATAGTTAAATTAAGCAGCAGGAAGTCTGTGACTCTAAGGTGCCTTGAGCTACACGCATATTACAATTAAGGTATCTTTACTTACTGATATTTGATTCTTAATATTATATACCTCAATAGAAGGTTTTACTTTAGAAATGCAAGGACTTAACCTAACCGACAAGGTTTAGCTAACAAGAATGGCAATTTCAAAATCTGGTTCGTTACTGTATTAACAGTACAAATTTGGTTAATAATGTGACTAAATGCATGTTGCCACCCAAGAGAACCACTTACTAATAGTATTTATTTTTAAAATAAGGCTTATTTTTTTTTAAAGAATTTAATCAAAATAAATCAAATACTTAATAAGGTTCCTCTCAGACCTGTAAGTATTTCAAGTTTAACAAACCATCTAAATTCTTCTATAGTAACTTCAAGCTTCTCATTATACGATCCGTCTTAAATTTATGTGGAAGTATATTCTGATGTATCTCGAAGGTTTAATGATACATCACATAGTCGAGCTTCTTCAAGGCCGTGAAAATAATAATAGTTTTTTAACTTACAGCTTGAACCACGAGGGTTAGAAAACAGTTAAGTCCTATTTTACCTCGAGGTACTGTGGATGAAACGAATGATGTAAACGAATCTATGAATCAATATTGTTTTTACTCCTGTAGATCCTAAAAATTTAAGAAGATTTTTTCACCTTCTTTTCAGATAGTGACATAAGGTCAAAAACCAGTACGTTAGATCAGCATTTACAATTAGTAATATTTCTGAGGCTAATATGCATAACTAGTTGGTCTGCAATGCCGAGGCTTGTCTCGACTTGCTAATTTTCATGTTCGTGGTTGCACAAAATGAACAATTTACTTAACGAGACAATTTAGTTAAGGTAAATAAGAAATTATTGGTTTTACTTAGTTGTTTGTACTATAGGTAGCGGGCAAATAAAAGCCAACTTAAAAAAAACATTTTAGTTAACCTCAAGCCCTGCAACACTGGTTCCTATCGATATTGTATAAGTTGATTAGGCTTTTCTCAACTATTGTAAAATCCAAAATTGGAGTTTTATCTTCTGATTATAATCGTTCGGTTAGCCAATTGTAACATCTTCTCAGACGTCCACTCTCAGTCCCAAAAGCTGTTGGTTCTTCTAATAAAGCCAAGTATAGTCATGGTCGTTAGTTGATCATAAAATAGGAATTGCGATCCAAACCAGTGCAATATATGGGAAGAATATGAAGAACCGGAGCTTAATAAATGCTCACCAGTTTCTTCTTCTCCTCTACCTCACCACAGTTTGTGATGTTCCGAATTTTCATTCAGAATATATGATTATTCAATGAACAATGCCCTGTGAGAATTCCCAGTAAGATCTTCATAAGTGAGTCTATCATTATTCAAGAAGGACTAGGATCTTTGCTGATTTATTAATCCCAAAAAGATTTTGGATAGTCAACAAGAGATAAGGTTGTCCCATCTCTTTTGGTGCAGCTCGCCAAAGTGACAGTCGATATCTTTGTTAAGACATGATGACGTCACTTCTAGGACTAGCTCAGGTCCCATGCAAATGAAAGCTGGACCTTATCAGCCAATATATTTCCTTTAATTCCCATGTCATTGGATATCCAGTTAAGTTAAAATTCATTCAGATTGCCTAGTCGATTTAAGGTAATTATCGTCTCCAAAACAATGAAATAATTTCGATGAAATATTATTGAAGATAATCGCCTTTAGAACAGCCTGGCTCTCAGAAAGGATGCAAATATAATCTCTGCAATTCATCTTATTTCAAAGAGTGCTGGTTTCAAAATTGCAGTACTTTCCACTTGAAAGATAGCAGTTAACATACTAGGGAGGATAGATAATTCGGCCTTCAAATTTTATGTGTATAACTTGCCACCAGCTAGATCACAGAATACTGATCGGTCAGTTAAGGTCATCATACCGTCACCGGAGAGGTAGGTTGGGTTGTTGTAGTCCCATATGTGATTTTCGGTAATAAATACACAACATAATTTCCCGAAGACTTGATTCGTAAAGCAGTTGTATGACGGCTACCTAACTCCAAATTTGACAGTGCCCAGAAAGGCCAAGTAGATTATCTCTGCTTTGTAGGCGAGCCGCTGTTTGCGCTGCACACCTTCTGATTCAAAGATCCAGCTGTAGACGCACTGCAATTGTCGGGGTTAATAAAAGCTTGCTTGAACTGCTGCTTGATTCTGATAAGTTTCTTTCCATCTAAAGTATAGTTATTTCATTTTGACTATTAAAATAACGATTAAGCTTACATAAAACGCTTTTGCTTCAGTTCCTTTATCATTACCTAAACTTATTAACCAAATTACACCACTAAATTTATCTATACAATTATAAATCAAACCTCAACTAATTATACAAATTTTCTCGAACTGTATATAAAATATATTTTCCAAAGAACTGATATCGTATCTAATCAACTTAATTTCTAATAATCCGCCTCTTCATCTTGTAAGTATATATCTATATGCTACATAATATAAGACTATCAAATTTCATTTGTGTGTAAAATAATTTATTTTCTAAATTAATCATTAAATCATAATTTAAAATAAAGGAAAAAATATATTTAAATTTTTCAGTTCAAACAATATAAATCTTTAGAAAATTCTCTTAATCTTTAAAAAATCAATTTAACTGTGTATTATATATTAGATTTTATTCGTTCATAATGATCAAGTAGAAAAATCATAAATCAGCTGAAAAAACTAAACGTATACATACGAAATGCTTTACTGGTAAAACATTAAAAAAAAACTATAATAAATTTTGTAAGTTTCGTCAATAAATTAAATACACAGCCTCATGTAGGTGAATACGGTGTGCGAAGACGATGAGAATCGTAGTTTATTTATTTATTTTGTATTTTTTTTTTGCTACTTAAGAGCAATTTTTCGTTTTTAAGAGTTTGGGAATAAAACTACTTTATGTGGTTAAGTGTAATTGTACTCTTAAATGTATATAGCGCTTAAAGTATTTTTAATGTATCTTAAAGAACGTGATTAAGTTTCAATAATAGAAAAATAATTGATTTTTGGTTGGTTCCAGATTACAATTTAACTTTTAAATTAAAAAATAAAAAAAAACGTAACTTTATAAAAAATTGTCTGACTGACATTTTCATTATATAAAAAAACACAATAATTGAAATAATGTCGAAAGTGTTGAATTTCGATAGCGCAATGAAAGTAATCTGTACAAGACATATTTCAAATTAGAGTAGAAACAAACAAACAAACAAATTTGAATCGGTCTGTTTGGGGGTGGTGAAACTACAATACACTTATAAATCATAATATTTCAAAGGTATATAAAACATAAGGTATTATGCAAGGCTTTACTTAATCGCTTTATGAATAAGCGTGCGCGATAAAATTCAAATAGTAATCATGCTATAAATCATAACGTTACTTAAGGAATGGCTTATATTATAAGGCGAATCCACCCAACCGAATAATTTTTGATTGACATTTAATGTATCGACGATAAAAATAAGCTATTTTGTAAACGATCTTATAATTTATATCCCCTATTTCATAAAAGATGTCACTGATGCGATTCTTTCGTTTATTTTTAATGTTATAACAGTATTTGATCGAATCGCCCGATTATATTATAAGGATCGAAAAAAATAAACATTAAAATAAATAAGGCAAAAAAATAAATAAGCGCGGGATGAAATAAAATATAAAAAAAAAACTTCAAAACCATTTTTACCGCGTTTTTTGTATCTCCGATTTACTTCATTTCTTATCCATAAATTTCTTTAAGATTTCTTTTTATCATTTGTTGTTGTACAATTCACTTGTTTTTAATATATATTTTTTATTTTACTTTATTATTATTATTGTTATTATTATTGTGATTACTAACTTCACTTCTACTTGTTGTTAAGTTTCTTCTTCGTTGTCCTCCAGGTTGTAAGTTTTTCTTCAGAAATTCATCGTTAATTCTGTTTTGGATATTGTCATTTTGTTTTTATTTTGATTATTGAATTGGATTCGTTTGTTTGGTTTCAAGCAAAATTTTGATTGGCGATTGTTTTTTGGAACAAACCAAACCAAAAACATATTATGATCGTTATAAGTAATCCAAATGTTATGGAAATGTTTTTTTTTTATATTTTGGTACGTTCTCTTAAATAAATTGTTAATGTAGGGTTGTAGTTTTGTTGTTATTATTAAGTTTAATGATCATATTCATATATACACACACATTACATATCGGTATATAAAAAACATGTGTAAAAAGTTGATTAAAGTTTATGATCATGTGAACGACGATTGCGATCGCTCTCAATTTATAATTAAATTTTTTGGTTTTTGAATTTCCTGAAACATAATCGCTAAATATACTTTATAATATATGTTCAGTTTGACACGTGTTTAGTATCTTGACCAATCACAAAAACGTGAACGATCGCACTTATCTATCCACCTGCTTTCATTATTATTTCTTTTAGTATATAAATCCATTAAATGTATCTTATCATCCTACATTAACAAAATAAAATTAAAAAAAAACAATCTAAATTAATTAAGAAACATAAAAAATTAAAAACAAATTAATAACGGTCTTTCAGTATATAAAATAATAGTTTAACAAAATTAAATAGTCGCGATCACTATTAATACACTTAATTATACTATACATTTACTACAATCAATATATTGTAATAAAAATCAAAATATTTGTTTATACATAATACATAAATATATTATACATGGATACGTACTGACTGACGATCTTCTTATAAATTAATGACGTTGGTCGCTCTTCGTCTTCTAAATGAATATTAAAGATCGTATAAAAAGAAACAGGTTTAATGTATATTTTTTCTCTATTATTTATTTGTTGTGCGATCACTATTTTGAAAATACACCTTCACTTCATATAAAACTATTATTCTCTCTCGTCTTAATGTTTAATACACATAAAAAATCACCTTGCGATCATCAAAACGATGATCATCAGATGTATTCATTTTGTATATTTTATAATAATATACATGCTGGTATGATCGCGCATATATACACTTGTTTTGTGGATGAGATAGAGAAAATAATATACGATCACAAGTGATCATACATATATTTTTTTGAATATTAGAATAAGATAGATAAAAAAAATTGAAATGCTGCTTGTTTTTTTTTGTGTGTTACTTTAAGACGAATATCAAATGTATGTATTATAATATGTAAAAAAAAAGTAGTAAATCGATCGGAATGAAGATCAAGTTTCCCACGTTTCTTGTTTTTTTTTTAAATTTTTTTTTTGAAATTTCGATTTGGTTGATTTGGTGAATCTTTTATTATTATTATTTTTTTATTTTAACTAAATAAATTGGTTATAAAGTTGGAGGTGGAAGAAGAGTTAAAATTGTTTTTTCTTCATCTTAAAATACATTAAGATGATGATGATTATATATGAATATAAGAAATAAAAGATTCAGGTTATTAGTATGCGTCAATAATAAATCACTTTTTTTTGGTTGGAAAACTTTTTTTTGTTTTAAATTACGCTATGATTATGATGTGTTTTGTTGGTCATTATATACACGAGTGAAACGAGGTGAAATTTACGTATATATATGCATATCGTCTCATAACTAACTAACTCGTAAATGTAATCAATCAATAAATAAGTAATAATAATTTAAAATTACACAATCATCTATACGCCAGCCACAAACCAAAAATATGAAATGTCATGATCACTCTAAAACGTATACATGAGTATATTACTATTATTATTATAATTTTTTTTTTGAATGACCTCTTAATCATCTCCATATACGAAAAAATATTGATGGGTTTTAATTGTTATACAAGCCTGATTATATATTTTATAACTTAATAAAAAGTACAAAAAGTTCATAGTGTCGGCGGCTGGGTCAACATGTTATCGATTGATCGAGGAAAACGTGAACATCTACATTTCGATACATTACACGAGCATAAATACATTGACTATGATTATTTTGTGATCGTACATATACCGCCTAAAATATACAATAAAAAATAATTAACTATTCCTCGATCCCAACCAGTTTCATTTCGTTTAAAATGTAAATTCGATTAAAAATGAAACATATTCTTCTATTTTGTATTAAGATCAAATTTTGAATTAAAAATTAGCGATCATTGATTATTATCACATGCAGAGGCGGAATTGTAAATTTCAAAACGAAAACCAAAAAAATATATAATAGCAGGTGTTTTATCTTCGTTTCAAGGCACACTCTTAAAACATCTCTGCATTGTGTTAAAATTAATAAATTTTTTGTTCTCACGATCGATTCACCAAATATTTAATATTGAATATTTATGACATCATAAAATAATTTATAAAATAAGAGAGTCTCCCACCCACATTGGATATACATAAATACGATCGTTTCTTATTTAACCTTTTTGCAATATATAACCTTTTTGTTTGTACAGAAAAGTTGTTTGTTAATTAAATTTTAATGAAGGGATGTTTAGGTCTTATCAAATTTGTATGATCGTTCCATGGTAGATCGATGGCGACACCGATGATCGTTCATTCATTATATGTGATCGTGGTCATTATTTATAACGATCACATTTATACTTAATTTAAAATAAAAAAAAACTTTAAAATTATAGTTTTAAGCAGGTGGAATTTGAATTTTGTTTTTTATCTTTCTTGTCGTGTTGAACATTAGAGAAGACAATACGGTTAGATACCACATATATCTTATATACACACACACATACAATATTTATGAGTTTCTTTAGAAATTCATTATATTATTTAATGTCATCACCACATGAATTTGATCATTAAGGTATTTTCTAAATTGTATATTTGGTGGAAAAACAATGGATTGAATTATATTAAAAATAATATATAAAATGTGAAGGCGGTATTAAATATACAAACGGCTTTCTTAATTGTTTATTCTGTGTTTTAATGAGATATCGATTTTTTTGTTGTCTTGTATTCCGATTGTAGGTGGATATAAATAATAAATGTACAAATCATTTTTGCTACATTTTTTTGTCGCGAACTACAAAATAGTTAAAATTCTCTAAATAAAATAAAAATTTCACACACCTTAAAAGTGATTGGCATCGTACAATTGTTTATATATTACTTATATATAAACTTATATTTTGCATTAATTTTTACTATCGAGACAAGTTGACAGAACGGCATTCATACGACCTTGTATCTTTGTTGTGATTTTGTAGTAGTGTCTAATATAAGAAAACGATATAGAATAGACGACGTGCAAAACAAACAACAGAGACAACATGTAGTATATAGTGTAGATATATTGTGTGTTTCGAGTAGATTAGTTTTACAAACTATAATTAACAATTTATTGTTCTATTGGCTATCATATGGTAATATATTATATTAATGATATTAAGAGACAAAAGTAAACAAGTATTTATCGCTCAGATTATCAACCAATTCCAATATACTTGTTTACTAATACGATTTTAATGTGGTCTAGTTTGGAATAGAAACTCTTTAAGTTGGTTTGGGTAATTAAAATGTGGTAGTGTGGGTGATCATTAAGGACTCATATTTTCAACTTATTAACAACGGTTGTAATTTTTGGTTGGTTGTATTAAAAACTCTGAATAAGGTATTTTACAGGTGAATTTATCTACATTTCTAGCAAATAGGGCAAATAAATTCAAAACTCAAATGTTATTGGGTAGATAGCAATCAGTTGAAATAATACTTCCCAGATTAAGGTTATAGTATATTTCAGCCGTAGCTTACATATAAAGAAGTTTGAATTTAAGTTTGATCATTGATAGTCTGAATTTCATTGTAGAGGTGTGTTCCATATAATATGTGTTTAAATATTAAACCAGATAATTTAAAACTCATTGGTAACCTTCCTTTTGTAGTCTTTGGTGATTTTGGGCTTCATTAATACAACTAGTTTTGTAGATCAGTTGAAACAAATCATTCGACAGTACTTTTCTCTAAAAACCCACTTTGGTTTTCAGTAAAAATTGATTGACTTAGTTAATCATCATTTGGTATTTTTCTTATTCATTTAAACTAATTAAAACATGCCATCTAATTATGTATAAATAGGATACAACAATGTCAAGATAACAACAAAAATAAAATGAACAATATAAAATGGTAACTCAAATGATCGAAATTATGCAAAGAATTGATCAAAAAAACATTAAAACATGAATTATGATCCCCATTGTGACATATCTTCCCACTTAATTAGTTCTGCACGCCCTCACAAGGTCATTTAGTTCTGTTCATAATCTATGATTGATTTTCTAGTCCTATGGTGAAAATGTACCACTCACAATAGGCGAGAACCACTGCACCAAATGGTCTACATCTTCTTTCTTAAAAAGTAAGTGAATGTCGTACAATATAAGGATTGTTTTTGAAATTGAATAGATCTCTAAGACTTAGCGTTATATAAAAACTACTTTGGTTACTTTCCTGGCCTCCGAGGATTTTTATTCTATAAATGTTCTACCTATATTTTTAGAAAATAAAGTTACATCTAAACAGCATTTATGGGATATAACAAAGATTAGTGCTAATAATGTTTTAGACTCAGTCATAAGTAAATTAGATGTGCTACTTTTATTGTATAATGCTCCATGATTATTGCTGACGTATTTCAGTTTATGAGCAGTTTTTAAACCAATGATCTCTCTTGCCTTATTGAACTAGTATAAAAACAATGGTTTAAAAAAGAATAAAAAAATTCATTACTTCTAATAAGTTAACTCGTTTAGAGAAATTAGCCTTCTGTATCTTTGACTAAAATCGAATTAATCTGATATGTTTCCTCTAATGTTCCCTATATAGTATCATAGGTATATATACGCAGACTTTTAACAATTACCATTTGAGCATTGCTTAGTTTCATATCAACTTGTATTAGTGACATAGCGATTCGATCAATTCAAGAGTTCGTCACACCTCCAAAAGGCTTACTGTTGTATTCATACTTCAGTACTTATCATAATAAAAGAAAAATTATAGTGTCTCAACTGAGACCTTACGAACCATTTATACGTGTTGGTGCACATTGTAGATGCTCAGCCTCAACTTATTTTTGGTCAACGGCGAGGATCGAATTCTAGACCGCGGCGTGATGAAAAACTCATTTAACCATTAAGCTACCTGATCATAATAATATGATAAAAAAAAAGGTTTTTGAATGTCACCCCGCTTGAGGTTCTTACCCAATAATTCAGAAATCCTATTATTTGTAGATTATAAACTATACAATACGTAATTTAAGGATATAACCTTTAACGTCTTGCTATTTACACCACAGCTTTAATCACTACAGTTGGTTGAATTTATTGATTATATTTATATATGTAAATAGATCTTTCAACTTGTTGCTCAATTTGTTTTTTAATCTAATTATTGAGATAGGTCACAGAAACAATCTACTTACACAGATAAGATAGTGATCATCATATCGCCTCCTTCATGGTAAGAAATCCTTATCTACTCACAAATACAAATTATCAAAACTTTTTTTCGTTTATTTCTATGCAATCTGTTTTGGGGCTCAAGGCATTCCCAACTCTTTCGCGGTTCGCTTATTTATGTCCTTACCTTATGATTTGCAGCCAAATCGAGGACGTACGGCTATAGGACCGATTTACCTAACCATCTGCACATTGCATAGCTCCTTGCCAGCTCATAGTACTGATATGGAAGATTGGTCGGCCCATGGATTCTGCACTCCAACAGGGGGTCATAGTTGTGTTCATTCACACCACCGATCGTAATCAAGTGATGAAAAATCCCTTTTGCAACCTGCCCCTATCGGGATTCGAACCCGGTACCCTCCCGCTCCAACTGCCACAGCTTTAACCACTTCGTCACCTAGGCGGTAATTATCAAAACTTAATCAACAAATGGGAATGAAACGTTTGTAAACTTATCGAGCATCAAATAAGTAAATACTGGTGTTCTGCTATAAAGACTGGTCTTTACAATTTTTAGAACTGTTTTTGTACATATATCCAGTAGTTAAATAATTATTCATTTTAACTTTCTATCGCATATATTTACACCATCGATCCATGTATACATTTCAGTTCATATCGATCAATGATCGTAAACATAAAACCAAAAACAATTTTTGTGTTTTTTGAAACATGATACTTTATTAATTCAAAGTTAATTAAGTCGATCGTCAGATAATATACATATTTAAAAAATGCAAGATTAAAAGAACGGTTTTTCTTTTATCGATCATTTATCAACCCGCACATTAACGACAAATATTTTTTTTGTTTCTTATTTTGTTTTAATTGTTAAAATTTAGGTGATCGGTATTTTTCAAAAACAAAATTCTATTAAATTTTTGTCACCTTACGGAGTCAAGTTTTTTTTGTTGCGTTGATTTAGATTATGTATTAATAGCATCTTATTAATATCGATTAATATTTGTTTGGTTTTTAATTAGAATCCAATAATGTTTCGACTAATTTTTTAATATTCGTATCATTTTGTTTTACTGCAAATTAATTCAAAACAATAAAAAAAATAAATTAATCGATCGGATAAAACGTCGTGTCATTATCAAAGATCGTATATAAGTATAGTGATGTTTATATACATACATGTTTTATTATGTACGTGCCCCACGCATATCACCTGATTATTAAATTCTTCATCTACAAGTTTTATAGTTTTATTTTTTTCTTATCGTTAACTTTAATTAAAATAATTTCAGCTCACTTTATATTTTCCACCCACGCGATTTTACAACAAATCAAACTTTTTCTTTTTTATGTACATACATACGAGTATAACATGGTTAAAGGCAAAACTATTTTTTTTCTCATTAAACAAATATAATTTACTATTTCTAATTACTTTTATTTATATATATATATATAAGTGTACATATATATAATACTCTTTGCATGACCAGGTGCAGTAAACGTGTCACGGACATCTTTTTATTATTTATATATGGTTGGAGAGCGCAGAATGCGCCACCATACAGTACATAAATAACGACTACAATCAGATAAAAACTATTTCTTGCCTCAAGGAATCATAAGGATTTCCTGTAAATGATCCAACCTTTCATAACCAATCAATTATATATGTATGCACATATATAGGCGGTATATATATACATAGGTTTGTTTTATTATATTTTGATTACAGTCAATTAATGCCGATTAAAAACAAGATACAACAACATCGAAAAAAGATCAATTAGTTGCGCGATCGAAGATTATGGGAAAATTATTTCGATTTTTTGGTTTCTTCGATTCTTATATATAGGTGTCAAAAAACTTTTAAAAATAATTAATATAAACAATAACAACAACAACATATTTTAAGTTAAGATCAAGTTTTAATTTCATTCTAATATATATTTATATAATTTGTTGCTCTTGTATTAAGATCGACACACACACACACTTACATTATATAAAAAGTTGGCGCCTTATGTTCTTTCAATTTTCTTTTTTCATTCATAATAATTAGGCAAGTTTATTTATTACTTACATGTATATACTTTTCAGTTTGCCTGCCTTATTTAATTATAAATAACATTATTTAATAATAAAATCAGGTCTTGTATATATTATAGCTGTTATGTTTGGCTTGATTCTTGATCAATCATATTGATCGCGGGTTTTCTTTTTTCATTTTATTTATTTGTTTAATCTGTTGTATTTTTTAAAATCTGGTAAGCTGTTGGCATTATATCATCGTAAATATTATATAACAGGTTCTTTATAATACACATATATAAACTGATGTTTGCTGAGTGAGCACAAAGCTCAGTCTGTAAAATGATTTTACTTATTCCGTTTACAACTCAAATACAAGACACACAATATTCGAAACCATTGAATTGCTCCAAAAACAAAATATTATAAACAGTAAAAATACCTGTTCAGATGAGAAACTCAAAAGTTTTTTTTTGTTCACCCGCATAATACCGCGACGACGACGACCGCAGAACAGAAAGAACGGAGAAGAAATCTTAAAGCATATACATGAGCGCTGATTTTATGAAAAGATTTCAAAATATTTTTTTGTGTATTGACTCTTAAAAAAATTGGAATCGTATTTGTTTATGTGTGTTGTTGTTGGTAAGAGGCTTTAAAGAACTCTAAACAATAAGACGGTTTCAATACATATAATTATAAATATTTGAATTATTTAAATTTTGTTCATATCAATTATTAAGCTCCAGCGTCTCTACGAGACATTATAACTTTACATAGGTATATATAGGAAGTGAAACGAAATGAATCACATTGAGATGATGATCATGATGGTGTAGTTTTCGATTTTTTTGTTTTTGGGTTCTTAAACAAAATATATATGTATAAAAAAAGACAATCGATTGAAAAGGTAACTTCTTACATTTTTTTTGTATTTCTTTGTAATTTTATTTTGTTGTTGATCAGTAATAAAAACACCGACAAAAGAATGGTTATAAGTAGAGGAACAAAAAATTTATTACAACAAAATAATCGATATTTATATAGTTTTGTTGTTTAAACATAACTACTCATCATCATCATCACTGACATCGTGTACAACAAGAAATAAGTACATATTCAAAAAAAATACGCAACCAGTTAATCACATATATAAGAAACTAACTCCCCCGATTATAAATCATTCACCTTTCAACGGACAGCAAAGAAATTTTATATAACATCTCCAACCGTCTTAACGATATAATATCATTATATCCACTACATATTGTGTATAGATACGAGTAAATAAGATAACCTATAACCAAAATATGATGAATGATTAATTAGTTTTAATTACCATTTTGTTTCTTCTTAATTTTTAAATCTTGAACAACAACAAAATCGAATATCTTGAGAAATTTTAAAACACAAATAAATAAAATTAATTATTTATTTCTTGTTTGTCCGATAAATATAATAGATATTGTTACTTCTGCTAATGATCTAATGATTTTTTTTATCGTTGATTTGTTATTATTAATTTGTTAGATCATTGATTGAATTTAACTTTCAATGTAATTAATTTGTACCTTTTTACTTTTGTTTTTCCAGAAATCAAGAAGAATTTAACATCATAATATAATATTATTATAAACACTATTTTATGCTGGTAAGTTATGTTTTAGATATTACTGATATATAGTGTGACTATTCACCCCTTTTGAGACTTCTCTTGTCTTTAGCCTATTGTCGATTCAATTGGAATGTCAGTTTCACTGTTTTTCTAACCACAACTCAATGTTCAAGCTGATTAACGACCATATAAGTATATAAGTTCTCAACCCTCAACTTTACTATAATTATGAAACTATTCTTAATTCGTCTAAGACCGTCAATGTCGTTATACTTTAACATAAAATAATAGAAAAACGGTTAAGTTACTTAATATCATAAGACCGATAAGCTAAAATCTTTTGCTAAAAAAAGGTTTAGTTTAAAAAAAAGTAAACGAGCATATTTAGCCGAGCGTTGTCAATAAAAGTTCATTCTTACGAGACCCGATAGTTAGCCGAGCGTTGTCAATGAACGTTCATTCTTACGAGAGCACGCCGTACAGCAATCCCTCTTATCGCAGTATTTAAAATCCTTACTAAACTTAGTTTATTAGACATGCACGTAAAAATGATGAGTTCAACAAACCCAGATTTTTCAAAATTTTCTTTTTTGAAAAATCGCCGATTCGCCTAAATTACCTTCCATTGCACTTCTTTTCCAAAATTCAGGTCAATTTAATAAATTCTTGGTGTTCATGGGCAACGACAGCCACAATTAAATCTTCACTAAATTGGCTTGCCGTTCCCTAAGCGAAGCTGGTACTCTAACCTTAAACAATTGATGACAAATGTAAAGAAGTTGTCACTTAATCTATATCAACCTTAATTCAAATTCTAGCAGTGATAAAATTGGCATCCTCTGTCATTGGTACTGCAACAGTGCACTAAATCTTTAAATTCCCTATTAAGTGAATTATCAAAGTTTATGCAATTCAGCAAATTAAATCATCAGACTGTCTGATAAAACACACTGTAATACCTTGTTTTTTTATAACTTAAGTATGATGTATTTCAAAAATTTAATTATTTCTCTCAGCAAAGAAACATATTTTTCAATAATAATAATTCCAACAATCTATAATAAATCCCAAAATTATTTTGATATTCAGTTCATTTTAATTTGTGGAAATAATAACCTCAAATTCATCATTGACATAGAACTTTATTCGTAAGATCTTGAGCATTGCACACGATCTCTGTATTTTCTATTGGAATTCTTACCTGGTATCGCCTACTCTAACTGGTATAGTTAATGACGGCTTCTTCTGAAAGGAAAATCTTTATTTTTTTAATACAGCCATTTAAACGTAAGGTTACGTAAATAATATTACTTATAAATAGTTTACCATATACTTGTATTTTACCAAAAGTGAATTACGGTTATTCAAATTCAAACGGTTAAAGTTGCTTGGTGTTAAACCAGTAACAATACCAATTTAAGTTATCTTACTACCCAAACTATTAATCGTCCTAAATCATATCAATCCCATAGCTACACTCCATCCATACTATATAGTATTGACACGGAAAATAGATTGACCCAAGAGTTTTGCTATCCAATATCCATCAGGAGGTCATATATTTTACTACATCGCCTAACATAATCATTTGGTGAAATATCCCTTTTCTATCACGTCCTTTCAGTAAAAGACATTGAACAAACGATTCCATTAATTATTTTTTTATAAATAATAACCTTTATTTGGGATTAACGATATTAACTAAAAAATAGGTCTAACTACGGGCATTAATTCCACCTTACTGGGAAAATACAACTGAGCTAGACCAAAACTATTATTTGAGAAAGTAAATTGTAAAAAAAGTTATTTACCAGCAACATTTTTTATTTTTTGTATCTGTATAACCTGTCCTAACTCGTTCACATTTTCTAATTGATGTCCTAAAAGCAAAGTATGCTTTAAGAACCGATTTCTATCTGCACATTTCATTATTCTCTACCACTCTATTGGTTTGACATGGAATCTTACCTGGTGTCTTCCGCTTCAACTTCCGCAGCTTTAACCATTTCATTTATCTATCAAATCCTGGTTATCAATGAAAAATATAGTGAAACCGTATGGAATAATTAAAAGTACCGCGTTTCATGTTGTTTGTAGGGTAGAATAAATTGGTTTTTGAAAATTGACAAAACTATATTAATCAATTTATCAACTTAAAGGCGGCATAACCGAGACTATCTTGAAAAGACTTTTGATATAGGAGCTTGTGATTCCAGTAACTTTACCATTCTTGTCAACGTATAAAGATAATATTTAAAATCGAGATATAACATTTCTTTTCGGTTAAAAGTATTCAAAATTCAGAAACCGACAAGACTTGCAGTGAAACACTAAGAATTTTACCTTTCACTATATGCTGGTGATTTATTATCAGAATATCAATTGTGACCGTATTTAATGGCGGAAATCAATCATTATTATTAATTTCTATAAATTTCGTGTAAATTATCGACATTGATTTCCAACAGTTTTATTGACTGGTCATGTTCCATGGACTTTATTTGTCAGGATTGTTAATTTTGACTCAGTCAGAAATGTTAAAAGTATACTGTCAAAAGAGCATAATTGGTTTTATCATCTCATGAGTTTCGTATGAGCGATGAAATGATATGTGTTTCCAAAATCCGTATTTTCGATTGCCTCCCCATTTTATTTGCGTTAACTGCCAAAACAAATACAATTTTTGGACGTTTTCATGTAATAGTGAGGCTGACTTCATTCTGGTCATTGACAGTTTCTCAAAAAAAAAATTTTTTCTTGAATTATTTTCCCAAAGCTGGATACCACAGGTCCCAATGAAACTTATAGCTAGAATATGTTCTTTCCATTTAATAATCAAAGGATTTGCATCAAGGGTCATACAAAATAGTGGGTCTTCGTTTAATACTGATTCTGGTTCATTGAGTTTGATTATTTCTCTTTTTGTCTAGTGACAAAATATATTAGTGATTTCCTGCAATTTGTTACTCGCCTCTTCTCCATCCTTTCCAACCCCTAAAATTGAAGTATCATCAGATATTATGCAATACTTTATCAGTAGGTTGGGCTTCATGCGTGCCTTCCTTTCTAGTACGTCTTTTATTATGTTGATAATTCTGAGGACATTTCGCACAGTTAAAAGGATTTCTGAATCCAAATTTGTGGTATGGAATTAAATTTGTATCTTCTTTTATTTCTTTCACTCTTTTAAGAAATAATTTTTCGAATGTTTTGAAATCGTTGGAAGTAAAGAATTCAGTATCTTTTTACTTTGTGAGGCTAAATAGGTCTAATAGGATAATTATGTCTTGTACATTTTTCTGAATTGTTTCATTTCTTTTAAAGCAGTCTGTTGTATGTTATTGATTTGAAGCTCTAATCCTGGCCTGATGTGTGTTTAATTTAAAGATTACAATTTCTGGTATATAAACACGATATAGTTGTGGTAAATTTGTAGAAAAATAATATTCTTATTTCCCGCACTGTAACACCCAAATAGTTCTTTACATAAAAATGGTTTGGATTAGATCAATGATAAATTGTATCCAATCAAGGTTATAACAAAGCATATACATAAGAAATTCAAAATCCATTATTATTAAATATTATGATGGTTACAACGATCATCATCATCTTCTTGTATAAAGACTATATGGGAAGGTCATGTCAAAATCATAGTTGTACATATATATAGAATTTATATTCGTTTACCACAAACGCATGTACAATGATTATATTTTCTCACAGACAAACGGAGACATAACCAAACAGTAGCATAAATATATGTTTATTTAAAAAATAAAACATAATAATATATACATATTCTAAAAACCAAATAATAATAATAATAATTATGATATCTATAAAAACCAACCATATAGAAATATTCAAGAATATAATCTTGAAACCACAAAATTGGTGTACGATTACGTACCATGATTCTTTATTGGTAACATTATGTTGGTTATGTTTTTTGCTCATACATAAAATAATTGCATTGAGAATAAAAATATTTATCGGAAGTTGCGAGTTCATCATCATCAGCGCAGCTACCTGCGAAAAGTTTAAGATCTGATTAAGAAATTATGCGTGAATATGTTTAAATTCGAAACAATGATAACTGCGGTATTTTATATTTTATCATCGTTATTCTGTCGTGATATTCGCGGTTTAGTTTTTCAAGGATAAATTTATAGCACGATAGCAAAACCTCATATTATCATTGCGCATGTTCACAGTATACACATACATATATAACGACAAGTATTCAACAGTTTGTTAGTTTATAATAGTGATAAAAATAAACTTTTTGACTTTTGACTTACTAACACATTTTCCATTATATACGAGTATACATACCTTTATTATAATCTACACTATGTGTATACAGTCTTTAAGACAACAAGTAGTTTTATTAAAGCTTTTATATAAAACGGAAATCAACTTTTTTTTTATTGCTGAATTTCATTATATACACAGGAAATTGAATAAACTTTGTTTGTGATGTTGTTGTTATTGCTGTTAGTGTCTCTGTTGTTGGTTTGCATAATTAGAAAAAAGAAAATCAGGAAAAATAAAGGAAATCCGTTTATATATGTATATACGGTTGTTCAAACGATGTTGAATTTTGCATAAAAACACGCGAATCATAAAATATGTCTCCTACACACACACGAACAATCCAAATGTGTATTTTATAGCTTCGACTACATCGTAGATACGAAAGAATTCACAAGTTTTATCCATTTTGTGATCGCGCGAAATAATATTATGCGTGATCGTACAAGGTATTCGATATGTTGTATCGATTTCTTATTAAGGGAAATTAATTTTTTTAACGTCTGTTTTTGTATTCAATTCTTTAAGGAATTATCAACTTGACTGATTTGTATAATATTTCCATTTACATTTGATCACGATCGGATCTTGTATCCATTGCGATTTTGATCAGTCGATCAAATTGTCTGTATATATAATATATATATATATTATATATAGAGTTACAAATTTGATATTAGTTATGGTATAAATACAATTGCGGCACAATTGGAATTATTGATAATTTTTTTGTAGAATGCGAGATCGCGATCAGTCTCTGAACGATATCTGATTTGCTCAATATATATATAGTGCAGAATATAATTTATTTATTTTTTACTGTCAATAACATTTTTTTTAAAGCTTACAAAATATGTATCTAATTAAATTATAAAAAACACTATGAAGTGAAGCAATGAAGATCGAACCGAAACAAACAAATAATAAATGGACTTCCGAGATAGTTTTTACTGTAGGTAATTTTATTGAACGGTCAGGGTTACCAGTTATAATTGGAATGAGAGGTGTGATCATACGATTAAAAAGCCTATATTTGAAGGTCTTCAAAAACGTTAACAAGTAACAACTATTCCATCTTTACTAAAATCACATAAAAAATAATGACCTCGTTTATTTTGAAATTGTCTATGTTTTCTCTATAAATTTGCGTATGAAAACCCAATTTAATGTATTTCCTCACGTTCCTATAAACAACTGTGTAAAAATATCATCAAGTTCTCATAATATTAGACTGATCATTACATTTTTTATTGTAAAAAAGAAAGTATGATCAACTATCAACTATTCCTCCCAAAACTACTTTCAAATAACACTTTGCTTTTATCGTTACAATCCGTTTTGGAACCAAAACACTTCCAACTCTTCAAACAAATCAGTGACGTATGATTTAATTCAATCAATGATTATTATTTTGATATACGATGAGCGAAATGTGCGGCCTATAACATATATTTGTACGTTTTCTCTTTGATTACCAAATAAATTTCTTATTAAGGCTGGTTTATTATAATCTACCACGACTTCTCGGGCACCACAAGATTGTAGGTAATAATTATATGCGAATGAACCTGACTATCCGCGAAGAGCAATATAGAATGAAGTTCAATGGATTAAAGAACCATATCTCGGAGACTGATCTACTTCGTTGTTTCGTAACATAAGTTTTAATCTAGTGCACAATAGGGTCATTGTTATAGCCATAGCCCTAGTGCTTTTAATGACATTTTTTAACTTTCTGCTCTAATCGGCTTACTTTTGTCTCATATGTGTGAAACGATGACAGCACAAATTGATGTCTGAGTGTTGACTTGGCTTCTTCTGATAAGTCTTACTAACCATGAGGTTAAAGTTCCAGAAAAAAGTGGAACATTAGATATTGAGTATAGGGAAGCCAAACCATAGAGGAATACTATAGATTTTTAAATATATACGAAGAGACCTTGTTAATTCATTTTGTGAAAAAATGTGGATATGGTCTTTTAAATAAACTCGACTCTTAGTATACTTCCGAGTCTTTAAAAACTGTTTAACACCGCCTACTGACAGGATTTGGAGTAGGAAATTTTTTTCTAATATCTTCGAGCCTAATTGAAGTTAGTATTATGCTAACAGACTTGGTTCAATTTTGAATTCTTCATAAAATAAGACTATAGCCTCGCCTGCAAATTTTGTTACCTTGTGTAGTAACAGCTATGCGACCAAACACGATTTGTGTATTTATATCAAAATGTTTTGTAATGGAAAATATGTGGTAAACAGTCATTTGTTTTGCACTTAAATTCTAAAAAATTCTGGTAGGTCACTTTAGATGAACTCAAAACATGTCAGACATGTTTAAATATCTACCAGTACAAACGTGAAACAATATCAATGTCTCTGATTGTATGAAGTTCAAAAACATCCCGATCTCTAAAACAAGTTCGAGAAACAAAGAAACAAATTGGGTGAGTCACTTCAACTTCGGTATTTTCCCCGAAATTGTATCGCTTCATGCATATTCGGGAAAAACTAACATAGGTATACGATAAAAAAAGTAAGTTTTTGTTTTCTAATAGACACGTGAACTGACGTTTGCTGTATGAAATGGGATACTAATCATCACATACGGCAGAAAGTTGCTTCAGGTTGATCTCGGACTTAAATTTAGCGGCATTTGCATTGTTTAGCGAATTATCTCAACGTAACAGCTCAAAAAACGAGCAAAGTTATTTGATTTGCCATAGTTTTATATTAAATATAATCGATTATATATCCTATTTTTAAAACAGGACTCTAGTAGATAACACTTTTCGCACTGTTTAAAATGAGTTTAACATTAGCATTAGCAGGTAAATAAGTAAGTTTACAAATCTAAAACTGTTTCTGTAACTCTTTTTGAAACCTTATTCTAGATTCAAAAAGAATGGGGTTGGGACTCCTCGAGACGCAGATAATGCTGAACAACCGTAACAATGTTGCACAGGCTTAACTCCTCAATAAATTCCTCAAACCAATAGTCAGTCTATTTAGTTTGATACCTCTGTTGCTATATATATGTGATGAGGTATGGTGATTATATAATTGGACGAAATTTGAATAAACCCGAGGGAACTGCACCTAAAATTGTAACATGCCCTACATTTTGATAACCTTTTGAGTACACACAATTCTCACACATTTTATTTATTATATATATCGAATTTTGTACTCATTCTGTTTGTATTGATTTTTTATTTAATTTTTGTTTTCGATTTTGTATATATGTAATACAAATTAAATATTGAAATTTAATCCTCGCGGAAAAATATAAAAAAAAACTTTTAAATAATAATTTTTTTTGTTATTTGTTGTATATACATATTTAAAACCAACAACAAATCGACTATAATAAAAAAGACGACATTCAAAGTAAAAACAAAAAATAAATAATCGCGTAATCGCGCCAACAACAATAAAATCGGGTAATAATTAAAAATTACAAGACTTAAATTTGTGTGCCCCGTTTTGTCTGTTTGTGCACCAAAGATCACCCGCACAAGTAAAATCGTTAATTTATTTTTATGATTTCTGCTTAACAAAAAAAAATGTATAATAAACAGAAATGACGATCGTTAAAAACTTGTTTCTGCGCAGATTGTGGTGCTGCTCTCCGCACTGGGACTGATCTTCGAATTTCGCCATTTTGTTAGATCTCCAGTGTATATTATGCGAGAGGCATGTTTGACATTTAAAATCACTTTAATGCTGCTTATGTGGGGGTGGTTTAGTTAATTTATGACACGATCGCCAGCAAACGATCATCTTGTTGGATAAACTTGTTTGTTTACTTTATCATCTAATATTTTATATGATCAGCGAGTTTTATTTTACGATCGTTTCGTTTTATTGTGATCACGATTCGAACGACTAATGATCAGTCTGCACCGAATTAGAATTTGCGTTTTTTTTCTGTTAAAACACAAATAGATTAGACATATTATATTATAAATAAAACCAACATTTATTTTTTTTTTTATCTAAACTTGACATCATTTTTTTATTTCGTCTACGACGAAGCCAAGAAATTTAGTTTTCTTATCAAAAAAACTTAATTAATATTAACAATTGTGGTTGAAAGACAAAACTACACGTATTCTGGTTTTCGATATGTTACACAGTGCGATCGATGTGTGCCACCACAACTTCCTTTAAGCAAACGAAAAAGTAAACAAAAAAATAATAAGAAACGGATGAGGAACACAACAACACAACTAAAATAAATGTATATTTTATAAATATACAAGAAAATTTTCTTAAACAACAGCAACAACAAAAAATTGTAACGGAAATTGGATATTTATGAACTATTTAGATGAAAATAATTGAAGGAAATTGATTTATATGAATTATTATAATCGAGAAATGGTAAAGATAACGATAGTTTTTAGTATTTTGATTGATTAATGGGTTTGTGTCTTGGAAATATATAGTTTCTGCACACAAATCACATATATAAGATTACGCCTTCGCGTGTTTCGTTTTTACATTCTACTGCGCATGACGTCATTCGTGCGATGTCGATAATAACTATATATGAAAATATTTGGTATATCAATGAATTTTTTTTTTAAAGCAAAAATCCATTTTAAATAAATATTACAACAGTTATTTCAACCTTATATATATTTGATAAACATTAAATTTGGCTTTATGTGGGACAACAAAACTAATATTCATACATAATAACAAATAAATAATTAACTTTGGTAAACTTCTTATTCAATATCAGCTATAGTGAGCCATAGTTATTGAATAAAAACACAGTAAACAAGAAATTTCTCTAAAATTCCAAATAAAAAATTGTTTTTAAATTGTTCCATATTATTGTTTTTATTTTGAACGTCAAAAAATAGTTTTGTTAAATATTTAATTTATAATTTTTTTATATTTACGTTTCTTAGATTTTAATTCTACAATTTCTTTATTTAATTTTCTTATTCTAAAGTACATTCGCGCTCTAAAGAACATTTTTTTAATTTTTATGTCGCAGTCTATGTCTTTTGATAACTCTACTAGATATTTCTGATAATGATTTCTTATTAATAAGTCATCTCCATTAGTATCGCTGAAAATTTTTTCTAATCTTGCCATGTGAATCATCATGCCTTGTGTTGGTTTTGATAAACCCCCTTCATTAAGAAGATCCACCCATGAAGATTGAGGTTCATTTGAAGCAACTGTGGGATCTACTCTTATGTCATCTATTTGATCATGTAATTTATGACAAATATATCCTGCGAGATTTTCGAGGCCGTCATACTCCATTGATTGAAATTCATTTTCATCCAGACAATCTTCATTTGTCACCGAAAAGTTTCTGAAAACGGATCCTGAAAAAGTAAAGTAAATTTTAAATAGAAAATTTGAAGAGATGTCACCGTAATGTTAATGAATTAAATACCTGTAAGAGTTGATTCTTGCAATTCCAAATCGGGAGTGTCATCAACAGTCACATTAGCATTTTCAGAAATCACTCCTTCGTTATGTCCTAAAATATAGGACCTCAACCGGAATTTAAATTCTTGCCTATCAGGATGATCATGAAGACCACCTTTAGCTCGAATTGTACCGAAAAAGTTTTCAAGGACATCTTGATTTAATCGGTACGTCAATATATATTTAAAGTTGAAACGTTGTTTTATATTTTCGTATAGCAACTTTAAAGCATTGTTGGACTGAATAACACCTTAGAAAATAAATAAAATAAAATAAAGTTTCATTTTATATTTAGTATATCGTATTACCTTTTTGAAATGGCAACAATGTTTTCTTTCCTACAACTGTCATTTCCATCATAAGTTTGGACATTCGATCTAAAATATCATCTTGGACATCCACAGCTAATCCGTACGCTTTCACTCGATCTCTGGAATCCTTAGCATAAAGTCTGATGTTCATAACATCAAACCAATCATTCGTCTAAAAAGTATAAGTATAGTTTAAGTATATGAAATTATATTTTTATTGTACAATATAGATACCAGTTTAAATAAATTATAGCATTCTTCCCAGTTGTTTTCGTGTATTAATCGTAAAGAAGCTGCTCTTGAGAGGGCTTGTGCTACAGTATGAGAGAAAAGTTTTGTTGCCATTTTCACTTTTTGTCTCTCAGCTCGAGCCACATTCAAATGATTATTTGATATTTTGTGAGTCACACTCAATTCCGTTGATGTGCAGGACAATAATTTCAAAATTATTTCCTTTTTGACGCATTTGCCGTTAATAATAAATCCATCATCAATAAAATGGTTTCTTAGTAGTTTAATAAGGTGGGGAACATCCGCAAATACAAAAATTTTGTTGTTGTCAAACAGGAACCTAATTAAGTGAAATAATAATTTATATTATGTAGGTAAAGAATTAAATTATAAATGCCTTACCATGGTTTATAAACTTCTATATTGAGTTCTTTGTACAGGCCACGATTACCTCCACCAAGGTCACTGGTTATAGCCACCACGATGTACCCACAATCTTTGACTTTTTCCAACACTTCAAATAAAATGGTTTTTGTCATTTTACAATCAAAATCGTAAAAGAAAGGTTGTTTCCATTTAGCCATTAATCCTGAAATCAATAAAAAAAACGTAAAACATTTATGTTATTAGTATTTGATAATTATCTAAATTATATTGCCAATAAATTAATTATCGTACCTCTCAACATAACAACTTGACAATATTTAGCCGGTTTATGGGTAGTGTCGGATAATTTGTCATAGCAATAAGTCTCTCTGATCTTAATTTCATCGAAACTTAGAACGCACACTTTTTGGTCTTCCGTTAGTTGAGTCGCTGATTTCATAATTTTCATTACCGGGTCAAGTACACCGGGAGAAACTTCTATTTTTTGTGCCCATTTTTGTAAAGTGCGGACAGCAGGAAGTGGAAATTTCTTATTTCTTAATAATTTATATGATCTAGGGCCGGCCGAATACAGCGTGATGGACCTGGCAATGTCAGTTTCCGTCCATTGCAATCGTCTACTGCCATTTTTTAATTTTCGAAGTTGACCCGAAGTAAATATTTCGGCTAATTTACTTTCCATATTCGTTCTTTCAAACTCACTTTTGCTTAAACTTGTTTGAAGATTTTTTATTTCATCTTTTAATTTTTGAACTTCATTTTGTGATTCTTTCAAATCATTTTTAAGAAGTTGAATTTCGTGTTTATAATGTTCCCTAAAATATTTATGATTGCATTAATCTTTAATAATATATGAAAAAACATTTGAGTACATACATTTCTTCGTTTAAAGCATTACATGCATGATCTGGTTCCGTTTCTGTGTTTATGTTGTTTGAATTTGTTTGGTCGACGTTTGAGATTAGCTCATTTAAACTAAGGTTTTCACTAGGATTAGGTTCTTCAAATGTTACATTGTTAAGTAAAGATGAAACTAATTTTTTATTTTCTCGTTTTTGATTTCGATTAATACGATTTATGTTCTTCAAGGTATTCACATCGCGTTGTTTGAAAACTGGATATAATGTCGGCACTGCATTTGCCTTCAACCGCAATTTCTTTGCAAATCCTGTAAAATAATTTTTATTAAATATGATTCAATTTATATTAATCACTTAATATGTCTTACCCATTTCAAATTCCAATTTGTTTTCAAAGTCGGCGTCAGTAAAATGGATGCCACACACTCTTGAACATTTTAGATTAAATGTATCCTTCCGTTTACAAAAATTTAACCATTTTTTTAAAATTACGGAATTTTTTGGAAAACAATAATATCCAATTACACAATTTTCCTTAGTATCATTTTTACTGCCACAATTAAATACAGAACACCTCATTTTTAATTTATAATAATTTAAAAATTTAATAAAATCACTGAGAATACGTTTTTTAACACCGATAAACAAAATTTTTTCGCACGAATGACGTCATTATGTCAAATATGCGAATCGGTGTGAAGATAGCAAACATGCGCAATGCGTAATCTTATATATGTGATTTGTGGTTTCTGCATAATTTTTTTTTTGCGTTACTTTGTCTTCTTATTTGCTAACAGTAGATTTTTGATTTATATGATTGTGGATTGTCGGCTATAAATTTCAGGTTGAAATATGAAACCATCATGCACAGTAGTTTTATAATTAAGTTAAATTTATCAAAAACGAATACGTTTTTGGGCAAAACTATTTTCTAAATGATATAGTTAATGACTTTAATAAGAATCATAAAATAATATAAGAATTTTTCACTGCATCGCGCGTACTCTTTCAATCGTCGACGAACCATAAAACATTGAAATAAATCCAAATATAATAAAAAGGACGCATTTTTATATAAAAAGGACATTAAAAATGTCCACGCGATAAAACAATACAATCTTTTTAATTTTTCCAGCAGCCGGATTTTTTTATTTTTGGCACAACCAAATGCGAAATACAAAATACATAAAAATAACAGCAGCATGTCCAAGCTATATAGTAACTGTCCGGGAAATACATTTCTTTTTAAAAAAAAAAAAAGAAAATGATTTTTTAAAAGAAGATAGTTTTTGGGTGTTGAATCGTACATAAATCATCAAACGAAAATTGGATTTTCCATTCTACTGCTTGCTATTTGCTTAAAAGATTTATAGTCATTTTGTCTGTATAATTTTGTATAAGGTCAAAAAAAGAATTAAATTTAATTAAATATTTAATAATTTTGGTAGACGTGGCGCGATCGATCAACATATTTATAATATAAACACGATATTTTCATTCATACGAAACGATCAGAACACCACCAAAAAAAAATTCATTCAAAACATCTGTTTATTGATGCATCTCGCAAATCAACGATAATAATAGTATAGTATATAGTAAGATCATGATAACGATCAAGAATGAATAAATAAGAAACCTCAAATCTTACAACAAAAGAATAATAATCATCATTATTGTTATTTATTCGTCCCTGCCTGCTACAAACCAAAAAAAAATTCTGTGTATACGAGTAGTAAAATTTTGACTCCCTGAGATTTTCATATATAAGCACAATACATGTTGCAGAATGCAAAAAAAATCCTCCCTCAGGCATTTTTCATTTTCTTCTTCCAGCTGCATGATCATCATCATTTTTTTTGTACATTTTCGAAAAAAAAAATCAACATCAGAAAAAAAATACGCATAGCTTCTCTCTAATATCTCGCAAGAAGAAGTAGCAGAAGCAACATATTTATTATAATAACAGCCACCGCAAAAAAAAACAAATTTAACATAAAAAAATGATCAAGAATGAAAATAAGAATAATAACAAGAAAATATATAAGAAGTAGCATAATTACTGGACGGGAATTATTTTCAGTTTTTACAAAAAAAAAACATTTTTTTTACATTAAACATCCCAAACACACCAACGCTATTTGCTCGCAGCGAAAACATAAATGCGATCATTTTTTTTTAATTTTTATAAAAGTTAATTTAACGATCGCGATCACTTATATATTTTTTGTTTATAATACATGCAATAATAATAAATGCTGTATACACAAAAAAATTCGTCTGATCAGCTCAATTATATGATCGATTGCGTAAACCACAAATTCATTCATCTTCTATATAAAATTCTAATTGTAACTATTCGTTAATAGATGGCACACTATGTGCCCATATAATAAATAAATTTATAACACATATATAATTATATTTGGTTTGTATCCGTCCGCCATAAAATATTTTGGTTATATACACGATCTTATTGGCCAATTAAATACATAATATTGTTTAAGATTTAAAAATTATATTATTATTTTGACTAATTATAATATTTATTTGTTTTATAATAAACGTGATCTAAAAACAGGTGAAAATCGCGATCATTAAACTAAAATGATCGTCTGATGTGTTAATTATTATTTATGACTTAAATTTGTTTTATTAATTAATTTTTTTATGTTTTTGTAAATCGAAAGATGATCGTTCGATTGTCACAATTCTGACAACAGTTAAACATTTTTAAATTTTACAGTTTCATTTCGATTTTAAACTTTCGAAGTTTTATCTTTTTTGATCAGTTTAGAAAATTTTTCGGAGACTCAAAACACGTTTTCGATTTTTATACACGTTTTCGTAACGTCGTTTGATATTGCCCCCCAAGGTAATTGTTGTTATACAAAAATGCTGCTGTACGTTTAGTTGCGCGATATTCGGATGTTAAAAATTGACGATCAATTTTAATAAAGAAAAACCAAAAAATGTGAAACAATTTATCTTATAACCGCCACCGCCTCCTTCATTTTACGATCCTTGTATTCATATACGTTGCATATATGATCGTGTATGCATTGTCCTGGGCGTTATTTTCTTCAAAACTGGAATATCGAAATGGAAAAAAAATCGCACACGCAATTTATTTAAAAAAAAAAAAAATAAATGATCATCGCGATATTAATGAATCGTATACGATATGATCTTTGACGATCGACGTACATTTTGGTTTTTGAAACAGGTTGTTTTATAACAAACTATACAATTATTATTATTATGATTGGAAAAATCAAAAAAAAATCGAACGAGATCGAAGAACCAAAAAAAGAAAATTAATAACAATCGATAATTTTATACGCGATCGTAAAAACCACGATCAATTAAGTACAGTTGATGAACTGTAAAAGTTTTTGACATCTTTTTGTTTGATTGATTAATTAATTTATGATTAATGAGACGCACACTCAGACAAACATATAAAATATTTATCGTCGTTTGATCATGCGATCTTAGCATATAAGTGTATATATAGTTAGAATGATAATAATTGGATAGTAAATATAGACATATACGTAAAAGGAGGTGAGTTCAAAAACTCCTACAGGTGTAATAACATTATAACATTGAAAATATATGTTAAAACACGCATCTTTAAATTTCCTTCTCCCTTTTATATATGTATGTACATACCATCGTATATATCATTGATTAATTCAATTAAATTCGCGTGACAAAAACTCATTTACCGTACATTGTGTGGTGACTTTTTAGTCGTTCTTTTATATTTTATTTTATTTTATATGTATCATTTGCTATCGATCTAAACTTAAGGGTATGTAGTGTATATTTAAAATAGAGTTAATTTTAATGGTAACAAACATACACACCAAATACAAAAATAACACGACTGTAATAAATTTTAACAAATAATTACTCGAATATATTGTATAAATATATACATACAGTGTGTAGACACTATTTGTAGTTTTCGAGATAATCACACAACATACATAAATATATTAGCTACGATCATGTACATACTCGTATAATAAAATACCTTATACAAATTTAAATATCATGATCTTGAAGAAACGCGAAATAGAAACATGATCGCGGTTTCGAATGAATAATAATTACTAATCCTGGTAATTATCGAACTTTTTTTTTTTATTATTGCTTGATTAATTGAAAAAATATGTGTATAAAACCCAAATTAAAAAAATTAAATGATCGCGATCGCGATTTTTATTGAGTCTTACTTTTTAACTTTTTTGTTGTTGTTTGCTTTTTGAATGGGCAAAAGGAATGAATGAATGATTGAAAATCGATCGATGATTAAAAAACAACATATACGACGTTTTATTTATTTTAGTACCGCATATAATTTACCTACATATGTATTTAAGAAAGTTTATTGAGATTGAGACTGTATATATGTTTGTATTTACTTTAATTTAATTAAATAAGAAATAGGTCACGCTTTTCTTAATTTAATATTGTAACGAGCTCTGTAAAAATGAGTGAAGTTGTTAATATAGGGATTTTGTCCTCTTAGTGTTTGACTCATAACTATGACAATCGTCAAATTAGTGCTGATATAAGATGAAATCTTCAATAATCATAAAAAAGATTTCTAATGCTGGCAATTATATAGAGCTAATTGGCTACAGATTTCCTCATTACCGTTGGGAAATTTTGATGATTTATCGTAGTTGGTTAATTAGTGGGTCATTAACGCATATATTATTAAGGCATATCATTATCAATAACATCTTTATACATATCGTAAATTACAAAACATAAATCATTTTGTACCATCATCTGTATATATTGTCGTCTACTGGATCGTTATATTTTACTCAGGTTGGATTGATTTATTCTTTACTATACTGTCTACTGATAGCCGTATGGGCGAAACAGATTTTCTAAACGGACTTTTTAATTTTTCCACTTCGCATCATTTCTGTTGTGAGTGCAACGAAACCAAAAATCATACCTATATAAATATGTTCACCTTTAGTTCTTTTATTGAAAAGCTTTCACATGGCTGGACATTTGAGATATTTTGATCACATAGACTTCGCGACACCATAGAGATTCCACTATATAAATTAGAATTTTGGAAATAGATTCAAGTTAATATTTTTTGACATTTAACTGCCTACATGTATATGCATAGCTCAATACTAACCAGTAGGCAGGTCTATGAGTCTTGAGTTTTTGATTTCACCAGGGAGTCATAGTTCTATTCTTACTTCATCACTGATAGTGACCAACTGATAACAATTTTATTTTCTCATCTCACTTCTTGTAGGATTCGAACCCAGTTCGCCGCTTGGTCGGTTAATGAGTTTTGTTTGTTTGAAAAAAATGGAACCACATACTAAACCTGAGCTTTATTGTGACTAATCTAAACTTAAAATGACCTAAAATGACCAGTCTTGGTCTCTAAATTATGAATTTTAAATTACTATTGCTTGAATCGATACAATGAAACCAATAATTCTGCAATCATGAAGCTTTATGTAATATCGTCAATTCTTACATTTTTCAATGACTTTAACTATCACTTAAAACAATTAAAATTTTAAGATCAACTTTCAAATCTCGTTATTGCAAGGTAATGAGTTATGTTTAAACTGTAATTAGATTGGTTATTGTTTATAAAGGATGTTTATTTTATACCGAAAATAGTCCAAGCACACTTTAAAGTGATACGAACTCTCGTTATTTCCGCTTGATTAAATCTTCCAACCTGAATTTCGAAAACACAATAAAGAATAACTTTAAATTAAGACATAAATAGATTGACATACTTATTGTTGTCGGATCTATATTTAACGATACTTCTCAAGACCACTCAAGGGTGTTAAATCGTAACTCCACAAACAATTTTGAAACCTATACATAGTATGGTGAAGTAACTAAGTTGACGGTATCTGTATTGAATGTCACCGGTGTTGGGTATTTGTTCTATCGGATTATGTTCGTTAAATGTCGCCTTTATCAAAGTATTACAAAAAACTTTCACTCCGAGAGTGGTGTTTAATAAACACTTCGAGAAGGTTAGTCCTGTCCCGTTACATATATCGTCTTAACACAGACCTCACTGCACGTCATAAAGTCGGTTTTTAAAAAAAGTGAGGCTCCTATCTGATATATAAACAATGTTAAAATCATCTCTGTCGCTGCAAATAAATCGTTGAGATGTCTTAATTTTTTCATGAAATTTAGCGGCAGAAAGATCTGGGAAATCCCTTATTCAGTAAGGAGGTTTTTTATGTCGATGACTATGGTTTCGTTCAAATCATTTCGAACTCAGAATGCGTTAATAATTCCACTATATTAGGCAATCTTGAAATTCGGTCGTCGATTGATTTACAAATGTTGAATATTTTTCACCACTATATCGTAATACCTAAATACACCACACGGCTTACTTAAGGTCGTTCGTTTCTATTTTAAAATAGATGGCGTGCGTCACTGTTGAGATTTTACATGTAAAAATGTATTTTACATTTTTTATGTAAATTATGTAAAAAACAGCGAAAATAACATAAAACGTTAATTACATGTAAAAAACGGTGATCCTATCATTCGCAGAGCTAAACTTCACCCAGCCAGTTCAAGTGATTTTTAACGGAATCAATCTGTTAATCACTCTAACCTTAAACAAATTATTTTATTTTATTATTTTGCCAAATTCTTTCCGTAAAATAGCAAGAAAAGTTAATAATAGATGGTGCTTTAGTTACAATTAAATTTGATAACAGATGGCGCGTCAGTTTTTACATGTTATCATTTATTACATATTTTACATATAGAATGTAAATTACACGTTATTACACCTTATGTAAATTACACGATTTTTACATGTAAAAAACCGTGTAAATTAAATCGTGCAATTTACATGCCCAACTGTGGCGTGCGCCGACCGTTCGTGTTAAATATGTAGTTTGGTGTGAGGCAGTTTTAGTTATTGGTAAGTTACGATATTCTATTGCTACAACCACTATAATAGCTCTATATGTTATATCTACCGATAGTTTGCGCACAGCATCACCCTTGGGTGTGTAGACAATTCTGTATAAAGACGGAAATTATATTACATTAATTCAGATCCTGAATGTCTATGTATGTCTATATAAACGATAACACCTTTGAGGTATATACAAACTATAAGATCAAAACGTACAACCAAGCCAGTAGCTCTTTGCTGTACATTATTCGCGCCAAATCTATACCTCCGTCATTATTTACCATCGATCCCTTTTCTATACCATATAATCATCATTGATAGTCAATTTGCTGCATAATTTGAATAATATGTACAGACATTAAATTAAAATCTTATCATTTCATATCGAATCTTAAATGTGTATATAAAAGGGAAAAAAATCTTTTATCATTCAACACGGATTTTTTGGTTTGCTTTTCGATTCTCTTGTACGAGTATGTATACAGAGTCGCTCGATTCGATTTTAAATGTATGTAAAATGCTTTAAGGAAAAATTCAAATCTTATCAATAACAATCTTAATTTGGTTTTGTTGCTTCTGCCGTTTCTGTTTTTTTTTGTTCTTGTGTGTTGTCTTATAATCTTTTACAACAAAATTTTGTTATCGATCTTATATACGAGATAAGAAGGAAGGAAAATTGTAGTTCGAGTATATTGTATGTAGATGGTATTCGTTTGGGTTATCATCATGAGACAAATAATTTTCTTTAATGCAGACATAATCAAATTCGGAGGCTAAACGAAAAAAAAATATTCAAATCACGTTAAATTATTTATGTTCGAGTGAGTAGGGTTGAATTTTGGCGACAATTTTCAGCGAGTGCAAAAACTGTGGGTGAATTTAATGTTGTGGAAAAATGGAAAATTTGATATGCACACAACGTATGAATGCATATACTCGTAGATAGAAATTTGTCTATCGCAAACAAAAATTGTCTGCCAAAATCTTAAATAATATTCTTAAATCAATCAAAAGATAATAATGTCTTCGCTATTCATCCCGCGCGCATATCGTCAAGACGATCAATTTTTTTTTAATGTCAACAAGAAATTCTTTGAATTATTCATTATTTTTCATTATCATAAAAATTTATGTTGGCTTTTTAGTTTTTTGGTATAAATAATTTTGGTTTGTTGGTGGAATAATAAAAAATAACCGCAACATATTTTATTTATTTTTATTTTATTTCTGAAGTCATGAAAAATAATTTTTTTTTCCAAAATATGTAATAAATTTTCCCATTTTTTTTTGCCCCGTATATATACATATATTATTATGGTTATATACGCTGTGCAGTCAAGTGAGTGTAGGTTGTAAGTTTTTGGTCATTTATCACTTTCAAATTGAATGATTAAATACGTAGTTAAATATTGGCACCTTGTTGGTTAGTACGTCAGCATAAAGCACGACAGCACACTATAGATATATATGCGGGTGTTATAAACGAGTTATACCTTCTAGCAGTGGTGCACTACTTACAGTCCGCGAACCACATCCCGCTAAACATAAGACAGTTCTCTGTTAAAATCTGGTAACAATAGTCTGACGTAAAGACAGAAAATTTCCTAATCTCCTTCTGAACTCATCTTAACTTGATGATTAACCTTATAAATACTAAATAGTTTGTTTTTTACTAGACGTAGGACTCTAGGAAACTATTCCGCTTTCTCCAAAAGTGCAGCTAGGGATATTGTTATTTGAATAGAAATAGAAATATTCGTCATTCGCTAAATCATGAGGCTACAAAACCAGAAGTGTATAGTGGGCACAACTCTAAGCCACTCAAAGTTTACAAAGACTTGTTTCTCTGGATATTTTGGGACCAATATAGACTAGACTTACTGAAGCGCCCGAGGTGGCGTGCATCTCCGTCGTTCCCATGATATCCGGACCAGAAGATGAACATTTCTCAGAGACACAACTTAGTATTGCCTTCGAACACAATTGTGTTAAAACACTTTTGTGTAGTTATCAAAAGGTATAAATGGTATTATCTTATCTACCTGACAAAGACATAGCATTCTTTATAAATCAGAATAAATTATCTATCACTATTGGTAGATATACGCTAACCTCTTTTAGACGGAAAATGTTGCAATTCTGAGTTCAATACAGTTTTATCGGAAGTTGTTTATGAGTCACTAGTCCGATTTCACTATAACAGGTGTCACGTATCTAAAGAAACGTGTTGGTTGCTACTTGGTAAAGTGTATCTTCCAGTTTCACTTTAATGGCATCGTTAAATGGCATTTTGGCTATCACTGTACTGATATATGAGTCGACTTTTTTCAATTTTTCTTTAAATAATGCGTTTTCTACTAGACATTGTTCTGTCAGCAATTACATATTCTAATTAAAAATTCGGAACAATGCCAACTACGTGCATTGTATAGGAGATGAAGAAGAAACTGTAATCACTTCCTGAGCTCCTGTTTTTCATATATTTTCATAATAACAATCGTTACGTCTGGACGCAATACCGTTCTAAATAATGGCACATTTCATTCCATTCGCCAAATTTTATTGTCGCTTCGTTTCAATATTGATATGATATGATATGATAGGAGAAGTACAAGCCAACCAGTTACGGTGAATCTGAGATTGTTACCATAATCCTGGAGTATATTCAGCAGA
The DNA here is from genome assembly GCA_963932295.1 of Tipula lateralis. Lineage (NCBI taxonomy): Eukaryota > Metazoa > Arthropoda > Insecta > Diptera > Tipulidae > Tipula > Tipula lateralis. Next base: position 116,254,508 of record OZ010738.1, read on the forward strand.
GTTCCAAATAGATATCTGAGAATTTTTACTCCAAAATTATGCGGGCCCAGTCCCTGCTTGCATCTCAACATATAAGGTTTAGGAAAAGGAAACAATCACAGAAACGACTAAGGTGATAATCCACAGCAGAGTCATTGCTAACTACATATTAGTAAATTATTATATATTGTTAGTATAATCATTTTCACATTTGGATTTGAGTTTGTTATTATTGTTAGTTGGATAGGTAAGGACCATTCTAAATTCATCATATGTATTCGTATCGCCTCAACAGTTAAACTGGAGTATTTTAAAAAACATCTTTGGGTCATCTCATCATATGCTGTATTTAAAGATGTGTCCCTATAATTCCCAATCTATCACCATCTAACGCGTGGGGAATATAAATTTCGTAATGACCCGACAGCATTTCTATATACAATATGATGATCTAATACATTGTCAATTCGTTTGTAAGGGAAACTATTTTAATAAATAAATAGTTTGGTGCGGTCATAATAAGCTAACCTGATCGATCATTCCATTCCACACATTCTATCTTTATGTCCGTTTTAAGATTTTACAACAAACAATCACACAGTACACAAAAGTAGAATTCTTGTATAACACACTACAGTTCAATGAAAAAAATCACCAAAGCGGCCGTCCGATTCAGAAAGTTTAATAGTTTGTAATATAATTATTATACAGCACAAAGAAGCTGCTTATTAAAGTAAAATAAACTCTCTGGTCGAGACCACCGGTCAAGTGATCCCCATCCAATGTTAAGAATGTCACTCAAGAAATCTTATTCATTTACACTTATATGAATAAAGAAAACAAAATTATTTAAATAAATTAGTGTTTTCCATAGAAATAAAGACAAAAGTTATTTAAGAGTACAACATACCGTGGTACATATATACACCCAAGAGCAAAATTGTGGACCTTATTGACAAAATAAAATCAAGAGGGATATTAACCGTTCTTTTAAAACACGATTATCCTAATATATGAACAAGCATCTGCTAAATCAAACTTCTAAAGGCTAAAGTGCCAATTCAAATCTCGCCAAAAAATAGGTAATTTTACTGATCATATATATTATCGTCAATATAATGATCGTATAGTGGCAGTAATCGTAGATCGTATTAAAACAATCTTCAATCCCCTCTACCATCAATACACATGGCACTACATCAAAACCTCAATAGTCTTACAGATATAATCTTTAGTTCAAATTTGATATAAGATACAAATATGAAAGCATCATTTCAAAATCTTTTGAATAGCAAATTCATCAATATGGAAGGTTTTGCTGTATTTACCGATATACATGTATGTATATACTAACATGTGTATTATAATATTTAAAAACAAACTGAAAAAATTAAAAGTTAATTAACAAACTTTATTTTGTTGTTCAGGATCAGGACTGATCTGTTTCACTGTCTTCAAACATTATATCTCATGAAAAGTGGTTAAAAAAGAAATTTCGCGTTGTGCTGAAACAGATTTTTATTTCAAATCGCGTTATATCGAAAACGCGTTGCATAAGTACCGCGTTAAACGAGGGATACTTGTATATATATTTAAAACAATTTGTTGTTTTTTTTCCGTGCAAGTGAACACCTGCACAAAATATAAAATAAAACAAACAAAAATTCTCTAACCAACATAGGAAAGAGAAGAATAGGAGTTTTGATTCAAATATATATGTAGACTGTAATGTATGTATTTGCGTTTTCAACATCAAATAATGATGTATTTATAACATACACAATACCAACGTTTATAAAAATAAAATGTAAGTCGCCAATTACATTGAATGTATATATAGTTGCCATTACAACGATCGCACAATGGCAGTGATCGCGTTAAATTTAAATCTCCAAAATCTCTTTTACTGTATGCTTTGATACATAAATAAAACAAAATATTAAAAATTGTTTAAAGGAAAGGGGAATATATAGCGTTCTATATGAAGAGCGAATTATGGGATGGGGAATGAAGTAACTAAACGAGACAGAACGAGACATATCGCATGCGATCGTTTCCAACGGAATATTGTGATATGAAAATGATGTATATAGAATACAAAGACAAAACGTTATATACTATAATATATAACGGAGAAACAAGAACAGACTATATAATATAATAAAATATAATATAATACTATTTAATAATATATAATGAAATGTAATATAATAATATAATATAATAGCGATACTCATCTGTAATTAGATTTTCAACTACACACACACACACACAACGCATTTATTTTATTTAATTTAATTATAGAAACACCGAGCAGACAAAAACACGTCCACTCGGTAAGAAGATCCACACAACACTCGAGACTCATAAAAATAAAATTATATAAATATACATTAATCATTTTAATAATAAATAAATAATAATAATTAATTCTAATTAAAAATAACACAATAAATTAATACTCATTGTCGCTTCGTTTCAATATTGCGGCAAAATATTCACCTAAAGAACTTTACCCTTCCACCTATCACCCTCACCCACCAAAAAACTATAAAATTGTAAAATTTATCACTATGCACCCACATAATAAAAAAGAGAAAATACTGCAGTAATTTTCTACTTTAGTATTCATCATATCGACTTTTCGTTTTACATAAACCAAATTCAAATCACGTAATCACAATATCCTTTTGTTATCTTTCTAACAGCAAAAATAAAATAATTTTCCATACTGCATTAGGGATTAAGAATTTAATCACAATTCACAAATAATTTTTCATCCTCCCATGATTTTTCGCCACCCTGAAAATTTAATGTAAATTTATTTTGTCGACGAATTTCGATCAAATTTTAATATGATTTATTTTTTTTTCATTTCATTCTAGATACAAAACGAAAAGTGTGCAGTCCAGCAAGCATAACGCATCATAAGTGTGCATCATCGGGTGATAAACAACAAGACCAACAATTGATTTAATTTATAATAGGATAAAGTCCATTAAAAATTTGGATCCCATGACGATGGCCGAGAGTAGTGACCCAATAGGGCATCACAGCCAATCGGGTCAACAGCTAACACAGCTTAACAATAATCATCCGTTTGCCTCGAATCACAATATACCGTGGAAGCAGCGCAAACGTAAAAGGTTATCGGCCGTTGTCGATAAATTGCATGTAACAACAAATACGAATGTTAGTGCTGCAACCGAAGTGACGACTGATGATCACAATAATAATAATACCGGTGGTACTAACGAAGACAGTAGTAGTGATTCGTTGAGTCCGGGTATATTTAATCAATTGCGTTTGTCGGAATTGGACACAAATCAAATGGGGGCTAAAATGGAACAGCTTCCAAGTCCATATGACCGCTACTTTCCAATGACGTCACCATTTTTCGGCTACTATTTGCAGACAAAATACTTGTACATGTTCCAAAATCAATTTAGGAATCCATTTGAGCCGCAACCAACATCACCGTACAACAACAACAATAATAATAATAATACAGATAGTAGTAATAATAATAATATTTCATCACCGACGAATAGTAATAACAATAATAATAATAATAATAATAATAATAGTAGTACTGTTAACAATAATAACATTATTAAATCGAATAATAGTCCAACACCGAACGAAAATAGTAGCCAACAAAATTATCCACAAGACGTGTATTTCGTTGAGCCCCAAGAGCATCCGCTAGATCTGTCGATGAAAACATTGCGATTATTAAATTATAACAATAATAATAATAATAATAATAATGATTATAGCAATAACAATAATAATAACAATAACGATTATAAATGCAAAATAAAAATTCCAAAGCCAAAAATGACTCAGCAGCAAAGGGCGTCTTGGCCATCAACACAAACTCCATCCTTGCATTCGGCCAAATCCGAGCAGAATAACATCACCAGTGATCACAAAGTTCCACTTTCAATATCAACACTATCACCGTCATCGACATCACACACTGTACCATCAATGGGACACCACCAACTGCAGCAGCAGCAGCAACAACAACAACAACAGCCGAACAGTATGAATAATAATAATTATAATCAACAGTCGGCTGTTAATAAAACACTACAAAATTTAATGCCATACAGTACGGTCGGTGTGCCTGTTGTTAAGGGCGATGTTGCATCACCAACCACAAAAGAATCGGTCGCCCATCGTTACAATTTAGATGTATCGCCCGTTGTCGAAGAAATGCCACCCGGTTCAGATGTCGCCTACGTATGCCCCGTGTGTGGCCAAATGTTTTCGCTACACGATCGTCTCGCCAAGCACATGGCGTCACGTCACAAAAATCGTACCACATCGTCGGACATTGCCAAGGCGTATGTGTGCGACGTGTGCAATCGTTCGTTTGCCCGATCCGATATGCTAACACGACACATGAGATTACATACAGGCGTTAAACCGTACACATGCAAAGTTTGTGGTCAAGTATTTTCACGTTCCGATCATTTATCGACGCATCAGCGTACGCATACGGGCGAAAAACCATATAAATGTCCACAGTGTCCTTATGCCGCGTGTCGTCGCGATATGATAACACGACACATGCGCACACATACACGATACGAAGCACAGCGTGGCATCAAACAAGAATCGGTTATATTAACCGAAACACTTAAACACGAGCAGCACATTAAAAAAGAGGAGCATCATGGTGGTGCTGGAGGATTGGACATAGCACCACAGCCGACCGCACTACTAACGCCACAACAAATTCAGCAGCATCAACATCAGCAGTTTCAAACGCATCAACAGTTGATTAAAAATTTTAAAAATAATTCCATTCTAATCGAGCCGAAGACTGAATTTTCATCCCAATCGCCGTCATCGTCGTCGACTGTTATATCATCGCCGTCCCGGTCATCGCCTCAGTCCACCGTGTCATCGTATTTAAAGCTAGAGTCGCCGCATTCGTAATTATTTTTTTTTGCGTTTTATAACTTAAAGAAACCAAATTTTGTAAGTTGAAATTTTTTTTGATTATAAATTTGTTAAATCGATCATATAGGTAGGGTGCTATTTAATTCGGTCACCGCGTAAAAACATTTTGGGCACCAAAAAAATTTTTTTTTTTTTGATGGCCAATTAAATATAAACTCTAACTAAAAAACGAAAAGGTTGTGAATTTTTATTTGTTTATGTTTTTGTTATAATTTTGACGTTTGTGTTTTATTTTTGTTTTATTTTTTAAGTTTAAACAAAACATCTCTGCAGAAATCTTGTTCTAGCGAATCATGAGTATATTGATCCGAATTAGTTTATTCGTCGTCTCGTTTTCGATTTAATGCCGGGAATAGTAAATTTATACTTGGCCATAATCCAATCGAGTAATGTTGCATCGTCAAAATCTTTTAAAAATGTATGTATGTACGTCGTCTTGAGAGCACTAAAAAAAAAGTAAAATTAAAATCGACTTTGACTCTTTTTTTTTTGTCTTGTGTCTGAGACTTGTGTGCTACACTTTATGTTTGTATTTTATTTATGTGTCATCGTGTAGAACACCAACACCCGCCTTCGTCTTTATACATTAAATAAGTAAAATCCTTTAAGTGAGAATTATTTTGTTAAAATTTATTTAAGAAATGTATAAAAAAAAGTTGTCTGAAACTTGGTGTGGTGCTTTGTTGTACATAACCATATACTTTTGTATATACAGAAAAACTACTGTAGCGAAAATATAAAAACAGGGTCAGTTATGTATATGTATACACACATACATGACGTTATATGTATATACATTTTGTGTTATAGCCGCAACCCGCATTGCAACTTGACTGCAGCAGAGTCAAGAGAGAAATAAAAACCAATTTTATTATTTTTATAAAATATACAAAAAAAAAATATGTATACAAATGGGGGTGGTCTCCCACCCTAATTTTCCTCTTTCCACACCTATACCCATACATATTGTGTACAATAGTTATTTTGTTGTTGGACACAGATAGTATTATCAATTTTAACTATAGAATGAGATTTCTGCAGTAATTATTAAAAACTAAAATATATAATTTTTATCGTTTTATTAAAAAATAAAAATAATTAATTAAATTGATTATAATAAATAAGGTGCCAAAAAATATTTATTAATTTATTATATTAATAAAATAGGCCAGTTGAAAATCCCATTTTATATAAAATAACTAGAAGGGGGCATTATTATACAAAAAAAAACGCATGTCGAGTACCTTAATTAAAACAAAATGTCCTTTCTTAATTAAATCTCCTTAAAAGCAGTACTATACATAGTAAAAAATATTATCTCAAATAATATTTAAAAAAAAAATTAATTTAATATAACAAAATAATAATAATTATAATTTTTAATTAAGTCTATTAAGTTTAAATTTAAGAGCCAATTACTTTTTTTAAATTTTTTAATTTATATAAATATTATTAATTATTAAGTTAATGTTTTGTTTACGCATATTTTGTTGTTTTATAACAAAATTATAAAAAATATATATAAAATAAAATTTATTATATGTTTTTGAGGCTCTCTAAAAAATTGTTAAAATTAACTGAATTAAATTAAATATTATAATCTCTCGGCTATAATACAACTATTATTATGTTTATTTATTAATTTATTATTATATAATCTCATTTATTTTATTAAATAATTAATTAAATAATTATTTATTTTTTTATTTTTTGTGTTTTATTTTTTTATATACATATATACATAATTAATTTAATTTAATTTAATTTTGTGTTGAGTACAAAATTATTTAAGTTTATTATTATCATTATTATTTTTTATATATATAATTTTGGAAAATAAATTTTTTTTTGTTGTGAATTACTTAAAAAATATTTTTGTTTTATTATTTATATATTTGTTCGACTTTTTCGTAAGTTATTATTTTATTTATGATTTTTAATATAAAAAAAGTGTCTTTATAATAAATACTTAAATTAAAAAACATATATTGGTGCTCGTCGAAATATTAATAAATAATAATAAAAATTAATTAATTATACGTATAATATAATTAATTTTGAATAATTCCGTCGTCCGAAAAACTTGCAATTTTTTTAATTAAATATTATAACTTGAAAATAGTTAAATAATGACAAATATGTGCCTTAAAAATTTAATATGTACTTAAAAATTTTCGTCTTCGCAATAATAAAATTAAACAACAAGCTTTAATAATATAATATAATATATTAAATTAATTAAATTTTTTTATAAAAATAATATTTTTTAACATATCACATAACGACCTTATAAAGTTGATTAAACAACATAATTGGATTGGATTAGTTTCTTTGGATGGGGTCTAACGGGTTTGAGCCACAATTTCTTTGGTATTTCACAACAACTGTTAAGTTCTATCAGTTGGTCAGAATTGTACAATCACATTTTTTTTGTAGCGAATGAAAATGCAGTAGATAATGTGTGTGGAACGGAACTCTCACTTACCGACTAACTAGTGCAGTAGTTAAAGCTGGCGCAGTTGGAGGTTCTAGATTCGACGATCTGTGGTGTGAATGAACACAACAAGGACCTCCTATTGGAGTGCAGGAGTCAGGACCAACCCGTATTCCATGTTCGTTCTATAGGCTGACATAGAACCACAAAAGAGTTGCCAATTGATATCTAATAATATTTGGTTCCTTTATCTTCAATTTAGGAGCAACTAGAAATTTTACTCTACCGGGCTATTGTTCTTAGATATCTCATATTATCGATTTCTTTCGCTTCGATTAGCACCATTCTCTTACATTGTAGAGCTTTCGACTTTCCTTGGGGATTTCATTCCAATTATATTCGTGTTATGTCATTCGGGGTCTGTCTCAGTAGTGTGACCAATCCATCAATTGTGCTTTTTGATTTCGGTTTTATGTCTATTTGGTTTGTTTATCGCAGAAGCTCCTTATTTTTGATCTTATCTGGTCAGAAGCATTTTATTATTTTTGTAAGGCTTTTGTTAACAAACACCTGTAGTTTTTTGATTATTATACTGCACGTATTGTATTGAACGTTTTTCTTGATAGGTTGGATGCTTTCCAAGCCTTGTGGAGCTGTTGAACACATAACTGGCTTCGTTGATACATTGATGGAGGTCTTTACTAGTTTTGCTACCAGTACAACCGAGGCATGGTCTGACAGCATCTGTACTTTCTACTGCATGTCGGCATGCAGTAGAAAGTACCATAATGTAATAGAATGCAAATGTCATCTTGTAAAATATTATAATGGATACAAGACAAGTTCGATGTCACTGGGAAATGTCACTAAGAAGTGAGATTGGTAACACAATTTTCTGTTACTTTTCACTGCCTCCTCTTTATTTATTTTATCCTAAATACTCTTTTATGATTGTTGCCTCACCTCACTCGTCACCGTGACGTGTACTGTCTCTCGAGTCATATTTTGGTATGATGATCACTGTTGGGATTTTACATGTAAAAACGTTTTTACATATTTTTATGTAAATTATGTAAAAAACAGCGTAAATTACATAAAACGTAAATTACAATGTAAAAAACAAAGACAATATCATTCATAGTGCCATCTATTTTAAAATGTCAAAACTTTGCCAATGTTCACTTTGCTCTTTATTAATTAACATAATCAGTTTTCAAGTCCGCGTTATATGTTGGAAAAATGATTTATAACGAAATTAACATGTTAATAATTTTAATCTAGATCAAAAATTACTGTGACATTCAGTATGTAGTCGAAAAAAATTCTACACAGTTAATTATTTCACAAATTCTATTCATAAAATAGTAAATAGATTTTTTAATAGATGGTGTTTTAGTTACAATTAGATTTAATAAAAGACGACCGCGTCAATTTTTTACACAAAATCGTTTTTACGTATAGAATGTTTTTTACAAGTAAACAAACCGTGTAAATTACATCGTGTAATTTACACGCCCAACACTAAGTATGATTCTCGCCTTTTTTTTGATACGTTAAGTCTTATTTTGTGACAAGTGACATAATACTCGCTCACCGTGACAATCATAAAACCAAAACTTTAATTTCAGTGACGTCGTGTCACTTGATGATACGTTAGTGAGATTCATAATAGGAGTAAAAAACTGTATTGATAACGAATAGTTGTTAACGAACATATTTTACGAGCAGCACTTTAATTATTCCGTTATTAAAACTTAACATGGACCTTTCGTAGCCTTTGGATTGTTCTTTACAGGACTTATGTATATCACGAGACTCATATCTTTTGGGTTTATTGGAAAGCTTGGCATCAGCTCTTAGGTTGAAAAAAGCTTAGTAAGTGTTTTCGAATATCATTTCCCATTGTTTAGTTTGATTGGAGGAATTCATTTTATTTCATTTCCAACTCTTTCAGAGCGAGTAGTTCATATCCTTAGTTATAGTTGAAGTACTAACGAATTTTATTTATTCAGTTTTAAAATGTTTTGTCTTGCGGGTCACGTCTTCTTTCACGTTTTATATGCATAGATACGTTCCCTTGCTTTCATTGGCCATTACGTGGCTTTGTGTCTAAGTAAAATTTACATTTTAGGTATTGTGCTACTTGAAATAGTTTCTTGCTCTTTTGGGGAACCCGAAAATATAATTTTGCGTTAGAGGGAACCAATAATAAAGTTACCTTTTATGGTCTGGAAAAAATGCGTATATAAGTCTTCTTTCTTGAGAGTTTGTGGCATCAGAATGAACATTTCTGGTATCAGTATGAACTTTCTATTTAATCTTAATATTTGTAAACGTTAGTTCTTTCGCAAATTTAAACTACTTCAAATGAAAATATTGTCAAATACGGCTAATTTGGAAACTGGTTACTAATGATCTCTATTTTAGGTTCCCACTGGGCACATGTTAATATTGTAGTTTAATAATGCACAACATTAAGAACATCGATATTCCAACAGATCGATATTCCATCTTTCTCGTTCCACGAAAATCTTTTGAATGTTAGTCTGCACTTCATGTTGTTATCACCTACCAACTGATTTTAATAAAACCGATTCGCTCATCGTCCTAATTTCTATGTTCATATTTAATAACACAAATTCTGGTGTTTTGTCATTACCGAATTACAACAATTTTATGTTTCTGAGGAAGTTCTCTTTAAATCGGTTTATGTTCAACTCACGAACCAATCCTTAATTCGATCCATAAACGATCGCGATGGTATAAAGCTTTAATGACGTTCGCTTGTGTCATTTATCACTTGTACAGATTTAATAAATCGATTGCTTCCTATTTGCAATCAAACCATGTTGTTAACTTTACCTCCTCGAATCGTGAATCATTCGCCATTTGGCTGGCATTTCATTTATTCTTTTTAGTCAACAGTAGATAGACTCAATCCTGATGTGTTGTTTTTTTTTCAAAATTTGGAGCTAAGGCTGAGGTACTTCATTCTTATGACTGTAACATTAATAATAATAATAATGACGGCTCTCAGTGCCATTGCACCAGCATTAACTATTTAGTTTCCAATACCTTGTTCCTAACACAGGATAGTGCCTGTATTCTTAACATTTTAGAGTGAAGTAAGTCATTGTTTGATATATCCGTATATATTTAAGCGCGTGTCATAATATCCTTCAACTGATCGAGGAATAGACTTGTTTGATAAAATAATTAACATCGACAACTTAAATTTTTAAAATTTTTCAAACCAAATTCACTTCATTTGATTGGAAACTGGTGCACAAATGCTATTTACTGAAAGTACATCGTTCTTTCTTCAATCCCGGACCAACTGTGATAACATACAGAGCTTCAGGAGTAAGCTCTGTATGTTATCGCAGTTGGTCCGTTTTTAAGCATTAAAGTCATCGATCACATGGTCAGGTGAAGAGCCCCTTAGATCATCCAAATTATTGTAAAATGAGTCTTAATCTTGGTATTGGCTTACATCAGTGGGCAAATAAGCACATAGAATTCACAGGTTGGCTAATCTTATACGCAAGTGGATATTACATATTGAACTATTGAATACTTGAATGTTCGAAGCAGAAAAGAGCCATCTTTCATTAGACGAAAGGGTCACTATTGATGATGATCGCTACGCAGCGTAGAGATAGATATAATATCATCCGACTGTTTCCGGGAATACGAAGAGTTGGATGGCGATCAAAACTCATGAAGTCAAGCTGCCCGTTTTCGAGTACACTTTGATTGGACTTTACAGAGTTGGAAGTATTTAGAAACAAGCGTGTATGTTTATGTGGTTTCATTCCAACTTTCAGTAGGTTTGGGAATAATTTCAATCAGTTGCAGTGTTTAAATCCAGGGGACAAAATAATTAAATATTTTAGAACATGCCAAAAGGCAGTTTCCATGACAACTGTTACATACATTAGCCGTGTTTTAATATTTGCTCTGGATAGCGATGCTTAGCAAGCTTTTTCTCTATTTAAAATCCAATTTAATGCGCTATTTATAAGTAAATACAATTCATTTAACAGTAAACTATAATATTTCATTCAATTAGATATCAAAATTTGTAAAAATAAATATTAAGCTCTACCTATTTTTATAGAGCACTATGCGGAGCCGCTATCCAGAGCAGCTTTTATTTGATGGGAAATTTACGAAAAATATGGGATTTTTAATGTTCATCCCTGAAAACGAAAAATTTCATGCATTAAATGTCAAAATTAATTTTTTGTACGAATTTATTTTGATTTAAGAGTGACACTCGTGGATAATAGAATAAGTTTGAATAGAAATTTTCCTAGCTCCGGATAGCAAGCTCTGGATAGCGCGAATATTAAAATACAGCTAATGATAACCTGCAAAATACCTTCATAGTGTCTCATGGTTCTGGTGTAGTTCGTTTCCATTTGTGGCATCTATTCCAAAGAATGTCGTTGTTTGTTTCTTTGTTTTTATCTCTACAATCTGTTTCGGGGCTCGAGGCACTTCCGACTCTTTCGCGGTTCGCTTATTTATGTCCGTACCTTATGCCATTACAGTCAAATCGAGGACGTACGGCTATAGGTCCAATTTACGTAGAACCATCTGCACATTGCATAGCTTCATGGCAGCCTATAGTACTGACATGGAAAATGGGTTGGTCCATGAATTCTGCACTCCAACAGGGGGTCATAGATGTGTTCATTGTGAAAAATCCCGTTTTGCATCCTGCCTCTATCGGGATTCGAACCCGGTACCTCTCGCTCCAACTGTCATAGCTTTAACGACTGCGCCACCTGGGCGGTATGCCCGTCTTACTTCTCCCTCTCTGTTGCTGGAAAAGTGTGATAGTCTCGCCATTCACCATTAATTTGAAGGCTTCCATGTTGGAGTTGCTATTTTCTCTAAAATGTTATTTTCGTAACTCTGTTTTAACATCTCAAATGAAACATATTTTATCAGCACATTAGCATCAATGTCTTTCTGTTTATTTTTACTAATACTGAAAAAAAAACTATGTACTGAATGTCAAAATAATTTTGGTTTTAGATTAAAATTGTTCCGTTAAAAATCACCTTAATCCATTAACGTGAACAAGAAATCTAACAGATTTTTTAAATACTAATTTTTCCATGTTAATTGTTAATGATGAAACCGAATGCCAAAAACCTTTTACAAATTGTTTTGAAATGCTAATTACTGCTCAAAAGAAACAGAATATTAACATATTATAGTCTAAATAATAAAACCGATTTGTTATCGGAACTACATTATTTGCTGAAAATGTTTTACAGCATTCCTAAACCCAAACGGCGTTCAAAATATCTCGAACAACCCAACAGATGGCTCTGTTAATGTCGTTGCCTTCGGTTTTTACCTGTAATTTACGTTGTATTTTACATAATTTACATAAAAAATGTAAAAAAACATCTTTTACATGTAAAATCTTAACTGTGGTATTTAGTCCACCATCCTTTTTCCATTGTTACTATGCACTGACTGTAATACTTCTTTGCCGACGAATGTTATCAGATCGATGTTAACTGTTCAAAAATTTGCGTTGAAATCTCTTCATTATTGGTTAAATCATCTACGTTTTTTGTCAGATCATTCGATTAATTGTTGAATTTCGTATTTTTAGGTCCTGTGAAGTTAATTGTTCGAGCTGAATTCCAGCTACTATCTTATTAACAAAGGTTACAGTAGTGTATTGCAGTTTTCAATTGAAGGATATTATGAAGTTTCCTTCACTTGTATTATGTAATTGCAACGCTCTTTCTTTTTCTCACTTAGTACGGATTTCGTATACGCTACTGTAACCATTGTAAATAAGATAGTACCTTCAGCTGGAATTATTAAATTTATCGTCAAGTAAGATTCTTCTAAATCATTATTTCATAAACACACAGTCGATGTTTGGTCTCCAAACAAAAACTATTCAATCCAAATTTACATAATATACAACCTATATTTCAAATCTTAAATTTTCGCCAAAATATTTCTTCTAACTATAAAAACAATTAAAATAATAACAAAAAACTATTAAAATCTTTAAATTCTTCCATAAAATATTTTTAATTTAATAAAAAAAAATTAAAAATAAAATCAATTTAACAAAATTTTCGAAAACCATCATAAAAATCGAAAATATTTAATCTCTCAACTAACAATCAATAATTAAAATTAAAATCTAGTTAATTAATACTTTTAAAATTATAAATTCTTCTCCTACACCCTATTTATAAACTAAACTAATTTTTTTCTAATATATTTACATGCCAAAATTGCCAATTAATTAATAACAATGATAATTAATAATTAACATAAATAATTTGTTAAATTATACATAATATATTTATGATAAAAAATGAAATAAAAAAAAAACATTAAATTTAAAATTTATATCAGGGCTTTTTTATTTATTAAATAAAAAATTATATATTTATATAATATAAAAATTAATTTTGTTATAATTCTAAAAATTTTTATATTGAAATTTAATAAGCAATTTATATATTAACTATTATTATAAATAAAAAAAAATAAAAAAACATTTTTATTCAGCTCAAAAGTTTTTTTTATTTATTGTTAACCTGTCAAACTAGGACCATTCGTTTGCTAATTTTAACAAAAGCTTATAACACTTATAGCCTTCCACTATATTTCAAAACAAAAGAAGGAGGTAAAAACACGAATCGGAAACAGCCATTTTCGACATAAAGTTCTAGTTGTGGATATTGTGGATGAGGTCATTATGGGAATGAACTTCATGTGAGCTACGGTAACTTTGAACAGTGAGCTACGGTAACTTTGAACTGCTTTTGCAATTGAACAACGAGAGCCAATCGTAAAGAGGGTTAAATTGGAAACGGTTGTTTGAGGGAATTGAATGGAGTTCTTGGAACACAAAGGCTGTGGATTGTGCAAGCCTACAGTGAGGAACTATTGACTAAATAAAATTATGATCGGAAAAGCTTTGGTAAAACCGGATTTTGATTTCAGAGTTACCGGCTCTTAGTTTATCGGATATGACAAAAACCATCAAAAAAGGAACTATCATTGACAAAAGAGATTGAGTATCAACCATTATAAACTGTGAGAAGACGAATTCCTGTGTAATAGCCAAGGATCACCAACAGTGGTAATAACCGAGGAATTACCACCAAAATGAACGAAACCATTATTATTAGAAGAAAAAAAAGCGGTAAAGCAGCTACCCTGCGACTTTTGAACGGCTAATGGAACTCGTAGTTGAAGGTCGCTACTGGAAACCATGCCTGGTTTATTTGGACGACATCATCGTTATGGGACAGGACTTCAATGAACATTTACAAAATAAAGTATTCGAAAGAATTCAATCAGCAGGGTTGAAGCTTATGGTCTAATTATTCAAAAAATTTCCGTAATAAGATTTATAATTTATAGATAGTTCAATGGTAATATGGTTTTCTATCTGCAATAGTAATATGAAATATCAAGCTTAATTCTAAACAGCGAATTACACACTCTTTAGAAAACCTAGAGAAAGCCACTGTTTGCTTCACTAGATCAATGCCAAATATCGGACGTCGAACAGTCGGAAATCTGATATTATCGATTTCGGTGGCCCATAAAGAAGGATTGAGTTCCTTCTTTATGGGTGCGAATTATGGGCGGACATAATGAGAAGTACAGGGAAAAACTGGCCTCCGTACCACGTCGGAGACACTAAGGATTTGTAGCTCCCGCAGAACAATCAGAGTCTGCTGTTCTGGTCATTGCTCAAGTAATCCCAATTAATCTAATGACGGAAGAAAAAAAATGAATGTACAATACCAAAAATGACCTCGTAGATATCACAGTATGCTAGCAGGATAGATGGACAGTTGAAAACCGTGGAAGATGGACGAAAATACTTATTATTAACCTCTCTGTGTGGAAAGAGAGAAAACATCGGGAAGTTAGTTAGTTTCTGACCCAATTTCTTACGGGCCATGGGTATTTCCATAAATATCTTTTCATCATGCAAAAAGTCGAAAACCCGCCGTGCAAATATAGTGAGGTGAAACTCGACCATGCACAACACACCTTTTTTACATGGAAGAGATGGGAAAAGGAGAGTGATAAAGTAAAAGAATAAAGTCGGTATTCTAACTCCCGAAAATAGATCGATCTATTTTCATAAAAGTACATAGAGATAGTCCTACGAATTTAAAAACTGATAAATAGACATCTATCATGATATAAGATCTCTGTCAACTTAGACAGTAAAAACGAAGATTATAATAGAACCACGAGACATCATAATTTTGTTCCAATACGTAAAGTAGTTCCAGGACGGATTCTTGCCTGATATGAGGAGGATTTTAGAGAGTATGAGTCTAACATATAGTTCATAATGCATTTTCCTTATCACAAATAGCGTTTGAAGTTTCAACTGCGGGTTACTTCGAGTGTGAGAACGCTTACGGCATTCGTACAGCGGAGATGATTGCTGCTGTTGCTCATAGTGTGTCTGAGCATACATCAACAGTAACTCGTCATGAATTGAACATTGCACGCAGTTCTGTGTTGAAAATGTTGCATTAAGTCGGCCGTATGAAGTCGAACAAAGTTCAATTAGTGCAGGAGTTGAAACATAATGATGATCCGCAATGTTTTCAGTTCGCTAATGCGGCTGTAGAACGATTGGAAATACTGCGAATTTTGTGCTCAGAAAATCCGCACATGACCATTGGGGCTTAGAAAAACCATCCAATATTTCAGTTCGTTTCATAAATGCTCAATTTTATTTCCAATGCTCCTATGATCCGATTTCCTATGCACCACTTTCCAATGCTTGAATATTCTGGATATATCGTTCAGCGGTCAGACCTCGATAAATTTCACGAAATATGAAACCTATTATCTGGTAAATCATTAAATGGAAGTCTCTCTATGCGGTAGCGTGCTATCAATTTTGAGCCTCTAGCGTCTTTGAGTGAAATATTTTTTTTCAAGCGCCATCTTACAGTCATTGATAGTTATGTATATCACCAATTTATGTTACATCGATGCCAATGAAATGGTGATTTCTCAGTGAAGATAGGGCAATAAACCGATCGTCCCTCTTGGATATAAGTCGTTACGACTCAGACAGAAAGTTTGTTAGAAGTGGTAGCTTTGATAAGTATCAATTATGTGTCACCACATGGCCCGCACCATGTAAATAATCTGACTCCATCGGTTTTGTTCATGACTAAGTATTTCATACTGATGAAAACTATTAGAAGATTTCATATCGTTCACACCGACGATGACCTTTACACTTACCAAAAAGAGGCTCTCTCTTTTAAGATCGGCACGCAGAACGTGACTACGCCAACGTACTCGGTGTCCTTTGAGTTTATGCATAATATCAGAGATTATTTGTATGTTCTATCAACGGCGCTTTTTTGGACGCCGGATGTTTTTCTCTCGAATAGTAAAAGCCATCTAACATACTCCTCCGTCAAGGTCCAATTTTTACTTCCATACAGGATAACGAGTCCTAAACAGAGATCAGATGTTTGGTTTTAGACTCGTTGACACGAATACTGTTCTAGCTGATCAAGTATATCTTTCACTCCCACGCCAAATAATCATATCACGCAGATAACATCTGCATATGACAGTAACTGAATGGATTGTCGGAATAGGATGTTCTGATGAGGCATGTCACTTTTACGAAGGACATATTTCAACATGAGTTTAAAAATATCAAGGACAGCGCATCTCTTTATCAAACACCACAATTAATTATTAAAGTTCTCGATAGCCTTAACTTTAGTACAGTATTGTGACTGCGTTACTGTCATTTGTCATTGTACCTATGTACCTATATCTGTCGCTACACCTATGTACGTATTTATTAAGTCACAGTACATCACGAGATTTTTCAAAGTACATATTTTGAAATAATATTCCGATAAGAAAAAACATGATCAGTGATTGACTGATTTGGACAGAATGCTCTTGGTAGTCACCGATAATTTCCTCCGTCAGAGGAGTAATTCCTCCCAAGATAACGTACGACAAATCTGTGCAAATGACTGTTAAAACGTGATAAATCTTACATTTGAAGCGAACAACTTGTTTTGAAAATTCGGCGTACACTGCCACTTTCCATTATTTGGTAATAGTTTCATTTTTCCTTACCAATTGAATAGGGTGAAAAAGACAGTTACCCCTCTTCATAGCTTCTTTGTATGGCTTTAGTGAATTGCTCATAGAATAAATCCTCAATGAATATCTCTGTGGTCTATATTTGAGGGTCAATTACAACATATGACACATGTGGAACATTAAGTAAGTTAGAAAATTGTGTCTCGACTACATCTTGGCCATAAAAGTGCAGTTGACCAAGCTATCCTCCTAGTAAGAACCGCTTTAGTATTCCTTGTGGTTGTAAACCGAGTTTAAGTGTCAATATGAGCTATTTTTTGTTGTCAAACAAAAGATGGCGCTCCTGGCCAAACAAATCATTTTTATATTAATAGTTTCCTTTTGCGGTCTCAGTTTCGTGTTGGAAGAACGGACCTAAAGCAATAAAGTCACCAGCTATCAATCTGCCGTCGTGCTCAGGTATAGATCCCTTCAAGATTTTCAAAATATTGTAAAAGAAATCTTTATCAAGTGGTTGGCTTCCATTAGTGTACATGCCAAAGACAATTGATAACTTGTAAGTTCAACGCAGCCTTTTCCACCTGTGACCCATATTGAAATCTAACTACAATATAACAAGATTGTTATATCGCTTGTAAAGCAGTATATAGCCTTAGGACACATAGTCCCTTCATTTAGGCCATCGAATTTCTTGGAAAACCACGAGTTCCGTATACTTTTAGTGTCATTAGCCCAGCAGTCCAACCAGACTTAGTCTGGCCTCTTACGACAAGCTCTCTCTATTTTCGAGACAAGAGAGCCTTACTCGCTGGACCAAAGAGTTGATTTGAAATAGCTTAGTGATTTAACCAGATCTAATGATCTCCCACGAGAAGCACTCTACCACATCAATGGGTTACCAGGTAGAATCGCAAATCGCAGTTGTCATATGTCAATAACATCTGTCACAAGAGCAAATTAAATTTTTTATTGGTAATTAAGTATTGGTACATATTGGTAATTTAGTACAGATTGGTAATATATAGACACCAAAAATGGTTGGCAAAATTCACGATACGGTATTGCAGGACCACAGAGTGAAAGTGCGTGAGAATCGGGAGATAGTAGGCATCTCTTATGAACGTGTGCGCAATATATTACTTATCATATATAAACGTTGCTTACAATCGACCAAAAACGCACACGTGTGATAACTTCAGAGGCAAGAGGTTTGGCGATATCCGAATACAAAGTTGCCACTGAACACCGGAGTCATAACAGTGGATTTCTACTGGTGAAACTTCGCCGAAGAAGGTTTTTATCGGCAAACAAGGTTATGGCCACAATTTTTTGGGATGCATACTCCTTATCAAAAAACGAGAACAGTCAACGGCGTATCCTACTCCAACTTATTGGACCGTTTCAACGATGTTTTGAAAGAACGACCGCATTTGTCAAAGACAAATGTTCTCTTACATTGAGAAAATACACGAAAGCACACGTGTGTAATTGCCATGGCCAAAATCCATGAATTCGCTTCAAATTGCTTCCACATCCGCCATATTCTTCAGACTTAGTTCCCACCGACTATTTCCTGTTTCCAAACTTGCAGAAATGGTTCAACTAAAAGAGATTCGGCTCTAACGAGGAGTTCATCGATGCAATAAACCCTTATTTTTAAGGGTTGGAGAAATCGTATTATTAGGAAGGGATCGAAACATTAGAAAATCGTAGTCGGACGAGTGTATCGAGTAAAAAATATCGTTGTTTTATTTTTACCTGACTTCTCACTTCGCCCTCGTACAAATCATAATTAATTTCATAATTTTTTCGATTGCGGGTCCTGATGCACAAGCATTAATAAAATCCTACAAAGATACATTCCTTTGTTGAAAAGATCAACATTTCTATAGACGTCGGCGGCTATCAGGTAAGATTTTTATCAAACCGTTACTTTTCTAATAAAAAATTAATTTTATTTTTAATTTTCACATAAATTCCAAAAACAAAACATTCTAAAATTGGTAATTTTAAAAATATTTCGTCCAAAATCTTTATAATTTTTTTTTTTTAATAAATTCAGAAATTCTTTCTTATTTATTTATTTATTTTATAAGCCAAATTCTTTAATTTCGTTAGTCTTCAATTTCATTGAAAATTTTTGCTGTTGTCTCGGACAAACTACAGTGTGCAGATTGATGTATCGTCGATACGATATTAGTGCATTTATCACTAGTGTGTGCTAAGTGCATGCATTAGCGATTCTGTAGCTATACAGCTATTCTGTACCGTCTAGAGCTGTGAGAATAACAGACGGTGGGGAATGTAATTCCCAAGTTTTACGACACTTCATACCATGCCATACACCAAACATTGTGCTTGGGATAATTTAATTTTATATTTTTCCAGTTTTTGTCTTACATCTCCCAAAAGGAAATAAGAAAAAATTCTTCCAAAAAAAAAAAAATTGTTTGAGAATAATTTTCATTGAAGAAATATCAGACATATATGTATGTAAAGTAACGAAGATAAAAACTGAAATTGCAAATCGGGTAACAACAACAGCAAGCACCATATCAACAATTTGATTTTATATGAAGAGAGAGAACAATCACTTGTACGTACTCGTACGTACGTATGCACATACAAAACGAAATTGTTGGTATTTTGCTTTGTACACACACACACATAAGATGATATTCCATGCAACCTCCAGCCAGACATAAAGTGAATTTTTATATTTTTTGCCGGTACTGATGCAGCTTCTTCTGTTGTCTTTGTGTTTTTGTTTTTGTAAATGGAATTGATTTTGATTGCAGATGGAGTGCAATTTATATAATGAAAACAAAAACAATTTCCTTAAATATTTTTCTATTTTCAGATTTAAATTTACGACGTCTTACGACAAAAAATTAGATATTCATCTATATACATCTCGCAGTATGCACTTTTTGGTGTCAAACTGCAGCACATGATGCTTGATCAACATCTCTCATCTTGATCAACATTTGTTTATATAAACATGTTGTAAGTTTGCCGATTTGAGAAAAAAACTGTTTAAGGTATATTGATGATTCGAACAGTGTCAACAATCTGGGTGAATAAGTACGCAAATTTCAATGAAACCCTCGGAGTCGAGAGGATAACCAACACCAATAAAATAGTTTCAAAACAATATGTTGGACGTGTCTGCCAAATGTACTTAGTTATACGATGAACTTGCTTCCTTACCGAACAACTTCAGCATTTTATATTCCAAGTAGCTTCTTAAATACAAACTATAGCACCTTCGAACTTATATGCTAATTGTTAACAGAATTATTTTTAAGCGCGTATCTGGTGCAATTTTTGAACAAAATCAATCTTGTTCGGTACTAAAAGTGATGCATTATAGGCGGGCAACAATGAATTCGTGTAGAAAATTTAACTCGGGTTTACTAAGTGAATAGAAAAAGTCCATTGGTTCTACCGACTAAGGCAGAGATTCTACTTTCGAGCAATATATGGCCCAACTGATGCTCCAAAACCTCTATGCGGTGTCTATAGTGACATCGTGTAGAGGGTTTTGGTTGAACAAACGGACGTATCATACTAGTGTTAGCCAAACTACCAGCAGTATAGTTCCATTTAAATCAAGACATAAGAGTTATTCCATTTATTATTGCCAATTTTTGTATTGAGTTAGGACAGTTCCAAATAAGATTGGACCGGTAGGTTTTCAACCTGAGTGCCTTCAAAGCTGTTTTACTGTTATTTAAAATATAGATTCTTGCACTATTTTGGCGTTTGATTAAATCAGTCTTCTCGATTTCATTCATCCCAGTCAGGACATTGTACTTTATTCAGCACAGTTTATGAATTTATCATTTCAGTCCTTGGTCATCATACCAACGTAATTGTTTAAAATTAACACTAGATCATTTTCGTTTTTAATTTCAAAACATTACCACAAAGATTTTCCAGGCCAAGATGATTAACCTCCTTCCAAAATTAAACCGTTGTTACAGAACGACAGCAACAATTTCACTCTCTTCCGAATCGTACTAGCACTGTTTTACCAGAGTTAAGTTAAGTCTATCCTGTATGCATCATTTTCATCCACATAACCTTGGTTGATCAGTACCCATAACGCCATCCTTTCACGGCTTCGACGAGAAGCGAGAAAGTTGTAATTGGTATGTATGTCTTCGTCCTTTGGTATAAATAATTCAATTATCTAACGTCACTTGCATAGGATATGATAATATGAACTATATGAAGAAGAATCTCTTCTATACCTCACCTATATTGTTGAAGTTACAGTAAAATACAGTCTACACCAGAACGTTTAAGAGATTGAATGAGACCTCTTCCCTGATGACATTGACAAAGATTGGTGTATTCCTATTTTAGGCAACTGTTGTTGTATCCTTTATTTTTATGCAGTAGACTCTAGGCTACTGGAGGTGCTGAATAAGCAGAGGCGATCCCAGCCAGATTATTTGATAAGATTACTAATTGGACATTTTTCTGTGAAATGCTCATGAAGGATGCGACTAAGAGCTCAAAAATCTCACTAATGAGTTTTTAAAACCGTATACTGTCGATAGAGATTACTCTACCATCTGAAGGCGTGCCCGATAGCGTTAAAGTATTCCAAATCAAACAACTTCGAACGTTTTAAATGCTCTGTATGTACACGCATGGATGGTATACATAAATGACCAAATAAAGAACTTAATTTATTTTTGACTTTAATGATATTTATTAATTATAATAATTAGTGATTATTGATTTGCAATGGTTGGCAAAAAAGATCAGAATGAATATTTTTATTTGACAGTACATTATTATACATTTTTAACATACACGCAGCTCAATCTAATTAAATGTCAATAATATTGAAATTAGATTAATAATCAATATTGAAATAAGACTGTTACCATATAATATCAGTTTACAGATGGCGGTTAGGTACATAAATTAACTGGCTTTATATAATTCAGATGATGGTAAGAATTATAATGTTGATAATTATTATAATCAACGCATCATGCAATCATTACAATTATGACTACAATGCATGAAGTGGTGTTGGTTTATGGATGATTTATACATTCCGCCGCCGTTGGCTCGGTAGAGTCAAATGTTGGGATCAGACACAACTTTTTAACAGGTCGTTTGAGAATATTACCATTTGGAAGCTTGATAGAAACTACTCTCACAATGTTGTCATCACCGGGATGTATTTCACAAATTCTCGCCAGAGACCATCGGGCAGGTGGTTGGTTTTGTTCGTTTAACAGTACTAGATCCCCTATTTTGAGGTTTTGGTTGATTGTATGCCATTTATAAAATCTATTTAGTGATGTCACGTATCCTTGAGACCACTGTTTCCAAAATCCTTGCAGCAACTGTTGGATTAGTTGTCATCTGCTCAAACGAGATATTTTTATCAATTGGAGATCGGGTTCAGGTAACATTGTTAAGGGCTGGAAGATTAAGAAATGAGAAGGTGTTAAAGAGTTCCACTCTTCATCATGAACGCCTTCCAGTGGCCTGGAGTTTAGTAGAGCTTCGATTTGTTTGATTGTTGTCAAGAATTCTTCCTATGTTAAACGAGTTCTATCCTACGTTCTCCAATAACACGACGCAGATGATGTTTGCAAGATTTGACGGTTGCATCCCACAATCCGCCAAAGTTAGAAGCAGCAGGTGGAATAAAATGCCATTTTATGTAATGATCAGTACACCAAGCTTCAATAATTCTGTAATCTCACTTTGTAATGACTGTGCCAATGACAAATTGTTATCCCCAGACATTAAATCGTCCATATAAAAATCAGATTTCAGAATATAACTTGCCCTTGGGAACAATTCGCTATATTTTTCTGCCAAATAATGTAGTGCTGCAGTGGCTAGAAATGGAGCAGATGTAGTACCGTAGGTTACGGTTTTTAAACGATAATGCCTTAGGTTTGATTTTGGGTCATCTCTCCAAATTATTCTATGGTAATCTTTATCGGAATTTGAAATTTGAATTTGCCGAAACATCTTCTCGAGATGCGCAGAAAATAAATATTCATGCTTACGGAAGCGAATAAGTAGATTTAGCAAACTATCCTGAATAGTCGGTCGGACTAATAAACTATCGTTTAGTGATTGATTATTGGTGGATTTGGCCGATGCATCGAAAACAACACGAACCTTTGTGGTGCTGCTGGATTCCTTTATTACAGGATGATGTGGCAAATAAAACATCTTGTAATTAGGCTGGTCAATTTCATTTCGTGGTACAATATCCATATGACCCAATGAAATGTAATCGGCCATAAATTGGTGGTTCGTTTTCTTCAACTCCGTATCTCTCTCTAAACGTTTTTCTAAACCATAAAATCTTCGGATTGCTTGAGAATAACTATCGCCCAGCTTTGGTGGAATCTGTTTGAAAGGTACGCAGCCTGTTATTCTATTCTCTAGTAGTGTAGACGTTTTGTTAAATAGATAAAGCACTATTTGTTCTTTCTCGCTCAATTGATTAATCGGTAACACTTCTTCAGTTTTCCAAAATTTTTCAATAGCCTCTACTACTCGTGACATGCCATCATTTACTTCACAATTAGCTGAATAAGCCAAGCAATCAGTTGGTTTGGTAATGTGCATCTTCACACTACGGTAACTTGTATCCGGTAACTACTTCGTTTTACCCCCTTTACCTACAAAATAGGTTTTTTTGCGGATTCATTTTTCAACCAAAATTTTCGTAGCTTCAAAAAATTGCAACACACCAATACAAATAAAAATGAAATAGAAATATTCTCAAGGACATTTTGTTGTATTTTTTTAGTTTTTGAGTTTTACTTGTGTTGGTAGAAAATTATAAAAGTTACCGGGTACAAATAAAATGTTTGTGGACGTGAAGGGTGTAAAAAAAAAGTTACGGATAGAAAAGTTACCTAAGTGTGTAGATGCTCAATGGGTGCTGAGTTATTAATGATCAATTGGCCTGCTATAATCCAACTGAACTTTGAATTGATAGAAAGAGGACGTATTCGAGTGCTTGGTTCTAGTTTCGCATCTTGAAGCGGCTGGAAGAATGGTTCGCACCCCAACAACATATCAACCGTTAACGGAATGTTGAACGCTGGGTCAGCTAATGGCCTGTATTCCTCTATTCCAGGAACTTGTGATGTGATTCGGACTGATGGCAAAGTTGATGATATTTTTGGTATGACCAAAGCTTCTATTTCGGCTATATTACTATTATCTGCACAAGATCTAAATTTTAAGTTTGATTTTTCTATTGAATATCCAACCACTGAACTGTTGAGTGTGTTTATTTTTGTTTCGGATTTATAACTAGGAATCTTCAATGTGCTTAATAAAATCTTCAGAAATATATGGGTGTGTCGATCCTGAGTCAAGTAGAGCTCGACACTTAACCCAGTTCCCGTTATGATATTGAACCTTGATTGATGCAGTTGGCAAAATTGGAACGCTTGTTCGTCTGCATGATGATATCTGGCTATACAGGGTGTCCCCGATTGGGATGCTGATCCGTTATGGGCTGATTCCTTGGTTCATTTCATGAAAAAAATCGTATGGCAGGGGGGGGTCAATTTTTGATATTCTTTGAGATACAGCGCGTTTAAAAAATTTGGTTCGGAAAAAAAGTACAAGCGGATATTAAGCTGTAACTTACAAAATTTTTATCGGACAGCAACTAACAAAAACTCATTTGACGGACAGCTAAATAGGCTATATTTAAGATCTCATTGGCTATCTCGCATCTGTATCCATTTAAGAGCTATGGCGTTTTAAAGTTAAAAAAATAAAAAAAAAATGATATTTTTTTTCATAAATTTAAGTTTTTCTCAAAAAAATGCCCTAATAATTTTTTTTTTTTTTACTTAATTTTAATCCGCTATGATCTCCTCTACAATCGCTCAATACATTATTTGTACCCACGTGTTATAGTTTTTTACTTATGAGACGAAGAATGAAAACACGACACACAAATATTAAAATGTACTTCCCTAAATATTTATTTAAAACTATATTTTTTTTTATAAAAACCGTATTTTCTAAACCAAAAAAAAACAATTAGAATGTTTTTAAAATTAATTTTAATTCAGTGTCATAATAAAACAACTATAAAAATTTATAAAAGATGCTCAAAATGTCCTCCTTGTTGCTGAATGCAGGCTAATGTTCGATTAAGTATACCTTTCGTAATTTCAATTCTTGGTAATTCTTCCTTAATCTGTTGAGCCGCTGTGTGTATTCTTTGAATTAGTTCTTCTTTTGTTTCTATCTCTTTGGTATATACAAGTGCCTTCATCATTCCCCATACATAAAAATCTAACACAGTTAGATCGGGCGATCTTGCAGGCCATTGAATTGGACCATTCCTTCCAATCCAATTATTTGGATAATTTTCGTTTAAAAAATTTTTAACAATTATACCGCAGTGACTAGGTGCACCATCATGTTGATATGTATGCAAGAATCGGCTTGCAAGTGGAACATCATCAAGGAGCAGTGGTAAATCGTTTTCTAAAAATTGTAAATAGCGTTCGCTATTTAATGTAGATGGTAATATGAATGGTCCAATTAAATTATCGCCAATTACACCAGCCCATACGTTTACACTGAAGCGATGCTGAAAGGATGTTTGTTTTTTCGAATGTGGATTTTCAGAAGCCCACGTGTGTAGATTGTGAAAGTTTGTTATACCGTCTCTTGTAAATTGAGATTCATCCGTCCAAAGAATACGTTTCACAAACCTATCATCGTCAAAATTCTTTTCAATTAACCAATTACAAAATTCCAATCTTTTACTAAAGTCTATCGGTAAAAGTTCTTGAACGGGTGTTGAATGATACGGATGAAGTTTCTCCTTCTGCAATACTTCATGAATTCTGTGGCGAGAGACGTTCAATTGTAAGGAGAACCTCCGTATACTGACAGTTGGATTTGCTGTTGCATTTCTTATGATTTCTTCATCGACATCCAAATGATTGGATGAGACTGCATGGGGCTCGGCCCGCATATTTGATGTTGATATTATGTTTGGCAGTCTTCTATGAGTATTTATAAATACTCTCGCGTCCGGAACGCGACGTGTTGGGAATCTTCGCTGATATTCATTGCGAGCTCTTGCTGCATTACCATCGCAGAATCCATAAATAAAATGGATATCCGTGTACTCCTCGCCCGAGAACTATGCCATTGTGATATTTAATTTATTATGATTTATTTGTTTTTTATTAAATCAATTTTATTTTCTCATTTGAATCAACGACACAACACTAGATTGTTTCTCACAACTAATAAAATATTTAATTTTTGTTTTTCAACATTTAAACAAATGAGTTGCTAATCGTCGCCTCTTATTTTACTAACGAAAAAAAATTGTTACAATTTTTACACTACCATTATCTTTTAACAGAAAATATTTGTGGGTAGTGTTTTCATTCTTCGTCTCATAAGTAAAAAACTATAACACATGGGTGCAAATAATGTATTGAGGGATTGTAGAGGAGATCATAGCGGATTAAAATTAAGTAAAAAAAAAATTTATTAGGGCATTTTTTTGAGAAAAACTCAAATTTATGAAAAAAAATATCATTTTTTTTTTATTTTTTTAACTTTAAAACGCCATAGCTCTTAAATGGATACAGATGCGAGATAGCCGATGAGATCTTAAATAAAGCCTATTTAGTCCGTCAAATGAGACTTTGTTAGTTGCTGTCCGATAAAAATTTTGTAAGTTACAGCTTAATATCCGCTTGTACTTTTTTTCCGAACCAAATTTTTTAAACGCGCTGTATCTCAAAGAATATCAAAAATTGACCCCCCCTGCCATACGATTTTTTTCATGAAATGAACCAAGGAATCAGCCCGTAACGGATCAGCATCCCAATCGGGGACACCCTGTATAGTGATACATTTGGATTAATCTTTGGTTGGTGTTGAATTATTGTGCAATGGGTATTTGCTTCACTAGAGATAAGGGTGTTGATTTCATTTGGAGGTATTGAAAGATGGTTAACAGTTGAAGCAGAATTTTCTGGTACAAAATGGAGTAAGGTGTTGTGGCGCTTTGAACATTTTCTGCAATGCTTGGGATATTTGCAGTTAGTAATAAGGTGCTCGTCACTAAATCAATTATTATAACATCTATTTGATTTATTTATAAACTCTCGACGATCCAACAATGGCGGTTAGGTACATAAATTAACTGGTTTTATATAATTCAGATGATGGTTAGAATTATAATGTTGATAATTATTACAATCAATCATGATCATGTGTATTGAATAGATCATTAGAAGTGACATGGCTGCAAAAGACCAAGCTATATTTTAATTTCTGGAACTAGTCATTTCAACCGAAACAGTTACGACTGTAAGGCAAAAACTTTCAAATCGTTGGTGTTCGAATTTATAAATTTATCATTATGCAAGGCGACTAATAAACGTTTAGCCGTAAATCACTTATGGTCTATTCCCTAGTGGTTCTGTATAGTTTCTTCAGGCTTTAAATGAACCCGATCATACCGTCGGTGTTCATTTGGATCAATTCATTTGGACTCATTATACCGCCTCCAAGATGATGCGGATGCTGGCGAACAATTGCCGTGCAATGGCACATGATATGTATCCAATAGTAATTTTTAAATCACAAAAACGACAACTGTCGAACTCAAATAAATTTTCTTAAGATTGAATGTAAGGCAATGTAATTCATGATGTGAATATCCTTCACCTGGGTTTGATGAATTCTAGAAAAGCTGAGCTGTTTAATTCTATCGACCGAGGGAGAACGCTAATATTTGGTTTATTTTTAAGTACCTATGTAAGAGTTATCTTGTTCCTCTTTGCTGGTTACTTCATCGAGTTTCAACAGTCCCATTAGGCCGAAAATGAGCTTAGATCTTGATGATATTGTGTTGATTCCCAGTTAGTTTTTGATCTATTTGATTACTCTGAGATATGTGAATGCTTTAGAAAACTTGATCTTTGTGCCATTCAAAACGTTGCCCTAATTATTGTCTTTCTAGTAAATGACTCTATCACTGTTTTAGTGAGGATGACGTTAAGTCCAAGCTGTGTGCAACATTACTGCACTGTAATGATGACTTCTTGCATTACATTTGATAAGAGCCTTCAAAATTTCTTTATGAATGGTAACCTGTGACACCCAATCCAAAGATAGATAGAATCTCGTCAATTACTAAAGATTTTAGTAAAGGGGATAAAACACCCTCTTCACGACCAAAATGGTAATCGACTCATCCCCCAATCTAGCTTTGATAATCCTGCATTGAACATTAACTGAGTCCATTCTGTCGCAGTGCTTGATACCTCTTCTCAATTTCAACACAGGGAGTGATTACCTTCCTATGATTCATTTCTCAAACTAAGAGACGAGATTGCTCAGAGATGTCACAGTAAATTTACCAGCTTGGTAGCTAACTGGTCCTCATGCAATGGATTTCTGTAAATAGTAAATAACTGTTCGAATAAACTTCACAAGAATCTTTGTGTTAGAAAAGGTGAATTGGGATTGAGTTGGTTCAACGGAACGGAAACCACTATTTTTGAATATGCAACTGCGGCGTTTGGTTAGTAATTTCTTACTGGACATCGTAATCTTTGGCCTCCGCCTTCCTTATTTATTCAATCGAATTCAATTGTTTTATTTATAACATTTGAATAAATATTTATAAACGATATTATACGAAATTATTATACTCGCACACCTCCATTCATAAACAGTTCGTGACCCTTTTATTGTGCATAGGGTTAAAACTATTTTATTTATTCTTTTAATCGAATTAAATTAATTTACAAATAAAAATAAAATTAAAATTCAATAATCACAAAAAAAAAATTCACTTAATTAAAAGCAAAAATTGTTGATTCAAATTGATACTGAACCAAAACATTAACACATAACACAACAACAAATGACAAAAAATAATGTTAATGTCACCAATATCACGTGAACAGAATAATAAGTCCATTAATGAACTTTAAGACTTAAGATTTGTGTTTTAATTATTTTCATGCGCACAATCCGTTCACATTTCGTATGTATCCGCAAATATTCTTACATTGGTTTCGCCACGATTCGGAATCAATAAATTTTGCGCATATATGTGTACACAATGATACCAATGTCGAATGTAAATTATAAAGTTCGTACTATAAAAAGTGAAAATTCATTTTTTTAGGTAGGGATTGGATCTTCATTACATGCGAACCAAATCCAAAACAAAAATGCTGGAGTGTCGGAGTCTTTTACCAGCTAAACTCTATCCTCCTATTTCTAGCCCCTAGTTGTCTCGTGGAACTACTGCTAAGTATTACTTCACGAAAAGGGATTCAGCCTTTGCTGCTAACTATAGTTTATACACTTTCTCTATTTTTTCTTAACATCGCAGTTTATTTATTACTTTTGCACTCAGCTTATGCATTATCTCCCAAATTTCGGACTTCATCATACAATCAACCACTGTTATCGATAGATCAGTTCATGCAGACCAATGCATGTTCAATTGTTTGTCCTCAAAGAGTGGGCCGTTAAACAGTATCTACATAGGGACATTTTAGTTGCATTCGTATAGAAAATCACAAGGTCATATCTAAACGTTATGCCCACCATCCTTTTTCCGAACTGTCCAAACGTTCCTGCCACATCTTAATGATTTCCCGCGAGCCACGATACGATTTTCTATCTTATCCCAATTTGCATGGCGGGAGTACATCTTTTGGCGCTAGCAATAGTTGGAGGATATGGAGGAAGGTGGGTCGGCACACAACTGCCCACATGTCCTCAGACACTATAGTAACAAAGCACGTCTTCGGGAAATTATTTCATGTAACTATTACCGAAAGTCACATATAAGGCTATAGTATGCCGTTATCTAGCTGGTGCCGGGTTATTCATACAAAATCCTGAGGTCGAATTATCTATCCCGCTTGGTAGGTACGCTACTATTTTTCACGTGGAAACTGCTGCAATTTTGAAAGCAGCATTTTTTGTAAAAGGGATCAATTTCCGAGATCGTTGTATCTGCATCCTTTCTGACAGCCACGCTACCCTTAAGGTGTTTGGTTCCAATACTGTTTCATCGAATACTTGTTTTGGAAATGAAAGACACTTAAATTGACTAGGCAGGCTGAATAAAGTTAGACTTTATTGAACACCCAGTCACATGAGTATCAACGAGATTGACCCGTTTGGTTGCGGCATCCACCTTTTCGGGACCTGATCCCGCTCTAGGAGTGACGTCACTATCTCTTAAACAAGAAATTGATTATCACTTTGGAGATCTGCATCAAAAGAGATGGGATAATCTCATCTCTTGTCATTTATTCAAAAACTTCTTTGGATCAGTAAACCAGCAAAGATCCCAGTCTTTCTTAAATTATGATGGACGCACATTAAGGATCTTACTGGGCATTCCCACGGGGCACTGCTCTCTGAATAGTCATATGTTTAGAATGAAAATTCGAAACATCTCATACAGCGAACCTTATCTGATAGCGACGCTTTAAACTTGCTTATCACTCTCCTAAGTGTTTAATCTATAAATAGATTTCACTTGTATACTCTAAATAGCAGTAACCCAAATTAGTGTCTCATACATCAGAATAGATTTCACAATATTAGTCAATAACCATCTGCCTGCAGTTCTATAGTGATCCCTTTCTATGTTCGGCCTTATTCGCATTAGTGAGCCATGTACTCTTTCCGCTTTTTCACTGAATGAGTTATAAAGAACATTCTTAAAACATTGGCTGAATCTGTTGGCCACCACCTACCACTGTCATGAATTCCATCCCGTTCCTATTGGTGATTAGTACTACTTTATTTGTGTGCTCTGCCAACTGGGTTACCACGCAGAAGATATACAATCTTGAATTACTATAATTTTTTAGTTTCTGATTTCTTCCACTTCCTCGTCTTGAGCAGAATACTTTTTGGAACTCTCTTTCCTTCTATCACGATATTGTCTCGTGCACCGTATCGACTACGAGTTTATACACTTCAGTGATAGAACGAGCTTTACGGAGCATATATTGGTTCTCCGCTACGTTCCCTTTTGTTTTTATTGGATTTCTGTATTCTGTCACAAATTATTCTCTCTAATATTTTACCTGCTGTATCTAGCAAGCATATGCTTGCTAGATACAGCAGTAGAATAGTGTAGTAGGAAGATGGCTCATTAGGAATTTCTTAGCTAAAGGCGATATTCCATTGCTCTGGAAATACCTTTCTTTAATGCATAAATTAAATTGGTTCATTAACTACTCTGGAAATATTATCATTCTTCGGAGTCCGGTTTTAAAATTGCTACACGGTTGAAGTACTTGTAGTGACAATCATTTTCAACGTTAATGGAAAAGAATAACCATTTTGCTTTA
This sequence comes from Tipula lateralis, assembly GCA_963932295.1. Lineage (NCBI taxonomy): Eukaryota > Metazoa > Arthropoda > Insecta > Diptera > Tipulidae > Tipula > Tipula lateralis. The sequence goes on from OZ010738.1 coordinate 116,286,410, forward strand.
ATTTTACATTTAAATTTTGAGTAGGTAGTAGAATACTAAATTCTACTACCTACTCAAAATTTAAAATACCAACCCCTCACCAAGGTTAAAATGACCAAGGTGTTGAAGCTACTGTTACTGCCGAACGGTACCAAGACATGATTCGAAATTTTCTTGTACCTGACTAGAGGACATGTGGTTTCAGCAAGATGAGACCACAGCACACACAGCCCGTTCAACAATTCAATAATTGAATGAGGTTTTTCCACGAAGACGAATTTCGCGAAATGGCGATTTAGCATGGCAAGCCAGATCTCCGGATTTAACAGCACCAAACTTTTTCTTATGCGGTTTTTAAAAATCAAAAGTTTATGTGAATAACCCCCGAACGATTCAACATCTTAAAGACAATATGCCATGAAAAATTCCTTAAAAAGAGCCAAAAGTTGCATAGTGAATCATGGTCACCTTTTAGCCGATATAATAAGCCGATAAACTATTTAGCCGATAACTTTTTGTGAAAACCAAACCTACTTATCTCTTCTTTGAACTAAGAAGAATCTTAAACTTCTTCGAATCAAAATGGTAGCAGGAATTTTGCCCCACCCTGTATAAGTTGACGTTCCTTAGCCAGTATATTATGAGATCCATTCCCGCAAGAACACGGGTAGTGTCGTCTGATACTATTTAAAATGCTCATACTACTCTTTGAACAGATTTCAATTTTTTCTATTACTTTTCTGTTGCGCCATTGGTGCGCCATTTATCAGGGTGGATAAAACTACGCTAGCTAACAGAGCTCTTTTGCTTTGTCTTCCTTGTGAGCTTCCCTCGAATTCGATATTAGCTGTTGGAGGTAATGATATGATATGTTTTATAGAACAGTCTAGTATCATTCATTAACCTTAGTTACCTAACGGCCGATTGTGTGCCATGTTTGAGTTACCGATCTCTTACATTACTCTTCCCAAAGTTTTCCTAACCCTAATTGATTGGACTATCTTATGCTCTGTCAACTTCAGGCTAGCAATTGTTGAATGTGTCGTGTCGTTCTGTTACAAATTTCACCAAATATCATCTTTCTGCGTCTACCCTTACGGCGATGTCAGTGGAAAAGATAAGGAGGTATCGAAACACACTATCAAACATCACGTTCTAGAGCGTTGGACCTAGAACGGACCCTTGTGGAACTCGTCCGGTTATGTCACATGTTTCCATCCCATCACCGGTTTCATACTTTAGAGCCCTATGGCGAAAGTAGCTTGCAACTACTTACAATAGGTATTTCGGTACCTTCATGCGGGCAAGTGAGTTAAATATACAATCCCAATTAGCTGTATTGACAGCATTCTTCATGTCTAGTGTTAATACTGCGACATGCATATGTTAATGTATGTACGTATGAGTAGGTACATCTCTAAGAATCGAGAGTGGGATCGCTTTTGGCGTTTTTATTTAATTTCGACTTTGCACTCAACCTACAATTAAGACGTATAATTTTCATGCAAATAGCATCCCATACATCTTTATGTACGAGGAAAGGCAGAAGAATAAAATTTAATTGCCATCGCATCTGCATATCGAATACACTTTGAATGATATATAATGATCATCATCCTCAATATCATTATCATATAATCATAATCGTAATACAAAAGATGAGATCATAAAACAAAAAATAACCACCACCACCAGCATCAGCAGCAGTACCATTAATATTCTTACAAGCAAAAAATATTATCGTATCGCAGTGTTGTTGTTGCTCTGTGTTTTCTTTGCATTTCCCGATGTTGCTATTTTTTAAGATTCATCGTTCGGTTTGTGTATATGCAGCATCTTTTCTTTTATGAATGAAATGGTAAGAATACACAAACGCACAAACACACACAAACACCCATATGCATATATAGTGAACATAATAAAGAATGGGAAAACAGCAAGTGAAATTGAGTAGCAAGATACATGCAATGCAGAATGTACAGCATAAAAATTATGAGTTATTATGAATTGAATAGCGCAAAAAGCGCAAAAATTGAAATGCAATTTCTGTCGATGTTGTTGTTGTTCGGTGTGGGTTGTATGTTGATTTAGTGTTGCTGTTGTTGTAATGTAATTTATGTAGTTGGTTTTTTTAGCCAACATAATCGCGCGGCATATGTTAATGATCATGCATACAATCATTATATATGATAATAACACTATGGCAGACGGAATGCAACAATCGGGATTTAAAACACGATAATCGCACAACTATATAAGAATTAGGAAACAGCTGTCATTTCGACAGGTCTGATGCTATCCATCGGTTATCTGTCCCCAGGCTGCAATTAAAGTTGCTTACAATCGGGTTTAATGAATCAGGTTGAAAGTACCCTTAGAACTGATTATCAGCACTTAGAGAGAAGGATGATCAGTTCAACATCCAACTTGGTTATACATGAAAACTATTTTTTTTTCAAAAAATTTACAAGGATTCTGTGACTATCAGAATATGCACATGAGACATTCTGAAGGCTGCGCACACTACACCAACGTTTAAGAAAGGTGAGTACAAAATTCACAGTCATTCCACCAATAAAGAAATAGATGGAAAGAAGACTTTGAGGACAACTGCACAATCAGACTGGATTACCACCTTTTAGATGGAAACTATCAACTGTTATCCAAAAAAATTATAAGGCCACTGATAATATACCAATTTTTATTAGTCAAAAGCGACGCACATACAGCTGCAGAAATTCTTATTAGTGGACGTATGGAGTGCCAGGAGAATGCCGCAGAAATTAAAAGAGGTGAAAACATAATGATCGGTAATGCTATCTTAAAGAATTCAAAAACGCGAGAGATGCTGTTCGTAAACATTTTAGCTATTATAATCCTTGAGCATATATTCCTATCAATTAACCTACAATTTATCCACACCATGGTCATATCAATCAAGACTAGCATTGGTTTTTTTTTTCACGGGCTCACGGATTCTAATCTCAACAGGGGGTCCAGATGTGTTTATTCACACCACGGATCGAACCGCTCAAATGATCGATCGTGAAAAATCCCTTTTTTGCATCTTGCCCCTATCGGGATTTAAACCCCGCACCTCCCGCTCCAAATGGCGCAGCTTTAATCACTGCGCCGTCTAGGCGGTTAATAATCATGAGCAATGGTTAAAGCTGCGGCAGTTGGAGCGGGAGGTATCGGGTTTGAATCCCGATAAAGATACTGTCTAATCCCTATAAGAGATTCAAAAGAGATTTTTCAAAAGAGATTACGATCGGGGGTGTAAATGAACACATCGATGACCCTCTTTTGAAGTGCAGAGTTCTTGGGCCAACCTATCTTGCATGAGAGTGCAATAAGCATATGGTTTTACATAAATCGGACCTATAGCGGTACGTCATAGAGACGTGAATAAGTGAATCGCGAAAGAGTTGGAAGTGCCTCAGCCCCAAAACAGATTATAAAGATAGAGATTGACAAACAGACAGAGATCATATGCACACTATCCGTTTCATCATACAACAATCAAATAAATGTGCATCACTGCTTTACCTTAAAAATTAAAGAAGGTGGAAATTATTCCAGAACTCACATCACACATATACTTACACATTAAAACACCCAGTCGTGATTTTTTGATCACCATCGGAAATCGAAATCCCTGGGATAACAGAACAAACACGGTACTTTCTGTGCCAACGAGGGCGACAAAAGCAGTGCTGTACCTATTTTTCGTAGACTTCGAACGTGCAATTGAGTCAATCAGTCGAAATGCAATTTGGACACTTTGTGAAATGGGCATATCGAAAAAAAAATGATAGAGCTGTATCGAGATGCCGGAAACAAAGTTCAGTGAAAAATTCATCAACTTGAAGGTGGAAGGTATTACTCGTATCTCCGTAACGATTCATAATACCGCTTGATTGATAGGTTCATGCCCAAACTCGACACACCATATAAAAACTGGTATTCAATGGGGACCACTAACGCTATTCAATATTCTGGACATTTTCCTGCTAGCACATAGTATATAGAATGCAGCAGAAACTACAGAAGCTGTCAGAGCACCCAAATGAAGTTGATTTCACAATTACCATCAGTAAAACCAAAATCATACGACTTAACACTAGCAATAGGACGCCAGTCACCATCAATAGTACGACAATCGAAGAGGTTGGAAAAGTTCTACACTTTGGTTGTACTGCAGCAAAAACAAGCGGCATGAAAGAACATGATTCACAAAGCTTGGAAAGAAACACAAAGCTTCCATTGTTCAATGCTTGTGTGAAATCAGTTCACAACATAAAAACACCCACAAAACATGTGTGCAACCACTAAACTCAACAAACATTGAAATCAACTGAGTCTGACGCAACACGTCGAATGACATAACATGAATATCATTGAAATTCGGAAGGCCAGCAATGTTCTAGGACGATGCTTACCTCAAAAACTCGGTTAAACATGAGAGGTCTGAAAACCATAGCCATCAATAGAGTCAGATAATTCAGTCTGGTGGACGCCCTATTCTCTGAAATTGAAGGTATGAGAAAAAACAAAAATTCAAATCGCAAATGGTCTACAAGTACGTTATGTGTTGATTAGGCATATCCGGCTTGATAATTCAGTCAATATACGTATTCAACAACATAACATTAGTAAAATTATACCATTACACTGTATCATTGATAAGCGTTGGCACATTTCTATTTTATAAGTCTCGAAGTTGAAAAGATTTACTCAGCACCTATGATAGTGACGGAGGTAACAAACAATAGTTCTTGACAGCAGATTATAACCCACTTAAACAACGAAGTAAAAAACTTCTTTTCCCATGTTTTACGAAGAAATGTGATAAGGCCTATCTATATAATCGTAGCTAATTAACAATTGAAAACCACTTCGACAATATAGACATCACGACTCTACTTGACGAAGTGTATACTGGACCAATTTTAGGTATCTTTTTGAGTACGACTGTTCTGTTACAAATAATACCGTACCGACGTGAGACTCGAAAATCGGTCAATTGACACTTGAAAGCAGCTTGAAATAATTTCTCCACCTAATTATCTGCACAACAGTACATTTTCCTGGATAACTACTCCCAAGCGAAGAGAGCTATTTGAAGCAGCAGAATATTAAAATATCAATTCCACTCCAGTAGAAAGCCAACCTACTGGTCTACGGACGTCAATAAAATTCCTGATTTCTAGACTTCTATATATCAAGAGGTATCTCCGAAAATTACTAAGTAGTTGAAAATGAAGAATGTCTATCATCGGATCACTCTCCAGTCTTAATGACAATAAGTTCTACGGCAATAAGGAAAGCAAGCCCTCCAAGACTAACAAATAACAAAACAAACTGGGAATACTTTCGCCAGCTAGTCGAAGAAAGCGTCAATCTACAGGTGCCGATCACGAACGATTATATGATAGAACAAGAGCTGGAAAATCTCATTGAAAGTATACAGAAAGCGGCATGGCAAAGTACCTCAATCCAGCATGGTATATTACAGAGACTTGGTTAACGAAAAAAGAGACTTGCGGGCTCGCAAGACTTGGCAGAGAACTAGAGCTCCTGAAGATGAAACAATCCTAAATAATCTGTGCAACAAACTTAAACTGCTTATAAAAGAGATCAAGAATGAGTCAGTAGCTAGCTTAGTAACCTGACAGGTAAATCTGACACGGACTATTCGTTGTGGAAGGCCAATAAAATACTGAAAAGACCTTAACTGCAAGTGCCACCCATAAAAAAGTTAATGGAACCTGGGCTCGCAGCGATAAACAAAAAGCTGATCTGTTTGCCGAACACCTAGAAATTACCTTCAAACCACCAACTAGGCAGGTAGAGAATGAATATTTAACACCGGTCAACAAAATAGACGAGGTACTTCTCCTACCAGTCACTGTGAAACAAATCAAACAAGAAGTAAAAAATCTTAAAGATAGAAAAGCTCATGGTGACGACCTGAAAACAGTAAAAATAATCAAAGCCCTGCCAGAAAAAGCACTACGGAAGCTACAGCACATAATCAATGCTGTCTTTAGACAAAGTTATGTTCCGAGACAGTGAAAAGAAATAAGAAATAATAATGATTGCTAAGCCTAATAAACACTTAAATGACAAAACATCATAAAGGCCAATCACTTAATTAACAACCACATCAAAAATTTTCGAAAGATTGTTTCTGAAGAGACTTATGCCAATTAAAGAGGCTAGAAAACTTAAACCACCACATCAATTTGGGTTTCGAAAAGGCCACTCAACAATAGAACAAGTACATTGAATCACTGATACGATTGAAGAGGCGTTGGAAGAGAAGAAGGTATCTTCAGCAGTATTCCTAGACGTAGCCCAAGCATTTGATAAGGTTTGGCACCATGGTCTGGAATTTAAGCTACAACGAGATCTACCAAAACAATATTTTGAATTGTTTGTCATACATAAATGACCGTTATTTTCGACAAGAAGAGGAGTACTAAAGAAAATATTGGCAGGAGTCCCACAAGGTAGTGTGCTTAGCCCTGTGTTATACCTTCTGTATACAAATGATTTACCAAATATAGCAGAGACCAGAATAGGGACTTTTGCTGATGACACTGCAATTATGACCACTGATTTTAGTAATTTCGAGTCAACCGGAAACTACAAAATGCTGTTAATACAGTAAACACTTGGACAAAAACTTGGAGAATAATGCTAAACGAATCAAAATCAACACACATCAACTTCATCAACAAAAAAGTAAAACACATCCCGATTAGACTGAATTTTCAACAAATTCCTTACTCTGACAATGCGAAATACCTTGGCATGACACTAGACACTAAGCTTAGGGTGTTTTTAATCTGTATGTGTATGTGGGTTGAACCGTGGGCCTCTAGTGGCATTGAGTTCTGGAAATATTTCCGCCTTCTTTAATTATTATTATTATTAAGCTTAGGTGGAAAGCGCATGTTAAAAAGAAAAGACAAGAATTGGAAAGGTTTGCACCGAAAATCACCTATGCGCAAGCATAGATATAATGGAACTACAAAAAAATCGAAATCCATAATTTACAAAATTTTTTGTCGACATCTGTAGTTCACTTGAATAGGAACGAGCGTTTTTTTGAAATATTTTAAAATCGGTTCAACTTTCCCAAGATTGACTTTTACAGAATTAGCACTTATTTAAAATTACATAATTTTTAAATAAAAATAAATTAGTAGGCCAGAAGAATTTTATTTTATTTTGTTTTTTCTTAACAAGTGCGATTTTTGTTTGTTTCATTTGAATAGAAACGACCATATTATCAATAAATTTGAAGTGTTAGCATCTTAAACTTAAATTAAATTAATTTTTTTAAAAAAGGTTACCTTAGTAAGGAAGAAATAGCCCAAATTCAAGTACTACACAGCAAAAATTATTCTCTACAAGTAAGTAATTGCAGATAAAATAGGGAGAAGTAAGACTGTTATGTTCAATTTTACAAAAAATCCAAGAGAATAAGGCTCAAACAACAAAGGCTGAACTGCTGAGGCCACATCTGCAGTCGATAAGCGGACCATACTAAGGGCAGCATCCAATTGCGCACTATCTCGTGCAAAAATTAAAGCTAGAGTTGCTGTGGAGGCCAGTCGAATAACAGTTTGGAGAGTGATTAAAAAAGCAGATCACCTCATTCGAAGAAAGCTCAAAAAGAAACCACCTCGAAAGAAAAATGGAAACGTGTCGTTTTTTCTGATGAGAAGAAATTTAACCTCGATGGCCCCGATGAGTTTAATTATTTTTTTTACGAATTTCGAAAAGAGGAAACGTTTTTAGCAAAACACCACAGCCGGGAAGGAGGCGTTATGGTGTGTGGAGCTATATCATTTTATGGTCCGGAAGATTTGTCATTTCCAACCGGTAAAATTACCGCAGAAACTTACAAGGGCATCCTCGAAGAAGCATTTCCCCGCTTCAATGATACTTTTGAGCCATTGTCATGAATATATCAGCAAGAGAATGCCCCTATCCATACAGCTAACATAATCAAATCATGGATATCGCAGCAAAATGTAGAGCTTTTGCCGTGGCCTCCGTATTCTCCTGATCTCAATATCATGGAAAACGTGTGGGGTTGGCTGTCTCGGAAAGTTTACAAAGGTGGTCGACAATTTGACAATAAAGAAAGCCTTATTAAGGCGATAAATGAAGCCTGGAACCAAAATTCTTTAGATTATTTAAAATCTTTGTATGACTCCATCTCAAGCAGGTTTTATGAAGTTATTTTTAATAAGGAAAGTAGTACACATTATTAAAACCATGTAAACTCAATTAAATTTTAAAAAATAAATCGAATTCAATTAAATTTTAAGTCAGTAAAAAAACTTTTTATTAAGATTAGTTAATCGATTTTATTCAAATGAAACAAACAAAAATCACACTTTTAAAAAAAAAAAACAAAATAAAATAAAATTTTTCTGGCCTACAAATTTATTTTTATTTAAAAATTATGTAATTTTAAACAAGTGCTAATCCTGTAAAAAAAATATTGAAAAAATTGGATCGATTTCGAAATATTCCAAAAAAACCGTCGTTCCTATTCAAGTGAACTGCAGTGAACAAAATTTCACATTGAAAGCTCTACTGCAATACAAATATGAATATTACAGCATGCCAATATAATAAATTTGTTGCACTTGCAATCAATTATGAATACATGTACACTACGAAGCATATACATGTACCACATATTAAAAAAATTGTAATTAAAAACAGAAAGGTCGAAAAACCTAACGTAAACAAGGCTGTTCAAATCGACAAATATCTCTTTGGATTTATTGGTTTTTGATAAATTTAAATTGCAGATACAATATCGATCCAAAATCTTTGTTTATAAAATGAATATAACGACCCATTGCCTAATAGAATTATTTTGTAATGTTCCAAATTAAATGTCGACCATTATATGGTCACTGCAAAGCTACGAAGGAGATTTTCCTACAAGTCAGGGAGAACAGGAGAATATAAAACGCGATTCTCCTGTGAAGGTCTGATAAATGAAGAAACGCAACGAAAATATCAAGATCTTGTCAGCAATAGCATTTTACGATCCAATTATCAATCTGATGATGTGAACAGTGTCTGAGAAGTATTGAAAACCTCGGTTGTCGATGCCACCCAGCACACTCTCGGTATAGTGAAAACTAAGCCCAAAAATGATTGGTTTGATGAGGAGTGTCGTCTTGCTGTTGAGCAACGCAATATAGCCCACAATGAAGCGCAGACTCGGTTTACAATCGCAAGAAAAAACAAAGCAGTTCTTGCTAGGAGGACAGCTAAACACATTTGTAGACTGAAGAAGCTGGAATGGTGGAAGGCTAAGGTCTAAAGAGAACAACAACTCAGCAATGACCACAATTCGCGTGGTTTCTTTAAAGGAATCATCGAATTGCACCATACTTTAAAATCTTGGTCAACTGCCATTCGGGACCAGTATGGAAACCTCTGGGTTAACGTCGATGCGGTACTCGATACATGGCGTGAACATTTTTCTGACTTACTTCATGTTCCACATGTATCACAAGCAGTGTTTGAATACCCTCAAATACAGACCGCAGAGATGTTCATTGAGGATCCATCTTATGACGAATTCACAATGGTCATGCAGAGATTAAAGAAAAATCGTTCACCAGGGGTTGATTGCATTAATTCAGAGCTCTTGATATTAAGAGGGCTAACTTTGTGGAACTGTCTTTTCGACCTTGTTCGATTGGTATGGCGAAATGAAGTTATTGCTGATGAATGGAAAGTGGCCGCGTTATACCAAATATTCAAGAAGGGTGATCGCATGAAATGCGAGAACTATCGCGGTATAGCTCTCCTTTGCACAGCATATAAGTTACTATCATACATCATCTTGGGAAGAATTACTCCTCTAACGGAGGAAATTGTCGGTGACTACCAAGGAGGATTCCGTCCAAATCGGTCAGTCACTGATCAAGTTTTTTCGCTGCGGATGATTCTTTCCAAGTACTACGAAACATCTCGCGATGTACACCAGGTATTCCTATATTTCAAGCAAACCAATGACTCGATCAATCGAGATGCGCTTGAATATTTAGGAATACAAAAAAAAATATGTACATCTGTGTAAAATGACAGTAACGCAGTCACAATGCTGTGTTAAAGTTACGAACAGGCTATCGAGAACTTTTGCAACCAATTCCGGTGTTCGAAAAGGGGATGCTATGTTCCCGATACTTTTTAATCTCATGTTGGAATACATCCTTCGTATATGTGAAACACCTCAAAACAACATGATATTCCGACAATCCAATCAATTTCTTGCATATGCAGATGATATCTGTGTGATTGTATTAAATGGCAACGGAGTGAAAGAGATACTTGATCGACTGGAACAGTTTTCAGGTTCCGTTGGTCTCAAAATCAACGAATCCAAAACCAAATATCTAATCTCTGGTTTTCGAGACCAAGAAGCAAATGATTTCAGTAGTGGAAACCACACGTTTGAAGGAGTGATGAGATTTAAGTATCTTGGATCTCTCATTGCTCACGATAATAGTGTGGAAGAGGATACCAAGGTTCGCCTTACCGCTGGCAATCGGGCTTTATATCCTCTACGTCCACTTCTGAAATCAAAATATCTTGCAAATACGGATACGCTGAAACTGTACAGAGTGTTGATCAGACCCGTTGTCATGTATGGATGTGAGAGTTGGACCTTGACGGATGAGTACGAAAGATGGCTTCTAACATTCGAGAGAAGAATCATGCGTGTGATATATGGCCCAAAACGCGACGTCGATGACACATACCGAGTTCTATTCAATCACGAGATCAGGAATTTAATGCAAATTCCTGATATCGTGCATGAAATCAAAGTACACCGAGTACGCTGGCTCGGACACGTTCTGCGTGCTGATCCGAAACGAATGATACAGCGATCTTTAAAGGGAGAACCGCCTTTCGGTAGGCGAAGAGGTCGCTGTCGGCGACGATGGCTCCACGGCGTAGAGAGCGATCTGGCTTTTTCAGGTTTCTTGCAACAGTATGAAAATCTGGCTCGTGATCGAAACCGTTGGAGTCAGATTGTTGACACGGTACGGGCCAAGAATGGCCTCTAAAAATCCGAAAAAAAATGAAAACAGTTAGAACGGCACTAAATTTCGAAACTACTCCAAAGCAATTTTTTTATACCGATGCCGAGATAGTATTGGACTGGTTATCTTAACCACCTAGTGACACAAGAAATTGTACCAGATTCGCATTTATACCATATTGTGCAAGAAGTCGATGGATTTGACCAGCAGATAGAAAAGATGATCACACGAGTTTCGAAGTATCCCATAATAATACGAATAGTAGCTCGAATTCGCAGATCTATCATAAATGCGAAACGATAAACTAAATCAAAACCGTCCGGAAGTTTGACGGTTGATGAACTTTACCAAGCCGAGAAATACATTATCAAACACGTGCAATTCCAAGCGTTTTCGGCAGATGTCAAGTCAATTCAGGACAGCTTCCACCAAAAAGTAAGTTATTTAAACTTTATCCAATCGCAGACAACCACGGCATTTTAAGGGTCAGCGGCAGACTAGCCAATGCTCCACTAAATTTTGACACTCAACATCCCATCATTCTTCCGTCAAATCATTTATTGGTGCAGAGAATGATAGAACACTATACCATCGAAAGCTATTTCACGCAGGAATTTCGCAACTGACTTCCTAGTTCCTATACAAAACAAAAATGGCATAGTGTTCGCGGAAAACACCTTATTAAGAAGATTATACGAAGACGGTACGACTTTTGTACCATAAAAGAAAAAATTTAATTTTTTATTATTTAACTATATTTTATTTTAAATGATTTGTCTCTCGAAACCGATGATGTGCACAGAACAGAACCTTAAAAAAGGCAAATACAACTATAACCTTGGTTATCAGTGTTATCACCATGTAACGTTTGTAGTAGTTGAATTAATTTTGATTGAGTATATTGGGAATTTTACGTCAACTATTCAGCTATTAGAGCAATCGTATTAGCGCCTTTTTAGTTGGTTATGATAATTTGTGATGAGTAAAGTCTGAACTGAGTGAATGTGGAATCGAGGTTGAACACAGACCCTCAGATAATATTTTTGATGACTGAGAATCGTATTTAGAGTGCCTTAGCACTGCGGTCAAAATTTCTAAGCTCTACCTATATCACCTACATATAATTAAATGACGCTGCTCGTTTTTTGGCCCGTTCTCTTGCAAATTTAACCATGAAGATGAAACGTCTTATACACGTTTTATATTTACCTTGAAAATTGTAATTTTTCAAACGATCATATACCTAATAATAATAATCATACACCGAAAAACACCTTCGAAATGTATAATTCATATAAATTAGCGATAATAGTAACACAATTTTATTATTTCATGATTATTACTATTATTAAAACAAATTATTGTTATATTAAAAAAAAACTATATATACAACAACAAGAACACTGAAACAGACAATACCAGATGTGATGATCATTACTTTTGATACATAATGTACATATGTATATGTATAATAAGATAAGAGCTGTAAGAAGAAAATATAATGCGGACGGGAAAAAGAAACTTTCAAAAAAACTAAAAACCCCGCCGCTACAGGTGAGAATTTTTAACCCTTGTGTGTTGTTGAAAAACACAACTACTTTAGATCACTGTGTGGTGCGTGTACCGGATCGTGTTAACACGGGTTCTGTATTATAACTTTATTCCATATCGTATTCAAGGGAGAACACGTTCTTCTGCACACATATGTACATAGATAGTGCACAGAATACAACAAAAACATCTTTAATTCAATAAAAACTTAAAATTAAAAAGCTTTCATACTGACAGATATACTCGTACATTATGTATGTACATGCGATATGATTTCGCAACAAATACAAAAAAAATTTCGCCAAATTAATTGATTTTCAATTTTAAAAATGAAAAATAAAAAAATAATGTTAATAAATAAATTGAGATGATCATGATGTTCACTAATGATAAAAATAAAATCAATAATGATTCTCTTAAATATTCGAAAGTAGCATATGGAATAATGATGTGATCTTAGAGTTTGGTTTCTGGTTCTTTTAACCATGAGAAATCATTTATTAAAATTCACGATATGGGGTAACTCTTTCATATGAATATATTATACATAGCCGTGTTCGGTTAACATATGCACGAGAATGACCTATCTGCTATAGCACTATTGTTAAAACAATAACAGTTACAGGTTACACGGTAGCCAAGTTCATTAAAAATCTCTGAGTAGTTAAATGTTTAAGACGTTTCGTTTATTTTGTCGATACTGCAAGAATGCGTATCAAAACTGTTTGTCGATTCATATCCGAATTATTGAACCATAGCACATGTAAACAATAAATAAAAAATCTTACTTGACGCAATTCACTCGATAAAGATAAGCTGCTTGCATTACACGGAGAGAGGTGCTCTGACATGAATCTTCACTTCACTTGAACCGCTTTAGCTCACTGCATGTCCGATATGGCAATAAAGCACTGCTTATATACAAATCGGATGGATTCTCGATCAATTAGGAGATTCTACTGATTACTTTTGATTTCGTTTGTCATTGATTTGTTATAATAGGGTTTTCCAATGAGAGGTTTTATTTTGATCCTTAAAAAAACGAAAATACTCGTTAAGAGAAATCAATGAATGTATATTTCATTGTAAAGAGGAAAGTATGCCATTAATATCTGAAAACGATATCAGCCAAATGGCCATCACGGCTACGCTTGAAGCACCAATATCTTTTCAAAAAATTCTCCATGACCAATTCACACATTTGCGGGTGTATGTTATCTATTACCTCACGGAATTCCATCTTTAACATCTTAAATCGATTGTGGAGCATTGAAATAGACCGTGAATAGAAAGGTGTTAAATTACAAGATTTCGGTGGCCAATTGTGATCCCCTCTTCGTAAAATGATGCGTTGCTTGTGTAGCACTATTGCCATCTTGCTCAAAATAAACGTCGTCCACAACAATATCTTCCAATTCCGGCCATACAAAATCAATAACCATTGCGTGGTAGCGCAATCCAATTCACCGTCACAGTTGCACCAGTCCAATCACACTGTCAGCCCAAAAATCTCATCAAACAGTGACACGTTGAGAATGGAGAGGCTTTTCAACAATTGTTATTGGATGTTCTGAGCCCAAAATGCGATAATACTGCTTATTTACGTAGCCTCCGCAATGAAAATGGGCTTCATCAGTGAAGATGATTTTTCGATGAAAATCCGCATCATTTTGATGCATTTGAAGGACCCAATCAGCGAAGATATCACGTTTATGGTGACCGATCGGCTTGACTTCATGTGTCAACTGAAAATAGATTTAGATCTAAGTCTTTAAGGCAAATAGACACAGTTAATCTGAACTCCTTTAAAAGCGTTTGCATATGACGTATATTTCGTTTTGTTTCGTATAGCATGGTTTCCTTTATCTTTCATATTTTGCTTGACACACTCCAAGTCATACATTAATTCAGAGCTCGTGATTTTCGCTTTGTTCGATTGGTATGTCGAAATGAAGTTTGCCTGTAGTGGCCGCGTTATGCCCAATATTCAAGAAGGGTGATCGCTTGAAATGTGAGAATACTGTCTTACATTAACTTTGGAAGAATTACTCCTTTGGTGGAGAAAATTATCAGTGACTACCAGGGAGGTAAAAGAAGTTAGCCCGAAAAAACCTTTCATCCCGAAAAGTCTTTTTTTACTTAGATATGTGTCTTTGCTAAAATATATCTACATTTCAAACCCATCCCGAAATTTTTTGATTTATAAAGGAAAAAAAAGTTCCCGAAGAAAATGTAAAACTATGTCTGTGAGGTGTCCTTACAGTACTACGTAATTTTTATCATTTACCATATAGGATACTTATTCAAAAAACTATACTAAATGTATGTACATAATATCATATCAAAAAATTTTAAAGCAGTCAAAACTGTCATTCTCAATCGACATAAATGGAAATCAAGCAAACTATTTATATGAATCTTAGCCCTCATGTAGAACTATAATAAAAACTGACCATCAACAGTTTTCTCACATATTTTAATGTTAAATCATTATTTTTTGAATTTTACTGAAAGAATCTGAGGTTTGTCTTCCTCAAATGGCATATAGTTATGACTCAGCCCATCAATTAAACTTAAATCCAAAAGCTCATGAAGAAATCGACGCGATCTTATTGGGCTACGGGTAAAAAAATTGTTCTGGACTTTAAAGCAGTCACTAATCGAATGAGGAGGCTCCGCTTAAACATGAGATTATAGCCAACCTTTCATCTCTCATACGCCCACTGATGTAAGCCGACCCCAAGATAAAGACTCATTTTATAATAATATGGATAATATGATGGGTTCTATACCGGAGCACGATGTCAGATTGGTGATTGGTGACTTTAATGATAGAGTTGGTAGAAGTCAGACCGTATTATGTAATAATATACGTCCGGACTCCCGACACGAAACTGCGACCGAAAGTGGGGGGAAAATGATACTTTGCAATCGCTCATGATCTCAAAGTGGCAAGCACATTCTTTCCTCATGAAAACATCCATTTGGCAACATGGATACATGCGCGTAAAACATCCTTAAATTAAACTGACCATGTGTTGATTTCTAAAGGGCGGACTCGGGTTTTCCGAGATGTGAGATGTTATCGATTGTCACTGAGCTACGATGGAAATTTTCGTCAGGGATGATAGGAGAATATACAACGCGATTCTCCTGTGAAGGTCTGATAAATGAAGAAACGCAACGAAAATATCAAGATCTTGTCAGCAATAGCATTTTGCGATCCAATTACCATTCTAATGCAGTGAACAGTGTCTGGGATGTATTGAAAACCTCGGTTGTCGATGCTGCCAAGCACACTCTCGGTATAGTAAAAACTACGCCCAAAAATGATTGGTTTGATGAGGAGTATCCTGACGATTGGTTTGATGAGTTGTGTTGAGCACGAAATATAGCCCACAATGAAGCGCAGACTCGGTTTACAATTGCAAGAAACAATAAAGCAGTTCTTGCTAAGAGGACAGCTAAACGCATTTGTAGACTGAAGAAGCGGGAATGGTGGAAGGCTAGGGTCTTGAGAGTACAACAACTTAGTAATGAGCACAATATATATATATATATATATATATATATATATATATATATATATATATATATATATATATATATATATATATATATAATTTAAATAATTTCATTCTAATTTATTTAAGTTGATGAAGCAAATGTACCACTTCAGGATGTTGCTACGATGGAAAAATGGAAAATTTTCAAAAATTTAAACGGAAAACGAAAAAACAGCTTCAAAAAATTGAAACCATGCAAATTGCATTAGATAATAAAATGGATACAAAGTTTGAAGTTGTTCAATCACTAACTGAACTGGTAAAAAGATCATTAAAGAAAACGAATACAAAAATTCAAAAAGATCATAGTTTTATCATGCCTGATCTTCCTATCAAAACGGTGGAGAAATTAGCTGATTTCAATTTCAAAGTATTAAACCAAGAGTACAGGGAGCAAATAGTAATTATTTAAAATCATTTAATAGATTATATGAATGTTATATTTGCAATTTTTTATTTTTTTCAGACATTACGATTGGTCAAGCACGTGACAGCTAAAATAAATGCTACTGTTACTAATATTTTGGTAAATTTAATTGACTACCAGATTGTGCGGCTGTATTCGTGGACTGGGTAAGCTGGTTTAGATAGATGTAATAAACCTCACCCATTTAAGTAAATATTATATATGTATGTATGTATATATATATGTATATATATATATATATATATATATATATATATATATATATATACATATATATATATATATATATATATATATATATATATATATATATATATATACGCACCAATCATGCGACCCAGAAGATATTAAGAGAGAATTGAGTGAAAGAGGTTTTAAAATCCTTGATGTCGTCAACAAAATTAAAAAGACTAAGCAAGGGGATGAAGAACTAAAAATTCCACTTCCGTTATTTATGCTGTCCTTCGATAACAAAGAAGATATTCAAAAAATTTATGAAATAAAACATATGTGCCATATGGGTGTAAAAATTGAAGCGGTTAGAAGTAACCGTACAATTCCGCAATGTAAACGTTGTCAGCGATATGGCCATACTCAAAAGTTCTGCCAACACGAACCTAGATGTGTTAAATGTGCTGAGAAACATTTAACTATTTCTTGTGAGAAACCCAAGAATACTGCAGCAAAGTGTTCAAACTGTGCACAAGCCCATCCTGCAAATTACCGAGGATGCCTGGTAGCGAGAGAACTTCAAAAAAGAAGAAATAATCTAAGTAAACCAACGAATTTACAAAAAAGTCAACCATCAGAATCGTTTAGTCATCATGTAAGAGGTGGTTTATCATATGCGCAAGTAGCTGAGACAGGAAAGGTCAGTTCCGGACCAAATTTGAACCCTAATCATTCGAATACTATGATGGAAATGATGCAAAATGTTATGAATGCCATAAACAACCTTTCTGAAAGGCTACAAAGATTGGAGCAGAGAAATTCTGCTTTATTATACTAATCAACTCTCTCAAAGTGATATACCAAGAAAACCTGAGAATTGCTACTTGGAATGCTAACGGTATTAAAAATAAAAAGCATGAACTAGAAGCGTTTTTAAAAATGCAAAATATCGATGTGTGTCTGATATCTGAGACCCACTCCACCAGGCAATCTTACCTTAAAATTCACGGTTACCAACTTTATGAAACAATTCATCCGGATAACCAAGCAAGAGGTGGAACTGCTGTTATAATAAAAAAACTATATTAAACACCGTGAATGCCAGCATTATCAATTACCCGAAACCCAGCTTACCATAGTAGAAATTACATCTACCAAGCCTTCAGATAGGATCAGTGTATTGTCCACCTAGATATAACCTGAAGAAACCGAACTATTTGAATATCCTACAACAGTTCGATGGTAGATTTATACTTGGGGGTGATTTTAATGCAAAGCATGTTGACTTTGGCTCTAGGCTTACAACAACCAAAGCCAACATATTGGCCCACGGATGCAGGTAAAACTCCTGATCTACTGGATTTCTTTATATCAAAACAAGTTTCATCAAATTTTATTGAAGTAGAGGATAATTCAGATATGGACTCCGATCACTCTGCAGTGACACTTTCCTTAAGCGACAAGATAATTAGAAAGGAAACGAGACCAACGCTTGCCAATAAAACAACTGATTGGGCGAGCTTCAGATCTGAAGTAGAAAACAAGATTAACTTACAAACACGACTAAAAACTATTCAGGACCTAGAAGAAGAGGTAGAAAATTTCACCGATATCATTCAGATTACCGCTTGGAATAATACTAATGGAACAGTATCAAAAACCATTCGTAAAAGTTACCCAAGAGAAATTCGGAATCTTGTCTTAGAAAAAAGAAAAGCTAGGAGAAAATGGCAACAAACAAGGAGTCCATCTGATAAGACCATTCTAAATAATAAATCACAACAGCTTAAGCGAGAAATTCAGAAGCTAAATGAAAAATCGTTTTCTTTGTATCTGGGAAAATTGACCGCTGATGAAGATACGAACTACTCACTATGGAAGGCAACTAAAAGTATAAAAACCCCAATTACGCAAATCCCTCCTATTAAGAGAAATGATGGCTCGTGGGCTAGAGATAACAAAGCAAAAGCTGAAGAATTTGCTGACCATTTGGCTGATATTTTCAAACCGAATGAGATTGAATCGGATATTATAATCGAAAATGAAAGAAGCAATTATGAGGGTAGAATTCCTCTAACAACCCAAAAAAAAAGTTACCAGTGAAATACAATTCAATCTGAAGTCAGCAAAGGCACCTGGATATGACCTTATAACGGGAGAAATTTTAAAGCAACTACCAAAGAAAGCTCTCGCTTTAAGACATGTTCTTTCGGCCTGGAAAGTTGCGGAAGTTATTATGTTACCGAAACCAGGTAAACCCCCTAATGAAGCTAAATCGTATCGTCCGATATCACTGCTCCCTATCATTTCAAAGCTAATGGAGAGACTACTCTTGAAGAGAATGAAGCCAATAATAGAAAGTAGAGACCTAATACCGGGTCACCAATTTGGGTTTAGATGCAAACATTCTACAATTGATCAGGTTCACAGAATAACAGACATTATAGAAAAGGCGTTAAAAGAAAAACAAATTTGTTCGACCTTATTTCTGGATGTGGCAGCAGCTTTCGATAAGGTATGGCACGAGGGTTTAATACATAAACTTAATGCTATGCTTCCGGGGCCATATATTGATCTTTTGAGATCATATTTATCTGAAAGGCTTTTTAGAGTAAGACAAGAAGATGTGTATTCTGAACTGAGAGAGATAAGGGCAGGTGTTCCACAAGGCAGCGTTCTAGGTCCAGTCCTTTACCTACTATATACAAGTGATATACCACAGCCCGACCACGTAAGCATAGCAACATTTGCTGACTACACCGCGATACTATCAACAGAGCAAACTGTGGAAGAAGCGGCGAATACACTTCAATGTGCAAGTGATGAAATTCGTCAGTGGACCAAGCGATGGAAAATCAAACTTAATGAATTAAAATCTGCCCATGTCAACTTTACGAATAAATCATTGGTTAATCCGCCGACAATCAGCTTAAACGATGTGATGGTGCCGAACGTGAACTCTGCTAAATACTTGGGTATGACTCTGGATGTTAAACTTAAATGGAAAGAGCATGTGAAGAAGAAAAGAAAAGAGCTTGATCTTAAATATAGGCAATTGTGCTGGCTTATTGGGCGAAGGTCAAAATTAAGCATATGCAACAAAATACTGATTTACAATCAGGTTCTTAAGCCGATTTGGCTATATGGCATTCAGCTTTGGGGCTGTACTAAAAATACTAACATTAAACTTATATAAAACTTCCAGAATAAGGTACTTCAGAGAATAGTCAATGCACCCTGGTACATTCGTAATAGTGATTTGCATTGTGATTTGGAGATTCCAGATATAAAACTCGAAATACAACGATTTGCATCGAAGCATGAATCAAGACTAATGGAACATGTCAATGCGGAAGCCTCTCGGCTACTGGATAATGAACATTTGGTTAGGAGACTTAAAAGAACCAAACCCTTCGAGCTCGTTAGAATGTGAGCAGCTA
Organism: Tipula lateralis; assembly: GCA_963932295.1. Lineage (NCBI taxonomy): Eukaryota > Metazoa > Arthropoda > Insecta > Diptera > Tipulidae > Tipula > Tipula lateralis. The sequence goes on from OZ010738.1 coordinate 116,306,640, forward strand.
CCTACCAACGAACAGGCACTGTGCATCGTTGGATCAACAGTGACCACATTATATTTTAGTTTGTAAGAATTCAGATGTAAATTGATGGTTAGTCTGGAAAGACTAGTTTCAATAATATAATAAAAAGTAAAAAATAAAAAAAAAAAATATATATATATATATATATATATATATATATATATATATATATATATATATATATATATATATATGTATATATATACATATATACAATATATATACATATATATATATATATCTTTGTATATTAACTGCCCTATTTTTTTATTCGTTAGCCATTCAGAAACTTGTCTTTGGCGAAAAGACTGGAATTATCGCTCTTGTGATAAATGTCGTCAACTACGGGAATGATCCAATAAGTGATGAAATTGTTAAAAATTGTATCAAAGTTTTTCTAAAGAGATCGTCTATTAAAATAAAATCACTCCAAAACAAAAAAGATTGATAATTTTTTTTTGTTTTGGAGTGATCTGTTTAAAAACAATTTTATTATTGTTATTAAATTATTATTTATTGAATTGTTTTTATAAAAATGAATTATTTAGAATTAAATTTAATTTTTTTAAAATTATAATAAACATAAATTTGGTATAATTAATTTTCATTTATTTGGGTCAAAATTTTAGTGTGATCAATTTTGCTTGAAAATTTTATTTTACTGACTAGTAAAATTTCATAACATACAGTTTGTAACATTATTCTATGAAGTAGTTATTTGTATAGCTTCTTTGAATCTTAATATTACTGTGGAGCAAACCGTAAAAATCCTGAAAATAAATGTTTTGCGTTCAGTAATATAAACCAAAATTTCACAATTCACAGTAACTATAACCATAAAATAACCAACTAAGTTAGTTGATTTAAATAATTAAATTTTCATAATAACTTAAGCATACATGCAGTACTAAAAACTGACAATCTGCAATCATTTTTGCCGGAAAAATTCAGTAAAAATTTATCACTAAACCTCCGATAAATGCTTACAAATGCCTCCAGTAAACCTTACTAACATTTTATAGTAATTCCAACCATAAAATTACCTAAAAATAATTTTATCTTTTCACAAAACAACCATAAATGTTAATGTGAAGATTAAGTATTTTTGACTGTTATCTTTAAAACATTTTGAAACAAAAAGTTCCTGAATCAATCGACAATAGTTGAGCTGTAATAACTCTATAACACTTATCATGTAAGTGCAGCGACACTGAACTATCTTTTACGGTTTAAAATTGGCCAAGGTTATTTGACCAATTAAATTTCCGAAACACTAAAGTAAAAATTTAAATATTTAATAATATATACTGATAGTTTTCATTACCAATTTTTGTTAACTTCACCAATAAAAAACGGGAAAAGGTTATGTGTATATAAAGAAATTTTGATAGTAATTTTACAGACATTATAAAACAAGAAGTTACCGATTCGAATAGATTCAGCTACATGAATCAATCTATTATAGTAACTTAAACCAAAAAAAAATTTTAATAAGCTAAGTTAATTTGACCGGTAAAATTATTATGCATATATTAGGTAATATATATTATATAGATATCTTAAAGTAATAATGAAACCTGGAAAATTACTGATACAGTAATTTTTACTACCCAAAGTGTGCCAAAATGCAGCTTTTTGCAAGTAAAATTGCCCGACACGGTCTGCGGTAATTCCTGGGTAATTTTACGGGTTAAAAATGATAAAATATTTGTCGGGTTAGCAATTAGCTAGATTCGCGAGGTTTCTTCAAAAGAATCACCGAATTGTACCATACCTTAAGAACTTGGTCTACTGCCATACGGAACCAGGATAGAAACCTTTGTGTTAACGTTGCTGCGGTACTCGATACATCGTAAAACGACCATCTCGTAAAACGATTTCCTCATATGTTATCGCCACTAAAATGTTCATAGTGGCGAGAACATATGAGGAAATCGTTTTACGGGATGGTCAGTTTTTATTATAGATTTTGATTGATTTCCATTTATGTCGATCGAGAATGATAGTTCTGACTGCTTTAAAATTTTTTGATATGATATTGCATACATTTTGTATAGTTTTTTTAATGAATTTCCTATATGGATAAAAATTACGTAGTACTGTAAGGACACCTCACAGACACAGTTGTAGATTTTCATCGCGATCCTTTATAAATGAAAAACCCATCCCGAAGGTTTTGAAATGTAGATATATTTTAGCAAAGACACATATCTAAGAAAAAAAAGACTTTTCGGGATAACTTCTTATACTTTCTCAAGGAGGATTCCATCCAAATCAGTCAGTAACTGATAGAGTTTTCTTGCTACGGATGATTCTTACCAAGTGCAACGAAACATCTTGCGATGCACACCAGGTATGCACAGCCTATGACTCGATCAACCGAGAGAGACTATGTTATGCGCATGAATATGAACAGCAAAAAAAAATTGTATAGCTGTGTAAAATGACAGTAACGCAGTTACAATGCTGTGTTAAAGTTGGGAACAGGCTATCGAGAACTTTTGCAATTACTTCTGGTGGACAAGGAGATGAACTGTCCCCGATACATTTTAATCTTAATCCGACAATTCAATTAACTTTTTGCATATGTAGATAATATCTGTATGAATGGATTAAATGGCAATGGAGTGAAAGGGATACTTGATCCACTGGAACAGATTCCAGATCACGAAGTCATAACGGAGCTTTTGTAGCTGTAAAATTTAATAGTAAGAGTTATATATAGAACCAATTTTTTTCGAGCAACTATTTCGTTTACAAATGTGTCTTTTCGCCTGATAGCAGTACTTAAAAATCTGGCGGTGGAGTACTTATAGCTATTATATCAGCAAATTACATCAATCTGGAACTTACTCTTTGCCTGCTGTTCAATCATTTGCGAAGATTGGGAGTTTCCTAAAAATGAAAAATAAAACCATTATTTCAAACTGTGGCTAAAAGTGATGTTATTGAGGTTTAACGGCGATTTCATATAAACCCAAATTATTTGAAGTTGTAATATACAATTCCTTCAAAAACTGGTGCCTTGACATGTTTGTCATGCCAAAAAAATGAACATCTACTCACGTGGTACACATCGATTTTGCCAAGGTGTCTAACTCCAGCACTAGAACCCTTATACTCATTTGGGTGCTTAAATAACTTTGTTTTATGATTCTAATCTTACTTGAGTGACCGCATACAATACATCGATATTGGAAACAGCACGATCAAGTAAATTCAAGCGATCAATAAGTGTAAAACTTTATTATTCCACCGGAAATTAATTCATGTGAAACATTAAGAATAAGCAATATGTCGCTACAAAAAGGTATCAGAGATGAAAGACCTATTGTTTATTTTCGTGTATAATATGTGCAGTAAAAAACGCAAAGAGCAATGTGATGCTAGATCTAATTCCATGTGTGGTTTTATAAACCAGTGGTCGGGAGATATTTATGACCTGGAGACAATCAAGATTTGTACTTGGCTTGCGTTTACAATAAGAATATATGGTTAAAAACGGTTCGTTTAATGACAAAAAAATTTATTAACTAGAGAGTATTTATTAAACAAGTATATTCGTCACTTAATTTGGAAAGGCGGTTGGAAGTATGGCCACTAATAACTTTACCATGAAAAACCTTCAGTGTTTGTCGGTAACAGTTTATTTGTTTATTGACTCACCGCCAATACTGAAAAATATTCAAATAAAAGTATCTTGAAGACATCTAAGAAGAAACGAGTCCTTGCAAGAACTCATTCACATAATGTGGAAAAGCTTTAATCAGACAAATCGCCTGTTCGATTTTGCTTTAAGTAAAGATAGCTTAAGACGTAGGTTGAATAGCAACACTTATATACATTAGTATGCCGAAAACGTAATTCCGGTTATTTGTAAATATTTTTATAATATCGTAATAAGCCGGAAAATTTCAATCGGACTTACTTGCTTGTCAAACGGTATGTTTGTGGCTAAATCGCAATAAGCCGGAAAATTTCAATCGGACTTTTACGAAGCAGGTTTTATCGAAACCAATTGGAATAATTTGTAAAGCACACGATCGTAAACAGCTCGATAGTCCATACTTTAACGAGAATATAATTCATACCTAAAAATCATCTATTTCACTATGCAATTTTTTTGTTATTTTTGTTATTAATAAGTGATAATACAACACTGTTGTATTGACGCTTTGGGAAAAACGTTGTTATGGCAATAGCCTACTATTTATTATTTTTGGCGATTTTTATTAATAAAAATAAATTCATTAGAATCAAAGTAACACACAACAAAAACAAAATTCTTATATAACTATCTGTCAACTTATGCAATTACAAAATATTTGTGAATCAGTATTGATTACTGCTTGATACAAAGATGGATAATTGTGATAATCAAAGATGAGGACACGGAACGAAATAAGAAAAGTATTTGGAAACAGTTTATGGATTTTTGTGCAACACGTCAATACACAATTGAGCGAGACACATCAATTGATATGCTCGCGTCATATTTAAAAGATTATGCATGCAATATGCGTAAGTCTAACGGAAAAAATTACAAGGAAACTGTAATTAAAACTATTTGGAGTACGCTAGCGAAAATGCTTTAAGAAAAATATTATGCAGAATTTAAAATAAAATTTGATCCATTTCGTGATATTGATTTCAAACAGGCGAGATGTGCCAAAGATTCAAAACGGAAACAACTTGAAAGTGAACCGAACAAACGGAAATTAAATGCTGTAGCTTTTACGTCAAATGAATCTACTTGTATGCAAACGTATTGGGATGAAGATAACCCTTATGAACTTCAAAAAAAATTCTTCAACATTGTTGCGACAGAATTAGCGTGGCGTGGTAACGAAGTCTTAAATTATTATTTTAAGAGGATTATAGACCGTTTCAGTAATGATACGGGACGAATTGAATATAACCCTATATTCACCAAAACTACACAAAGAGGTGCAAGCCGTTGTGCTAATAGTAAGTGGCTCACGCAAAATGTGTATAATATCAACGTTTGTCCCGTACGATTATTCAATAAATTAATGAATAAACGGTCAAATCAGCAGTGCTAATTCAATTCAGTCATATTTAAATATGCAGCCAGAGAACACAACAATATTCTAGAAAAGATGCGAGGAAGTTCTGCTGAGCCGTCAAAAGCTGTAAATCTAATCGTTTCATCTAAAATTAACAACAAAAATGAAGGACAATTCCGATTTGAAAATTATACCTTCAACAACTGTCAGTTTTAAATATAATATGTTTCAATGGTATTCTTGCATAATAAATAATTGTTATTACAAATATAATCTTTCATGTTGTGAATTTAAGTATTATCTTTCACACCAATTCATTATATTCTCCACCCAAATATAACTCGCGGTCCTCTTAAGAATCGATAATTTTTTCCAAATGTCACGAATGCGTATCCCAAGCTTAAGATCCCAAGCTTCGTCGCTAGGATACGCATTCGTGACATTTGAAAAAAATTAGCGATAATAAGCGGTCCACTAGTTATATTACGTCTGAAAATATCGTATATCGAGAGGGACAAGAAATAAGAGAAAAAATATTTCCTAAAGAACAGCACTATCCTTGATTTTGTTACGACTATCACCATATGTTTACGATTCTTCTTTCTACGATGTGAATTTGACACGAAAGACGCACTTCAAAATTGAAATGACCAGAGTTTAGTCAAATTTAGAATAATATTGATTTCACACTATAAATTTTGTACATTGTGAAAAGTAAGAAGTTTGTTACGAGAGAAAGGGACTAAGTGATGGGTTCTCAATCTTTCTCTTCTGCACATTTTTCTCTACAGTACTAAATATTTTTTCGCTTAGTTCTATCTTCGTTCCGTCAAGACTGTTTTCACCATTAGAGTACATACATTTTCGCTTTGTATTGATGCTTCGACGGGGCACTATCAAATTTGCCACTATAGAAAATTAAAGCTAGATACAAAAAAAGTGGCACTTAAATTCTCATATTGGCACCGAAAAACAATCCCTTATTACCTATTTGTGTTTTCTTTATCATTTCTTCTGATAGTGTTAGAGTTTCATCTATTTCCAAATAATTCAGGTGTATTTGTTGCCGAATAATGTAGATTGCCCAGTTTATCTGGCATTAAAACGCAGAATTAAACCTAAGCAGCGAGCAGAACTACGAATCCTTAAATTGTAGTGAGAAGATTACACGAAGCACAACCCGAAATTTTATTCTCCATCCTTTTAATTATAACCCAAAACGCAACAGTGAACAGTTATGTGCATCAAGAAGTTTTATATGTCACTATTCTTAAAAGCATAATCCCGAAAGATCAAGAAAGTGAAGAAGGAAATGCCTTCGTCAGTAAATGTTATTATTTAACAGTGTTTCGTACTCCTCATATTAGATGTTCAAACTAATGGCAGCAGTATTACACTGAAAAAAATCCACTCGGTTTATCAATTTTTTTTTCATAAAAATTGAATTGAATCAATGAAATTGTTAATTAATGTTTTGAATTTTTTAATAATTAACTTTATGACATTGTAACTAGTTTATTAACACTATGATTTCGCCTACATCAATGATTTTTCTGTTCATCATATCATTGCAAATTTGTCGGTACATGATTATAATTTACTTTTGTTGGTAAATTATAATCTGATACATAATTTGGAAATTACCAAATATTAATTTTGGTTGAAGTAGGAGTTAGTGTTTAAAAGTTATGTTAAAATTAAAATTCGCTAGAGTACTGTTGATAACACAACTATATATAAATTGGCCAATTCGAACATCAGTCTAAGGCCCTTTTCGAAATGCATACTTATTTGAAACTTATTTGTGGAGACATACTTATTCGCCGCCATTTTGAATAAGTATGTGAAACCCATTCGAAACGAATTAGCCTACTTATTTTGACAGCAATATAAACATTAAAAGTGACACAAAAAAAAGTTGATTGAAAAATGGTATAACATTTTTAAACATAGCTCTTCAATTTATCTGGTAGAATGGAACAGACATCCTTATTTATAAAAAATAAACGACATTTCGCTCCATCATATAATAATAAAATGGTAATGTTTAAAATCAACTGAGCTATTTATTTGTAAAAAAATATATATAATTTTAAATTAGAACCTTTATTAAGCAAATTCTCGTCAAATTTCTTCTGATCCACAATTTCTAACTGATCCACAACTTCTTACTTGTTTATTGCGATTTGCATCCGCAATGTTGGTTTATTTGGTATATATAATATCAGTAAATTTAGAAGTCTGCGATTATTAAGTGTCTGGAAAAATTCTGAATCTTCGTCGGTGAGCTCGAAAGTTCTGTCAGAATCCTGTTGTCCAAAATATATTTTCTTTCTTCGTTCTTTGAAGACCAAGCTTCTGAGCACGGTGTCGAATTGAGATTGATGGATTGTTTTGAACACTGTTTTAAGCAGCGGTAATGTTTTCGGCCGATATTGCAGTACGTTGTGGCCCATGCTTGGGCCTATCACCTACAAACCCTCTTTCTTCGAAATATTCAGTACACGATAAAAAGTGCGCTTTGTTGGCCAACGTGCCTTTCTCCCAAAAATTTCACGTAACTTTCTCATCGTCACAGTAATCGATGATTGATATTTTGATGAATTGTTTTAACGATTAAAACACGTTGGTTTATCGAATATTTTTCCATAATAAATTTGCCACGTGTCTACTTCACGAATGCCTAATATGAACTGTCAAGACTAACGTTTATCAAAATGGCGGCAAAACAAAGTAGTATACCTTCCCGGTATACTACTTATAATTTTGCACCAATTCCTAATAAAACTTTAGAAATTTTATATATTCTGGCTCCTATTGGACCGAAAAAGATTATCGTAGTGTTGATTTCCTCATGGTAGATTTGGCACAATCGAGTTGTGTGCAAAAAGTTTCATATAAAATTCTATAATTTGAATATTTCGGTTCCAGGAAATGTTCAAATTATCCTGCTAACCTATTGGGCCGGAAATGATTTATGTGATTTTGAGTTGGTCATGATACGGACTTAATTTGGTAAATATAACAACCATCCGTGGATGGAATTGGCAGAATAGAATTGTGTTCAGATCACAAAAACCATTTTCGGCCCAATAGATTCTTAGGAACCAGGTACCGAAATGTCTCAAATTATAGAATTTTATATGAAACTATATTTGAACACAGCTCGATTGTGCCAAATCTATCTACCGAATGGTTTTGTTATATTTCCAAGAGCTGGTCCGTATCAAGACCAACTCAAAAGAGTAAATCTAGTGCACAAGAATAATTTTCGGTCTAATAGGTTTGCAAGAGCAACACTCCGAAATATATAAAATTTCTATAGTTTTATTAGGAATTGGTGCAAAATTAGTAGAAAATATATAATCGACTAGTTTATGTGTCCGTTTTAGTGGGATGTTCGTTTAGGGTCACCAATTATCAAATCAAATTCCATCAGTTTCTCGTCGAAGCACTATTGGACAGATTCGAAAACATATTGAACAGATTCAAAGGTGGTTAATATGTGAAGCTCGATTCTACAAACAATTTGTAGCATTTCGGATTACCGGATGCTTAGTTGGTAAGGAAAATATTGTAGATGAAACTAATAAATGGACCAGAAAATTACCGAATTGTAAAAGCGACCCAAGATGGATTAAAGGTCCAAATTATTTAAATATTCCTTCTATATAATGGTAAACAACTCGAATAGAAAACGCCGACCGTATCGAAGAATTTCCAATTAATTATTAAAGATGTCACGATGCAGATCATAAAACAAGCCCAATGGGATAGCTACCAACAAGAGATACCGATGTTAAAGTTGAACAATAATTCTACTGTGGATAGTTCAAGCCAAATTTTCAAATGCTCCAAACATCTAGACGATAAGGGATTTCTTAGAGTTTGTGGACGTGTTGATGCAGCAAAATGTATATCCTATGATATGAATTGAGGCAAATTTATGAAATACCACGAATACTTCTTTGTTGCGAAAAATTCAGTTTTATTGTCCGGTATGCAAGCAGCGAAGAGTAAAACCAAAGCCACCAGAAATGGACCCTCTTCTACCAACAAGTCTCGCGGCATTATGTCGGCTCTTTATCTATGTCGGCATAGATCTGTTTGGACCAATAACTGTTGTGGTGCGCCGACGATCAGAGCAACGATGGAGTGTTCTATCGAGTGCCATCAAGACTCAAGCCTCTCCACCAATAGTTACATTCAGTGTTTATTCCGATTTTGAGCTATTAAAGGTAACCCAATTGAAGTATTTGCGAAAAACGGTACCTATTTTGAGGGTGCTGAATGTGAATTAAAGAATTCAGGAAACGACTATATAAGCTCAAAAACGCTTAACAACGTTTAAATGGAATTTCACTCCATACCATCGGACCTACACTTTGGTGGTGTGTAAAATAACTAAACGGGGTTCAATAATCCGAAAAGCAAAGGTGATCAGAAACAAATCTTGTTTGGACGGTGTTACGGGAACACTGACGAAAAACACGAGACAACAACAAAACAAAAAAACCAGAAAAGATAGAATTTTGATCGAGGGAAGATAAAGAAAAAAGTGGTCAGTCGAGGATTGTGAACAAGTCAGTCATATAGAATATAGAGCGAAATATAAATGCTCAAATTTAATGTAGAGTTAATATTCTAAGTTGGTTAAAATCCTAAAAGTACGAAATGAAAAAATTGTTAAATTTATTCTGTGTATATAATATAATTAATTATGAAATAAAAATGAACAATAAAAAAATTCATGTGGTTTATGTTTATAATCATCTTGTATGTATATAATAACAAAGAGTTCATATTAACTACCAGTTTAACCAAAATAAAGAAAAAATAAAAATTAAAAAACTATAGTGCCATAAAAAAGTTCATCAGCTTTACTTCAAAAATAAAAAAAAATAAAAAGGAAAAGAAAATACGAAGTCTGCTGACGTTTCTGAATTTCTGATATTAGGTATGATATAGTTAGCTGATTATAACTTATCATCAACGGCGCATGCGGCCTTTCGAAGGACCAACGATAATCGACCCACTACCGAAAACACTTAAGTGCGGGTTATCCAGTTACAAAAATATATCTTCCACCAAGAAGTTTTTTTGTTGGGATGCTGATCCCTATAGGGGCAGGATCCTAAAGGGATTTTTCACCATGAGATTACGATTTGGGGTGTAAATAAACACAACTATGACCCCCTGTTGGAGTGCAGAACTCATGGGCTGACCCATCTTCTATGTCAGCACTATAGGCTGGCATGGAGCTATGCAACGTGCAGATGGTTAGAAAACTCGGACCTATAGCCGTACGTCCTCGAATTGGCTGTAATGGTGTAAAAACAAGGAATTAAATAAACGAACCGCGAACAAGTAGGGAGTGTCTTGAGCCCCAAAACAGATTAGAGATTAGATTTAAAAAAAGAAGTCTAAATAGTTAGCGACAATATTTGGGGACGACTGTAGGTATAGGTATTTATGACTCAAGCATGAATTAAAGCACTTTTTTAAAGCACTTAACACAAAATACTTTCTTGTACGTTGGCAAATCTCACCATAGGTGTAAAAAGAACCCTCCCTGCCACTGAAGGCTATTCCCTTCAAAAAGTGTGCTATATACACTATCGTTATGAAGCCAAACGTTACATGTGGTTAGAAGAGCATGGTTAGAAGTTACAAAACGAATATGTATAAAATCTTCGGAAACATACAGTTAACCCACGAGATTCTACAAACCAGCATTGCAGAAGTGGACAGTATTAGAAACCTGCGACCATGCATTAACATATTTGTCTGTTAATTCATTTTTTTCTTGGAACATCAAGCGGAGCAAAACCACTTGCCGACCTCGATCCATCAGTAAAAACTGTTAATATTAATTGGAGAAGATTATCAATCGGTTGGAGAAGATTATCAAAACGAACTAAATGGTTCGAAAACGCCTTACCATTAGCGATTGGAGATGTCGCAACTTTATAGTCGATAAAAGCAATTCAAAGGGAAATTTGCCAAAGGACATTTTTACGAGGTGGAAGTGTTAATAATAGCCGTGTTTCTTGACGTTTGATCTGATGCCAAGAAACGACATAAAAATTCATAAAATATTGATGAGAGTTTGGAACGACTGTGACAAAAGGCACTATTCAAAATTATATTAAACTTTCCTATTGTACTATACCGTCCAGGTGGTGCAGTGGTTAAAGCTGCGGCAGTTGGAGCGGGAGGTACCCGGTTCAAATCCCGATTCAGGGCAAGATGCAAATGGGTTCGATCGTTTGGGCGGTGGGATCGGTGTGAAAAATGAACATATATCTGGATCCCTTGTCGTGTTTATAATCTATGGGGCGACCCATCTTCCATGTCACTATAGGCTGACGTGAAGGTATACAATGCAGATGGTACTACGAAAAAACTTGGACCTATAGCCGTACATAGAGTGGTATCACAACGGACCAATCGCCGGTCTAAGTGTGCGATAGCAGCCACAACAACCTAACCTTCCTATGGTACTCAAAATTGTATTATTTTCTGTAAAATATCATCCATGTTATTTTGTTATTAGCTATCATTCTAGTTAGTGTTTTTGGCAACAAAATGGAAAATAAAAATTTAAAAAATGTTACAAAATTAATTACATTGTATCAATTTCAAAACTATTAAGTTAATTCCATATTCTAAATAAATAATAATAAAAAATATATTTTCAAATAACAACCAATTTTCTGTTCAAAATTTGTGATCCGAATAAATTTTTGAATCACATTTTGTTGTTGCTTTGCATGTAAAATTTGATCGGATCCGGATCACTGTGCGTCAAGGAACACGGCTAATGAAGCAATTAAAAATAAAATTCTACACTATTTGAAAATCATAGTAACCATGAATATGAAAAGTAGCAAAGGAACGCGACGCTTGCTATAAAAAAGAAAAAAATCATATAAACCTAACTGCCGGTCTCCACCTGCCATTAACAGCAAATTATACCATTAATATTCTGCCATTTGTTGGTGGAGTCGCAAAATATTAATGTCTTGAAAATTTCTTAAAATATTTTCTGGGATCTTTGCACGACATCAAATTATACCAATTTATGTCAATTTATATTTCAAAATGGCGAAATCTCGTTTTTTTGTGAGATTTGTTTGTTGTTTTTGTGTTTTTTTTAATAAAAATATTAATTAAAATTGTGTTTCGCTGTAATAATTTGTGTTTTTTAAGACAATTAAAAAAAATTTGAATATGAATTCGAAACAAGACATTTTAAAATTAATTGAACTTTATAAAAGCCATGAGTGTCTGTGGAATATATGCTCCAAATTTTTTCGCAGAACCGATATTAAAAATAATGCGTACCGCAAAATCGCAACGGAGATGGGACTCGACGAGGAAATAATAAAAAAAAATTAAAAGTCTACGCACGGGTTATACCACCGAAAGATGGAAATTTGAAAATTGAGAGGGCTTGAACAGGAACTGAAGATTTGAAATAGCCCAATTTATTTTACTACGTTGAAATGTCCTTTTTGATTCCCTGCATTTCTTATCGGAAAGCGCAAACAAATCTAAGCGTAAATTATATTACACGAATTTTAATATAATTATTTTTGTTAATGATTCCTATTTAAATTGTTTTTAGTTTAGTTTTCTGAGAACACAAATGATGGTGAGGATCATAATACTGAAATACCTTATGAATCGCATATCGAGATGGACGGTGAAATCAGTTTGGAGAGCGAAACAGAAAAAAATAAAACACCGGCAAAAAAAACAAAAAAAGATGACATTGAAATTTCTAACTTCGATAATGTCCTTAATAAGTTTAAGTTAGCTGTGAATTCTGATACCGAAAATGAATTTCATTTGTTTGGGCTTCAAATGGCATCAAACTGCGGAAGCTACCGGTAGGACATGCATTACAATTAATGTTATCTTTTCAACAACAAATGACCGATGCAAGAATTCAAGTTTTGAATTTGGAACAAGTCACTGCAGGACCATGAAACCGTCAATGTTCATCAATTTCGCCTATGTCATCATCATCGCCAATTCCAGAAATTTCCCCGACGGTTTATACACCAGTCGTCAGTTCTCCAATTCCCATCATACGGACAGCGCTTAATTTTAATGAGCCAAGAAAAATTATAAAAACTAAAGCAATCCAATTTCTTCGATCCTCATCAATTTCTCCGTCAACATCATCATCAACATCTATGGACAATTATTGGCAGAATAAATATAAAAACCACCATGTAGTGGCCCAAACTTAAATCTGACCACCGAACCAAAGAGCTTGAATTTAATAAATATAGCAATGCAAGAAGCGGACATCGAATACCAAACCGATCAATATTGAAATGTGATTTGAATTTTTATTTTAGTTTTAAGGTAAATGAAATATTGTTAAAATTGAATTAGTAAATAAATTATTAAATGAAATCAGTTTTCTGTTTTTTTTTAATTTTTATTTCAAACTTAAAACGTATAAATATTTAATTAATTTTTTTCCATTGACTGTAGATCGCACCATCGCCGACCACAAATTTAACAATATTTTCTCTTGTCGTATTGCCAACCTTATCGCATTCGACATATTGGCTTGCGACCGAAGCAAAATTGTTAATTCCTCATCTTCTTGATTCGTAAGCTGATTTTCTTTAACTAAGAAATTATGAAGTGCACACGAAGCCTTCACAATTAAATCCGTAGTTTCTAGTGCTGTTTCAATTGGCCTTTGGAATATTCGAAACCGCGCTGCTAGTCTGTCGAAGGCGCACTCAGCAATCATTCTAGCTCGACATAGTCGATAATTATATACTTTTTGAGGTACGGTTAAAGCAATATTACGGTTAAACGGCTTCAACATATGCCGAGATAATGGAAACGCATCATCTCTGATAAAAAAGGTGTTTCAATATCCTGCCCCGGGCAACTTGAATGCCGATGGAATATCCAAATGGCCATTGATTAAGACTTCGTAAAATGGGCTTTCTTTGTATACAGTGCTGTCGTTAATTCTCCCGTTTGAACCAACATCAATAAACAAAAATTTGCTATTGGCATCAATAATTCCGAAAAAATAACACTGAAGTAGCCTTTATAACAGTAAAAATTTGATCCAGAGTGAGCGGGAGCCTTAATTCTAATATGCTTTCCATCTACTGCACCCAATGTGTGTGGAAATTGCCAGATTTTATCAAAATCGTCTGCAATCTTACACCACTCAACTTTACTTTGTGGGACCTAATAATATGAAAATTTATTATTACTCTTGCTAAAATAGCGTCTCTCAATATGGTGTCTTTTTTGGATATTGCATTTTTTACCTATAACATAATGGTATGAGTATCAGTATGTTAGACTAACAAAATAGAAAACAACAATTTTATATAAAACATTACACATATGATATATATTGTAGTCAATGTACCTACCAAACTCAAAATTTCTTCGAACTGTTGCATATGGATCCCTGTAAAATTTTGAAAATTGGTTCCAGTACCCCAGTTCAAATCTTTTAATAAATGCATTTCCACATCATGGTCGCCACGTTTAATTCAAAATGGATTAACCCAAAATACCGGTGCTTATCGCTTTCGCTTTTCCTCAATTTCTTTTAATTCACGATCATGCAGTAATTTTAATTCACTTAGAAATCTTGTAAGTGTTCCTCACCGAACGCCATTTTTATTTTTTTTCTTGCAACAATTTTAATGGTAATGGTATAAAATATGTCAGGTGGAGTAGCCGTGTAAGTCTCAATAAGGCTTCGGGAAGGCAAGCGCATAAATAATAAATAAATGAAATAAAAAGAAGTGTTATAACCAGTTAAGTTTAAATTTGTATACTAGGCTTAGGTGAATGGACTGAATACCACCCCACTTGTGTAGATCATTTAACAGTGAAATTCTTATTCAGCAAGTATTTCAGTTTGTTATGTGAATGGTTCATCATACACCTTGAGAAGGGATCATACACCCTGAAGTGAGAAGGACTAACTAATTTATCAAGTAATTTATTTAAGCAGGCAATGATCGAGGTATACGAGTTTAAAGATAAAACACGGAGGTGCGTTGGACTACCTTCAAATTAACAATGGAATACCTTTGAGAAAGCCAAGTAACCAGCTTGCTTTCATTTCAAACGTGTATGTAATATGTTTGTTTAATGATCTCAAAACACATTTCTTGTGCTTCGAATTCGTGTTAAATTATACCTTGCGTTCATAGCCATATTATCCAATACCGCACATATAGCCTTTGATCATGCTCATGTGTACAAGCGCCGCGGTAACTAAATTAAATAAACATTAAACTTCTTAAAACTAATAAAATTGTTAATAAAAATTCTCTGTAATCGCAATGAAATCAATCGACAATCTCCCTCGGTAACAAAACACAAAAAACAAAATAAATGTCAATTAAATTTTTTTTGACGGTGAAGACTTAAGACACAACACCAACAATAAAACTAAAGAAAGACTTAAAAAATATTGCATTCGGTCGGATTCACGTTAATGATTATATATAGGCAATAAAATTTAATACGTTATCTTCAATTAATTACACGTATAAGTATATAAGATGTACCTTCAGATAATTATTATTGAAATTACCGATATAGGTGAGAACATATACTGTTTGTGCATGTTAAGCGTGGAAGATTAAGCACGCCTGAACCGTATCAACGAAACTAGGTAATAAAATTAATTTGAAATTAGTCATTATCGCTAATTGGATATTAATGATCCCTTAAGCTAAACCTTTATTCACATTAATGGTAGTAAGTTTGATTGGCGATCATAAAACGAAAATTCATCTGATACAGAATCATTCGAAACATGTTCTGGTTTCATTTGAATACCACTTAGACGGCATCCGCTGGAAACAAAAATTCGAGATCGTTAAAAATCCTCTTTCAAGCAGGTCATTAACTATTAGCTAAAAGGTATTGAAGGTAAATGTCTATATCCGTCTCCCATTGATTATTTCAATAGCAAGTTGAGTGTGTAAATAATTAGACTTATCTGACTGAAACTGATTGGGTCCAGATCCAAACAGCTGACAATCACTTCGGTGGCATCAGATATATACAGTCTCATTACGGAGCACTCTTCCAAAGGTGAACATACGGTCAAACTTGAAGTCCCTCAAATGACTTCTGTGGAGTTATAAACAACTTTGTACTTATTACCTGATTTCAGCGAAGTAAAAGGAAATATTCAGCAGATCACCTCAAAATAAATCGCGACTTAATTATTTAAACAACAAACTGAAGATCCTAATTAAAGAAATTAAAATTAGTTTGTATACCTAATTTGGTTTTTCAGTCAAATCGATACAGACTATTCACTTTGGAACATATACATATGTGCATCCAATCTAAAATGAATAAAGAACTTAGGTTAGAAGTCTCAAAGATAAGGTTGACATATTTGCATATCACCTTGAAAATAAATTCCAGTCTATTCCGAGGCTAACAGCGAATGAAAGCATAAGCTTGGCCAAAATAATAGATAATCTTAACATATAAACAATTTTATTTGCGGGTTTTACAGGCTTGAAGAAAGCGTATTGCTTTAGGTAAATTTGAATGTAATTGTAAATCCGAGTAGTTTGCTTGTATCTTGTTATCCACTAGGCCGGTTCCGCTCTGATGATGATGTCATTGAATGACCGTGTGATCGAAAATATCAAATCCATCTCATCAGGCATATGCTACCGGACTTGGTGTTCCTACTGTGCGATTCGTATATATACGATCAGTTGCGATGCGACAGTACTAGTGAGTTACAAGAACTTTACTCGAAATATTTTTATTAATTAATTGTGGCGTGAGATAATTTTATTATTGTATTTGTTGGAGTTGCTCAGAACGCCACATAACTCCCCCGAAAGTAAATTCCTCACTCCGAAAGATGATTATGAATATCTGTGTAGTAAATGGTTGGGGGTGCCTTTAATTCGCCCGCTTAGTAGGTATAGGTTTGTGTTGCGACATGAAACGAACCTGACTGCATCCTAAATTTGTGGGTGCCCACATTGGCCCACGTTATTGAATCTGGCTTTGTTGCAGCATGAAACGAACTTCCTGGAAATATCAATGCCTTGAAGCGTGCAACGGTACTACCACGTATTGAAAGAGAAGGCCGGGGAGTTCCACTGTGGGAAGCTAAACTTTTGCCGTGTTAGGTTAGGCAGGAGGTAGGATGAAAATTATCGGGTGTTTTGTGTCAGAAGATCTTGACGTGTAATGCCCAAAACAGGGCCGTTGAGGTCACCAATGAAGAAAGCGTATTGCTTTATGTAAATTTGAATGTAATTGTAAATCCGAGTTGTTTGCTTGTATCTTTATTATTACATAACTCGGTCAGATTTCAGCCAGCTCTAGCATTAAAGTTACCAATATGACAACGCGCTCAGGGAGAGAGCCTATCAGATTATCCATATTATTGTAAAATGAGTCTTTATCTTGGGGTTGGCTTACATCAGTGGGCGCATCAACAGAGACAATTTACAGATTAGCGACTGCCTGAAAGTCCAGTACAGTCTTTTTCACCTGTGGCCTAATGATAAACCCAACTCTAAGATTTCCGATGTCACTACTGTGTACATACTCGGGACACATGGTCTCCACTTTTAAGCCACTTTCTTAGTGTCTACACAATTCACGTTCCGACCTGAAACGGTATTCCGCCCACTGATCCAACCAGATTTAGTTGTCTCCTACGATGAGCTTTGGATAAAAACTCCCTGAAAACGGCTTACAAAAAATTTTTAAACCTTCCAACTTAAACAAAATATCGTTAAGATTATATTGCTTCTTCCAACAATTTGAAAATTATAAGAAAAACTACTGATCAGAAAGCTAAACGCAGTAAAAAAGGAAAGAATCTCATCCCTCCACACCAATTTGGCTTTATTTAGCTCACCATCTAACGATTGAAATTTCAACTACCGGTTAACACCTTACGTCATTTGTGTTATCAGACAGAAAATTAGGTTAAGATTTGACCTTTACGAAATGAATCAAAATAACTACAAGGTAATATTCGGATTAATTTTTGAAACTATTATAGGAAATGAATGTTGCTCGTTTTTAGCTGTTGCTCAATGTGTTTTAAAATCCATCAACATCGTATCTCCAGCGTGCTCAAGAATTAAAGATTTTACGCAGTTCATTGTTAGTAATTTTGCATAACGACCTCGGTATGAAGGCGTACAAAGTTCAATTTGTGCCGGACCTGAATCAAAATGCCCTTTCGCAACGGTTTTCGTTTCGCTACTTGAGCTGTGGTACGCTTGGAAGAAATTAACCATTTTTACCAAAAGTCATCTTTTCCGACGAACTCATTTTCACATCGAAAACTAAGTCAACAAGCAAAATTATCGAACTTGGTGCTCAAAAAATATGTGGACAAGTGACATCATTGGCCATGTTTTTTCGTAAATTTACTGATCCCAGGTTTACTGGTAGGTTTTCTAGCAGTTTTATTTTTTTCTCCCTAAAGTGTGCTTTGGCCTTTTGAAAAATAGTATTTGTTGGTAACAAATGGTCTCTGTAATTGTTTAAGTTTTGACGTTTATTAATCCATACCTATTTTAAAAATAATTATTGGGGAGTTTTATATATATAATATATGTATAGTTACCACCAAATTATTAAATTTCCGACAACACTAATTCCCAATTTACCGGAATTAGGAATAAGTTACCAGAAAGAGCCACAGGTGAATCGTTTACAATATATAGATAGTTCTCTTAATAAAAAGTTATGTTGTTAATATTAGTGGAGCAGGTTTTATAATAAACTCAAATATATTATAAATATGGGGGAATAACTTGTTACCAAAATTATAACTTCCAATGTATATGCTTTAGTGAATAAAAATATTAAAATGGTTTGAATTAATATATGATAAAAAACGAGCAGGAGTACATACTCTTAGTTTGTTTGTAATAGAATAGGAAGATGGTAATGCAGTTTTCGGCATTTGGTAAAATATTGAATGAAACTTATTCAAATTTTTAATTATTTAGTAAAAAAATATTAAACAATTACTAAACGGTGATCAAATAACAGTTTCCGGAAGTTTTTTTGAAAAAAAAGGCATTAAAATCAATTTAATAATCAAAAATTGTATTTGTGACGTAAGTTCGGTTTATGACATTTAATGTTTGAAAATAATTTCTTTTAAATG
This sequence comes from Tipula lateralis, assembly GCA_963932295.1. NCBI lineage: Eukaryota > Metazoa > Arthropoda > Insecta > Diptera > Tipulidae > Tipula > Tipula lateralis. Next base: position 116,325,876 of record OZ010738.1, read on the forward strand.
TTGTCAGCGCCTTCTTGATATGATGTTCTCATTAAAATTTTCTTTTAATGAATCGATGGCACTATCATGTTGAAACCACAAGTCAGCTACACCAATATCTTGAATTTTTATCAATATCTTGAATAAAAATTCATTGAGCAATACTCTCTATGTTTGCGCCATTGACGTTTACACGATATCCTTCCGCATTTAAAAAAAATACGGTCCGATGATGCCACCTATTCATAAACCGCACCAAACAGTGCATTTTTCAAGATGCATTGGAATCTCTTCTGGCTGTTCAACCTGAGAATGGCGACTAACTGATTGATTGTGGTTTTCAAATTTCAGCTATAGCAGTAATATTAACATAAGATCGACTTGTACACACTCTAGTCGGGTGATGAATATTCAATAATGAAAAAAAGGTTTGAGATTTATTGATTGTTTCGCGAATAGTCCGTTCAGTACCATAAAATCGTCAATGAGCACGATAACAATTTTTAGCGTTAGTCTATTCGTGGTGAAATATCAATCAACACTGAACTCTAAAATCATTTGAACATGACAGTTGTCACGCATGAACTCCAAAGATAATCTCAGTTGGAAAAAGGAATTTGTATTGGATCACTCTTTATAAAGGTATCATTGCTAAAGAAATTAATTTTTCTATTAATTTAAATATAATTTTTGGTTTTATTATTGTGTACAATAAATACACAGAAAACTGCATAAACTAATCCTTCTTATAGCTTAAACAATCAGGACAAAATCTATAGGTTATATATTTGTTTGATCGTTTAATTATTTATAATATCGAAGAGATAGGAACAGATTTGTTAAAACGAGAACATATAGTACAATAACTAATTATAATTTTTCTAGGTGAATAATAACTGTAACATTACTGCCCTAAATTTTCGCTACTAAACAGTATTATAAATTTGGTAAACCGTCCTTTCAATGACCACCTGGAAATGGGTGGCATTTCAATGTTATACTTAACATTAATGTTAGGAATATTGAAAAACGTCCATGGATTCGAATTAAGTAGATTTTTTACTATTCTATTTTGCTTCATATTAACGTTTTATTATCTTGGTTTCCGTAAAACGTGTTTATATATCGTTATACCAAAATTTATTTTAATTAACATTAAGTCGCTTACATTCGCGTACTAATATGATTTACAATGTTGTGTTTAGCTTTCACTTGAATTTAACTTATAATACGTTGGATCACATTTTATTGATTTTCAATGGATTGATTGCTATTTCGCAGTGAAGAACCGAACAAATCAAATAAGCTACAAGGAAGTCAATTTTCATTCCTTGGGCAATTTAAATGAAGATGAATAGATCATTCTTTCTTTATTGAGCATTCCAAATGGATATATCTCCTGCTTTATGTATCGATGGCTGACTTAGAATTTTTGAGAGAATGGCTGATAACAAAATCGTGGTAATTACACTTTAATATACTTTGCAGGAAAAACTTTTGTAGTTGTAAGAGTTTGTGATTTAAACTAAGAAATGGCTGACACCAAAAAGATGAAAATATTTATATGTGTTTACGTTATTTACTGTCATTACAGTAAATACAGGTTCTTCTCGGAAAAAACATTAAATGGTTGGAGTTTATATGATGATTGGAAATGTTAATAAAGAGTATAGAAACCAAATTCATAACATTCAGCTTGTTGCGTTATGCAAAGAGACAGTGTTAAAAAATTTTAGTTTTGATAAGTTTTTTGAACCGATTATTCAAGACTTACTCACACTAGAAAACGGATTTGAAATTACTGATCAGAATACTCAATTAAAGACTAAGTATAGTGGGTCGCTATTTGCTATGATAAGAGATAATTTAGGAAGCCACCAAATTGGTGGGTTTATTGATAATTTTAGCCTTTCAGAATATTTTTGCAGATTCTGTTTTTTCACTCGTGAAATGCTCAACAACTTCAATCTTGTTCATTGTGACCTTAGAAATATTAACAACTATAACTCAAATGTTGCCGAATTGCACTTAAGTGAAAAATCTAGTTTCAAAGGTGTAAAGTCCAATTCTTGTCTTAATAAATTAAAAAATGTCCATGTTTGTAATCCCGGACTTCCTCCTTGTTTAGGACACGATTTGTTCGAAGGCATTATTGCATTTGATTTAATGCTAATCTTACAATATTACATAAACAATTTAAAAGTTTCGCGATCGATTATATAAATATGACGCTTCAGCTGTTAAGGAAAAATTTTAAACTTCGTCTTAATTTTCCGAAAATTGACAAAAAATGATAAAAATTCCTGGAAAATGTAATGAAGTTCAATATATTTTATTAATAATGCCCTTGCTCATGTTAGGTAAGGTTTCCGATCCTGAGTGCAATAAATGGAAATTTTTAAGCAATATGATAGAAATGGTACGACTACTTATTTCTCCAATTATATCTGAGAGTGGTATTGGCCTATTATTACATCACATCACAGCTTGTTTTAATTATAGAACTGATTGTTTTCCAAATGAAAGACTAAAGCCAAAACATCATTTTATTTGCCACTATCCAGAGCTAATCAAAAGATTTGGTCCTTTAAAAAATTTATGGACTTTACCCTTTGAACAAAAACATCAATTCTTCAAAAATAATGCAAAATCATGTAAAAATTTTAAAAATATTATATTTACACTTGCTAAGGCTCATCAGGATTTTCAAGCAAACCTTAACGAAGATCGTTTTAAAACATTTATAGTATCAGATCAAATTGAATATGTAACTAAAGATTTATTTAATATAAATATTCCAAGTGAATTTATATTTGTTACGAAAAAAATTTCATATATGAATACAACATATAAAGAAGGCGATTAAACTCGTATATTATTTAGTTTTGACACAGACGAAAATGCAGAAATTTTAATAACTCATTCAATATTTATTAATAAATCGTATGAAAAGGCAATATTTTATGGGAATCTAATGAAAATGTGGTATTCAGAAAATTTAGTTTTATATAAAAGCTTTAAAATAGGAAAACTTTATACATTGGTATACTTAGATAGTATTTTAAATGTCAAACCTTTAAATATTTTAAAATTTAATAAAAATTACTATTGTTCACCTAACTTCACACGTACTTTTTAACAACATTTCTTTTCAAACAATAATTTAAAAAAATAATTTAATTTAAATAAAAAAACCAAATACGTTTCAAATAATATAAAATAATATAATTTAAAATAACTTAACCAATAAGGATGGAAAAATTTAAATTGAATATATGGAGCAGCGATCGAAAGACTAGAAAAGTTTAAATGAGCTTTCCAACAATTGAAACAATTATTCAAAAAGGTAACTTAACTTTAAATAAAACTAAATACTTCATTTTCTTAATAATTTCATAATATTTCAGCTTCAATTTATGGTATACAAGACACAAAATTAGTAGTGGAACACGACGGAGCCGATGTTTGTGAAAACGAAGTTTTGGAATACATCTTAAAAAGCGATCCAAATTCAGTATTTCTAGTTCTAAACGAAAGTGAACATTGGAAATCAGCTTATACCACGGAAACTTCAACTGAAAATATAGAAAATATCAATGAAAAACTATTATTTTAATTAACATGTAGAAAATAGATTCAAATGTAGTACAACTATAGGAGGGTGACAAACATAACGCACTATGTTACGAGAACTTATGTTAACGCACTATGTTACGGTAAACTTACGAGAGCATCAAAACTATTATAATATTTAAAAAGAACGCCCTACACTTATTTAAAACTCAAGTTTATACTTTGTTAATGGTTAGGTCATTCAGTTTTATGATTTTATTAAAAATTAACTTGATAACCACTTTAGTTAAGCTATATATTATTATATAATGTATTTTGTAAATTCTATATAGCAAACTCAGAATATTTTATCTAATATCGAAGAAGAAGCTGACGACGAAAGCCTATTCATTACTACCGAAGAACAGTTTGATCCAACAGTTTATGATCATACTCTGTCTACGAGTAGTAGTGTATTTTCATCTACAAGCAATACAAATACTGAATGTAAGAAAAATTTGTCTAAGTTTGAAATTCCATGGCATAAAATGCCTTATGATATCACAGAGAAGTTAAAATCGGAAATGAAGCTAGGTAAAAGACTTAACGTTTTGGCCAATATAATTGTGGATGAACTTCGTGGATGGTCTTCCTTATATTACATACCAATGGGTATCTTTCGATCGGTAGCACAAAAAGCACTTGAAATGTACCCAGATTCAATAATTGAAAAGTATAGCGAGGGTAAATTTTTAACCACAGAACCAATGGCACTTATTTCTAAAATGCGAAATCGAAATAACACATTAAATAGGCAACCTAAATTAAAAATTGAATCTCCAATGCATATCAAACATAGAAAACGAACAAATATCTTAAAATCGACATGCACAAATTGGAACCCATTTCAACTCGAGGAACATACTAACTCATCAATCGCTTTTAAACAGAAGTATTAACAAGATAGATATTTAAAAGATGAAATCACAAGCAGTGAACGCAAGACCATTCAGGCTTATATGACCGAATGTTTCGCCTCTCAACGAGTATTTTAGATTAACCCAGAGGAAATACCAACGGTTTTAGATGTGTTAAGGGAATGGCCATATTTATTTGATAAAATCGAACAAGGAATGTGAAACAAGGAATTTGATGGTACGAACAAGTAATGTGGGACGGCCCATGAATTCTGCACTCCTACTGGGGGTTTAAGATGTGTTCACTCACATCATCGATCGTAATCATATGGAGATTCTTTTTGCATCCTACCCTTATCGGGATTCGTACTCGATACCTCCCGCCCCAACTGCCCCAGCCTTAACCACTACGCCATTTGGTCGGTAAGAAAGTTGTTTGTAGCATTGGGAATGCATCATGATACAGAAAGAACGAGAACCTTCATAAGAAGCTAAAGAAAGAATATATGTCAGAATGCTGATATGAATAGCTTGCTGAACAGAAGAATCGAAGTCTATCGAAATACAGTGGTTAAGTTAGTATTAAACTTGGAGCTAAACAATGGCTATACTCCATAAATTTACACTAGATTTACTAGAGATAAGTTAATAGATGAAATAAAATTCACTCTCGCATCATAATGTCCTTGAATCTCTTTGCATCTTCGTTTATGTACTTTGAATTGATAACGTTATCCTATTCAGTTTTAGGAACAAAACATTTACAGACAGATACACTATATATAGGTCAGGTTGTTCTGGCTGCTATCGCACACTAAGACCGGCGATCGGTCCGTTGTGATACCACTTTGTACGGTTATAGGTCCGAGTTTTTTCGTAGTACCATCTGCGCATTGCATAGCTCCATGTCAGCCTATAGTACTGATATGGAAGATAGGTCGGCCCATAGATTATAAACACGACAGTTGATCCAGATATATATTCATTTTTCTCACCAATCGCACCGCCCAAACGATCGAAGGTGAAAAAACCATTTGAATCTTGCCCCGAATCGGGATTCGAACCCGATACCTCCCGCTCCAACTGTCGCAGCTTTAACCACTGCGCCACCTGGGCGGTTTACAGTATATCTAACAACGCTTACCTAAGTCTGCTCATAGAATATTTCGGAATCGAGTTTTAACTATATATCGTACCGCCCAGGTGGCTCAGTGGTTAAAGCTGTGGCAGTTGGAGCGGGAGGTACCGGGATCGAATCCCGATAGAAGCAGGATGCAAAAGGGATTATTCACCATCTGATTACGATCGGTGGTGTTAATGAACACATCTATGACCCTCTGTTGGAGTGCAGAACTCATGGGCCGACCCATCTTGCATGCCAGTACTATAGGCTGGCATGGAGCTATGCAATGCGCAGATGGTTCTACAAAAATCGGACCTATAGCCGTACGTCCTCGATTTGGCCGTTAAGGCGTAAAGTAGGACGTAAATAAGCGAACCGCGAAAGAGCTGGGAGAGCCTTGAGCCCCAAAAAAGATAGCATAGAATAAAATATAAAAAAAAACTATATATCGTGAAGATCTAATTAGCTCGAGATGATTTTGAACATCTCATTCCGCCAAACCTTACCATATTATCCAAAGCTTACATCATCACATTTAGGATATCGAATAAAAATAAATGTGATCCAGAAGCTTGCACCGAAAAATCTCAAAACAATAATATATCGACTACATAATGCCACCAAATATGATCACCCGCTGACCAAAAGACCAAATTTGGAACGATATATCGTTTCGTATACGCATGCATTTTGGAATCGACGATCACACATGCAAACAGCAATCGAGATACCAAATGATTTCACCAAAAAACGAATTATTTAATTTAGTTGTTGATCGTTGTTGAACCTCTTTAAGACAATCAAAACCAAAAACATACTTCATTTAACAACTTTTGATTTATTGAGCTTTTTCGTTTTTTTAATTCTCTCCCAAAAAAAAATTCTTGAGTAGATCAAAACACACACACACACACACACACACACACACACACAAAAACATCGTTTAAGGTACATTCATCGTGTTTCTTCATTTTGGTCTTCATTTGGTGGGTGGAACACGATATTGATTAAAAATTCAAGTTTTTTGTTTTAATTTTATTTTATTTCTTTTTTTAATTTTGGATTTTTAAATTATTATATTTTTGTTTTTTTTTTATTTTAATTTCGTTTTTGTTTTTAATTAAAAAACGTTTCATCTTTCGAAAACAAGGAAATGCCGAAATTTAAGTGGTTTGTATGTATATATAAGACGCGTATACGTTAATATTTTTTTTTATGGTAGCATAAAATTTATGGTATAGTTTGGAATTCTAACGATTGCGAATTCAAATTCGCTGCTGTGGCTAAATTACATTTATTAATGTTTCGGTCCATATCGAAAGCCATTCAATGAACTCTTAAGTATTAAGACTTAAAAAAAAAATTTCATTGAGCTGCCGCTGCTGGTTCTCAATTTGGAATTAATTTTCAGATATATCAATCAGGATGCCTTCCTTACCTTCGGAGAATCAACACACTTTTATTGAGCAACTTAAGAAGCATATGTTTACTAGGAGTTTAGTTTTTAAGAACTCAGATGTAAATTGATGAATGTTGTTAGTATTTGGTCAATACAGACGTTTACATGTCAAACGTCTGTATTGACCAAATACTAACAACATTCATCAATTTACATCTGAGTTCTTAAAAACTAAACTATAATGTGGTCAGGTTTCGTTCGTTTTAGTCTCCTAACCATTATTCAGTAGCCGTGAGGGCTCCCGCATTGACTTGTTATATTACCGTGTTTTAAATCCGGAATCCCCGATCCATTTAATCCATTTTATAGTGCATTAACTATAGTACCTTATTCTGGAAGTTTTGTATAAGTTTGATGTTAGTATTCTCAGTACAACCCCAAAGCTGAATACCATATAGCCAGATCGTCTTTAGAACCTGATTGTAAATCAGTATTTTGTTGTGTATGTTTAAGTTTGATCTTCGTCCAATTAGCTAATACAATTGTTTATATTTAAGATCAAGCTCTTTTCTTTATTTCTTCACACGTTATTTCCATTAAAGCTTAACATCCAGTGCCATACAGAAGTATTAAGAAGAGTTCTCGTACAGCACCATCACATCGTTTAAACAGATTATTTAAGTTGACGTGGGCATATTTTAATTCCTTAAGCTTGATTTCCCATCGCTTGGTCCACTGGCGAATTTCTTTACACATTGAAGTTCATTCGCCGGCTCTTCCACAGGTTTCCCTGTTGTTAGTATAGTGGTGTCGTCAGCAAACGTTGCTTTATGCTTACGTGATCGGACTGTGGTGTGTCACTTGTATATAGTAAGTATACGACTGGACCCAGATCGCTGCCTTGTGGAACTCCTGCTCTTACCTCTCTCAGTCCAGTATACTCCAGTATCTTCTTGTCTTACTTTAAAAAATGTCAGATAAATATGATCTCATAAGATCAACATACTCAAACCCTCGTGCCATACCATATCGAAAGAGGCTGCCACATCCAAAAATAAATTTGTTTTCATCGTCTTTTTTATAATATCTATATAGTTCTGTCAACCTGATCAATTGTTGAATGTTTGAAACTGAATCCAAATTGGTGATGCAGTATTAGGTCCATTATTGCCTTCATTCTAGTCTCGCCATTAGCTTTGAAATCATAGGAAGCAGGAATATCGGACGATACGATTTAGTTTTGATTGGGCGGTTTATGTAGTTTCGGTAACATAATAACTTTCACAACTCTCCAGCCAGAAGAAACATACTGTGATCTAATACCGGCTAGCAAATGAGTAACTTTCTTGGGTAGTTGCTTTAGAATTACTATCGTTAAATAGTCATACCCAGGTTTCCAGACTTCAGATTTAATTTTATTTCACTAGTTACTTCTTTCTAGGTTATAAGAAAGATTCTACCCCCATAATCGTTGCCTTGATTTTCGATTATAATATTCGATTCGGTCTCATCCGTTAAAATCTAAAAAATATCAGCCAGATGATTAGCAAATTCTTCAGCTTGTGATTTGTTATCCCTAGCTCATGAGCCATCACTTCGAATTATATGAGGGGTCTATGTAATTGAGGTTTTTATATTTTTCGCTGCCTTCCATGGTGCGTAGTTCATATTGTCATCAGTGGTCAAGTTTCCAAGATACAACGAAAATGTCTTTTCATTAAGATTCTGAATTTTTCGCTTAAGATCTTGTGACTTTTTCTTAAGAATCGTATTGTCATAATCTCTTCTCACACATATCTAAGAGATTTCGAGTTGCTCTTGGATAACGTTTACCAATGATTTTGGATGTTGTTCCTTTAGTATTGTTTCAAGTGGGTATCTGAATGGTATCAGTGAATTTTTCTACCTCTTCTTTTACTTCCTGTACCTTTCTTTAATCGCGGACTGGAAGAGCTTTTAGGACTTCAACACAATCAGACTCCTTATGTTTCGACTGTTTAATTCTCTGAAATTTATTGCGGCACGGTGTCTGAAACCAGATATCATATGTAATACAGTTTCAGTGGATTGAATAGTTCTTTGATTTGAATGCCATCTAATACTTTCACATAGATATCACCTATGTATGAAAGGAAAATAATACCTGATGTACATTACGTATTGTTTGATAGAACTTGTAAACAATCATCCGATCAGTGACTGACCAATTTGGAATTAATCCCAAAAATATTGGAAAGAATATTTCCGGAATCATCGAAAAATTATCTTCATTGATGAGGTCCATTTTCGCCTCGGAGGCTTTATAAGCAGAATTGTCGCATTTGGGGCTCAAAAAATCTAAAATGATTGTTGAAAAGCTTCTTCCTCAACAATAACATGTCACTGTTTGGTGCGGTTTTTGAGCTGGCGTTGTGATTGGACCTTTCTTTTTAAAAATGAGGCAGGTAAAACTTGTAATGATAAATGGATTGCGCTACTGAGCTATGATTAATGTTTTGTTATGTCCGGAATTGGAAAATATTGATGTGGACGATGAAGCGACATCTTGCTGAAAATAAAAGCAAGACGGCGATACGTGCCCCACAAGCAACGAAACAATCGCAATTTTGCACGAAATGTTTCCCGACCGTGTCATTTCTCGAAGTGGGGATTACATTTGCAATCGACAATTGTGGTTTTCTAAATTCTTAAGCCAACATGGATTTCGTAATTTGAAAACCAAGGGAGAAATCACATCTGCTGACGTAGAGACTGCAAAAGATTTCTCCAAAAAGTGGAAAAAATTATAGAAGAAGGTGGTTACACACCCGATTAAGTTTTCAACCCGGACATACGAATCTAAACCTCAGAAATATATAGATGGTTTACTGCTTCCGAAGATCGAATGTTTAAACCTCTGCCAGTGAACAAAAATTTTAGGCCAAGAGCATTAAAAGGCAAGGATTTAATGAAATTACCTGTTCATGGGTTGCAAATAAAAAAGCGTGTAACCTGCAATTGTATTCCAAAATTTTTGTTTGAGAAATGTTTTGTACCAGAGTTAAAGGGGTGTTTGAATGAAAACATTAAGACCTTAAAGATCCTTTTAATTATTGATAATGCAACCTTTTCATCCAATACTAAACCATCCCAATGTTAAGGTAATTTTTCTCCCACCTAATACCACATCAATCATATAACCATTGGACCAAGGAATTAGATCAAGTTGTACTACTTGAAAAACTTTTCAGTGCATTCTGGAAAAAATGCAAAAATGACGATGAATTATATCACATTCGCGACTTCAGCGTTAGTACTGAAGTGTTGAAACTGAATAATATGAACAATTACGATGAAATAATCAGTTTAGCGCGTTTTGTGGGTGGAGAAAAATTCGGAGATGTGACGCATGAAGATATTAACGGGATCCTTCTCGACCAGATGCTAGATGAGGAAGATTTAATTAAAATTACTTCCATAAATGTCGAATCATCACACAGCAGTGATGAAGTAGCAGTACTTCCACTTAGAGAAGAAACCATTAAGAAGGATTGAAATTTGCAGCACAGCTGGAGAACAATTTATCGGTCGAATTATAAGAGCAGAACGCAGAACGCAGGCCGTAACAAAGCAGAACGCAACCCGTAAAATACCTGGGTCATCCCAAGCGGCGGAGATGCTGGGGTCGTAGTACTAAAACACTTTACATCAACCGAAACAACCTTAAGGGTATATATCTATATATCCACGATGCAAAAGCCTGTATATAGACGTATACAGACATGGCCTTGGTGTTATAGAATTGACAAAGTTAGTGATAGCCTTAGAGCGGCTGTAGTAGTAAGCTAGCAGATTAACTTATTACTCCTGCGGATCGTCTCAAGGATTTGAATCATAATTCAATCGAAAAAAGTTAATTAGCTTAGTGTCTCCTTATGAAAAAGAACTAAGCTTTAAATTCGCGCACCGCACACTATAGAGCAGCAGTGTTACAAATACAAAGGATCCGTTTCTGTCAACTATATTTTCCGAAAATATTCAGGTGGCTAGCAAGAGAAGGGCTTAACCAAATCTTAATGCTATTAGAAAAAGGTCTTAGAATAAATTAACTTCTCCTTAATGGACACACTGATTAGTAAGTGCCACGTAACTTAAGCAACTCCACTGTTTGATCAAATCCGCGTATCGGATTTGATCTACTGGTTAAAAGATGCAGCTTAAAGAAACCAGTGCAACAATATCAACGGGCTTATAAAAATATCTATATTTGAATCTGAAATGCCTTTATAAAGAGTGAAGCGTCCTAGAGTTACCATTGAGTAACTCTAGGACGCTTCACAATGTTAATCACTCAACCTAAAAAAACAGCTGCACTCTGAGACGGAGGGGATCTATCAAAAAGATTCCCTGGTTGAATGGGACACTGGAAACATCAACTAGAATAAACGTACCAGGGAATGGAGTGTAAAGAGCCCTAACGGAATTCACCCTCGAATTAATACAATCATATCAGCACACAAATAAAATATAATGGATACTTTCCTGAGAGCCGAGAGGAATATATAAGAGTACTTCTTGAAACCCGCCATTTCCAAACTTATGAGGTTTTGTCGCCCTCGTTTGCAGAGAAAGTAGCGTGGTTGCTCTGCCATTCGAAGATCTCGGGTTCAATTCTCGGTGGTATCACGATTCGGTTTTTTTAAAGTACGTATGTAAGTATTCACCGAGGGCTTTTTCTGGCATTCTTCCAAAATATTCAGATAATTTTCTTCCAAATTTGCTTTGTATCTTTCGCGCCAGCTAAAGATGGCTATGATTGATCTCTCAGCCTTAGAGAGGAGATTGCTTAACGCCATCACCCGCGTGATGGCGTTAAGCAATCTCCTCTCTAAGGCTGAGAGTCCCATCAATTAGTTCTTTCGCGACTCCAATGGCAGAGCAGCAGAGAAAAAAGTGAAACGTAGTTCTGGAAATAAGTTCGGTGGTCGGTCCATGTTCATGTGTAAGAATATCACGCTTAATAGTAGATCGAGTTGGTCACCAAGAAAACCGCGAATGAATGTACTCAAAGAGACGAATATTCCCTATACTATAATGTTTAGTGATTTGATCTAGTTATGCAGATGATCTGATTATGATCAATATAAGCCATTAACGCAGTTGTGTTAGCAGGTGGGACTTAACGTTAATCCGAATAAAACAGTGATAGTGTCGCTCGGCATGTCGTTTTGAATGACACAATTTACAAAGATCCCACGAAGTGAAACTCGTAGTCATATCTAGGAGAACCGTCATTCGAACAGAGGTCTGTGGTATGCTATACGGACAGATCAAACATTGATGGAGGGCCGGGATATGAGTCTATGTTCATGATCTGTCCATATTTAAATCCATCACCACCTTTCAAACATGCAATAGAGGTTTGCAGAGCCTGATCTACCCAAATATCTGTAGATACTTCAGTTACGAGTATTTATAGTCTATCGGACAGTTAGGCAGCTATATAGACACTCATTTCAAACATTTATTAATTAAAGTCGGTTTAAAACTCGACGAAGAATTAGAAGCTATAAGAACTCTTATCTTGTTCCTAGCTACTAATTAATTCATCAAGAGAATAATATTAACGGAACAATCTGGCTCAAACGGTTTTGAGAGCCTCTTTCTATTCTTAAAATTTCTGAAACGCCAGTTCATATATAATTGCCATTGAAAGTAATCTCTTCTCTTACCGAAAGGAAGAATTTGCAAGATCACTTCACAATTGGATTTTGAGTTGCTGTTTATTGCTCATCTCGTGGTTGAACCAAGTTAGGTGTGTTAACATTACTAGGTTGCTGTTACTGGTTTCGTATTTGCAAACACAACTTTCATCTTTTTTACTATTCTGATGATCCAGTGAGCTCTTTTCAGACCTTTTAAAAACAGGGTTCAATACTAAGTGTCAATACTACTTTTGTTGCACCAAATACGTGTATAAGATGTTAACTTAGGGTAAGACAAGTGTTTAGATATTATCAAAAGTTTAATTGTTTGGAATTTCCGACAAATCGATCTGTTATTTATTTGCCTCTTTATCCATCGATCAATGTATAAATTATGAACATTGTGCCGTTGCCAATAATTCATTTGACCACATTTGAACAAATCAATTTGTCATCGATCGTCAATACATAACATCAGTCAATACAATAAAACAATTACTATTGTGCGTCCATATTTAGGCGCGTTGCATTATTGGCATATGTCGTCGCATAGATATCGCCTTATTTGACAATATTTTAATTCCTCTACCATTATGAAAGATCGCATGACGAGAGATGAAAGACGCGAGATGAAATACAACAATATCATAATCCTCGTATTAAAACCAATCTTGGCGATTGTTACACTGGAACGAACGAGAAGACGACAAATCATGTTGCGATGATTTTCATTTAAATATTTTCATCACGTTCGAGATATTTGTCAATTTAATCATTTTTATGCTTATCATTTTATTATGAAAATCGCAAAAATTGTTTTTTATCCGCGGTGCGGGTTGACGTACACAGATTTCATATTATTGTTTGTTTTTGATGTCAGTCGCGTTATAACCAACATCGATATATGATTAAATGCGGTTTATGTTGATTCCAAAAAGTTGTATTTACTGTAAGTGTATGTGTTCGGTGTGTCTGTATGTCAAACCGCATAATGAATATATTTCAACTCGTACGTATCATATAAACGACGGGAGTACGATGAAACAAAATTTAAGACCCCGCATAAGCGCAGCCTCCACAAATAGTAAATTAATTACCTATATAAAGGGTTTTCCAATAAGAGGTTTCATTTTGATATTATGGAAAACATGTACAAAGAGGTATGCCACTAACATTTCAAAACGATATCAGCCAAAAAGGCCGCCACGCACATTTTTGGCTGCATATTCTCTTTAACTTTACGAATTCTTGAATCGATTGTGGAGCATTGACATAGATCTTATCTTTCACGTGACCTCAGAGCAAAACAACTATTGATTTTAAATCATAAGATCATTTAAAATCGGTTGCCAATTGTGATCACTTCTAGGAGAAATAACACCGTCGAAGTTTTCTTGCAAAATTGCGATTGTCTCATTGCTTGTGTGGCTCGTAACGTTGTCTTGCTGAAAATAAACGTCATTCACATATATATCTTCCAATTTCAGCCATAAAAAATCATTTATCATAGGGCTGTAGCACAATCTATTCACCGTAACAGTTGCACCAACCTCATTTTCAAGGTCTAATCACATCGCCAGGATATAATTTGGATCATTTTGATGCATTTGAAGGACCCAATCAGCGAAGATACGACGTTTATGGTGACCGACCGACTTTTGTTCTGGGGTTAACTAAACTTTAAAAGCCTTAAGACCTAAGTCTTTATACAAACTACAGTGTAATGTCGTTTGTGGAATGCCAATTCCAAAGATCGACGGTGAATCGACAAGCCTGGATTTTCTTCAACACTACGGGCTACAGAAGCAATTGTGTTCTCGAGCAACGTATTCGGCTTCGATTCTTTACATCGAATGAAACCTCTTCTTGGGATACCCTTAACAATAAGACTGTATACGGTCTTATCAGCGAGATTCAATGAATTGATTAAAATGGTAATGAACCTCCACACTCTATATAGCGGTAGTTAAATTGTGACGGGAGATAAAACAGTAATTCGATCGACGAGGCACACGAAAATAGCGTCAATCTAATTTAAATCTTGACGAAGCATTAAAAATTTCTCTATATATGAATTCGATGAATTCGATAATCATAAATTTTGGGTTTTCGTGTCTATCCTAAATTAATTTCTAATCATAAATATTCTTATCAGTGTTCTTAAACCACTAAAGAGAGAGAATACAAAGTTTTTTGTTTTCTTTTAGAATTTATGAGCTTCTCGGTATCAAATTACAGATTCAATTCTAGTAGAAAGCATCAAACGACTTTTTAATTATTGTCCAAAGATATATGTATGTACGAGAGTGGACTGTTGTTGACTGTTATAGGAACAATAACAATAAAGAAAAGTTAACGACAAGAACTTTGAAATCAATAAATAAATTCTATTGTGTTCTGTTCGTATCTGCCTGGTATATGAACACAGAAGAGAGATCATAAATTTATTTCGTTTGTTTTCATGCCGGGTTTGGTGTAGTGAAATGTAGATAACGAAATGACTTCTTCAAGATTACAGTCGAATTTTGAGTGTCAGTAATCCGATTTTTGTTAATGTCGAAACTATCCGTAACCTTTATATAAACCACGTCACAACATTCTCTTGGACACTATGGTGACGAAGCACGTCTTCGGGTTATTATTACCGAAAAGTGGGACAACAACAGTCCATCCGTGCTCTCCCGTGACGATATGATGGTCTTTACTGGTGGATCAGTATACTGTAATCTGACTGGTGCTAGTTTATACACACAAAATCCTGAGGTCAAATTAACTATCTCCCTTGGTATAGGTACGCTACTGTTTGTGCAGCACTCTTTGCAAAGGAAATAAACGCAGAGACCATTGTATCTGATTCCTTTCTGACAGCCTGGCAGACAACCGCCTTAGTGTCCCCAATATTGTTTCATCGAAACTTGTTTTTAGGACGACAATAACCAAAAATCGACTAGACAGTCTAAAGTCTTGAATAAAGTTTTACTTCACTGCATCACAGTGAATCAATAGTCACATTGATATCCATTGAAATGTATTGGCTGCTAAATTGACCCATTTGGGGCAGCTTTCTCTTTTGTGGGACCTCAGCCCGTTTTATGAGCGACGTGATTATCTCTTACAAGGTATATCGATTATTACTTTGATGATCTGCACCAGAAAGGATGGGACAACCTCATCTCTTTTTGACTATCCCAAAATATTCAATGGATCAACAAATCAGTAAAGATCCCAGTCCTTTATGAATTATGATAGACGCACTTTACGGATGTTGCTGAGCATTCTCACGGGACATTGTTCCCTGAATCACCACATGTTCCTTATGAAAATTGAGAACATAGCCAATTACGAACGATGTGGGAAAAGAGAAGAAGAAACTGTTGGGCACTTTTTGTGCTCCTAATCTTTATACCCTTCCCAAATACTGCACTGCTTTGGATCACTAATCCTATTTCAAGACCAACAGACGACCTTGAGGTTTCCAGATATCTAGCACTACATAAGAACAAACAGATTTCAGGACTGATAGTTTACGTCTGAGAAGGGATGTCACAATGAGCCAATCAAGTTTGAGTGACTGATAAAAAAATATTGTGAGGAATCGTCAAGTCTGCTCGCATCAATTAGACTGTGAGCAGTAATGACTTACTCTTTAGATTTTGTTACGCCATTGCAAAGATTAGCTGTGTCGATCTTTCAATCACCGGTTTAATCTTGATGTACAACTTGACCACCATGTATTGTTGTATACCAAGAAATGTTGTATCTTTATATATTTTAAAGCTCTAGCACCAATATACAATAATTGTTGAACTGATAAACTATTTAAGAATTGGTCTGCATTTAGGAGCTCCATGGAATATCCCAAAACCAGACTGTCGAACTTTAAATGTAGCCTGACTGTCCATAAAAATGCTAATATCACTTTTTATGTGATCATTAAAGACTATATAGTGTTTCACTTCACATATCATCTTCTCACATCCAGATCTCATAACTCCGTGAGAGGATGTCCTATTATTACAAGAGACAGAAGAAAAAATTGGCGGATTTGATTTGTTTCAAAGCATCACTAATACAAAAGGTACCTTTTCTCTAATCTTTCATCGAGAGCTTCATTTTGTCTGGACTTAATCGATTTGAAAATCAAGACTTTCCAATGGTACTTACACGCGAGCTATACCTTAACTGTCTTACCCTTTTGTATTTAAATATATATGGCTCCCAGGTTAGCTCGAAATAAAGCTCCAAATTTCACTTGTCTACCTACTTCAACCGAACTTTGTTGGGAGTAGCAGTCTGAAATTTTTGTAGCTCAGATAAAATGGGCAGTTATGTCATCGTCCATTGCACTCTATATTGACCGTAACCATCAGTGATATAATGATTGTGTCTATTATGTATGTAGGTGTCTGTAATTTTCCTATACCTTTTGATTCTAGGATCAAACGGAAGCAACATTACCACAATCTTCATTGCTGCCGATGCATAGTTTTTGTAGTGCCCACAAAATTAAGTCTGTGCAAGCGATTTAGAGATTATGTGCTAAAGGAGACTATCGTTCTAATTACCGAAACGTACACAGTCAGTATACGCAGCTCCGGTATGTCCCCAGACACAATACTTTTGAATAGACCGGAATGGCATGATGCACAATTTTTCGAAGTTACAGTTTCCTCTAGTAACAACAAACAACAAAGTCTTTTCAAATCTTTTGAAAATTACTCCCACCCAGGATACAGATACAGATAAGTCACCCAGGATACAGATACAGATAAGTCAACTTTGACTGAAGAGATCAATGTTTTCTTTAATTTTTCAGGCAACGTCTTTGTAGCTAGCGCATGTCGGTGCAAAATGCAATGGGTAATTGTAACGTGAGGCACTTCCTTTTTTACGTACGCTACAAATCCAGAATGTTTGCCCAACATAGAAGGAGCTCCATCAGTACAAATTGATCCTATTTTGTTCATCGGTATCTCATATTGTAATAAAAAGTCTTTGAGTTTATTAAATATATCAATTCCTTGTGTAGTAAATACTAATGGTTCACAAAACAAAAATTCTTTTTCCTTTACATATCGTACAAACACCATCAGCTGAGAACAATTTTCAACATCTGTAGATTCATCCAATTGAATACCCACTGGGACATTACTAGCTTTGATATCTTCAATTACTTGTTGTAAGATATCTTTACTTATATCAGAAATTCTAGTACGGATTACGTCATTTGACAAAGGAATTTGTTGAAGCTTTTGTTGTGCTTCAGCACCCAACACTATTTTAGTCATTTCTAATGCACAAGGTTTTACAAGTTCTTCAGCTATTGTATGTGGTTTCTTCTTCTTGGCACACATATATGCAACTCGATAAGATGCATGCAACAACGGCTTTTCATTTGATATAAATCCAAAAGTCGTTATAGTTCCGCTTTTATCAAATCGAAATCGTTTAGATTTCAAACTTTCAAAATCATGGCCAGCATCTCCGCCACTATGCTGTTTGGTAAAATGTTCATTTAGTTTCGACGGCTTGAGATTGGAGTTTGAAAATTTATTGCAGCACAGAATACATTGTGGTCGCTGCGTTCCATCTTTCTCCGTTATAAAAGTAAACCATAACGAACATAATCGTCATTCCAATATCGTTTTTTGACATGGGGTAAACAAAATTAAAAATTATAATAAAACACTAAAAAAATATAAAACTTAAATCTATTATTGTTATATTTTACCTTACCTTTTGAATTTAGCTTTAATGTACCAAATAATATTCTTATTTACTATAATATTAATATTCAACAAAACTTGTCAAATTAACTTGTATTAATTGTTTAATTTTTAATATTTAACTTTTAATATTCAACACAAAAATTCACACTTGTAATATTCAACACTAAAATTCAATTATTTTAAAATCTTTATTCAATGTAATGTGCGCAACAGTAATTATATTTCTAAAAATAATCGAACAGAAACAAACAGAATCAGAACTTCAAACTTCAGCGACCAAATTTATAATTGTCATAATTCAAAATTTTTTGTGTGAAAATATGACAATAAATATATTCAAAAAATTGAACGAAGTAGGCACAAGAGCAAATAAAGAGAGCATAAGAGAGAATGAAAATACAGCTAAACTTCAAAATTAAAAATAGATTTAAAATCGAAGAGAGCTTCATTGTATCTCGACGACGACGCTCTGGTTCTGTTTGCTATGATTGATTTGTGTGCATTCTAATTTGAGAGACAATGTATTTTGTATTTGTATCTTTGATTCTGTTTGGCACTTATATTTAAAAAATGTTTAGTGCATAAAAAGTTTACTAATCAAAATGAATTTTTAAGTTTAGTTTTTTATTTTACTAGCTACACGTGAATTTGTATAATTATAGTTTCGCACCCCCAGATATTCTAGCTCGCACCCCTAAGGGGTGCGTGCACCACCGGTTAAGAACCACTGCTTTAAATCATAGCTTCGCTTCTGTTTTATAAAGACTATCGTTGATCTATTCTCATTCCTGGACTGTTCTAAACAGGCGGAAGATTGGGTTATATTGGCCTTCAGTATACTCAGGACACATACCGGAAATTATGTGGAAATAGAAAGTCTTCTTCCGATCCTCACAGCATTTTTTCCCTCTTCTAAAGTGTTACACAGAACGTTTCTGGTTCAAAGAAATCAATAACAACGCTTCTCCAACAGGACTACCATCAGCTTCAATCCTCTCGACTCCATTGAGTCCTGATGCACACATGAGTTTTACTGTTTGTGGTTGTCAGTTGTTTAAAGTATAGAGCTGTATGACGTGAATTTTTAATTGAAATATGGTTGATCAGATGCCCAGCGACAATTAAGTTTCTATCTCCATTCCATTTTCTACTTTTGAGCCGTCTACCATTAAACAAAAGAGGCTACATTGGTTTTGAAAGTCAGGTACAATGCAGTCAGTTTTAAGGACGCCTCCATTGTGGCTGTTACACAAGTTTTCATTGTAACCTGAAAATAATCCTGATTACGCTAATCGAAGATAATCCTGATCACGCTTAATTTATCTCAGTTGTAGGCCAACATACTACCAAAGCGTATGCGACCAAAGATTTCCCATAGAGTCTTTGACAGCATAAAAGTGCCTCATGTCCTATTTTGAACCTTAGTATTTCTTATTCCGAATCAAGTTTATTATCCAAGACTATGCCTATAGACTTCCTCGCAAAAATTTAGAATTATGAGATTTCAAGTGAGGGTCACAATCGTTAACTTCTTCTTCTCGTTAAGAGTACAATAACTGTATTATTTGAATTTACATTAAGGTTTTCCTAGATACACAATTTTCATATTAGTTTGAGTTCTTCCCTTATCAGTCAAGAAATAACTTAGTTAAATTTTCCTTTAATGATTAAAGTCAGATCATTGGCGTAGCCTAGGACATTATATCTTCGGCTATTCAACCGAGTCAGTTTATAAAGACCAGAACAGTGTGGATTCAATATTTCAATCGACTAGAGGAATATAATCAGTTTATTTGTTTTTTTTTGTAGTGTTTTCTGTCACTCAGGTTCTAATGGCCCATTGTGACTTCCCACTATATTACTGTACGTTCCGGCTATAGGTCCGATTTACGTAGAAACCATCTGCACATTGCATATCTCTATGCCAGCCTATACAACTGACATGGAAGATGGGACGGCACAAGGATTCTAACTTCAACTGGGTCTCAGATGAATTTATTCTCACCACCGATCGTACCGCCCAGACGATCGATGGTGAAAATCCCTTCGCATCCTGCCCCTATCGGGATTCGAACCCGGTATCTCCTGCTCCATGCCACAGTGTTCTAATCACTCTGCCACATGGGCGGTCTAATCAGCTTCAACAAAGTTTTGGTTGCATTGGGAATGCACGTATCACCTGAGAATCCTGCGATGTTGGTTCCAGAAGACTTTTTCGCGATCTAAAATCTAATTTCTTTTTGGTGATTGAATCTGATTGATTTAACAAGCCAAACAACATTAAGCCACAACAAAAAATGGTAAATACTATCTTTGATATCCAATTCATACTACAACATTATTGAACAAACCAATATCTTTAAGATAATTGACTCTAAATTTGATAAGTTGAAAACAATAATCGCGTTCGTAAGATTTATTAGCCATGCGAGACAATCCGAGTTGCCTAAGAGTAGTGATGTTTGCATTGTTCGAAATCAGTATATATAATCACACTAAGTATTTTGCGGAAAATGTTTATCAATTAAAGAACAAAAAGGCAGTTAATCCCACCAGCGTAATAAAGAGCCGTTGATCGTAGATTTTGGATTGCTTAGAGTAAGGACTAATAAGAAAGTTTCGACGTACCGTTTTATACAAAATAACCAATCATACTATCATCAACATTGGTTCTTCGTTCGATTCGCAGAGAGTATAAGCATGATTTTTATTGGCTGTTTCAACTCTTGAGCTCTTGATATTCGGAGGGTTAACTTGGTTGAACTATCTCTTCGAACTTATTCGATAGGTGTGGCGAAATTATGTTATGACTAAAGAATGGAAAGTGGCCGCGTTATGCCCAATATTCAAGAAGGGGGTTTGCTTGAAATGCGAATATATCGCGGTAAAGCTCTCCTATGTACAGGATACTGTAGTACATTATCGGTAACTACCAAGAGGAATGCCGTCTAAATCGATCAGTCACCGATCAAGCTTTTTCACTACGGATAGTTCTTTCCAAGTACTATGTAATATCTGGCGATGAACACCAGGTATTTCCAGATTTCAAGCAAGTCTATCACTCGATCGCCGGTTGTAGCTTAATGGTTAAGAGAGTTTCTCATCACGTCGCGGTCCCGAGTTCGATTCTGCCGTTGACCAAAAATTAACATGCAACCGGATGACATAAAAACGCGTTTGTGTGTAAAAACATTCGTTGGGTTGACCACCTACAATGTGTAAATCGTTAAAATTGGTTCGTAAGGTCTCATATGAGGCGCGGTAAGGGCCGTTTACGGTCTTTACGCCATAAATTATTTTTATTTTACTATCATTTGATCAATCGAGAGCGACTATGGTATGCGCTTGAATATTTGGGAATACCAAACAAATTCGTACATCTATGTAAAATGACAATAACGTAGTCACAATGCTGTGTTAAAGTTGAAAACAGGCTACCGAGAACTTTTGCAATCACTACTGGTGTTCGACAAGGATATCTGTTGACAATATCTTATTCCGACAATCCAATCAACTTTTTGCATATCCAGATGATATCTAGCTATTGGATTAAATGACAACGGAGTAAAAGAGATACTAGATCTACTAGAACAGTGTTCAGGTTCAGTTGGTCTCAAAATCAACGAGTCCAAAACAAAATATCTGATCTCTAGTTTTCGAGTATAAGACTCAATTCTGTTTAGCAAGGGTAACCATCGTTTAAAGGAGTGATGAGGTTCAAATATCTTGGATCTCTCATTACTGACGATAAAAGTGTGGAAGAGAATACCAAGGTCCGTCTTGCCGCTGGCAATCGGACTTTATAGATGAGGAATTTAATGCGTATTCCTGATATTATACATGAGATCAAAGGACAGCAAGTACGCTGGTTCGGTAACGTTCTGCGTGCTGATGCGAACCGAATGATAAGGGGAAGAGGTCGCTATCGGCAACGATGACTCCACAGCGTAGAGAGCGATCTAGCTTTTTCTAATTGTTTACAATAGTACGAAGAGCTAGCTCGTGTTCAAAACTAGTGATGTTAGATTATTGATACGGTACGGACCATAATAGCCTGTAAAACTCGTATATAATAACCGTAATATAATCATATCTAGTCTAGCATTTCATTTCTCCTCATGTACCTCACGTTGTGAGAAAGTTGATACAATTTTATCTAAAAAGAGCAATTTAAGATTCAACAATAACTGTAATAATTCGGATCCACCACTTCCCCTATGGCTTCTATGAAGAAGGCCCATTCATAAAGCCGTTTTACTAAGGTGGTTTCATTTGGAAAAGTATCACACAATTAGCTGATACCTAACTAAGAAACGGTAGTTTATGTGGTTTATTCTTTTAAAACTGCAATTGCCACTGGGTTCACATATGCATTACGCCCTCGTATAATTTTAGTATGTTGTATCAGCCACTCATAAATCTAAACCGCATATCAATTCAAAATCGGTCTCAAAACTTAATTATTACATATGCAGCCTCCACGTAACATAAAATATAATAAAACCATTCATCTTGCAGTACCAGAAACGGCCTTCGCAGAATGTAACAAATGCATAAATCGAAAAAAAAATTTGTCACCTGGATATACATAAAATACAACGACGAGACAATATGATGTAGGTGAACAATTTTCTTGATCACACAAATCCTTTCAACACGAAAACTAAAGCAAACAGCAACAACAATTAATTCCAATTTTAAATTTTTAATTTAAAATCAAATTTTCATTCAAAATTTAGCAAAAAAGACAATGACACAAAGTTTCATTGAAAATATTAAGAATTGGTGGGTGCTCGTAAAAGAAACGGAAAAATGTAAAAAAAATCCACCCACTGCTATGTCTGCACTTCAGTTGTACAGTTTCAAACCATTCAATATAATCAAGTTGACAATTTTCATTTTCAAGTTCTGCAATTTTTTGTCGCTTTTTTTCTTGTACGACAGACACAAAAATGCATTCGACACTGCAGTGTAACAACAACAAACAATGCTGCAAGACAGACAGAATAATAATATTATTATTATGAAACGAATCTTCTGTAGAAAACAAAAAATCTCAAGAAAATGTTGGTTTTTGTATTTTTTGTTTTTTTTGTGTTACAAAGATGAACAAAGCGAAGAAGGAGGTAAAAAATAAAACATTAACTGATCAGGTGTGGTGCGTGACTTTAAACGTAAGATACATTATACATATGTATGTATATAAGAGTATGGCAACAAGATGTTGGTGTTACAGAAAGAAAAAAAATCAATTCTTTTATTCGCTGATAATAATTTACATATAAATTTATTATTTTCTGATAATAATGAAACAAAAAAAAAATTGAGTGGAAAAACACTTTGATATGAAAAATATAAATCAATTTAAATGAATTTAATTAAAAAAAAAAATAAGAAAAAAGTTAAAACCAAATACCTGTTTTTTCATTATATAGCAAAACCTACCTACCTACCTAATTTAAAATGCATATTCGTGCGCGAAAATCGAAATGTACGAGATAAAACAACCACCACCTACTATCGTAAGGACATTGATAAGGCCTTCAGCAACAATATTATATAGATTCCACTTTGTGTGCGACACATTTGACATTATTTTTGTCTTAAAACCTTCCAACACCTTTTGTCATTTATCCATGTTGATGTTTATTTAATGCTTACAATGTTGTTTCTTGGGATATCAAATGGTATTGGGAAATATTTATTAGGACTAAGATAGTGACATCTATAGTTCCAACCAATGTATACTCCCAAACAACTACATCGATTCAAACCTTACGCGAAACCTTAAAAGCAATATTATATGTAAAATGTCTTGATCGATTTTCGTAAAAAAAATTCTCAAATTAAAGCAATCGTAGCAGAATGCGATGTTTCAGTTAAAACAATTGGCGTGCTGTAGTCTGCTATATTATAATAATACGATTTATAAATCATTGAATACGGCATATACAAAAAAACCTTTGGTATAAAAAGGAAAACTAAAAATCGTGCTTAGTGTGCGACAAACAAAGTAAAAATTTAGCTTCCTGTGAATTTACTAGTGAAAGTAGGATAAAATATAATTTTTCTTAAAATGAGAGAGAATTAAAAATCATTTGCAGGACAAAACATGTATCAATTACTGAAAAAATTTTATGGTTATTGAAAAAATTATTATAGCGGTACTGACAAATTATATCAAGAGAAGTATTTTTATTCAGTACTGGAAAAATATTTTATAGGAAAAATGTATATGGATGAGACATTGTTTCTATGCACTCAAGCCATTTTCAAAAAGTGAAGTCATTTTTTAAATATGAAGCATTTTATAAGAGTTTTTTGTGGTCAATTCAAAATTTTAACATTTCTTGTCATTCATCTTAAAGTCTAATTTCCATTATGAAAAAAATGTTGTCAGTATTTTTTATTGAAAAAACCAAAGTGAGAAAAAAATTGAAAATTCCATTAGAGTGACAGAGATCGTTTTTTACATTTTTTTTTATAGTGGTTTTATTTTGACAGATGCTTATAACATAACCAATAAATTTCAAAAAAATTTTTTTTGAAAAAAAGACAAAAAACACTTTGAATCTACAATAATAACTTAAAAAAATAAACTTAACATAATTATTCATTATTTAAATTATTTTCACAATGAATTAAGATGAATGATACAAAACGAAATGTTAAAATTATCAATTGACCATAAAATAACTACTATAAAATGCTTCATAATGACGTCATACAAACGATTTCTCATCCATATACATTTTTCTTATAATATATTTTTCCAGTACTGAATAAAAATACTTCTCTTGATATATTTTGTCAGTACTGCTATACTTATTTTCTCAGTAACCATAAAAATTCATTCAGTACTGAATAAATTTTTTATACTGGAAATATTTTTTATTTCTCTCGCACTTTAAGAAAAATTATATCTTTTGTCAGTATTTTTTCATAATGGAAATCAGACTTAATTCATTGTTGAAATAATTGAATAAGTATGTTTAAGTTAATTTTTTTTAAATTTTCGAAGTGTTTTTGTCTATTTTTTTACAAAAAAAAAATTGAAATTTATTGGTTATTTATAAGCATCTGTCAAAATATATCCATTCAGTTTTACTATAAAAAAAGGAAAAGGGGCCCTGTCACTCAAATGATCTTTCTCGCTTTGGTTTTTTCAGTTAAAAATACAAGCAGTATTTTTTTCATAATATAGACTTTATATATGTATACCAAACTATGAATAAAAGTATAAAGAAGGCATAACGAATGTCAATTATTTATTTGGGTTTTTAAAAGCTATTTTCCATGGAAAAATTGACTGACAGTCAAAAAAGACAAAATAATTATAAAACTCCGTTAAAGACAACTTTATTGTTTTTTTTATTTATTTATAGCGAATTATAGCAGAATTTTGAAGAAACCACAACCAAAAACATCATTTATTATTCTTATTAATTATTCATTCTTATTATTCATTCTTAATTATTAATTATTCATTCTTACTAATCATTAATTATTCATTCTTACGTAAGTACTAAAAGCAATCATTTTCAAATATTTATAAAGCTTAATGGAATCACTTCCTCGATTTGTATGTTTTTAGGTTCCCGAAAGATTCAGTTACCCATATTGCGAATGTCGTCTCAATCGACAATCGTTTTAGCTGTCGTGATCGTTTGATTTTTGTATTGTGTAACTTAAACGAAACGACTGATTGAAATAAAATAATTTATTGTGAAGAAATTTTCTTTACTTAACGATCGTGAATTATTTTTTTATATTTTATCTTCAAAACAGAATCTAACCATCGATTTATTGAAAATTACATGAAAATAAATATTAAATTAAATCAAATAATAAATAGCAGTTGTAATAATTTTACGGAATTATTTTTTGAGGAAGAGGATTGTGAAAAATTAAGATTACTCACATCGAAACGAAGCCGTGAAGTGTTAAGAGACTTGGCTAACCCTGTAGAATTGCATGATCATACGTAAATATATCATAAGATTATGTAGATAGGAATATAAATAAAAAGATTGTTTAGTTTCAGATTTTATTTTCGATTACCAAAAGATTGCTTCCGGCAACTGTTGGTTCACCTTAAACGTCACATGTCAGTCATGAAACGGTTCACAGCAATACCAAATATTTTAAAAATTGCTGCTTTGCTTAGGTTTGTCGCTGAAGGTGGGTATCAGCGAAGAGCTGGCAATGACTTCAACATTCAATCAAGTTTTTCGCTGGTTTTAAAAGATGATATCACGAATGGAAACACACATATGTATGTCGAAAAAGGACCAGCTTAAATTATACAGAATGTGATATAAGAGCCACAAAATTGTATTTTTTCGAAAAATCGAGGATACCAGTTAATATTTATACTATAACCGGGGGAAGGGCATCATAGTGTGAATGCGATGATAGTAAGTTTACATATATGAACATATTTGTTAAATTTCATTAATAATTAAATTATTGTGCATTTATAGGTATGCAATCATGAACTAAAAATAAGATTTATCAGTGCCAAATATCCTGGTTCTTGCCATGACGCGCTAGTGTGGAACGTTTCTGTGGCCAAACGAATGATTAAAAGTGCATATGAAAACAGTGATACTAATTCCAGGTTTCTTGGTAATTAGTCCAAATATATTATAAAATGTATCTTACTTAATACGAGTATATTATTACAGGGGATGCGGGCTACCCACTAGAGCCATTTCTTATTACACCAGTTCGCGATCTTGGACCCAACACTCCAGAGACACGATTTAACGACAACTATTCAAAATGTAGAAATATAGTCGAAAGAACTATTGGTGTTCTTAAAAATGGGTTCTTAAAAAAGGCAAATGCACTGTTCACCACAAAAGGCCACACAAATAACCAATATTTGTGTGGCTCTTCACAATATGTGTATTTCACACAAGGTAGCCGAGATGGATGATGTGTGCCCGACTTTAACTCTAATACTGCAGAGAACGATTTAGTCGATGTATCTGAAATGGAGACGTCAAACATAACCGTGGGAATACGAAACAGAATAATCAGATCTTTTCAATAATTAATAAAAATGTATATTTCAGTGTAAAATAAGAAAAATAATTCATTTCAATAAAAGCTTTACACCTTAAGCGCATAATAAAATTGTTTTAAAATTATTAAAATGATTTGTTGAATCTGAATCTCTAGTTGTTTCTTTTGGAGTTGTAATATTTGAAGTTTTAATTTGTGCTTTTCGTTTCTTGAAATTCTTTTATTGACCAGTTCTTTTTTATACAACTCTAATTTGATTTTTTAATTTCAGCCATTTCTTTTAGAATGCTTAATTTATCTTTTTTTTAAAAATACATTTTTTTATATAATGAATACGCTTTTTCTTAACTTTTAACATTTTTTCTTGCATCGTAGTTTGTTTTTTCAAAAGTTCAAGTCGTTTGTCATTTATATCTTGAACATTTTTGTTGGATTCTCCTTATTCCTTGAACCTGAAGGGATGGCTTCAACATTACTACCGGTTCCGTTTTCTGATTCATTTGCGTCAAATTAAATCAACCAGATGGATTTATCATTTCAAATGGAGTAAATTTATGACGTCTTCTTCTAGATTTGAAAAGGTCAAAGTTTTGTTAGGACCACTACCTGTTGCCTTCAACTCTGGTTTCGTGTTAATTTTTTACGAATTTTAAATTTCAAATCAGTCCAAAACTAGAAAAAAAAATTATGGAATCCACATAAACTTTATTTTATTCCAACTAACTTTAACCCATCCATTAATTTCCACTCTATAATCTCCTTCCTGTTTGGTAATTTCTCTAGCTATGTCCACATTTTCTTGCATTAAACGTACAAGACATTCAAACTGGAGCTTGTTTGTGATTTTACGGCTTATATGAAAGTATAATTATAAAAATGAATTTTATGGTTTATTTGAATTTTTTTTATAATTATATAATAAATAACCGCTACTAACATTTTGAAAATTATATGAATACAACGTAATCGCTTGAAAAAATGGTATCGACAAAATAATGACATATCAATCGACAAAAGAAGGCAATATCGACATTCACAATCACAATTTTCTCAATCGGCACCATATCGATACGATATTCGCAATAGGGGTGAGTCTTAGATTCAAGCGAAGTACGACAAGTTAAGTGTTTTTGCTCTTTACATTTTTCATCAGATTCTCTAATTTAGGCTGGAAACAGATATCTGCTGAATTCAAAGAACGCGACAGCTAATGAAACGAGTAAAAATGTAATAAGATTAAAATTTATATATAAAATTTATATATAATTAAATCAATTTATTGTACATAATTGGACCAGAAAATATATGTTCAAGAACACGCAACGGAAATCCACCGTTCCACATCAACACCGCGTCAATTAAATATGATCTTCAAAAGTGTATGTTTGGAAAATCAAACTTTATTTATCGTTATTTTTAGGAAATATTCAATCAGGCAAATGAAACACATGAACATGACAAAATAGCTGACGATCTCCTAGAATTTGTTGATAATTGGAAAAGTTATGATAAGCGAGAAAGTATATCTCTAGGGTTCTTCGATACACAAGTTGATTGAGACACTGAAAATCCAACTACATCACTTGGGTTTAGTTCAAATTTATATTCAGCATCTTCCGATGAAGTTGTTCCTATAAATCAATATTTAAAATTAGAAGTATGACTAAAGGAAAAGGATAATTTAATTTAAAGGAAAGGAACAGAAAAAGACGAATGAAAAGGAAAGACGATAAAATTTTTACAATAAGTAATATCGTAGAAAAATAATGAAAGGTTGTTGAACGAAGAATGTGGGAGTGCTATAAAACATTCAGCAAAAAGTTCCTGTTGATGTATTTAATCGCTACACTTTAATTCCAATCGATTACTCTTGATGGACTACTATTAAACCAAAAAATGATTCAAAGTACAGGTGCCGTGCTCGATGTAATGACCCTAAACCCTGGTTTTACCTTTTCAAAGGTAATTTAATTTTTAATATTTTTAACAAATAACGACCTTATCAGGAATATATCAAAACAATATTTATTTGAGAAATACAATCTTTAAATAATATTAAATATCGTTGATATTTCACAGGAAATTTTTCACAGAATGAATTTGTATTTCTCGATGCATGCCATATGTTAAAATTAGGAAAGGAATCAGTTTTACACTTACAACTGAAGAAGGCATGTGGAAATACATTGAAGCTCTACAGACACTTTAAATTAAAGAAGAGTTCCAACTCGGTAATAAACTATCCAAAGCACATGGGAAGTTTCAAACAAAAAAAATTAAAGTTTCCCAGCTCAAACAATGAGTCAAACAGTAGCCACTGCAATAAAATATTGTAATAACAAATTGCATTTGTTAGAATTTGAAGGAAGTGAGTCGTAAAATTGTTATGGTTCTAGTAAACACAACATTCATCGATGAATGCCACAAATATGTATTAGGAATTAGTAAATACCTGTCTAATATAAAAGTAAAATCAAATATTTCTCTGGGTTTTTGGGATTTAGTCTAGGGCTTAGGCTTACCATGCTCAAAGAATTATACCGCGATTACGTAGAACTAAGTTATTTGAAATATCTACTCACATATAAATTAAGTCAAGCCCATATTGAGTTGTTTGTTTGTGCTAAGCGGTCAAGAAGTGAAAACAACAACAACCCCACTCCAAGACAGTTCATCGTTGGATATAAACAATAACTTGTTCACGGTCATATATGAAGTTTCAGTAGGAATATCAGTGAACGCGACTCAACTGAATTATTAGCTTTTATGGCACATCTTCCTTTTATCTAAGGCTCGATTGCCAGTAGCGAAACAACCTTGATATCCTCTCCTAAACTGTTATCGTGAGTAATGAGAGACCCAAGATACTTGAATCTCATGACTCCTTCAAACGTGTGGTTACCACTACTTAAACCAATTGCGACTTGGTCCCGAAAATCAGAGATCAGATATTTGGTTTTGGACCAGTTGATTTTAATACCAACGGAAGCTGAACACTGTTCCAGTGGATCAACTATCTCGTTCACTCCGTTGCCATTTAATCCAATCACACAGATATCATCTCTACGGTCAGTATTTGAACTGTGGAAATTTAGTGCTTTATATTTTCGTTGCGTTTCTTTATTTATCAGACCTTCACAGGAGAAACGCGTTGTTATTCCCTACCGGAGAAGTGCTCCGTGATTTGCACGAATATTTCCATCGTAGCTTTGCAGTGACCAGATAATAGTTTTTGTTGAAGAACGATAAGATCTCACGTCTCGGACAACCCGAGGCCGCTCTATTGAAATCAACACATGGTCAATTTGGCTTCGGGATGTTTTACGTGGATGTGTCCATGTTCTCAAATGTATATTATTAAGAGAAAAGAATGTGCTTGCCGCTGTGAGATTATGAGCGATCGCAAAGTACATCATTAGTTCTCCATTTTCGGTCGCAGTTTCGTGTCAGGAGTACGGACCTATATAATTACTAATAATTTAATAAGTCGGTCTGATTTCTGCCAGCTGATGTTTTGCTTGGAATATCAAATGGTATTTAGAAGTATTTATTAGAACCGTCAACGGCAGTGAGTTCTTTAGTTCTAACTAATATACACTCCCAAACAACTAAATCGAGTTAAAACTTACAATAATTATATTTCTTAAATAAACTTTTTCTCAAATTGAAGCAATTGTAGCAGAATGCGACGTTTCGGTAAAAACAATTGACGTGCTGCTATCTCATGTATTGACCGATATTTTCCATCAGTCAGTTAGATATAAAACGTTGGCCTGAACAAATCTCTACCAATTTCATTCGTTGCTTCCTCAAAATCGATGGATAGAAAGAGCTTAATTACAAGAAGGACACAACGAAAGAGACGCCGCTCGTCAACTAAACATAAGCATATTACTGTTGTCTCAAGAATATCCAGATGGTTTCAGGAAATTGGTACCTTTATAGTAATGTAGTTGTTATTTTTAGATTCCAAAAAAAGAATTTCAAGACCAAACAAGAAAAACCGTGGTCGGATTTTCCTCAATGAATCATAAAATATAATATTAATATATTTTATGATTCATTTTATGACGAAATCAGAATGAGAACTAAAATCCCTTTGACTCGTCAAAAATTGACCCGGAAGACGAAGTGTACTACCGTAAACTAACTCGGCAGGAGTGGTTTGAAGATCCTCCTTAAACGTAGAACGTAACCCAAGCAGAACCGAAGGCAAGAATTGAGCCCCATCCGGACGATTGTAACACATTAACGAAGCTTTAAGTGTTCTATGCCAACGATCGATAATTCCATTACACTTTGGGTTATAGCTGGTGGTCCTACGATGTTCGAAACCCAATAGTTTAGATAGCTCGGCGAAAAGATGGGATTCGAATTGCGAACCTTGATCAGTGAGGATAAAAGATGGAACTCCCAACCGTGCAATCCAACCTGAATACGCTGCAAAAGCGACTGTCGGTGCAGTCATGTCTGGAATCGGAATGGCCTCGGCCCGTCGAGTAAAGCGATCAAGCAGAGTGACATAATAGCTCTGACCTTCGGAAATAGGAAGTGGACCAATAATATCTAAATGTACGTTATCAAATCTTTGAGTAGGTAATTTAAAAGTGTCAAGGGGAGATTTGATATGTTTAGTGACTTTGGCTTTTTGGCAAGATAAACAATTACGTGCCATTATTCTGGCATCTTTTTTGATACCAGGCCAGATCACTTTTTCAGAAAGAATCTTTACTGATGATTTAATGCCAGGGTGTGACAAATTATGAAAGGAGTCGAACACTGACTGTCTGAATTTTTTAGGAATAAATGGTTTCGGACTTTTAGATGACACTTCGCAATAAATTGATTTATTCGAGTTGAAAGTAATTGGAATTTGAATAAATTTTAGAGTATCGTTGTTAATTAATAAATCTTTAAGGTCGTCGTCCGTAGATTGTGCATCGGCTATTAACTCGTAATCAATACTTTCAGGTAGTGAAATCTGATTAATTCGAGATAGAGTGTCTGTAACAACATTGTCGATTCCTGATATTTGTTGAATGTCCGTTGTAAATTGTCCGATAAAATCAAGGTGTCGGAATTGTCTAGGAGATGCTTTGTCTAGTTTTTGGTTGAAAGCATAAATAAGAGGTTTGTGGTCAGTGCACAGGGTAAAGCTTCTTCCTTCGAGCAAATAGCGGAAATGTTTGATGTCGGAATATGCGGCCAACAACTCCCTGTCATATGCACTGTAACGCATCTGAGTTTCATTTAATCTAACAGAAAAGAAACCCAATGGTTGCCACGAATCAGACACTAACTGTTGAACGACAGCCCCGATTGCAGTATCGGATGCATCTACCATAATTGCCAATTTAGCAGTAGTAGAAGGATGGACAAGTAAAGAAGCATTGGTTAATTTGGATTTGCAACTTTCGAAGGCCCCAATGGCCTCTTCGGACCAAATAATAGGAACTTTTGAATTTTTTTGTAATTTTTAAGAAAGTTATTAAGTAGAATTTGGTCGTTGGCTGAACCAGGAATGAAGCGACGGTAAAAGTTAATCATTCCCAAGAAACGTTTGAGTTGACAGACTAATCTAGGTCGTTCGAATTTGACGATAGCCTCAATGCGTTCCTTTAATGGAAGTATACCGTCAGCATTAACGGAGTAACCGAGAAAACGCACTTCTCAGGGTTGATAATTAGTCCATATTCGGTAAGTTTGGTAAAAATGATTCTGAGATGATTAATGTGTTCTTCTAGGTTTTTGGTTGCTATTAGAATGTCGTTTAAATATAATGAGACAGAATGAGAGTCCGATTAAAACTCTGTGCATCAGCCTTAGAAAAGATTGAGCCGCGTTACGCTGGCCAAAAGGCATCCTGGTGAACTCAAAGAGACCGAAAGGAGTGATAATGGCTGTTTTAGGTATCTCGGTTGGTTCGACTGGAATTTGGTGGTAAGCTCCTACCAAATCAAGTGTGGATAACACAATGCAACTGGCTAGTTGATTGAGTGAAATCTTGGAGATAAGGTATCGGGTATCTATCGGGAATGGTTACATTATTTAGCGCACGATAGTCACCACATGGTCTCCAAGTGCCATTTTTTTAACCATATGGAGAGGGCTTGCCCAAGCGGAATTGCTAGATCTGCAAATGCCTTGTTCCATCATGGATTGGAACTCATCCTTAGCGATTTTAAGTTTATCCGCTGGTAAACGGCGGGCTTTGAATGAAAAAGGTGGACCATTAATGTCCAAATGATGTGTCACGTTATGTTTTACTGCCTGTACTTTTAAATTGTCTCTAGTTAGTTCAGAGAATTGAGAAAGAAGATGTGAAATTTTTGGCAGTAATTGTGACTGGTCTATCTTGGTCAAGGAGCTATGGGACGAATTAGTAATTTTACCAATGGTGTAAATTGAAGATAGTGGATCTATGATCCGTTTCTTTTGGATATCGACCAAGAGCCCTGTGTTTTTGAGAAAATCTGCTCCTATTATTGGTGAAGAAACGTCAGCAATGTCGAAAGTCCACCGGAAGATCCTACGCAGTCCCAAATCCAAACTAAGAAAACTGGTTCCAAAGGCTTTAACCTTGGTACCATTAGCCGCGAAAAGATTAAAATCCCTGTTAGTAGATGTTAACAGCAGATGTTATTTTTACAAATTGGGCGGAATGACGGAAATATCCGCACCAGTATCTATTAAGAAAAGTAAGTTAGATGTTTTTTCTCTTATGAGAAGTCGAAAGGAATTTTGATCATCAACACATGAAGTTGCCATGTGCTGATGATTTAATCGTTTTTTGGATTCAGGGGCTCAGTAGATTTGGTAAAATCAGAATAATGTTCGCAAAAAGGCAAACATTTACGCGCTTTGTTACGAAATCTGGAATGATAGTAACATAAATTTTTATTACGCGAATTTGATTTAGATCGAAATCTTCCATTACTACTAAGCTAGCGATAAGAAGATCTCGAGCGACTATTTTTATCGATCATAGAAGAACTCTCTAGCATCAGGTCTTTTTTGAAGTTTTGTAGATGTTCCTTTAAACTATCAGTGGAAGAAGAAGGAGCTGACGGATGTACTTGTTCCATCGTATTGACTTGGATATTAGATAATGTCTCCATAACATTATCAGCTCGTTCCGCTAGAGTGGCCAAAGGAAAGTCGTTCTCAAAAGCTGTTATGACAGTCTACACTTGAAGAGGCAAACGTTTAAGCCAAAGCTGCTTTATCGAATCCTCGTCAAAATTTTTACCGGCATTATATCGAAATTTTGTTAGTAGTTGACATGGTTTATCATCTCCTAACGTTAGACCGTGCAATAAATTATTTAATTTTGTTTTAGCGGATTCGCCAAGAACTTTAATTATCTCATTTTTAAAAGTAGAATATGGAGTGGTACCCTTATCGCGAGTAATCAATTCTCCGAATGTGTTGTGGTGACGATAGTCTAGAGCACCGAGCGCAATATAATAACGCGTTCTTTCAGAAATCGTATTTGTTGCGATAAACTTTTGTTCCAAAATTTCGAACCAGATTGCTGGACCTTGGTTATAAAGTGATTGAGGAGGTTTAAATGGAATTTGTGCGAAAGTTCTAGATAAATTAGTTGATGAGGTTGAAGAATTACTCTCTGTTTTTTTCGCGGAACTAGTGTTCGAACTAACATTTGAATTTACTGTGGATTTAAGAGCCGCCGCAACACTTTCTCCAATAATGTCTCTTAATTGAGCTGATTTGAGAACAATTTGGTTAAACTCAGAGGGGTTATCTACTGGAGAAGAACTACTGGGAACATCCTCGTTATCAGAACTCGTCGTAACGACCAAATAGATTGTATTTAGTAAACAACACATCAACAGTTCTACGATATTTACAGTTAGTTTTAAATATTTTAAATAAAAATAAATGTTGATTGAAGTTTTCTTTTTTCTTTAGATACAATTATACTACCACTTCAAGTATAATTGTATAATGATTATATGATTGTATAATATGTAGTAATTATGATTTCTGGTCCGTATTTGTTTAAATTAGTGTGTTCTGTTGGAGTAAAACCACTTCAATTACTCCAAATTTTGTAGAATTAATAATATTAAAGCAGAACTGTGTTCTGTCGGGGTCACCAAATTATAGTAATGTAGTTGTTATTTTTAGATTCCAAAAAAAGAATTTCAGGATCAAACAAGAAAAACCGTGGTCGGATTGTCCTCAATGAATCATAAAATATTATATTAATTCCAATTTGTGTTTTTGACAATTTTTCTTATTTATGTACTTGTGAAGTTACAATATAATATAATATTAATACTATTGTTTGTATTATATTATCACGTAAATTAATTATAAATTATATTCTCTTTTTATTATTTAATTTAAATTAATTAAAAAAATATTATTTAGAAAAAACAAGATTACTCTTGGCTTTTAAAAAGACATTTTTTTCTTTCTATTTCAAAAACAATTGTTACTTCTGTTTATATAGTAAAAATTGTTTCATGCAGCCAACTAAATTTTTAAAATTATGTACCATAAAATGTCAACCTGTTGTTAAAATTAAAGTACCCATTTAGTGTCACGATAGTTGAAGATACTCACCACACCTTCAATTGGAGACCTCATACCAGTTGGTATCAATCGATGTACATGTAAAAAGGACGATTTATCATTCTGACTTCCCTTCGAAATCGCCATTTGACTGGTGATGTACAGCAGGATTTAAGACACGTTCGAGACTTGTTCGAACCTCATTTCAAGACCGTCCGCTAGATAAAATTGACACATTACCCCCGCAAATAGTGACTCGAATTTACTCGCGATCAGATGTAGATCAATTGAGATCCGTTCTATTTACTGACGATTGTAGAATATGTCTTGTGGTTCAGGAGGGCAATTTCCGCAGTACTGTAACACTAAAACTGTCTCGAATGGCGACAGTTTTTTTGCATGCTGGCATATCGCATGAGGTTTCCCTCAAATCTTACTTCCGTACCTGGTGGATGCCGTAAAGGAGGTCTGACCACTGAAAGTTATATCAAGCTCGTTCTCTTAGATCATATTGCACCCTATGTAAAATATATAAACAAAGATTTCATATTGATGCATGCCAATGATTGGTGTAACACAGATTGAACCACTCGCCAGTTCATCGATCAGGTTGGATTCGAAACGATGAAGTAGCAATTGAACATTTGTGGCACTCCATTGAACATTTATGGACAAACTAAAATGGATGATTCAAGCCAGAAATTCGGTACCAGCAGTGTTCTCTAAATGGCGTTAGATAAGGAGAAGGGTCAGATCCACCAAGTCGTTGCCAAAAACTTGAATAAGGTCAATGGGGGACGGAAAGCGTATCGATGTCGACTCGAGATTGAGCAATATATAAGTACTAATCTAAACTTTCTTTTATAAAGAAAATCCCATCATTAGACAATTGGTAATTCCTGTCGCAGGTAGCGTTCATATTTCTAACATGCAAATTGTCTTTGTATATGTGCCAACCTCGCCCAATTTATTTGGATAATCTGATGAGCTCCATAACTGAACACGATGTCAGATTGAGGACTTCAAGCTAGAGCTAACAGAAATCAAACCAATTTATGTAACAATATAGATCCGTACTCCGTAAAATGCTTGGGTTGATTACGAGTGTCATCTTACTGTTAGGCAACTAAATAAAGTCCAAAATGAATTGCAGATTTAGTTATCATCTTCAGTGATGAGACTCATTTTAACCTCGGAGGCTACGTTAAAGCAGAATTTTCGCTGCTCAGAAACTCCAAAAATGATTGTTGAAAAGTCTCTCCATCCTCAATGTGCCACTGTTTGGTGCTGTTTTTGAAATGGCGCTGTGTTTGGACCTTTCTTTTTCGAAAATGAGGCTGATGCAACTGTTTCGGTGAATGGATTGCTCTACCGAGTTATGATCAATGATTTTTTATGACCGGAATTGGAAGATATTAATGCGGACGACGTTTATTTCAGCAAGACGGTGCTACGTCTCACACAAGCAAAAAAACAATCGCAATTTTGCAAGAAAATTTTCCTGACCGTGTTATTTTTCCAAGAGGTGATCACAATTGACCCTCGAGATCTTGTGATTTAACACGTTTAGATTTTTTCTTTACAGACACGTGAAAGATTAGGTCTATGCCAATGCTTCACAATTAATTCAAGACCATGAAGATGAAATTCGTAAATGAGCAAATTGGCCATGGAAAATTTCATCAAAACATACGTAGTCATGGCAGCCACTTAGCTGCTATCGTTTTCAAATGTGAATGGCATCTTTCAATGCTCTTAAAAATAATCTTTGTTTTTAAATATCAAAATGAAACCTCTTATTGGAAACCTCTTTTTATATTTTTCATGGAGTGTGGTGGAAGATGAAATAAGCACGTCAGCTTAACCAGAAAATTAGCAAGGGTGTTGCTGTCCTTGGTATTAAAAGGCATCATCTGGTTGCGTTATCAACTAGATGATGCCTCTTAATACCAAGGACTGTCTCTGACGATCTGACATCAACTGGTTGCGTTATCAATGTAGCTACGGTACGGGCAGGTAATCATCTTAAATAGCAGTTTTAATCAATTGGCAAGTAGATTGTATTCAGTGAAACTCTTTCAGGAAATTAGTTTTGAATTGCAAAATCCAAACCGATCTGGTACACAAAATCATAACAGTATATATTGTTTAGAGGTTGTACTGTAAACTTGTGGTCGATATATCATATATCTGTTAACTAAAATTATCAGTTTTCATTTGAAAAGATATATGTTTATTGTGGTCAAACGAAAGATTTGATTATAATGAACAAGAAGAAGTGTGTTTCGTACTCAAATAATCGTTTGTGGTTAAAAATATGTCTACATACATTAAAATGGAATATCTGTTAAATAAACAACAGCCACAAAAATTGTTATTTTCTTCCAGTAATATACTCAAGGTTAAGTTTTATATAGTTTTGGCTTCTGAAATGTATGTATTACCAAACAAATGTGTCCAGTAGCACCATCATGCTTTTATCTAAAAACCAATCGTCTATTAAAACCAAAATCTTCTCTCAACCCAATAATGACCGCAACTTTCTACTATTCAAGCCATGTCATTGGTTTTGTTTTCAAATCTTTTAAAATAAAAGATCGTCGAAAAATTTGAATATCAAAAGAAATATAATCTTCTTGAATTCAATCGGGTCATAAAATAGCCATGGTATAAGAATAGACAAAACCTAATTTTATGGATCCAAACAAACTATTTTTTTCATAACATATTTAAGACCAAACATAACGGCTACTTAACTTAAGATATGTTTAAATCAATGATATATTGTCATTGCCTCTCAACCACTTTTGACGATTTATCTCACGACGAGCTACCTATTCACGATACTAGTTTCTAAATAGCTGATGATAATGTGCTCATATTTTTCGACAGTGGTTGCTCTGCCATTGAGTTTATATACAATGAAGGCTCGATTTAATGGTTTTGTACGTATCTGATTTTAACATCAGAGGAACTGAAGTTAACAATATAGAAACATTTAAATATTTGCCACCAGAGTAAAAGGTGATGCATTTTGTTCTGATCTAATCCAATAATAGTTTTTTGCTTGCTAGCAACGACCTTGAAATTTTGTACTTTCTGGATCAAAATAATTTTACTGTTCAACGATGCGTTAACATGCTTATAGCTTCATGTGTGATTCCCTTAGTCCATTGTGTATAGAGTTAGGTATCCAAAAATGAATAAACGTTTAGAGACAAGTTGGCCCAAATCCTTTGATCGTTACCCATCGATGCATAAGAATAACAGTAGCCACTACATATAAATTATAAACAGTACTCTCCACCAGACCGGAATAATCTTTTCGGCGTCTATGATCTTGAAATTGCGTTCGTTTAACTGAATGTGAATGAACAATGTTCGAATCATCCCACAAAATAATAAAATATGTGACGAGCTTCTTGGTTCTTGGTTTTTAAATTTTTCCTACAAAATGAGAGGCTCATCATTAGTATTGATTAGTGAACTGTATGTACCTACACAACGACAGGCATTTGGGGGTGACATGCCTTGCCTTTACCAATATACGTATTCTAGGTTTACTTGCTCATATTTTACTACCTCGCTTAAATTATTTCCCAATTGAACCTAATAAATTGATATTTCTTCCTCTTTCGATCGACTCACAAATGTCAAGATTAATGGAACAGAAGTGTGTACCCTCGGCTGTTCTTCTGTTTCAATAACACATTTGATCCCTTGTTGAGTTTAGAATATGTGGGCCGACCTATCTTTCATGTCAGTACTATAGACTGTGATGGAGATATGAAATGCGCAGATACTATTCCACGTTAATCAGGCCTATAGCCACATGTCGGGGGAATGTCACAATAAGCTAATTGAGTCTGAGTGATGGAGGAGAACAAATAGGTTCTTGGACTAAGAAACAGCTCAATTCATATAAATCAGCAGGTTTTGATGGTATTCATTCTTGAGCAAACTGCGACATAATTTTACCTTGACTTGAATCAACTTCAAAGAAAGCCTGAAGAACTCTTTTAAATGCGTTAGACCTATGAGCTTACTGATTTATTCTTGAGTGCTCAACTCCCTTATCGGACCGATAAAAATCCTTAAAGTGATAAGGAATTATCAATGGTTAACTTCAATTTAACAATGTTAGACCACAACCTGTCACTCAAGCACTGTCACGTCTGATAATGGATGAGTTACTTGGAAATTGGATAGATTAAATACAGCTCATCTGTAACTCATACAGATGAGTTGTAACAGCTCATCTGTGGTTTTCCTATTTATAAATAAAGAAGGGAAAATAAAAGCTGTCTCGGATCGAAAGTTTAAAGGGGTGTTTTACCTTTTCAGACAGAGAGACACACCTTGGTCTTATCTTGAATAGCAAACTAAGCTTGAAATCTAATATAATGGAAAGAGTGCTCAATCCTTTCTCAGAACGCCATTGATAAATGATTGGGCATTATAAATTGGCTCTATACTTCAGTCATCATATCCATTCTTATGAATTTTGGCCTTTTGGCCTCCTCCATACATGATGTATAATGGCCAATTCAAAGACTCTTGATGAACATCCTGAGAACTACTAACATAGAACACTCACATATTCTACACAACAGAAATACCCTTACTAACTCGTATAATTTCAACAATAAAATTCCAATACCATCCATTGTGAAGAAGTTTGTGAGTGGTATAATCTCCAGAGATGTCTGGTTACGTGATACAATCATGAACCATGCTGTTCTGAATGAAAGCTATAAACTATTTGATATAGAATGTAATATCCGCTAGGAATATTTTTATTTTGACGGATAATTTTCTTATGTCAAGGTAGTCCAGAATTGTATCATTAAAGATGTCGGGTCAGTTCAACTACACCAATTGTGAATGTCAGGGCACCACAATTTTAATAAAAATGAAAAACAGGTGAAACTTCTCTTCAGGGTACAACATACTGTTTCTTACCAAGCAGAGTGGACATTGATGTGCCGCTCGCCTTATTTACGATGTAACTTCAAGAGCTAGTAAGGTGATTTGTGAAAGATCATTTAATAATCCTTAACAAATTTGGCCAAAACTGGATGGGTCAGTATTGTTTCAGTGACATTAGTTAAATACGGTTGTGGTGAGACACTGTCTCATATACTGAGAGAAAAAACAATATAAATTTAATAAAAAACACTTTGTTTTAAAGTACAATCACTATGATTTCAAGTTAAAGTGTATTTTATTCATTTTAATGTTGAAAAACTTTAAAATATTATTAGAAGTTAAACTGTAACTTTTCAATTTCATTTTAATTGGGGAGATTTACTGTTAATGCCATTTCAATTTTGCTTAAAAGTTTAAAAATCAAGCATTACATTTTGAAATAAACTTTTATAAAATTTGTTTTCAAATGTGAATCGTTTTTAATTTTAATTGTGAATCGTTCAAAGGTGAATCCATTTATAACTGTACATTAAAACAATAATGTATTGTATTTGAAGTAAACATGATTGGTTTGATGAGGAGTGTCGTTTTGCTGTTGAGCAACGAAATATAGCCCACAATGAAGCGCAGACTTGGTTTAAAATTGCAAGAAAAAACAAAGCAGTTCTTGCTGGGAGAACAGCAAAACGCATTTGTGGACAGAAGAAGTGTGAATGGTTGAATGCTAAAAAGTACAACAATTCACGTAGTTTCGTTAAAGGAATCACCGAATTGCACCATATCATATGATTTCGGTCAACTGCCATTCGGGACCAGGATAGAAGTCTCTGTGTCTACGTCGATGCCGTACTCGATACATGGCGTGCAGGTTTTTGTGACCTACTTAATGTTCTACATGTATCACAAGCAGTTTGAATACCCTCAAATACAGACTGCAGAGATGTCCATTTAGAATCCATCCTATGAGGAATTCATAATGGCCATGCAGAGACTAAAGAAAACTCGTTCACCACGAGGTGATTGAATTAATTCAGAGTTCTTGATATTCGGAGAGCTTACTTTGTGGAACTGTCTTTCGGCCTTGTTCGATTGGTATGGCGAAATGAAGTTATGCCTAAAGAATGGAAAGTGGCCGCGTTATGCTCAATATTAAAAAAAAAAGGTGATCGCTTGAAGTGCGACAATTATCGCGGTATAGCTCTCCTTTGCACAGCATACAAGTTACTGTCAAACATCATCTTGGGAGAACAACTCCTATGGCGGAAGGATCATTTGTCGGTGACTACCAAGGAAGATTCCGTCCTAATCGGCCAGTCACTGATCAAGTTTTTTCGCTACGAATGATTCTTTCCAAGTAGTACGAAACATATCGTGTGTTAAAGTTGCACTCTAAAAACTAATAGTGAATAAACACTAAAAACTGTGTATTTTACCACAAATCTGATTGTAAAATACACAACGACGTTTAATTTTACACACTCGGGTTGTGATTTATTGAAAAATGACGTTATTCACTCAATCGCAGTAGTTTACATGAAAAGCGTAGTAAAAAACTCAAAAATTGTGCGAATTCCCGAAAAGTCAACCGTTTTTTACTCTGCAGTAGTGATTTACAATTTTTCTGTGTTAATTATCAACCAAAAAATTGTTTAAAACTATTTTTGTTGTAATTACCAAATAGAAGCGTCAATTTTCTTTGGAGTGTTTCAAATTAAGGATACAATAAAATTCGCTAGAGTAATGTTGGCAACCCGACTTATAAGCAAACTGGATGTGGATAGTACAATCAATCAATAAAAAAGAACGATCCTTGTTAAACTAGATGATATGATTTTTCGTCAACAGATTTTGTAATGAGACAATGACGTTACACAACGTTGGAGGGTAGGTTAAGATTTCATTTCAGATAAATAATACAGAATGGAAAATTCTTCAAATTATACCAATTAATTGTCATCAAATCTTTAGAGGATTATGAAATATGGCCATTTTTAATCACTGTTTATTCAAAAATCTTGATAGCACAATTTTACACTAATTAAGCGGATTTTTCCAATTTATACGAATAATTTTTCAACATTTAAAATAGAAATTTCACTATTAAATTGTGCGATTACTCACGTTTAACGTGTAAATAATTCACACGCTTTTAGTCGCTTTTAGTAAAAATCACACTACGATGAAAATTAACTACAATAATTGAAGGCAACAGATAACCTACAATTATTGTAGTAAATTTCAACAAAAATTTTTTAGAGTGTGAGAACAGGCAATGGAGAACTTTTGCAATTACTTCTGGTGTTCGGCAAGAAGATGCGCTGTTCCCGATACTTTTTAATCTCATGTTGGAATACATCCTTCGTAAAGTGAAATACCTCAAGACAATCATGCCGATTATACAACTCGCCGGATTCACTGCCGCGGGAGAACATCCAATTCGCATTCGATCCGCAGTTGAAATTGTTTTGCATTATACAATCCGACGGAAATTATTGTTATCGATCCGCAATGAAACTGCAATTTTAGCTGTCAATTTTGCCACATTGAATAAAATGTTTTTTTAATAACATATAAATATTTCCGTGATTTCTGAGGAAAAGAAATATTTAAGTGCAAAATACTAAGTGTTTTAGTACGTTACTATGGATACCTTTGGGATTTATTTAAATGTAGACGAAATATGTGCCAATAAATTTCCAGTTGTCAAATGTCCAGTGAGTATAAATTTTTTGAAATATGATTTTGTTCCTAACGGTAATTTCTTTTTGAGATTTATAAAAAACTTCAGACTAAGCAAAGCCACGTTCAGTTATGTTTTAAAAGAAGTAAAAACTAAATTACCACTGGTAGTAAAATCCTCCTCACTAACTGCAGAATTTAAATTGGTAGCGTGTCTAAGATTTTTGGCAGAAGGCGGATACCAGAACGGTGTTGGGTAAGACCATTTTGTTGACATGACACAACCAACCGTTTCGGTTGTACCATCGGAAGTGCTTGATATTTTGGAAACCACGTTATGTCCTAAATGGATATCGCTAAAAGCGACCGAAGATGAAAAAATGAGGGAAGGTTATATTTTTATTCATAGTGCAGAATATCTGGTGTTGTTATGTATGTTGATGATACGCACAGAAGCCAATGAATTTAGAAACCAAATATTAATGAATTTTTAAAATAAAAAAAAATTAAATTTAAATGTTTCAACAAATTATAGCATTCAAAATAAATAATAAACAAATAATAAAAAATAATCAGAATTCATGGTTTCAAAATTTCAGCCCTCTTGGCTATTCACATTTTAAATTCAAATGCTCGAGTTCAGCTTTGCGTCACTCAATTTCAAGAATATTTTCTTTTATCTTGTTTTTTTGTATTCGCTCGTTGTGCCTTTTATTTTCTTTTAGTTTCTGTTGCAAAATATCGTTTGAACTTCTTCGATGATCACAAAGACGGTCAATTGCCCTATATTTTTTTTAAATTGTTTTTACTTCCTGAAATTGCCCATTATGTGTTTTGGGTTTTGATTTTTGCTGGATGTCTATCTGTTTTTCAAGAAGCTTAAACAATTTTGTCCCTTTGGATTGTGTCACTTCCAATTTCAGTTTCCACTTCGTGATTATCATCGGATAATTCGAAGGATGGCAATGCAACCATTTCATCTTAATTTGGTATAGACATTTCAATTTCGTTATTTGCCTTATTTAATTTTCGCTTATGTGGAATTCTAAACTTCTTCGCATTGATTACTCCATCAACACAATCTCGTAAACAAACGAGTCTTATAACGTCCTCCTCCAAAGCGGTAAAGACAACGATCTTGTTAGGACTGCCACCAGTACCCGCTAGCTCTTGCTTATTACGAGCTAATTTTTTTCGTAGGGAACATTTATGGTCACTCCAAACCTGTAATTCCAGGTCATTTAAAATAAACAAAAATATTTAAACTTAATAAAGTAAAAATCCTCTAACTTTTTTCGAC
Source organism: Tipula lateralis (assembly GCA_963932295.1). Classification (NCBI taxonomy): domain Eukaryota; kingdom Metazoa; phylum Arthropoda; class Insecta; order Diptera; family Tipulidae; genus Tipula; species Tipula lateralis. The sequence goes on from OZ010738.1 coordinate 116,370,738, forward strand.
TCGGAGGTTTCCTTAATTGGTGGTCCTAGCGAATTCAATTCCTGATTACAACTGATTTTGTTAAATTTTTTGCAATATCAGGATGCTTCATCAAATCCACCATCTTCTCAAATTGAACTCTATTTGTTGTACGTTTCCTATAAAAAATCCTATAAATACTTAATTTTTTGGTAATTTAAATTTACAACTTACGCTTTATCCATGATACACAGAATTTATAAGAATTTAATTTTAATTTTTAATTAACAATTTAAAATTTTTAAATAAATATGATTTATATTTGGTTTTCCAACAAAAAATCGCAACTAAAACTTATTTAACGTATGAAATCCGTAATCAAATTAATGTGGATCTGTGTCGTTGGATTGGCAACGGAGTCAAAGAGATACTTGATTCATCGGAAAAGTATTCAGCTTCCGTTGGTCTCAAAATCAATGAGTCCAAATTAAATTATCTGAAACTAAGACACAACTGATTCCAGTAGTGGTAACCACACTTTTGAAGGAGTAATGAGATTCAAGTATCTTCGATCTCTCATTACTCACGATAATAGTGTGGACAGGATATCAAGGTTCACCTTGCCACTGGAAATCGGTCTTTAAATCCTCTACGGTCACATCTGAAATCAAACTATCTTGCAAATGCGGATAAGCTGAAACTGTACAGAGTGTTGATCATTTATGGATGTGAGGGTTGGACCTTGACGGGTGAGTACTAGAGATGGCTTCTAACATTTGAGAGAAGAATCATGCGTGTGATATATGGCCCAAAACGAGACGTTGATGGCAGTTTTTTACAACCACGAGATTAGGAATTTAATTCAAATTCCTGATATCGTGCATGAAATCAAAGGACAGCGAGTACGCTGGATCGGTCACGCTGATCCACGGTACGAAAAGCCGACAAAAAAATTAAAATTCTTTGAGTTTTTTAATTGTGCATTAAAATTAAGTATTAAATATCAAAATGCTAAAAATATGATTTTATTTCAATTCAATTATAATTTTACCAAAATAATATATGGACTATTTGATCCTTGACTATAAAATTGGTTGTGGGCGAAAATAATTTCTTGTCTTACACTAATTTTATGTAGAAGGCTGAGTGTTACTTCAATAAAAAGTATTCAATTCTATTCTTTTTATGGCAAATATTTTTCCAGTCAAGTTTGATTGACATAGCTTTCTGTTTCACTTACACTACTATAAAATATATATTTTTGTCCCATTTAAATATCTGACAGTCAATATTTCTCATGAAATAAGGACACGAAGTCATAACCAAATCATTTTTGTAGTTTTGTTTCTTTATTTTTTGATTTAAACAGTTAATGCACGAATTTAATGATTTGATTTTATCATAGCGATCATCGTAAATCTTCAACAATATATACCCTGCTTTAGTCAACGTTATATGTCCAATTGATGCCTTTGCATCACCGCGAAGTATGTCCATTAGATATGTAAATTTAAGGATCTCATCGATCGAATCCCTGTTATGAATCACGAATGTATACGTGTCACGAAAAGTTGTCCATTGTGTTAGATCACTATCGTCAAAATAGGGAATTTTAATTTCTGGTAATTTCAAAGTTTGAGTTTGAATTATATTTTACTAACTAAATTAGAATCGCACATTGAACTTAGTTTTCCAATTAAGAAATGAAATCAATTTTGCAATTCAGCAAATGATTCCTGATATTTATCCTCAGAAATCAATTCTACAATAATAAACTGTTTACAAGAAAATTATAATCCTCATACGTTTTTCTAGATTAGTAGTTCTACTACGACACTCCTGTAACGATAATCGTTCATTTTGATTTCAACACACCAAATTTTTTCTTGAATTCCGTTACAGCTGCTTATACGGTGATTGCTTTTGATACTAGTGACATTTTTAAATTCAAATTATCAACACCAAATTGTTTTGTAAAACAAGTAATTTAAAGTTATGCTGAAGTAAAGAAAATTATGTTAAAGTTATGTTTATATTTTCCAAATATCGAATTGAAATGTTGCCCAGTGCTTTGCACTTGAGATGTATGAACAAAACCATTTTGTACTTACAGTTTTATTGTATTAATGTTTGATCACCACGACACCGTCACGTTGATGTTCCAATTGAAAAGTTCACATTTTCAATCTCACGTTTTCAAATATGGGAAGTTGGCACAAAGATCTGGATTCGTAGATTAATTACATCGTTTTTTTCATTTATGTAAATCTAATTAATTCTTAGGCTAATTGCTTCGTTTTTTATGTAAATCCAATGGACTAAGACGTTTTCCTCAAATGGATACTGGAATTTACAGGATACAACACGCTTCTTATTGCTGTTTCGATTCGTACAATTTTGTGAATTGTGGTTATTTTCTCCTACTCGTTGAATTAAAATTTTACAATTTTTAATATGTTTGTTAAATATACGTTAGATCTTTAATGAAGATCTATCCGGTTCCAAGAACCAAAATGTTAAGAAATAACTAAAATTTCCTTATAGCTCTAGTAAAAATGTTTTTTATTTTAAACACAAAAGTTTTGTTAGTTAGTTTTATTAATAATTATATAATTTTTTTTTTTTTTTTTATATTTTATTCTATGCTATCTTTTTTGGGGCTCAAGGCTCTCCCAGCTCTTTCGCGGTTCGCTTATTTACGTCCTACTTTACGCCTTAACGGCCAAATCGAGGACGTACGGCTATAGGTCCGATTTTCGTAGAACCATCTGCGCATTGCATAGCTCCATGCCAGCCTATAGTACTGACATGGAAGATGGGTCGGCCCATGAGTTCTGCACCCCAACAGGGGGTCATAGATGTGTTCATTAACACCACCGATCGTAATCAGATGGTGAAAATCCCTTTTGCTTCCTGCCCCTATGGTGATTCGAACCCGGTACCTCCCGCTCCAACTGCCACAGCTTTAACCACTGAGCCACCTGGGCGGTTAATAATTATATAATGTTTTCACTCTTTGTAAGAAGTAAGAATAAAGTTAAAACAATGGTAATTTACAAAAATAAACAAAGCTAGAATGATTATAAATACAACTACCTAGAAATTTCAACAAAAGTTTCTTCTAAAACATTTTAAGTTCAAAAATTTCTTTAAATTGAAACTTTAACGAGATAACATAAATATTACTGACTTCTGAAGCTAGTGTAGGGATACATGACAGTATCGTTTCACTGACAGTATTATCAATAACGAAAGTTAAAGAGTAGTCGATTAGTTAATTGATACCATAGTTATTTTCAGCTGTAACTTATTTTTAATAAAAAAAATCACGAGTTTATAATGTTCATATGATTAATCACAGAAGGTAAATTTGACGTGATAATATCATAACGTGTGTTAATTTAAAAAAAAACTTGTGTATGAAACTCCATGGAATTTCACATGATTTTGGGTTGCATGAGCTGGAGCTGCTCATGAACAATATACAACAGGCTGCATGGGAAAGTACACCAGCTCCTAGAAATGTAAAACGCAAAATTACTATTTATCCTTTCGAGATTAGGGAACTAATCAAAGAAAAAAGAAAGGCAAGAAAAACTTGTGCAATATAATCGATCCCTACCAAGTAAAAAATTGCTTAACTACCTCTGCAATAAACTAAAAATTTTAATCAGAGAAGTTAAAAATGATTCAGTAAACAAATATTTAAAAAGTCTTACCGTACAAAAGGCACCTTACTATTCCCTATGAAGAGCAACTAAATCACTTAAGGGACCAAAGATGCAACTACCCCCAATCAAATACGATGATCATGGGCCAAAAGTGCTAAACAAAAAGCAGACTTATTTGCAGAACATCTTGAACGCATATTTCAACCGCTTTCGAGACAAACAGCAGAAGAAAATATAGCTCCAGCTCCAAAAAGCGATCTGAAGAGCATTCGACCTATAAAATTACCAGAATTGAAAAAAGAAATCAATAGCAACCTAAGCGCAAAGAAGAGTCCCGGTTATGATCTAATTATGGGGCAGATTGTTAAGGAACTACCCAAAAAGGGATTGCAAAAGCTGCTTCATATTATAAATACTGTACTCAGACTGAAACATGTCCCATCTCAATGGAAGGTGGCCGAGGTAATTATGATACCTAAGCCAAACAAGCCACCCAACAATAAAAACTCATATAGACCGATTTTTTTGCTCCCAACTCAAAGCTATTCGAAAAATCATTTCTCAAGAGACTGAAAGAAATAATAGAAGAAAGAAATTTAATCCCATCCCACCATTTTGAATTCAGAGAAAACCACTCAACTGTTCAACAGGAGCACGAAATTACAAACATAACCGAAGAAGTGCTAGAGCGAAAGCAGGTTTGTTCGACTTTTTTCTTGGATGAAGCCCAAGCCTTTTGATAAAGTATGGCTTAGAACATAAATTGAACCGTAATCTTCCCAAACAATTCTATTTGGCATTGAAATCGCCGATCGACAATTTCGTGTTAAATATGAAGACGAAAACTCAGAGTTAATGAAAATATCAGCAGGAGATCCGCAAGGAAGTGTGCTGGGGCCAATATTATATAATCTATATACCAGAGATATGCCAGTTATAGACGATACAACTATTGCAACATTTGCTGATGATACGGCAGTTCTAGCAGTTAGCAAAGATGTGGAAGAGGCGAGTAATAAACTGCAGATACATTATGTCACTGGACGAAAAAATGGAGAATTAAACTGAATGAATTAAAATCTGTTCATATTAATTACTAACAAGAAAGATAAACGGATTTCCATTCGTATTAACTCTCAAATTATTCCTAATGCAAACACAGCTAAATATCTTGGTATGACCCTTGATTCTAAGCTTAAATGGAAAGAACATTAAGACAAAAGTAGCGGAGAGTAACATTAAATACAAAAACATGTACTGGCTCTTAGGGCGGAGATCTGAGCTTACACTGCATAACAAACTGCTTTTATACTGGCATATCCTAAAACCAGTTTGGACTTATGGTATCCAGTCATGGGGCTGCACTAAGAAGACAAATGTAAAAATTATACAAACATTCCAAAATCAGGTTCTACGGAACATGGTGAATGCTCCGTGGTACATTAAAAACGCCAACCATCACAGGGATCTAAAAGTGGAAACCGTCAATGAAGAAATAAAAGTGTTCCGAAATCCATTAATAGATTCTATATAATCCGTTCCTACATGCGGCACGCAATGCGACATGTTTGCATATCCCGGCTCCTACGGTCCGCGAAATTGAAATCGAAAGCCCCTCGGAGGGCTAAGCGGGGGAGAACGCAGTGACCTCCCGCGTGCCCGTGAGAGTTACCGAAGCCGTTAGCCTTTACAATTCTAGGAAATCATTTTAAGGTCTGCTACGAAATTATTCTAGGGTGTGCTACGAAATCATTTTTTAATAAAAAAATTAAAGAGTAAATGTGAATAAAGCCTAAATTTGCAGGTAAAAGTAGATAGAACATACATTTCAATTCAAAAATTTGAAATAGTTTGAAACATATGACTAGACTAGTAATAAATGATAGAAACTTTTACAATGTACCATCATAATATACATAAAAGTTTTTCAAAAGCGAGTTGATTGAACCTTCAACTATTAAAAAGGGCTGTATTTGGTTGTAATATCGGTTTGGTGTTTGGTTGCAATAGTGTTTGGTTGTAATATCGGAAATCCTTCGTTGATAGTCGTTGATACATTCCAATTGGAGAATGAATGATTCTTGAGCTTCGGCTATGGTTGCTTTTCTTTTATTATCGCAATCGTTATCTTTGAATTTGGCTGTTGGTTGGAAGTAATATTGAATTAAGTAATGTTGTTAAATCGTTGTCTTCAGTGTCTTTAAATGAAATGAACAAAAAATATTTTACTAATTAATTTAGAAATTACTATAAATTTGATTATACCGCAATTTGTGATACTTTTTGAAATTGTGAATAATTCTTTACAAGCATTATTGTTAACATTATTTTCGTAGTATTTTTTAATTTTAAACAAGTTCCATTTCGAAAACAGCAATAGTTTCTTTTCCGAGAACTTTAAATCAAACGAATTCAGACACGTTTAGTTCTTTTACCAAGTCAGAGGCTTGACTATGATTAAATTTAAGCCACGGTTTTACAAAATCCACATCTGTCATATTATGAAAATCTCGTTGCCGAATTTGAAAGGTTTTGTACCATTTTTCTTTGACTTCGTTCCAATCATTATTAGCACGTTGTAAAGCTTGTAAAGCTTTTAGAAAGTTTTTAGAGCGTTTGAAATCGATTCGTCAAATTCAGTTGTTTGCTCTGAAACTATACTTTGAGTGGAATTGTTTTTAAATGATGTATTTGATGAAACTTCTATTTTCATCCTTCTGGATCGACTGTTGGCATATTTGCAGTATAATTTACCGCTGGGATTTTTTTTACCCTGTCTGGGTATGTAGTTATAATCCTTTAATCTTGGAAAATTGATGTAGATACAAGCAAAAGGATGACTAATTATAAATAACAATTCATTGCAGAAAATGCCCTAAATTTACTTTTAATTTCCGATGGAAACATTGAAATTATTTGGTCGATCAAATATGGAAAATCAGAAGGTTTAAGTCGAAATTCATTAATATCAATACCTTCGATGATAATTCGCATCAGCTCTGCTCGTTGATTGTAAAGGTTCTGCTCGTCGTTGAGTTTCATTTAATATTTCTGAAAGATCTTTTAAAAAAGCAAAAGTTTGATTTTTTTTTTAATTTATTTATTACAACTGATTTACAAATCATCTAGTAATTTATCTTGCATTATTATTTAAATTCACGATTGAAGGGTTATAGCCCTTAGTCTAGTACCTTTTACATAATTTTATTATATGTTTAGCCGATTCAGGTTGGATCTAGTAGATCAAGTGGTTTCTTCCTTCACAGCCTTCTTATTGGATTTGTGTCATCCAACATTCGACGAATTTTAGCATTTTTATGTTGACTAATCCGTTGCATGTATTGTCTTGCGTATTTATTTGTTTCTACGCTAACGAAATCCATCTTCAAATCTCTAGGGATGTTTTCATTTCTCACGTACAACGGTGCATTTACTATTCCACGTAGGACTTTGCTTTGGAATGACTGGATGATATTGACGTTTGTTAGCTTTGTACAGCCCCAGAGCTGAATACCGTAGCAATTTATTATGTAAAGTAAGCTCAGAATTTCTCCCTAAGAGATTGATCTTTCTCTATCTAATTATTTCTCTTTTCATTTTAGTTTCGCGTCAAGAGTCATGCCTAAGTATTTTGCTCTGTTTGCATATGGAATTTGCTGGCAGTTTAGTTCTACTGGTATCCAATCAATCTTTTAATTGGTGAAATTTACATGAACAGATTTTGCTTCATTTAGTTTTGTTCGCCACCTTTTCGTCCAAGTGTTGACCGTATGAGTCGCTCTTTGCAATTTTCTTGTGGATTCTTCTCTGTTATCAGCTACTGCTAAGATGACTGTATCATCTGGAAATGTTATAGTTGTCTCTTCTATCGTTGGCAGATCAGAGGTATATAGTACACATAAAGTTGGTCTCGGAATGCTACCTTGTGGTACTCCTGCTGATATTTTCTTTATTTCCGAGTATTCACCATCTAGTTTAAAACGGAAATGCCGGTTAGCTATGTAAGATTTTAGTATTTCATAAAATTGCTTTATTGCTTCAACAATGTTTGTAATCCGATGCACTTGCTTGATTGTTGAATGATTTTATCTAAAGCCAAATTGATGAGGTTGAATAAGATTTCCTTCTTTAATTATTGGTTTGAGTCGCTTAAGCAGTAATTTCTCGAATATTTTTGAAATTATTGGGAGTAAGGAAATCGGTCTATACGAATTTTTGTCATTTAATGGTTTGTTTGGTTTGGGTATCATGATTACTTCAGTGACTTTTCATTAATTTGGCACGTGTTTAAGTCTGAATATTGCATTATTTTTTGGAGTAGCTTTCGTATTCCATTTTCAGGTAGAGCTTTTATTATTTGTCCTGTAATTAAGGCATATCCTGGAGATTTCTTTGCACTAAGGTGTGTTTTGATTTCATCTTTTAATTCTTGCACTGTGACAGCAGCTATATTATAGTTGTCCACTTTATGTACTGGTGGTATGTTTTCACCTACTACCTATTTGTCTAAGTAGAGCCTGGAACGTGTTTTCAAGATGAGTTGCCAACAATGTTACTTTCTGATTTGCGTTTATAGCCCAAGTTCCATCATCGTTTCTAACTGGAGGCATTTGAAGTTTAGGTCGTTTTAAATTTTTGTTGCTTTCCAAAGAGAGTACTCGGTATCTTTTTCCCCAGACAGGCTACTTAGGTATTTATTAATGGATTCATTTTATATTTCTTTAATTAGCAGCTTAAGTTTGTTGGACAAAAAGTTTAGAGTAGTTTTATATTCAGACGCTCGATTCCTTTGCCAAGCTTTTCTTGCTTTTCCTTTTGCTGCTACCAAGTCCCTAACTTCCAAGGGATAAATAACATTCTTGCGTGTTTTTGTTGTATTTGATGGTGTACTACTCCACGCTGCTTGTTGTATGACGCTGTTAAATTGTTCTAGTTCATCTTTTAGCTGTATTGGATTTGTAATTGGCACTTGGAGATTAATATTATCCTCAATTAGTTTCTGAAATTTTTCCCAGCAGGTTTTGTTATTTGTTAGCCATGGTGGACTTGTTTTCTTAACAATCGTTGCACTGATCGTCATAATAACAGGTGTGTGATCTGACATAATCCCGTCGCTGCTTTCTAGGTATATGTAATTATCTATACCTTTGGTGACAAAGAAGTCTATAAGATTGGGTAATCTATTTCTATCCGGAGGCCAATATGTTGGTTGATCTCCGGAGGGAAAATCGCAGCTGTATTGTTGTCCTGCTGCAAGCAACTCTCTTCCTTTTTTAGAGGTTACTCTTGTTCCCTAGAATATGATCTTTGCGTTAAAATCACCTCCTATTATGAAACAAGATCCAAGTGATTTAAATAATGTGCAATAGTCTTCCTTTAGCAGATTAAATCTTGGAGGGCTATATATTGACGATACGCTATATCCTTTGTTGTTATTTATATATACTTTTATTGTGACTACTTGCATAAATTCTTCTTAAATTTTAAGATCTATATAATGTTTGATGTTTTCTTTAATTACCACTGACGATCCTCCTCTTGCTCTTCCCGTGGATAAATGGCACGGTAACAGCTGTGTCCATATAATTTGACATATCAAGTTGTAGTAAAATGGGTTTCAGATATTAGGCATATATTTATTTTCTCGGAATTTAGAAAAATTTCTAGTTCTGGAGGATGTTGCATTAGCCCGTTTGTATTCCAGATTACTATTCTTAATGTTTTATTTATTGCTGTTTGATACATTTTAATAGTGAATGGATGCCATTTCATTTAGAGAGGCTTGCTGATCTAGCCTATTACTAAGGGCTTCAAGACATTTCACTTGTTTAACTAGTCTAATGTTAAGTGCTTCTATGCTTATTAGTATCTTTTGAAGCACGGTTGTATCCTCAGTGCTCCTTGAAATGATGGATTTCGGCATTACCACTTGCGAGTAAAGTTTTCGTTCTCCCGTTTCATTTCGTTCTCCCGCAACTTTCTACTATTCAAGCCATGTCATTGGTTTTGTTTTCAAATCTTTTAAAATAAAAGATCGTCGAAAAATTTGAATATCAAAAGAAATATAATCTTCTTGAATTCAATCGGGTCATAAAATAGCCATGGTATAAGAATAGACAAAACCTAATTTTATGGATCCAAACAAACTATTTTTTTCATAACATATTTAAGACCAAACATAACGGCTACTTAACTTAAGATATGTTTAAATCAATGATATATTGTCATTGCCTCTCAACCACTTTTGACGATTTATCTCACGACGAGCTACCTATTCACGATACTAGTTTCTAAATAGCTGATGATAATGTGCTCATATTTTTCGACAGTGGTTGCTCTGCCATTGAGTTTATATACAATGAAGGCTCGATTTAATGGTTTTGTACGTATCTGATTTTAACATCAGAGGAACTGAAGTTAACAATATAGAAACATTTAAATATTTGCCACCAGAGTAAAAGGTGATGCATTTTGTTCTGATCTAATCCAATAATAGTTTTTTGCTTGCTAGCAACGACCTTGAAATTTTGTACTTTCTGGATCAAAATAATTTTACTGTTCAACGATGCGTTAACATGCTTATAGCTTCATGTGTGATTCCCTTAGTCCATTGTGTATAGAGTTAGGTATCCAAAAATGAATAAACGTTTAGAGACAAGTTGGCCCAAATCCTTTGATCGTTACCCATCGATGCATAAGAATAACAGTAGCCACTACATATAAATTATAAACAGTACTCTCCACCAGACCGGAATAATCTTTTCGGCGTCTATGATCTTGAAATTGCGTTCGTTTAACTGAATGTGAATGAACAATGTTCGAATCATCCCACAAAATAATAAAATATGTGACGAGCTTCTTGGTTCTTGGTTTTTAAATTTTTCCTACAAAATGAGAGGCTCATCATTAGTATTGATTAGTGAACTGTATGTACCTACACAACGACAGGCATTTGGGGGTGACATGCCTTGCCTTTACCAATATACGTATTCTAGGTTTACTTGCTCATATTTTACTACCTCGCTTAAATTATTTCCCAATTGAACCTAATAAATTGATATTTCTTCCTCTTTCGATCGACTCACAAATGTCAAGATTAATGGAACAGAAGTGTGTACCCTCGGCTGTTCTTCTGTTTCAATAACACATTTGATCCCTTGTTGAGTTTAGAATATGTGGGCCGACCTATCTTTCATGTCAGTACTATAGACTGTGATGGAGATATGAAATGCGCAGATACTATTCCACGTTAATCAGGCCTATAGCCACATGTCGGGGGAATGTCACAATAAGCTAATTGAGTCTGAGTGATGGAGGAGAACAAATAGGTTCTTGGACTAAGAAACAGCTCAATTCATATAAATCAGCAGGTTTTGATGGTATTCATTCTTGAGCAAACTGCGACATAATTTTACCTTGACTTGAATCAACTTCAAAGAAAGCCTGAAGAACTCTTTTAAATGCGTTAGACCTATGAGCTTACTGATTTATTCTTGAGTGCTCAACTCCCTTATCGGACCGATAAAAATCCTTAAAGTGATAAGGAATTATCAATGGTTAACTTCAATTTAACAATGTTAGACCACAACCTGTCACTCAAGCACTGTCACGTCTGATAATGGATGAGTTACTTGGAAATTGGATAGATTAAATACAGCTCATCTGTAACTCATACAGATGAGTTGTAACAGCTCATCTGTGGTTTTCCTATTTATAAATAAAGAAGGGAAAATAAAAGCTGTCTCGGATCGAAAGTTTAAAGGGGTGTTTTACCTTTTCAGACAGAGAGACACACCTTGGTCTTATCTTGAATAGCAAACTAAGCTTGAAATCTAATATAATGGAAAGAGTGCTCAATCCTTTCTCAGAACGCCATTGATAAATGATTGGGCATTATAAATTGGCTCTATACTTCAGTCATCATATCCATTCTTATGAATTTTGGCCTTTTGGCCTCCTCCATACATGATGTATAATGGCCAATTCAAAGACTCTTGATGAACATCCTGAGAACTACTAACATAGAACACTCACATATTCTACACAACAGAAATACCCTTACTAACTCGTATAATTTCAACAATAAAATTCCAATACCATCCATTGTGAAGAAGTTTGTGAGTGGTATAATCTCCAGAGATGTCTGGTTACGTGATACAATCATGAACCATGCTGTTCTGAATGAAAGCTATAAACTATTTGATATAGAATGTAATATCCGCTAGGAATATTTTTATTTTGACGGATAATTTTCTTATGTCAAGGTAGTCCAGAATTGTATCATTAAAGATGTCGGGTCAGTTCAACTACACCAATTGTGAATGTCAGGGCACCACAATTTTAATAAAAATGAAAAACAGGTGAAACTTCTCTTCAGGGTACAACATACTGTTTCTTACCAAGCAGAGTGGACATTGATGTGCCGCTCGCCTTATTTACGATGTAACTTCAAGAGCTAGTAAGGTGATTTGTGAAAGATCATTTAATAATCCTTCACAAATTTGGCCAAAACTGGATGGGTCAGTATTGTTTCAGTGACATTAGTTAAATACGGTTGTGGTGAGACACTGTCTCATATACTGAGAGAAAAAACAATATAAATTTAATAAAAAACACTTTGTTTTAAAGTACAATCACTATGATTTCAAGTTAAAGTGTATTTTATTCATTTTAATGTTGAAAAACTTTAAAATATTATTAGAAGTTAAACTGTAACTTTTCAATTTCATTTTAATTGGGGAGATTTACTGTTAATGCCATTTCAATTTTGCTTAAAAGTTTAAAAATCAAGCATTACATTTTGAAATAAACTTTTATAAAATTTGTTTTCAAATGTGAATCGTTTTTAATTTTAATTGTGAATCGTTCAAAGGTGAATCCATTTATAACTGTACATTAAAACAATAATGTATTGTATTTGAAGTAAACATGATTGGTTTGATGAGGAGTGTCGTTTTGCTGTTGAGCAACGAAATATAGCCCACAATGAAGCGCAGACTTGGTTTAAAATTGCAAGAAAAAACAAAGCAGTTCTTGCTGGGAGAACAGCAAAACGCATTTGTGGACAGAAGAAGTGTGAATGGTTGAATGCTAAAAAGTACAACAATTCACGTAGTTTCGTTAAAGGAATCACCGAATTGCACCATATCATATGATTTCGGTCAACTGCCATTCGGGACCAGGATAGAAGTCTCTGTGTCTACGTCGATGCCGTACTCGATACATGGCGTGCAGGTTTTTGTGACCTACTTAATGTTCTACATGTATCACAAGCAGTTTGAATACCCTCAAATACAGACTGCAGAGATGTCCATTTAGAATCCATCCTATGAGGAATTCATAATGGCCATGCAGAGACTAAAGAAAACTCGTTCACCACGAGGTGATTGAATTAATTCAGAGTTCTTGATATTCGGAGAGCTTACTTTGTGGAACTGTCTTTCGGCCTTGTTCGATTGGTATGGCGAAATGAAGTTATGCCTAAAGAATGGAAAGTGGCCGCGTTATGCTCAATATTAAAAAAAAAAGGTGATCGCTTGAAGTGCGACAATTATCGCGGTATAGCTCTCCTTTGCACAGCATACAAGTTACTGTCAAACATCATCTTGGGAGAACAACTCCTATGGCGGAAGGATCATTTGTCGGTGACTACCAAGGAAGATTCCGTCCTAATCGGCCAGTCACTGATCAAGTTTTTTCGCTACGAATGATTCTTTCCAAGTAGTACGAAACATATCGTGTGTTAAAGTTGCACTCTAAAAACTAATAGTGAATAAACACTAAAAACTGTGTATTTTACCACAAATCTGATTGTAAAATACACAACGACGTTTAATTTTACACACTCGGGTTGTGATTTATTGAAAAATGACGTTATTCACTCAATCGCAGTAGTTTACATGAAAAGCGTAGTAAAAAACTCAAAAATTGTGCGAATTCCCGAAAAGTCAACCGTTTTTTACTCTGCAGTAGTGATTTACAATTTTTCTGTGTTAATTATCAACCAAAAAATTGTTTAAAACTATTTTTGTTGTAATTACCAAATAGAAGCGTCAATTTTCTTTGGAGTGTTTCAAATTAAGGATACAATAAAATTCGCTAGAGTAATGTTGGCAACCCGACTTATAAGCAAACTGGATGTGGATAGTACAATCAATCAATAAAAAAGAACGATCCTTGTTAAACTAGATGATATGATTTTTCGTCAACAGATTTTGTAATGAGACAATGACGTTACACAACGTTGGAGGGTAGGTTAAGATTTCATTTCAGATAAATAATACAGAATGGAAAATTCTTCAAATTATACCAATTAATTGTCATCAAATCTTTAGAGGATTATGAAATATGGCCATTTTTAATCACTGTTTATTCAAAAATCTTGATAGCACAATTTTACACTAATTAAGCGGATTTTTCCAATTTATACGAATAATTTTTCAACATTTAAAATAGAAATTTCACTATTAAATTGTGCGATTACTCACGTTTAACGTGTAAATAATTCACACGCTTTTAGTCGCTTTTAGTAAAAATCACACTACGATGAAAATTAACTACAATAATTGAAGGCAACAGATAACCTACAATTATTGTAGTAAATTTCAACAAAAATTTTTTAGAGTGTGAGAACAGGCAATGGAGAACTTTTGCAATTACTTCTGGTGTTCGGCAAGAAGATGCGCTGTTCCCGATACTTTTTAATCTCATGTTGGAATACATCCTTCGTAAAGTGAAATACCTCAAGACAATCATGCCGATTATACAACTCGCCGGATTCACTGCCGCGGGAGAACATCCAATTCGCATTCGATCCGCAGTTGAAATTGTTTTGCATTATACAATCCGACGGAAATTATTGTTATCGATCCGCAATGAAACTGCAATTTTAGCTGTCAATTTTGCCACATTGAATAAAATGTTTTTTTAATAACATATAAATATTTCCGTGATTTCTGAGGAAAAGAAATATTTAAGTGCAAAATACTAAGTGTTTTAGTACGTTACTATGGATACCTTTGGGATTTATTTAAATGTAGACGAAATATGTGCCAATAAATTTCCAGTTGTCAAATGTCCAGTGAGTATAAATTTTTTGAAATATGATTTTGTTCCTAACGGTAATTTCTTTTTGAGATTTATAAAAAACTTCAGACTAAGCAAAGCCACGTTCAGTTATGTTTTAAAAGAAGTAAAAACTAAATTACCACTGGTAGTAAAATCCTCCTCACTAACTGCAGAATTTAAATTGGTAGCGTGTCTAAGATTTTTGGCAGAAGGCGGATACCAGAACGGTGTTGGGTAAGACCATTTTGTTGACATGACACAACCAACCGTTTCGGTTGTACCATCGGAAGTGCTTGATATTTTGGAAACCACGTTATGTCCTAAATGGATATCGCTAAAAGCGACCGAAGATGAAAAAATGAGGGAAGGTTATATTTTTATTCATAGTGCAGAATATCTGGTGTTGTTATGTATGTTGATGATACGCACAGAAGCCAATGAATTTAGAAACCAAATATTAATGAATTTTTAAAATAAAAAAAAATTAAATTTAAATGTTTCAACAAATTATAGCATTCAAAATAAATAATAAACAAATAATAAAAAATAATCAGAATTCATGGTTTCAAAATTTCAGCCCTCTTGGCTATTCACATTTTAAATTCAAATGCTCGAGTTCAGCTTTGCGTCACTCAATTTCAAGAATATTTTCTTTTATCTTGTTTTTTTGTATTCGCTCGTTGTGCCTTTTATTTTCTTTTAGTTTCTGTTGCAAAATATCGTTTGAACTTCTTCGATGATCACAAAGACGGTCAATTGCCCTATATTTTTTTTAAATTGTTTTTACTTCCTGAAATTGCCCATTATGTGTTTTGGGTTTTGATTTTTGCTGGATGTCTATCTGTTTTTCAAGAAGCTTAAACAATTTTGTCCCTTTGGATTGTGTCACTTCCAATTTCAGTTTCCACTTCGTGATTATCATCGGATAATTCGAAGGATGGCAATGCAACCATTTCATCTTAATTTGGTATAGACATTTCAATTTCGTTATTTGCCTTATTTAATTTTCGCTTATGTGGAATTCTAAACTTCTTCGCATTGATTACTCCATCAACACAATCTCGTAAACAAACGAGTCTTATAACGTCCTCCTCCAAAGCGGTAAAGACAACGATCTTGTTAGGACTGCCACCAGTACCCGCTAGCTCTTGCTTATTACGAGCTAATTTTTTTCGTAGGGAACATTTATGGTCACTCCAAACCTGTAATTCCAGGTCATTTAAAATAAACAAAAATATTTAAACTTAATAAAGTAAAAATCCTCTAACTTTTTTCGACTCGGAGGTTTCCTTAATTGGTGGTCCTAGCGAATTCAATTCCTGATTACAACTGATTTTGTTAAATTTTTTGCAATATCAGGATGCTTCATCAAATCCACCATCTTCTCAAATTGAACTCTATTTGTTGTACGTTTCCTATAAAAAATCCTATAAATACTTAATTTTTTGGTAATTTAAATTTACAACTTACGCTTTATCCATGATACACAGAATTTATAAGAATTTAATTTTAATTTTTAATTAACAATTTAAAATTTTTAAATAAATATGATTTATATTTGGTTTTCCAACAAAAAATCGCAACTAAAACTTATTTAACGTATGAAATCCGTAATCAAATTAATGTGGATCTGTGTCGTTGGATTGGCAACGGAGTCAAAGAGATACTTGATTCATCGGAAAAGTATTCAGCTTCCGTTGGTCTCAAAATCAATGAGTCCAAATTAAATTATCTGAAACTAAGACACAACTGATTCCAGTAGTGGTAACCACACTTTTGAAGGAGTAATGAGATTCAAGTATCTTCGATCTCTCATTACTCACGATAATAGTGTGGACAGGATATCAAGGTTCACCTTGCCACTGGAAATCGGTCTTTAAATCCTCTACGGTCACATCTGAAATCAAACTATCTTGCAAATGCGGATAAGCTGAAACTGTACAGAGTGTTGATCATTTATGGATGTGAGGGTTGGACCTTGACGGGTGAGTACTAGAGATGGCTTCTAACATTTGAGAGAAGAATCATGCGTGTGATATATGGCCCAAAACGAGACGTTGATGGCAGTTTTTTACAACCACGAGATTAGGAATTTAATTCAAATTCCTGATATCGTGCATGAAATCAAAGGACAGCGAGTACGCTGGATCGGTCACGCTGATCCACGGTACGAAAAGCCGACAAAAAAATTAAAATTCTTTGAGTTTTTTAATTGTGCATTAAAATTAAGTATTAAATATCAAAATGCTAAAAATATGATTTTATTTCAATTCAATTATAATTTTACCAAAATAATATATGGACTATTTGATCCTTGACTATAAAATTGGTTGTGGGCGAAAATAATTTCTTGTCTTACACTAATTTTATGTAGAAGGCTGAGTGTTACTTCAATAAAAAGTATTCAATTCTATTCTTTTTATGGCAAATATTTTTCCAGTCAAGTTTGATTGACATAGCTTTCTGTTTCACTTACACTACTATAAAATATATATTTTTGTCCCATTTAAATATCTGACAGTCAATATTTCTCATGAAATAAGGACACGAAGTCATAACCAAATCATTTTTGTAGTTTTGTTTCTTTATTTTTTGATTTAAACAGTTAATGCACGAATTTAATGATTTGATTTTATCATAGCGATCATCGTAAATCTTCAACAATATATACCCTGCTTTAGTCAACGTTATATGTCCAATTGATGCCTTTGCATCACCGCGAAGTATGTCCATTAGATATGTAAATTTAAGGATCTCATCGATCGAATCCCTGTTATGAATCACGAATGTATACGTGTCACGAAAAGTTGTCCATTGTGTTAGATCACTATCGTCAAAATAGGGAATTTTAATTTCTGGTAATTTCAAAGTTTGAGTTTGAATTATATTTTACTAACTAAATTAGAATCGCACATTGAACTTAGTTTTCCAATTAAGAAATGAAATCAATTTTGCAATTCAGCAAATGATTCCTGATATTTATCCTCAGAAATCAATTCTACAATAATAAACTGTTTACAAGAAAATTATAATCCTCATACGTTTTTCTAGATTAGTAGTTCTACTACGACACTCCTGTAACGATAATCGTTCATTTTGATTTCAACACACCAAATTTTTTCTTGAATTCCGTTACAGCTGCTTATACGGTGATTGCTTTTGATACTAGTGACATTTTTAAATTCAAATTATCAACACCAAATTGTTTTGTAAAACAAGTAATTTAAAGTTATGCTGAAGTAAAGAAAATTATGTTAAAGTTATGTTTATATTTTCCAAATATCGAATTGAAATGTTGCCCAGTGCTTTGCACTTGAGATGTATGAACAAAACCATTTTGTACTTACAGTTTTATTGTATTAATGTTTGATCACCACGACACCGTCACGTTGATGTTCCAATTGAAAAGTTCACATTTTCAATCTCACGTTTTCAAATATGGGAAGTTGGCACAAAGATCTGGATTCGTAGATTAATTACATCGTTTTTTTCATTTATGTAAATCTAATTAATTCTTAGGCTAATTGCTTCGTTTTTTATGTAAATCCAATGGACTAAGACGTTTTCCTCAAATGGATACTGGAATTTACAGGATACAACACGCTTCTTATTGCTGTTTCGATTCGTACAATTTTGTGAATTGTGGTTATTTTCTCCTACTCGTTGAATTAAAATTTTACAATTTTTAATATGTTTGTTAAATATACGTTAGATCTTTAATGAAGATCTATCCGGTTCCAAGAACCAAAATGTTAAGAAATAACTAAAATTTCCTTATAGCTCTAGTAAAAATGTTTTTTATTTTAAACACAAAAGTTTTGTTAGTTAGTTTTATTAATAATTATATAATTTTTTTTTTTTTTTTTATATTTTATTCTATGCTATCTTTTTTGGGGCTCAAGGCTCTCCCAGCTCTTTCGCGGTTCGCTTATTTACGTCCTACTTTACGCCTTAACGGCCAAATCGAGGACGTACGGCTATAGGTCCGATTTTCGTAGAACCATCTGCGCATTGCATAGCTCCATGCCAGCCTATAGTACTGACATGGAAGATGGGTCGGCCCATGAGTTCTGCACCCCAACAGGGGGTCATAGATGTGTTCATTAACACCACCGATCGTAATCAGATGGTGAAAATCCCTTTTGCTTCCTGCCCCTATGGTGATTCGAACCCGGTACCTCCCGCTCCAACTGCCACAGCTTTAACCACTGAGCCACCTGGGCGGTTAATAATTATATAATGTTTTCACTCTTTGTAAGAAGTAAGAATAAAGTTAAAACAATGGTAATTTACAAAAATAAACAAAGCTAGAATGATTATAAATACAACTACCTAGAAATTTCAACAAAAGTTTCTTCTAAAACATTTTAAGTTCAAAAATTTCTTTAAATTGAAACTTTAACGAGATAACATAAATATTACTGACTTCTGAAGCTAGTGTAGGGATACATGACAGTATCGTTTCACTGACAGTATTATCAATAACGAAAGTTAAAGAGTAGTCGATTAGTTAATTGATACCATAGTTATTTTCAGCTGTAACTTATTTTTAATAAAAAAAATCACGAGTTTATAATGTTCATATGATTAATCACAGAAGGTAAATTTGACGTGATAATATCATAACGTGTGTTAATTTAAAAAAAAACTTGTGTATGAAACTCCATGGAATTTCACATGATTTTGGGTTGCATGAGCTGGAGCTGCTCATGAACAATATACAACAGGCTGCATGGGAAAGTACACCAGCTCCTAGAAATGTAAAACGCAAAATTACTATTTATCCTTTCGAGATTAGGGAACTAATCAAAGAAAAAAGAAAGGCAAGAAAAACTTGTGCAATATAATCGATCCCTACCAAGTAAAAAATTGCTTAACTACCTCTGCAATAAACTAAAAATTTTAATCAGAGAAGTTAAAAATGATTCAGTAAACAAATATTTAAAAAGTCTTACCGTACAAAAGGCACCTTACTATTCCCTATGAAGAGCAACTAAATCACTTAAGGGACCAAAGATGCAACTACCCCCAATCAAATACGATGATCATGGGCCAAAAGTGCTAAACAAAAAGCAGACTTATTTGCAGAACATCTTGAACGCATATTTCAACCGCTTTCGAGACAAACAGCAGAAGAAAATATAGCTCCAGCTCCAAAAAGCGATCTGAAGAGCATTCGACCTATAAAATTACCAGAATTGAAAAAAGAAATCAATAGCAACCTAAGCGCAAAGAAGAGTCCCGGTTATGATCTAATTATGGGGCAGATTGTTAAGGAACTACCCAAAAAGGGATTGCAAAAGCTGCTTCATATTATAAATACTGTACTCAGACTGAAACATGTCCCATCTCAATGGAAGGTGGCCGAGGTAATTATGATACCTAAGCCAAACAAGCCACCCAACAATAAAAACTCATATAGACCGATTTTTTTGCTCCCAACTCAAAGCTATTCGAAAAATCATTTCTCAAGAGACTGAAAGAAATAATAGAAGAAAGAAATTTAATCCCATCCCACCATTTTGAATTCAGAGAAAACCACTCAACTGTTCAACAGGAGCACGAAATTACAAACATAACCGAAGAAGTGCTAGAGCGAAAGCAGGTTTGTTCGACTTTTTTCTTGGATGAAGCCCAAGCCTTTTGATAAAGTATGGCTTAGAACATAAATTGAACCGTAATCTTCCCAAACAATTCTATTTGGCATTGAAATCGCCGATCGACAATTTCGTGTTAAATATGAAGACGAAAACTCAGAGTTAATGAAAATATCAGCAGGAGATCCGCAAGGAAGTGTGCTGGGGCCAATATTATATAATCTATATACCAGAGATATGCCAGTTATAGACGATACAACTATTGCAACATTTGCTGATGATACGGCAGTTCTAGCAGTTAGCAAAGATGTGGAAGAGGCGAGTAATAAACTGCAGATACATTATGTCACTGGACGAAAAAATGGAGAATTAAACTGAATGAATTAAAATCTGTTCATATTAATTACTAACAAGAAAGATAAACGGATTTCCATTCGTATTAACTCTCAAATTATTCCTAATGCAAACACAGCTAAATATCTTGGTATGACCCTTGATTCTAAGCTTAAATGGAAAGAACATTAAGACAAAAGTAGCGGAGAGTAACATTAAATACAAAAACATGTACTGGCTCTTAGGGCGGAGATCTGAGCTTACACTGCATAACAAACTGCTTTTATACTGGCATATCCTAAAACCAGTTTGGACTTATGGTATCCAGTCATGGGGCTGCACTAAGAAGACAAATGTAAAAATTATACAAACATTCCAAAATCAGGTTCTACGGAACATGGTGAATGCTCCGTGGTACATTAAAAACGCCAACCATCACAGGGATCTAAAAGTGGAAACCGTCAATGAAGAAATAAAAGTGTTCCGAAATCCATTAATAGATTCTATATAATCCGTTCCTACATGCGGCACGCAATGCGACATGTTTGCATATCCCGGCTCCTACGGTCCGCGAAATTGAAATCGAAAGCCCCTCGGAGGGCTAAGCGGGGGAGAACGCAGTGACCTCCCGCGTGCCCGTGAGAGTTACCGAAGCCGTTAGCCTTTACAATTCTAGGAAATCATTTTAAGGTCTGCTACGAAATTATTCTAGGGTGTGCTACGAAATCATTTTTTAATAAAAAAATTAAAGAGTAAATGTGAATAAAGCCTAAATTTGCAGGTAAAAGTAGATAGAACATACATTTCAATTCAAAAATTTGAAATAGTTTGAAACATATGACTAGACTAGTAATAAATGATAGAAACTTTTACAATGTACCATCATAATATACATAAAAGTTTTTCAAAAGCGAGTTGATTGAACCTTCAACTATTAAAAAGGGCTGTATTTGGTTGTAATATCGGTTTGGTGTTTGGTTGCAATAGTGTTTGGTTGTAATATCGGAAATCCTTCGTTGATAGTCGTTGATACATTCCAATTGGAGAATGAATGATTCTTGAGCTTCGGCTATGGTTGCTTTTCTTTTATTATCGCAATCGTTATCTTTGAATTTGGCTGTTGGTTGGAAGTAATATTGAATTAAGTAATGTTGTTAAATCGTTGTCTTCAGTGTCTTTAAATGAAATGAACAAAAAATATTTTACTAATTAATTTAGAAATTACTATAAATTTGATTATACCGCAATTTGTGATACTTTTTGAAATTGTGAATAATTCTTTACAAGCATTATTGTTAACATTATTTTCGTAGTATTTTTTAATTTTAAACAAGTTCCATTTCGAAAACAGCAATAGTTTCTTTTCCGAGAACTTTAAATCAAACGAATTCAGACACGTTTAGTTCTTTTACCAAGTCAGAGGCTTGACTATGATTAAATTTAAGCCACGGTTTTACAAAATCCACATCTGTCATATTATGAAAATCTCGTTGCCGAATTTGAAAGGTTTTGTACCATTTTTCTTTGACTTCGTTCCAATCATTATTAGCACGTTGTAAAGCTTGTAAAGCTTTTAGAAAGTTTTTAGAGCGTTTGAAATCGATTCGTCAAATTCAGTTGTTTGCTCTGAAACTATACTTTGAGTGGAATTGTTTTTAAATGATGTATTTGATGAAACTTCTATTTTCATCCTTCTGGATCGACTGTTGGCATATTTGCAGTATAATTTACCGCTGGGATTTTTTTTACCCTGTCTGGGTATGTAGTTATAATCCTTTAATCTTGGAAAATTGATGTAGATACAAGCAAAAGGATGACTAATTATAAATAACAATTCATTGCAGAAAATGCCCTAAATTTACTTTTAATTTCCGATGGAAACATTGAAATTATTTGGTCGATCAAATATGGAAAATCAGAAGGTTTAAGTCGAAATTCATTAATATCAATACCTTCGATGATAATTCGCATCAGCTCTGCTCGTTGATTGTAAAGGTTCTGCTCGTCGTTGAGTTTCATTTAATATTTCTGAAAGATCTTTTAAAAAAGCAAAAGTTTGATTTTTTTTTTAATTTATTTATTACAACTGATTTACAAATCATCTAGTAATTTATCTTGCATTATTATTTAAATTCACGATTGAAGGGTTATAGCCCTTAGTCTAGTACCTTTTACATAATTTTATTATATGTTTAGCCGATTCAGGTTGGATCTAGTAGATCAAGTGGTTTCTTCCTTCACAGCCTTCTTATTGGATTTGTGTCATCCAACATTCGACGAATTTTAGCATTTTTATGTTGACTAATCCGTTGCATGTATTGTCTTGCGTATTTATTTGTTTCTACGCTAACGAAATCCATCTTCAAATCTCTAGGGATGTTTTCATTTCTCACGTACAACGGTGCATTTACTATTCCACGTAGGACTTTGCTTTGGAATGACTGGATGATATTGACGTTTGTTAGCTTTGTACAGCCCCAGAGCTGAATACCGTAGCAATTTATTATGTAAAGTAAGCTCAGAATTTCTCCCTAAGAGATTGATCTTTCTCTATCTAATTATTTCTCTTTTCATTTTAGTTTCGCGTCAAGAGTCATGCCTAAGTATTTTGCTCTGTTTGCATATGGAATTTGCTGGCAGTTTAGTTCTACTGGTATCCAATCAATCTTTTAATTGGTGAAATTTACATGAACAGATTTTGCTTCATTTAGTTTTGTTCGCCACCTTTTCGTCCAAGTGTTGACCGTATGAGTCGCTCTTTGCAATTTTCTTGTGGATTCTTCTCTGTTATCAGCTACTGCTAAGATGACTGTATCATCTGGAAATGTTATAGTTGTCTCTTCTATCGTTGGCAGATCAGAGGTATATAGTACACATAAAGTTGGTCTCGGAATGCTACCTTGTGGTACTCCTGCTGATATTTTCTTTATTTCCGAGTATTCACCATCTAGTTTAAAACGGAAATGCCGGTTAGCTATGTAAGATTTTAGTATTTCATAAAATTGCTTTATTGCTTCAACAATGTTTGTAATCCGATGCACTTGCTTGATTGTTGAATGATTTTATCTAAAGCCAAATTGATGAGGTTGAATAAGATTTCCTTCTTTAATTATTGGTTTGAGTCGCTTAAGCAGTAATTTCTCGAATATTTTTGAAATTATTGGGAGTAAGGAAATCGGTCTATACGAATTTTTGTCATTTAATGGTTTGTTTGGTTTGGGTATCATGATTACTTCAGTGACTTTTCATTAATTTGGCACGTGTTTAAGTCTGAATATTGCATTATTTTTTGGAGTAGCTTTCGTATTCCATTTTCAGGTAGAGCTTTTATTATTTGTCCTGTAATTAAGGCATATCCTGGAGATTTCTTTGCACTAAGGTGTGTTTTGATTTCATCTTTTAATTCTTGCACTGTGACAGCAGCTATATTATAGTTGTCCACTTTATGTACTGGTGGTATGTTTTCACCTACTACCTATTTGTCTAAGTAGAGCCTGGAACGTGTTTTCAAGATGAGTTGCCAACAATGTTACTTTCTGATTTGCGTTTATAGCCCAAGTTCCATCATCGTTTCTAACTGGAGGCATTTGAAGTTTAGGTCGTTTTAAATTTTTGTTGCTTTCCAAAGAGAGTACTCGGTATCTTTTTCCCCAGACAGGCTACTTAGGTATTTATTAATGGATTCATTTTATATTTCTTTAATTAGCAGCTTAAGTTTGTTGGACAAAAAGTTTAGAGTAGTTTTATATTCAGACGCTCGATTCCTTTGCCAAGCTTTTTTTGCTTTTCCTTTTGCTGCTACCAAGTCCCTAACTTCCAAGGGATAAATAACATTCTTGCGTGTTTTTGTTGTATTTGATGGTGTACTACTCCACGCTGCTTGTTGTATGACGCTGTTAAATTGTTCTAGTTCATCTTTTAGCTGTATTGGATTTGTAATTGGCACTTGGAGATTAATATTATCCTCAATTAGTTTCTGAAATTTTTCCCAGCAGGTTTTGTTATTTGTTAGCCATGGTGGACTTGTTTTCTTAACAATCGTTGCACTGATCGTCATAATAACAGGTGTGTGATCTGACATAATCCCGTCGCTGCTTTCTAGGTATATGTAATTATCTATACCTTTGGTGACAAAGAAGTCTATAAGATTGGGTAATCTATTTCTATCCGGAGGCCAATATGTTGGTTGATCTCCGGAGGGAAAATCGCAGCTGTATTGTTGTCCTGCTGCAAGCAACTCTCTTCCTTTTTTAGAGGTTACTCTTGTTCCCTAGAATATGATCTTTGCGTTAAAATCACCTCCTATTATGAAACAAGATCCAAGTGATTTAAATAATGTGCAATAGTCTTCCTTTAGCAGATTAAATCTTGGAGGGCTATATATTGACGATACGCTATATCCTTTGTTGTTATTTATATATACTTTTATTGTGACTACTTGCATAAATTCTTCTTAAATTTTAAGATCTATATAATGTTTGATGTTTTCTTTAATTACCACTGACGATCCTCCTCTTGCTCTTCCCGTGGATAAATGGCACGGTAACAGCTGTGTCCATATAATTTGACATATCAAGTTGTAGTAAAATGGGTTTCAGATATTAGGCATATATTTATTTTCTCGGAATTTAGAAAAATTTCTAGTTCTGGAGGATGTTGCATTAGCCCGTTTGTATTCCAGATTACTATTCTTAATGTTTTATTTATTGCTGTTTGATACATTTTAATAGTGAATGGATGCCATTTCATTTAGAGAGGCTTGCTGATCTAGCCTATTACTAAGGGCTTCAAGACATTTCACTTGTTTAACTAGTCTAATGT
The DNA here is from genome assembly GCA_963932295.1 of Tipula lateralis. Classification (NCBI taxonomy): domain Eukaryota; kingdom Metazoa; phylum Arthropoda; class Insecta; order Diptera; family Tipulidae; genus Tipula; species Tipula lateralis. Next base: position 116,396,185 of record OZ010738.1, read on the forward strand.
TAAGTGCTTCTATGCTTATTAGTATCTTTTGAAGCACGGTTGTATCCTCAGTGCTCCTTGAAATGATGGATTTCGGCATTACCACTTGCGAGTAAAGTTTTCGTTCTCCCGTTTCATTTGGTTTCGCTTTGGTTAAAGGTTGATTAGTTTTCTCTGGTATTACTGAATTTTGCTTTCGTGATTTATCTGTTAATCTCTATAGCTCCTTAGCTATTTCACATCCCCTGAAAAATTTGCCCGATGTGACTGTAAGCAATTAATACATTTTGCAGGAACATCTTTACCAACCGGACATACCTGAGCATGATGTTTACCAGCACACCTAACGCATCTTGCATCTCTTTGGCAATATTTCTGAGTATGGTATCTTGACATTTTTTGCACTGCGGTATGCGACCGCTTTTATTTTTCAATGGCTCTATTTTTACTCTTATGTTAAGTATTGCCTTGATATTATAAGCCTCCTGTACTTTTTCTTTATTATTGAAAGTGAGCATAAATAGTGGAAGCCCTCTTTTCTTGATTTGAACTCGTTGTTCGGTTTCGATTTTTCTTTCTTTATGATGCTCACGGCATTTTCTATTTGATGACCCTTTTGCTTGAGATCTTCAATAATTTGCAAAAGAGCGCAGGTTGGGTGAAGACCCCTAGTCATCACCTTTATTGGATGAATATTCTTGCCCTCATATGTAAACCACTGATATCCCTCGGAATTTAGCTTCGTAGCTAAAGTTCTATAGGTGTTAGAATCCGTCACATTAATTTTTCAGACTCCATTGCTTAGAGATATAAGATTATACTCAGCTGTCGTAACCGATTTCATAAGCGATTGTATAGTGGAATAATTAAATATTCCAACGATGCTAATTGGTGGAGGTACTTTCTCTTTTGGTTTAGACAGATTTTCTTCAGAAATCAGTTGTTTTTTAAATATTATCGACTTCTAAAAACATCTTTTGAAGTTGAAGGTAAATTTTCTGCCATTTCCGGAGAGCGTTGAGCTTTCTTTTTCTTGCTTGGTCTTCTAATTTAATGTAAGACCCAATTAGTTTCTCTTTCAAGTTCTTCTTCATCCGTATGGAATTAATCACTGACATCCTCGATTATAGGTTTGGGTGTCGTTTCAAATCTGAAGCTCTTCATTTTCTTTCTTTTAAGATTGTAAATTCTTCTTTCAATTTAGCAGTGAATTGCTTTATTTCTCTCAGTTGTGCGGAGCTCGGCAGTTTTTTTTTTCGTACTGAAATATTTTTCAGTTGAAGATTTTGGTGATTTCTGCAGTTTGGAACTTCGTCCAAATGGGTTTAACAATGATTGGCCCACCCTAGAATCAATAAAGTTATATGTGTCATACTTCTATTGCTGCAAATGACCTGGAAGGTGATGGGAAGGTAAACATGCGAGTAGATTTGGTTTCTCCTAACAACATTACTGTCATAGCTGTGGAGGATATATATGTGGAGGAAGAAGCAAACGGACTCTACGTGCTTTGCAACTTTAGCATTGCGCGGAGGTTTTGACGGATGTAAGTAAGAGTGACTTCCGTGATCCATCAAAAGCTCAGGGTGATTAGTATAATGAGAAAGGATAAAAGACGTTAGATGGTTACAGACAAAATTTTTCCATAAACAAAAGTCTCCTTCGGCTAAATCACGTTAAATTAGCACCATTTTTCTTCTTTGACGGTTTCTTCAATCATTGACATTTATCAATAGCGTGCTGTTGGACTGTCGATGATAATTCCCTTTTGGCATTAGAATACTTAAAATTTTTCGTTCCAATTGACGAGGAAGCGTTAACCAACACGCTATTTGGTAGGTAAATGTACCATTCTGACAGATCTGATATGGTTTACTATGCTGAATCATTAATAATCATTGCAGCAATAGAAGGAAATCAAACTACTCGTATATTTAATGACCGGAAATTCAAAAACTATTAACATCATCTTCTTTATACACACGACGCAACAATGTATCGACCATACCCACAATTCGTTCATCTTATAAAATTTATTACAATTTGTCATGCGATCAATGTTTCGTATCAATTGAACAAACACATTAAAATCAAGTGTTTCTGCAAAATCACCACTAGCCACGCCACTGGCATATTACAACACTAATGACTTTGTTAATTACAAACCAAAACCTCCCACAGTCAACCGCCTTTTTTACAAATCTGTTTTATTTTTTGTCTCGCCTGGAAAAACCGTATTTGCAGTGCACACAATTTTTCTACACACATCATATAATGATTTCCGTACAACGCAGCAACAATAACAAAACCAAACGGATAAATCTCATTTGATTCAACAGACTCGCATGTACCCAGTAAATTATATTTTCAGATTTGTGTTTTGTTTTTTGTATTCCACGTCCAAATGACAATTATAATTATCAGGCGTGTGAGAATAATGACTAATTTAAAAACATCAAACATGTTTTTATGTGCTGTTGTATTTTATATCATACAAGAACATCAACAACAGCAACATTAACAAATCAAAACAACCACATAACTTAAAAACACAACATACTGTAATACAAAACTACGTACATAAAAAATTATGATCGTTAAAACATCATGACTTGACTGACACTCATATGTTGGAACAAAAAAAAAATTACATACATAAAATTGAGAATTATGGCAACATACGAATACATACTGTATGGCAGAAAAAACTAATCCAACCGCGACATTAAAATCAAAAATCCACCAAATATGTGATGACGAATACAAAAAACATGTTTTACGCGAATCGTTAAATATCCAAAACATGTTTGAACTATAAGCGGTGTGTGTGTGTGTGCACCACTATCGCTGCTGTTCGAAAAGTAAACAACTTTGTCCTTTCACCTTGTGAGAAAATGTTTCTTTACATACGAGAGACGTATCGAAAATTACATGAACCATATGTACATAACGTGTTGTTGCCTGTAGCAACTGTATGTAGCGGCAAAGTGGGGAGAAACTAAGTCACATATACACTGGTTGGATGATTTCAAAATCGTTGAATATGCTTGAAAGGTGGTTTTAATCAACCCACTTCGAATATAAAAGACAATTTTACATAACTGTCAGATTCCATTAGAAATAATTGGAGGTGAGTAATCTGATTGGAAGACTAGACTAGCGACCCACATCCCCAAAACCCTAAATTCTGAAAAAGTTGTACAATTCAATTACCCCGATATATTTAACTAGATCGGTAGGTTCATGGAAGTTATCAACTGAGGAATCTCTAAAATTTCTCATGGATTTTTTCCAGAAAGTTCAGAAGTCGGACTCTCCAACCATCAAGCCAACTTGAGATAAAAAGAATACATAGCTACCAATCAACAAGGATCTTGTGATAGATGAGTTAAACCCAGCTGGCCTAGATCGAATCATAGTAGCAGAAATACAGAACCACTCACTGATTATCCTCCATTGGCTGGAGCTATTTACATAAGTCGACTTAATCCGTTACATGTACCTAGGAAATTGATCAGTTTGTTCTTCATTTCGAATTCGAAGAAGGGCTAAAGCCTTAGATCTATTAGAGTGTTCTCTCTGGAAATCTATTAGATTGTTCTCTCGGTAGACATAAAGCGATCTGAACGACTGTGGAGTTATGTACAGCAGGTCAGCGAAAATGTCTTCAGAGAGGACACTCGAACATAATTGAGTCGATAAGTGAGTAACTGGCGAATCATGAGTAGGCTACATCTGCTTTATGCATTAATAAGGGTTGTCGAGCCACGTGCCTTACCAAGGCATCCTGGAACGGCTAATCTGCACCGGGAACTGAGGTTTTTAGTTTTTCACAGATGTGACTTGACTTGATGGAAGAGGGTGACAAGCTCTTTAAGTGACCAGCTCGAGAAAAGTCATATCTGTGGCTCTTACTAATTACGTGTATAATACTGAGTGAGGTGACTGACGATGATTGAAGAGTTCTTGAACTAATTGACACATCGCTGGACTCAGTTTCACTTAGGCAGAGAGATATATAACAATGTGTCAAGCACATTTTAAACTTAAAATATTTCGAAGAAATTACAAAAGGGGGACACGGGCTATCTAAGCCATAATATCTTAATGGTGTTCAATCAAACACATTGGCAATGACCACCTTCTATATGGTCATAGCAAAACTGGTCAGGAGATTTTCGTATAAATCAGGCTTAACAGGGAATATAAAATGCGGTGTTCCTATGAAGGTAAGATAAATGAAGAAAGTAGACAGAAATATCAAGATCATGTGTAAAATAAGGTTTTCACGAGGAGTGCCGCTAAGCAACAGAATAAAACCTATAACGAAGCACAAACAGCCATTAGGAATTCGGATAGACAAAATGATCAAGACTTTCGATACGGTGGAATCTTCCCTAATACTAGGAAACTACCCATGATGTTTACTAGATGATGCTCATATATTTTAGACAAGCCTTTGGCGCCATTATTCGAAAAGGTGTAAAACTCGGTATACAATATCTTGGAATATCAAACAAATATGAAAATTCATTTGAGTAAAATACCACCAATGCAGTACCAATGCTGTGCATCTGTCAGATACTTTGAAATTAATTTTAGTAGGATACACTGTTCCCAATACATTTTAATCTAATGTTGGAAATCATTTTTCGTAAAAGTGAAAGATATGCACCATTATTCAGTTTCCGTTATTCTATTATCTGGGATCTCTTAAATTATTCATAATAATATTGTGGAAGAGAACCTAAAGTACGCTGGTAATATTTAAGAGTAGCTATGAAAAATTCAGATGTTACGTTAGTTAAGAGTTCTATGTGAATGTTTCTTAATCTTTGCTTAGTCTTTTTCGATCTATAGTAGATCTCTGTCGCATAATCGACAACACTTACGCTAGTTATAGGAAGATTGGACCAGGATAATCATTTTCACGGAGATTTTTATCAATTATACTTTTGGTATTTTTAAGATTTGAAACTCTATCTGCTACTCATATTTTACCATGCCCCTAAGGCCTAAATGACGGATTTCTGAAAATACATATGACTGCATCCATATTATGCAAAAATGTCTGCATATGTTCGTTGATACCATAATAACAATTTCGAATAACTTTTGAGATTTAAAAATAACGACGATAACGTAAAAGACCAAAGATCATAACTATGTAATGCAGATGGAATAATCTTAATAATAATTTTTTAGTGCCTTATCACTCCAATCACTAATTGTATATGATCGATTATAACAAACCCCTTTACCATCACTCAGTTGTTGAAGTTAGACAGTCCGAGTCCAGTTTGTTTCTAGTCAAATAAGAACTATTAGCAGCAATACATGTCTATACTGAACTGTCACGGTATGTTGATGTACCAGCTGAATTACTGTTGCTTGTAGAACATTAATGAGTTATAAAGTTTGAAAATTTAGAATTTACAGGGTTAGTGTTCTGATTGGAGTTGTGTAACTATTTGAATGTAACCAGATTTTTAATGTTAAGTAAATTCTTTGCAGGGATGAAGTGATGAGTGATGTTTATTCCCACATTTAAAGCATACAAGAAATGAAAGTGATATTTGTTTGTGATCTGGACTTTATCTTGTTATGTAAAGTTACGTTAAAATAGCTTCCTACACACACTTAAGCCATTTTCCGTTCATTGAGATATTAGAAACCTCCTTCTTTTCCGGATCTTATTCCTCTTTCTATAAGCGCTATTTTTAGCGCTGGAAAAGCTCCTCTACACATGTCCTTTCCGGTAGCCATAAATGACCGAGTAAACAGGCCAATATTGAACTGTTCACCTATCCGGTTTAGAGATGGGATGTTACTCAACGCCATCCTAAACGAAAGTGAAACCGATTTAGCGACTGATTGCCGCTTAACTGTTAACATACGAAGACGAACTGGTATCTCTTTAAAGAAGTCCTTGGCGGGTACATGGTCTGAAAACCCATTAAGTTCTTTACTAGGTTCCTCACCTAGTCACTCAATGATCTTGTAGTGACCAGTCTCACGACATTTTCCATTACCTACAGTCTAGAATTGGTATAAGCTTGCCAAAGACATTCATTAGAAAACGGTGAAACATCACCTCCGTAGCGCCCAGCCTAATATGCTCTATAGTTTTTGGTTTTTGAAGGCGAATAATACCTCAATTAAATAAAAATATTGACACTAACTGTGTTAACGTACAATAATGCAATGCAGTGGGTTGAATCTCCTCTTACTCCTACTTAGTTACGCCGCTATAATCTACGATCTACAGATATATCGTGTCATAAATTCAATAATTGAGAAGTCAAACAAAAATCACTAATTAGCTTATCGCACCACAATCATATAGATAGTTTCGGCATTAAATATTTACGATAATATCGCCTTCAACCAAACTATGCGTGTCGACGTTTCATACAACTCGTAAACCATATAAAAATTTTCATATTGCCAGCCCCATGAAATATCTTTCACATAATGAAGATTACATGCCAATTACTCGAACATGAATTTCAATAATTTTACAATGTGTTAATTTCTTAATTCCGCTATATCGTGCCAATAATCGCTAATGTGTAATTAAAGCAACGCCCCAACACAAAAAAATCGCCTACACAATTATACAAGATACGCTGTTGTGATATGACTTTTTTTGTGTACAATGCAAAACCCATAAAAAACTGAAGAAAAACGCAAGAAATCATAAATTACAGTATTTTACTTGTTGAGGAAGATCAAGTGCAAGAAAAATAATTTTTTGGATGCTTCCCAAAATCTTGACAATAATTAGACTACAAATTCTAAACAAAATGTTTTCTTAATTTTTACCTTTCCGCGTGTTGTTGTTGCTATTCGCGTGTATAAAAAAAACTGTATAAGCTGATATGCAACACTCCGTTGGTGTCTGCGCGTTTTATTATTTATATGTGTTCGTGTATCGTGCTGCTGTTACTAAAAATTAATTTTGACATGATGACACCAGAATTGTCATATCTTATATACAATCATCGTTGTTGTGTATCTTAAACATAAAATTAATTTGCTACGTTGTTTAAAAAACAGGAATGTCTTATAAATAGATGAATTTGTCGAGTTGCAAACAATTCGATAGTTTTATGGTAAATGGGTCGATCATGATGTGGAAGAGCGGCAGACTATTGGAATGCTAACTAGATATATAACACCGACCAAACGGTGCAGTGGTTAAGGCTGCAGTAATTTTAGTGAGAGTTATCAGGGTGGAATCCAGTAAGGGCAGGATGCAAAGGGTTTTTCATTTACTGATTACGATCGGTGGTGTGAATGAACGCATACGCCCTCCTGTTGGAGTGTAGAATTCATAGACCAATCTTCTACCATGTCAGTACTATAGACTGGTTTGGAGCTATGCAATGCGCAGATGGTTCTACGTAAATTGTACCTACAGCCGGATGCCTTCAATTTGGCTATGTAATGGCCTTAACTAGGTAGGACGTAAAAAAGTGACCCGCATAAGAGTTGGAAGAGCCTTGAGCTCCAATACCAATTGCAAAAATAGAAACAGACAGACTTCTATATATATGGAATTGTTAAGACTTTACTTCTGAATTGTGGGGTGGTTATCTTTAAAAACAACTTTGGATTGAGATTGAGAGATTAACCAGCACAAACACAGCTTGCTCGTAGCCACATAGTGCTACTTACCCTACCTATACGACCCATGCTAAACTTTTATTAAGTGATGAATATCCCAAATTTTATTCTCACTGAGATCCGTCAAGTCATGTCGAGGATAACTCCTTGTTTTTTTGAAACGGAGAGTGGTACAAAGCAAGCTAAGTTATTTCTTCCTCCTCCACATCTTCACAGCTACGAGAGTAATCGTGTTCTTCTTATGATTCCATATGAGATATTGTCTCGTAACAACCACCACAAATACACTTATCTGCAGATGTCGCTGATGTCAAATCAACTATCCAGATCTGAACCGAGCCAGAATGTTATTAGATAGAAATAATATTAATGACTGAAGCCAATGTATATGTGTTCTGTATAGGTCATCTTTTGCCAGTGACTTTTCTGCATGAGTAGTACTATTTAGTAGTACTGGATGAGTATTTTATTATTTCAATTACGTAAAATTGTCAACCTAGTTTGGTGTCCAAGATACGATTCAGGATATTTCACTTTGTTTGTAAAGCGGAAACGATTTTCCCAGAACATTTGTTTTGTGGTGGTGGCTAATGCCTTAACTACCTCCCTACAGTTGATTGGCGGTATTCTGCCATCATCCCGAGATTTGTCTACAACCGTCATAACTACACGTTCTTTGAGGTCTTCGGTGAAAGGCTTCGTCGAAAGTTCGTTAAACTTGACCTTTTTCACTTCCCTTGGTGACCCCTACTGAAATCTTATTTTCATAATATAAAATCGTTCAGACGACACATCCTGTTTGGCTCTATAATAGACAAGGCCAACGCCAATCTTTTTTTGCGTTTTACGTGCTTTTCTCTGACGGAATAGATTTAGTTTCCCAATTCTTTCTATTATAGTTTGGACCATAGAGACCAGATTTATTTCGTTTTCAGAAAGGCTCAATTGTCCAAAGATCGCCAAATTACTGATGAGGCTAGAATAATTAGTAGGGTGTGAGGTATTTGGATACATCGTTACAGACTGAATTTGTGTTTTAAACCGATCTCGATCCCGGCCGATTATATGCACGGTACGTATAATACCTAAATCCAGTCTAGTTAATTTTCGTGATTATTAGAAGTACAAAGTATAATTATAATATAAGTATAATTTATTTATCGAACATCTAAGAAGTGGAATTCGTTGACTGGTTTTCAATTTCCGTTGAAGTATAAAATGCACAAGTTTAAGGCAGCTATCAACCTTTACTGGAAGGATCGCGCGTTGGGTGCAGGAGCTCTGACTGTTACAAGGAGTTAGGTCAGTATAAGAATTTTTTTCTTCTCGTGATTTAGTTGGTCAACATCATTATCGTTGCTTTCCATTGATGTTGTATAAATTCCAGTCTAAACGATGGATTAATGTTTTGAAGCCTAAAATTGTTAAATCATGGAGATTCCTTATGATTCGGTTTAGTTTACTACCTAAGAAACGAGGGTCACCGGCCGGCCTGACCTGATCGACGTTTGTGTGAGTTTCGTCAAACAGCGCTTCATCAAAAGCTAAAGATGATTTGAACAGAAGGAGAATGGTAAAACAATGAGGTATGATTATGCATCAAAATGTGTCTAGACCAATCATACAGGACACTCACTCTAACATAACCTACTGTTCACAAAAACTTTGTACAATATTTATCACTTCACAATAACAATAAGAAACATTAATAAATCAAAAATATTGGGATTAAACGACCACTAGACACTAAAATTTTTGTGGTTCTTTAATAAGTATCTTATTAAAGGACCACAAAAATTTTAGTGTCTAGTGGTCGTTTAATCCCAATATTTTTAATAATAAGTCCTTTAATAAGTAGTTCATCTAGTTTTGAAACATGATCTGAAGTGTCACTATTAAGCTATCGAGTTCTGTGCAGAACAACATATTCCAACCATATGCTTCTGATACATGTGGCAAGGATGACAAGTGTATAATAAGTGGCGATTATAAGTCTCGCTTCCAGCTATTACTTAAGCCAGGTTCGGAATCCATTCGACTCACTCAGATTAACCCAAACAACAGAGCTTTGATATTTTATAAATATTCCAGTCTCAAACTTTATACGACCTTTATGCTTCACTAAAAACAACAGTCAAGTGTCTACAAAATTATTTTGGTCATAAATGAATAGTAATTAGCACGCGCACGTAAATTTTCTATTCAAAACGCGTTTCACACATTTTTACTTTCAAAAGTTTGAATACAAATTTCGAAATCTCATCACTACATAATAATTGTACATCTGAGACATGATGATGTGGGTCAAACAACCGTATCTAGATTAATGGTATAAATACTATAACCTTTTACTTCCAATCATAAGAAACGTCAATTATAACACCCTCGTTAATAATTTTGATTGTACTCGCGGTCTCGCAGACACACAAAAAGTTAAAAAATTCCATAAAATTCTCAAAACGAAACAAAACCCGAAAAAACACTTTGCGATTTCAATCTTTCTTCATTATTGGTATACCTTCACAAAATCTTACATGTAGTTGTTGTTGTTGGTATTACATTTTGATCTTATGTTATAATAAAGCTTACAAATTATCGAAAATATTGTAAGACAGGTCACGATATAACCTATACACGGCGAGATGTACACCATGTTCTAACGATATTTTTGTTGTTGTTGTTATGTTGCTTGTGTATATACATACGAGAGTATCAGTTGTGTTCAATGTTTCAATCTTAACGACATCTCAATTAATCTTCCCACTTTTTGTTTGTATATTTGTTCATTTACAATACACCGCTGTTACAAAACCATACAGACGAAAAAAAACAAAGACGAAAAAGTGAAAGATATCGTTTGAAGTGAAAATAATTAATTGATTGGAATTAAATTTGTAGTTGATAAAAATTGATTTCAAATTATTGATGATTTGTTCGTATCAATTGAGAAAATAATTTGTTATTGTTGTGTGTCTCTTCATCATAAGTTATATTGGTTTCAAAAGATGTTATTTTCATCTTAAATATTTGGATGGACAAATTTATTAGGTTTTGACATACTAGTGGCGGTATGAATAAAAAGTGAAACTGATTCAAGCTACGTAAGAAGAAGTGGAAGGGACAAAAGACATTTTTAATTTTATAGTTCGGCAAAGTGATGACAGGACAACACATAAATTAGCTAATCTAAATCTAAGCTAAGTAAAAAACAACAAATGTTAAAAATGTCAACGAACAAAACATATCCGATACCGTCAAAACAATAATGACCCCCTCTTAAGTACCGGGACACGAGATTGAGGATCAGAACTTGGAACGTGCTGTCACTTAGAAAAGTGCGTTTTAAGAGTATGTTGAAAAAGTATCGGCTGAAACCAATAGCGCTCCATGAAACTCGATGGCCTAAAAGCGGAGACCATGTGCCAAACGGCTATATATTTTTTTTGTTGTAGTGTTATCTGTCACTCAGGTTATATTGGCCCATTGGGACCTCCCACTATATTACTTTACGTTCCGGCTATAGGTTCGATTTTCGTAGAAACCATCTGCACATTGCATAGCTCCATGCCAGCTTATATTACTGACATGGAAGATGAGACGATACACGGATTCTAACCTCAACTGGGTCTCAGATGAGTTCATTCTCACCACCGATCGTACCGCCCAGACGTTCGATGGTGAAAATCTCTTTTCGCATCCTGCCCCTATGGGGATTAGAACCCGGTACCTCCCGCTCCACGCCGCAGAGACTATACATTGCTACACAGAAGAGATGACCTCAGAAATCTTGGAGTTGGATTTCTCACTGTGCCACAGGTAAATAAGGCTGAGTTGGACTAACAAGGAGTCGATAATCGAAACTGTAAGTTGGCAAACTTGAGATTGGCAAACTGCCCATTATCTGTTTCCATGCGCCCCGTGGATGTAAGCCAACCCCAAGATATAGACACGTTTTAGAATAATTTGAATAACCTGATGGCTACATACATATATATATGAGCACGATGTCAGATTGGTGGTAGAAATCAGACCGACTTATGTAATAATATAGGTCCGTACCCTCGACACGAAACTGCGATCGAAAAAAGAAAAAGATTGATGAGCATTCGCTCATGATCTCAGAGTGGCAAGTAAATTCTTTCCTCCTAAAAACATATATTTGGAAACATGAACACATTGAAGTAAAACATCCCGTAGCCAAATTGACCATGTGTTGATTTCAAAATAGCAGGCTCCTGTAAAGGTCTAATAAATGCAACGAAAATATCAAGGTCTTGTCAGAAATACCATTTTGAAATCGAATTATAAATCTGATGAAGTGAACGGTTTCTATGATTGGTTTGATGAGGAGTGCCGTCTTGCTGTTGAGCAACGAAATATAGCCCACAATGAAGCGCAAACTCGGTTTACAATTGCAAAAAAAAGTAATTTTTGCTAGGAGTTTAGCTTAACGCATTTGTAGACAGAAGAAGCGGTACTCGATATATGGCGTGATCATTTTTCTGCCTTACTGAATGTTCCAAGGATTTAAGGTCCTTGAGATATGGATTTAAGGTCCATCATATGAGGAATTCACCATACCCATGCAGATTAAAGCAAAATCGTTCATCAGGAGTTGATTGCATTAATTCAGAGCTCTTGATATTCGGAGGACTTCGTTGCTCTTTTTCAACCATGTTCGATTGGTATTCAAATAGTTCAGTCACTGATCAAGTTTTTTCGCTACAGACGATTCTTTTCAAGTACAGTGAAACTTGCCAAAACTTGGAACTGGGGGAAAATTAATGTTTACACTTAATTAAACTTGGTCTTGCCGGAAACTTGTTAAACTTGTTAAATATGAAATGTGAAAATTGGAGATCTTGTGTATGAATGGTTTTGTGTCGCAAGAAACAAAATGTTTCCTATTTCGAGCCCTATTTTAAAGGAAAAGACAAAACACACCACCCAGGTTGCTCAGTGGTTAAAGGTGTGGCAGTTGGGGCGGGAGGTATCGGGTTCGAATCCCGATAGGGGCAGGATGCAAAAGGGATTTTTCACCATCTGATTACGATCGATGTTGTTAATGGACACATCTATGACCTCCCGTTGAAGGGCAGAACTCATGGGCCCACCCATCTTCAATGTCAGTACTATATGGAGTTATGAATGCGCAGATGGTTCAACGTAAATCGGACCTATAGCAATACTTCCTAGATTTGGCCATTAAGGCACAAATTAGGACGTATATAAGCGAACCGCGAAATAGCTGGGAGAGCCTTGAGCCCCGAAACAGATTGCATAGTATAAAATATAAAAAAAGGCAAAACAAACCGCACAAAATCTTCCACATCGATACAACATTACTTTCAACAAATTTCAGCTGAAGCTAAGGATGTTGATCCTGAAAGTGTCAGTTCATGGCACATTAAATTGAAAGATAATAAATGATAACGATGTGTCAAATATTGCAAATATCGCTGAAACAGCATTATTTTATTGAGCACTTCCAGACAAAACCTTATCACTTAAATAAATGCTTTGGAGTCAAAAAATCGAATGACAGGCTTTGGTTGTTTTTTTAGATGAGGTTTAAAAATCAATCATTATAGGAAGTTCCACCAAACCAAGCGCATTCAAAAACATCGGCTTAAAAAAATTTCGATAAAATAGTATGCTAATAGGATAACATTAAACATTTTTGAAGAAATTGTACGTGATCTAAATAATGAAATGACTAAAGCTGATAGGCAGATCTTCTTATTTTTAGACAATACCACTGCATCGTTGCAATCTCTTGATAAAGGGATTATCGCTTTCTTTAAGTCTCATTTTTGGAAACTTCTGTTTTAAAAACTACTGGTTGGATACCGTAACAAAGGCATCTGAACTATCTAACGATTAAATATATTGGATGCGATATATTTTATCAAACATTCCGTAGAAAATATCTAGTCGGATACCATAACGAAATGTTTTCGAAAGTGCGGCTTAACATGGTCAAACGCACCCTATATGTATTTCAGACGCAAATGATGAAGTCACAGTTCAAACAACAGAGCTGCAAAATCTGATAGGGGCAATTTATGGGGATCATTTACATAGTGCACTGGACTATTTAGCTATCGACCAAGAAGCACTATCTGAAAATGATCACATTTCGACCGAAATATTATCAAATTTTGGTTGAACATCCAACCAAACAGAGAAAAATAACAGTGATAGCGAATGTGTAACCAAATCCCGGAATTGAAAATCCCGGTTTTTAAAAAATCCCGGGTTAGATTTTTCTTGTTTTTACAAAAATAAAACAAAATGTTTGATTTATTTTATAGGTTTATTTATAAAATAAAATTAAAACTACTTTTATTATTATAAATTAAATTATAAAATATTTTAAAAATATTTATGCTAAAAAAGTATATCAGTCATGCCTTTTATTTATTATATTTAAAACAAATTGGCGACGGTGCTCCAGCTTTGTGTTTTTCTATTCTAGTTTTTACTATTGCACTTTCTTCCCTACTTCGGATAAAAGTTTGTAAAGTGCAATATGCGGTTTGCAACAAGTGATTTGAGCCGACGGTACCACGTGCCAACCCTCAACTGAGTTTTGGGTTCTTGGAAAGTTCTCGAGTTTTTGGTTGTCGGAAACTGTCCAAAAACTGGGTCCAAATTGCGATGAGGGAACCACATTTTTATTTTTGGAAATAATGCCTAATAGTTTATTATAAACCACGCCCGATCGAGCATCAGCATCAAAAGTTTTATGCAGTTCAGCATATTATAATAGTACTCTGCTGGTACAAAAGCTAAGCTCTTCAGCATACGGATCTGCAAGCTAAAGATTTCGGAATTGCCATTTTTGGTTGATAAACCACGTGCCTGCACTTGCTGCCAGATTATTTGTCCGAAATGGAACAAACAGCCTTTGTACACAGCTTCCGGGAAAAAAACCTTAATAGCTGATACACTTGCCTTTTCAAAATCAGTAACAAATCTTTGGGGTTTTAAACATATTTTCCAATCACAAGCCCATATTTTCCAATCACAAAGTATGCCGTTTTGCTTTTTGAGCTCATTAGGCAATAAATTAAAGGTACGTTCTCCCGTCCAATGGTGCCGTGGATCGTAAATAGTTGGCGCATACACGTTGGGACTTCTTCAAACGTACCAGGATTCAGCGTCAGCTGGTGTATGTGCCAAGTAAAATAATTGCCTGATCACTAAAACATTTCTCCGACACAAATTGTTCGTCAAAACTGCAGTTTGCCTTAAAATAGTTTTTATTTATAGTTTTTAATAGCCTTTAATTAACACTATGAACCTTAAACAGCACTACTCTGAACCTTAACAGCACTTCTATGAACAAACAAATCGCAAAACACACAAAACTGAATCGTAAATTATAACAAAAAACAAAAAATTATGTAACAAATTAGAGTAAAAGGAAGGGGTAATTATAAAAATGTTTTAGAAATTCCTTAAGTTTTATTGCTTTAAGCAGGCGCCGCTTTCTCTAACCTCGCTTGTGGCCTACTGATCAGTTTTACTTTACACAAAATAGGGAAACAATACAAAAAGAGTTCGGTAGGTCTTAAATTTTGGGAAATTTTAAACTAACTCAACATTTGTATTTCATAAAAAATGATACAATAAATATTCCCGCCTACCTGTCCAGTTCTAGCATTTTTTTATGTGAAATAAAAGATTTGTTCAAAAAAGTATGTAATAAAATGAAGTAAAAGGGAGTCTGCCGTTAACTGTTTCTAAAGTTCGATTTCTTTAAAAAACATAAGCTTATTTTCATTAAAATAAACTATTTAATTTTCTATTCGTGCTGGCATGCACGACTAGCAAGATCAAGAAGTTAAGTCCGTAAATAAACTGTCCAGTTTAACCATATATTGCACTAAAAAGTGCACAAAAGTACAGTATTCTTTAAAAGCAAATAAGAATTTTCAGTCAATTATTAGATGCGATGGTTAAAATATAAATCTTAATATTATGAAAGGACCGCGGAATATTCTTAAAACCTCGAATAACGAAATATCGAATGAGCAAAACATCGAAAGTGTCATTAATATATTCTATATAATCCGCCCCTACGTGCGGCACGCAGTGCGACATGTTTACTGATTCCGGCTCCTACGTCCCCCAAAGTTAAAATCTAAAGCACCTCGGAGTAACCGAAGCCTTTAACCAATACAATATTACAAAAATTATTTGTTATTCACGATTCGAAATAAAATTTTCGAGAAATTTTGAAATTCGTTTAATTCATTGATTCGAGATTTCGATTTTGAGATTTCATTTGATGAGGTTTCATGACCAACCCAATTTATCCATACCTAGAAAACAGCTTGATTATTCAATAATTAACCAAAAATTACATTTTATTCTTTTTTTGGATTTTACTATTAATGAAATATGTTTTAAATTTTCTAGTGTATATAATATTTTAAATATTTCTGGTTTTCAAAATCTTGGTCCATGTTTTTTTAATTCGGGCGGCACGAATTAAAAAAACATGTATTTTAAAATCAAAATTTTGAAAATCAAGATTTTGAAAACCGGGATTTTGAAATCCGCGATTTTGAAAACTAAAATTTTGAAAAGCTTGATTTTGGATCCGGGATTTCGTAGTAGTCCCAGTGATAGCGAGTCAGATTCAATCAATAAGATAAGCACTGCTATTCCAACTCGGTATGTTGTTATACAGCACCTCGAAAAGATTCAACAATACGATCTGAATGAAAATGACCCAAAAATTATTAAACTTAGCATTAGAGGCCAAATTGCAAGTCATTTCAAAATCTTCAATTTCAAAGCTTAAACAATCTACGTTAAATGACTTTTTTTGATAAAAATTAACCTTTGTAAGTTTATTAATTTTTTTTTTAATTTATCGTTAATTATTTCTAATTTATGTTAATGAAATACATATTTATTTAATTTTGTGATTGAACTTCGTATAAGTGCGCATATGTTAATGAAAAAATGTAAATTATGAAGATACATATCATGTAGTGAAATATTTTAAATAAAATAATTTTTTGTCTAAACGAGAGGTTGGTAATCAATTTTATACGTTAAAATTTCATTTATTTAAGAATTTTAAGTAAACTTAACGATGGACTTGTATATTTATCTATAGCGCAAAAATTTTAACACTGTAACTTGTAAAGGATGGTTCACATATATCACGAACTGCGAGTTGCGATAAAACTGTTTTTACAAATTTATCACATAAATTAAACTTATATACATAATTTTTTTGTATTAATAACAAAATAATTATGTTTTAAATCATATTAAATGAATAAATGCTTCAAAAATAATTTAAAAAACAAATAAATACGGAATTCGTAGCTAATATGACATTACACAAAATTACACTAACGAAAATTGCATTCCACTCGCGTTCCACACATTTTCATTCGCGAGGATTTTGAAATTCGTATTATACTAATAATGTTTTTCATAATCGCAGTGCGCGACTTGTGATTGTTTGAAGCTTTATACGACAGATATTTATTTAAAAAAATTATTAAGCAAGAATGAATAAAAAAACTTATAGCAATAATAAAATTGAGCTGGAACAGAAGCTTATTACAGAGGTAAGCGCATACTCATCTCTGTTTAATAAAAAAGATAAAGACTACAGCAACAGATCAAAAAACTATGCATTGGAATGACATTGCTGCCGTGCTTGATTATCCAGCTAATTGAACGATATATATCATGTGTTTTATTTCTATATTTTTGTTTAGAAAACTAATGAATAAGTTATTGTTAATAGTTGCAGAATGTGAAATCAAATGGAAAAACTTGAAAGACACATTTTTCCATTATGTTAGAATGCACAAAAATACCCCTAGTGGAAGCGGTGCCGAAAAAAAATCAAATGGGTTCATTTTGATTCTTTACAATTTCTATTGCCGTGTCTTGATACTCCTAGGTATGAAATGCTTGGAATAATTTATTATTTAAATTTAATTTAAAATATTAATTTTTTTTAAATTTACAGTACCATGTCAAATTTATCAAACGAAAGTGAAGAATTGGAAAATAGGGAGTCGGAATGGGAATGTGCACAAAAGTCGCGGAGTAAAAATGGGCGTTAACCAATTTAGAAAATGAAAAGATGCCCTCGGAGTCTAAATTGTTCCTCGAAAGTTTAATACCGCGATTTAAGCGTTTGTCAAACGAGAATCGCTCATATATACAATTCAAATTGAGTTTTCTAATTTTGAAAATGTATAATACTTCGTTTATCATTATATTTACCAATACCTATAGTTGTGATATACATACATATATGGAAAATTTTGTGATACATTGCCAATGTGAATTAATATGATTAATTATTTTTTCAAAACGAAATTGAAATTCGAACTGAACGATGGAACAGTTTTGAAACGGATTTTGAAAACAATTCAACATATTGAAATCTATAATTTGTATATTTAATTTTTATTTGTATATGTTACTGTGTTAATTTTATTTCAAATAAATGAATTTATGAAGTTTAAAAACCGATTTACTCTTAAATGGTTTTTTTATGCTTCCATGGAACGTCGCCTTCCTCAATACACCAATTTGCAAACGCATTTCGAAAATCGAACGCAGTCACATTCAATTCCTCATTGTTTTCTTCGATAGTGTAATTTGTATCCAGTGTTTTGTTGTTTTTGGCAATGCGTAAATAGTTGTGTAAAACACAGCAAATGACCACTATAAGTTTAGTGATCTGTTCAGAACATTGAATTCGCTTCAGTAAAACTCGCCACGTATTTGAGCAAATCCCAAAAGCGTGTTCTACTATTCGCCCGACTAAGCCTGTAACTGAAAATGATTTGTTTCTTATCTAGATTTTTTTCCGGGATACGGTCGCAATATTGTTTTCTTTAGACCGAAAGCCTCTTCACCTACAATCACATATGGCATTGGTATTCTTGTATTTGGTAATGGGGTTGGGCAAGGTATGTTTAATTTGTTCTGTAGAAACTTATGTCCAAAATCGCTGTTAGAAAATACTGTAGAATCTGACACACATAGATCCGTATGCAATCACGACAAAAATTATGGAAAAATGTTTCTTGTAATTAAAATTTAAACTTCCACTTTTGGCAAAAGAAAAAATGTCGATATGTTTGCCATCGACGGCCACTAAGCAATTTGGAAGGTTCCAACGCTTGAGGAATTCATTAGAAATATCTAACCAATCTTCTACATGTAGTATTTTTGGCATTACGATTGACATTATAATTTCACATATTGCTTGTAACGTTTGCTTTATAATTTTGCAAATTGTAGAATGTCCCAACAAAAATGGAACGCTAAATCCCGAAATGACCAACCAGTTGCTATAGATATCTGAATAAGGTAATAACTATTAAATGTATGTATTTATTATCACAAAATAATCAAATAATATAATTACTTTATTGTAATTACAAGTTTTTCTCTTCTTGAATTTTAATAAGTTGAGCAATTTTTGAAAATTGTTTTGACTCATTCGGAAGTATTTAAAGTAAAGTTCTGGATAATTCTCTAGCTCTTTCACAATCTTCATGTATAGTCCTAAAGTTGGACGCTTTTTTAGATATGGGTGAACTCACTATCTGCAGCATTCGTTTTCTTTTTAATAAATAGATGGCCAACAGAAGTTTGGTTTTTATTATTATTGAAACCATTTGGAAGTTAAAAAAATTAATTTTATTTAAAATAATTTGTATGTTACACACGGTAATGAAGAATATCAATTACCAATATAAAACACGATGACACATGTATTCGCTCGTGGAATGTATTCGCAACTCGTAATTTGCGCTATATGTGAACTATCCTTAAGAGCTAGAAAACTTTGCTTGGTCCCGTGCGGTTCCAGTTTTGACAAGTTTCACTGTACTACGAAATATCTTGAAATATCGTACACATCAGTCATTTGAGGCAAGCTATGAATCGATCAATCAGAGGCTATGGTATGTGCGTGAATATTTACGAATACTAAACAAATAAGTAGCCTATTATGAAATTTTTCGAATTTGATTTTTTTCGATATCGAAAAAATTCGATTCGATGCGGATTTGTCTTAATATGAAATTTGGAAAAATATGATAAGTCGCGTATTTACCGTAAAATAATTAAGATGTATTTCGTAATTTGTTTATTGTATTATAATCTTATTGCGTGATTAATAAAATTAATTAAAAATAGTAATTAAAACAAAAAAAAGCTTCTCTTTGATTTGTGTGAAACATTTGAAATTCCATTAAAGATTAAAGATGGATAGTATCGGTTTTATTGTTCGTTCAAGTGAGGATTCTCAAGATGAAGTGACGTCAATATCCAGGGAAGAGAAAACGTTTACTAGTAGATTCAAACCCTTTTCATATGAGTAATAAAAGATAATTCAAAGATTTTTGTGTTAATATTCTTTATTGGTTTTTGGCCGAAGGGTCCGACCAACAAGCCGTAGGGCCAAGATTTTTTAATAGGAATGACTCATTCGACAGTTTCGGTAGTAATTGCGGAGACCCGTATTAGAGTTAAAATATTGCAAAAATCATATTAGACAAATACAAAGCATATTTTTTAACAAAACTGGATTTCCAGGCGTGATTGGGTGTGTAGATGGCTCACATGTCAACATTATAAGATCAAACAAAAATGAGCACCATTTTTTTAATAGAAAAGGTACTCACAGCTTAAACGTAATGATAGTAACTATAATGTATGTAAAATATCTAGAACACAACAATTAGAATTGTATTTTATTTTTATAGACCTCTTTTTATATGTCTATAAAATAAAATACAATTATAATTGTTGTACCTATAACCTTGGTGCATGAAACCATAAAGAAAAGCTGTGAAAAAGGATCCCGTGAATCTCGATATAATACTTTACATTTTAAAGCTCGTACTATAATAGAGCGGGTATTTGGTGTTCTTAAAGGACATTGACGATGTCACTATTCACCTGAGAAGGCCGCTCAAATTGAGAATGTTTACTATCTCTTTTACAATTTATGTGTGAGACATAAAGTTCCGATTGACGAACAGCTGTTAGAAATGGAGGAGCAAATGGGTCAAAAAGCCGTAGATACCAAAAATTTACCAGGCGAAGCCAAAAGAATAAGAAGCAAAATCAGAGATAGATTGTAAAATTATCACGCTTAAGCTCTAGTTCTAATTGTTGAGCTTCGAGTTGTTCGGCTTTATGTTTTGATCTTTGAATCAAAAGTTTTTGCTTAGCTAGCCATTTTTTCGATTAAAATTTAATGTGTTTCTGTTGCATCTGATTAATTCTTTATTGGTGTTTCTTATTTCTTTCAAAACTCTCAAATGGTTTTTTGGAACTCTCGCAACTTTTGTAATAGGCCTCCTGCATTGCTATTCGTTTCTTAAGAACAATTTTCATAATTTCTCTTTAAATGTTCTCTGTGGCCGTGTTGAAGTATCGCTTCGTGTCACTGTTTGCACGTTATTTGCTCGACATTCATTGTCATTTCTTCAACACCCTCGACATTCACTGTGTCTTCTACAACTGGTTTGGGCACTACATTTGCAATGTAGCTTGAAGTTGTACAACCAACTCTTGTGCATTTATCCCTTCAATTTCGCCTGTAAAATCCGGAGTTTGTCGAGTCGTTACTCCGTTGGATTTACACGTTTATTTTTATATGGCCTGTCACTAGTATCGCGTAAACTGTTTTAATTATCTCGTATCCTAGACACTAAGGTGTTTTTGTAGTGTTTCCAAACCTTAAAAATAAAGTGAATATACTTAATACTTTTTAAACCATACTTTTTCCAACCAACTACTGTTTTTGTTGGAGGACCTTCATCATTTAACTTTTTTGTCAAATCCTCCCATAATTTGCTGGTAGTCTCTTTAAATTGAGGGGCATTTAAATAATTTTTTGCTTTCTCCTCGTTTCTCTCCACGATGGCGACCAGCACATCAAATTGGTTGGCGTTCGTAGTCACGGGGCCCTATTATGAAACTTTTTGCATTTCGCATTTTAACAAATGCGATCCGCCGCTTGCGTTTGAACTGAAGTTTCACATAAAAACAAAACTATTTTTTTTAAATTAAGAATGCGTTTTAGACTATCTAAAGAGTCATTTAAACCCTTTTTAGAGGAAATCATGCCAAAATTAAAAGTGACTAAAAATAGTCGATGTATTCTACCGATTTTAAAGCTTGCTGCTACAATTCGATTTATAGCTCATGGATCTTATCAGTAATCAATTGGACAGGACTATTTAATTCAATTGGCTCAGCCAATAGTATCCGTTGTTATAGTTGCTGAAATGTTGGCTGTTTTAGAATCGTTGTGTCCAAAAGATATTTACTTTGATCGAACAGAATAGGAAAATTGGAATGTAAAACACATTACTGTACATAAACCGACGACAATAATAATAAAAGTGTGTATTTTACTTTTATCTAATATAGATAATTACATTTAAATAAATCTTTAATTTTTTTTTTAAAAAAAAGCAATTGTATTAAACCGTAAATTTGCGATAATAGGGTCCCTGGATAAACAAATTTGCATAAATAAAAATTGGTAATCGTGTTATATATTCAATTCAAGAATAAAACTTATATCGAATTTTTTACGCCAATATCGAAGTAATTTGGTATATAAAATTCGCCAACTAAATAGCAGTCGAATTTTTTGGTGCAGATCAACCATCTGATCTCTGGTTTTCGGGACCAAAACACAATATATTTGCGTAGTTATAACGACACGTTTGAAGGACTACTGAGATTCAAATATCTTGGATCTCTCACGATAATAGTGTGGGAGAGGATATCAAGGTTCACCTCGCCACTGGCAATGGGGCTTTATCCTCTACGCCCACTTCTGAAATCAAAATATCTTGCAAATGGAGATTAACTAAAATTGTACCGAATGCTGATACGATCCGTTGTCTTGTATGGATGTTGGACCTTGAAAGATGAGTACAAAAGATGGGTTTTATCATTCGAGCGAAGAATCATGGATGTGATATATGGCTCAGCATGTGACGTTGACGTTACTTATTGAGTTCTTTTCATCCACGAAATTCAAAATTTAATTCGTGTATGAATTTAAACGATAGCGAGTACGCTGTCAAGGTTTGATCTGAACCGAATGATAAAGCGCTCTTTGAAGGAAGAATCGCCGTTCGGCGGCAGACGACGAGATCGCTGTGGGCGACGATGGCTCCACTGCGTAGAGAGTGATTTGTCATCTTCCAATTGCTTGCAACAGTATGAAGAGCTGGATCGTGATCGAAACCGTTGGGGTCAACCGTTGTTGACCCAGTAAAAAATGGCCTTATAGAAACCGCTGAAAAAATACTGCTCATCTACTTATTGATGTCGTTAAATGCGTAAAGGACATTTGTTCACCTAGATAACTTTTTTATGATCATTTGCTTCAATTAACATATTAAGAGTTATTCAAGAGTTCTACATTCGAAACAAGCAGTTTGAATGTATTCAGCCAAATCACCGATCGTAATCGGATGGTTAAAATGGTGTCCTGTCGAAATCAAAGTATATATATGTTTAATTTTTGGCGGTACAAAACGTCAATAATGTGTTTATAATAATTTAGAGTTAAACGTTTGAGTAAAGAATTAGAATTAATCCTATATCTACTCTACCACTGCAATAGATATGCTTCAATTGCTGTGTTATCCACCATCGAGCATCGATACTTTTTTGGATAAAATATAAGAATGTGTTAAGGTAATAATGTTTTCTGATTAATTACAACACATCGTCTAATTTGCAACGAGTACATAACAATGAAACTGCACACTTAATGGTATTCTAGAAATTCAATCAAACGGATCACATAACCTCTTATCATACACGCGAGATTCAAGCAGAATGAATTTTAAATTCGTAGCACATAATAAATTTCGAAGACATCAGAAACACAATGACATGAACACAATCACCCAATTGATGGTGTTTGGTTGTTAACACATTTACTGATAGCAAATAATTGATTACAGTGAATAAATTTCGATTTCAAAATTTATTTAAATTTGAGTATCGTACACTTGAATTTCCATTGCGCCATTCAATCATTATTCGGTGCATTGCAATTTATTGGCATTGTAGTGGGTTAGATGTTGAAACGTTCGCTTTGTTGGTTCGTTTAAAATCAACAAAATGCATTAAAATTAATTTTAAAACTTTTAAATCGATAAGACGTAAAGTTTTTTTTAAATTTATTATTACAATTTTCAGTATATCTGTCTGCTCCATCTTCTTGAGGACAATAGAAGAATAAATTTGGTTTTGTTTAAATGAAATAAATTTTCATTTGCCTTTGTGTGCAACGGCAGGTTGTTCCGTTTTTCAATTGACAATCGATTTTTGTTTTGTTTTGTTAAAGTTGGAGGATTTATTTTCATGTACCTCATTGTCAATCCATAAGAGGCTACTGAAATTTAATTCATATAAAATCGATAATGGAATTTACTAAGATTGTTTACAAATCTGGGTCAGAACCATCTCCATTCTATACAGTTCGACTGTCGATTAAAGGTTGTTCGATTGTTGATCTTGCGTTAGATCAATTTACATATACATACTTTGTTGAGTCCCAGAAATTTCAAAACTATTTTGATCAGATAGTAAGATGGTAGTTGGTCTTAAACTGCTTTAATATACCAATTGCCAAGAACCACCATTTCGTCAATACTTTGTTTGTTTTGTTTAAACAATATTTCCAAAACAGCCTTTCATTTCAAGAACTACTGTTTTTAGTTTTGGTACTGGAGTGCGTTTGCGAACTGGACATTGCCCTCCACTGTCATACAACTCAAATCCATTTCCTTGTAATAATATAGGCGTCTCATCTATTCTTCGTCTATAATATCCCGTCATGCTTTGTGGTGAAATCGGTTGACATGCAATCCTGAGAGGACTAATCATTTGAACACTGATTTCTCTCATATAGTTCAAAACTTTATCAGTGATATTTTCTGTGGCATTAAAAACGGACATCTATAAATATATTTAGAAATGTTGCACGCTAATAGAGGAGTTATAACTATGTACCAGAACTACTCACTATCGATTACCAAGGTACAATAAATCTTTTTCACAGCAATCTTTAGAATATAAAGGAGTGATTTTGTAGAATTCAGTGAACAATCCTTACATTTGGGAGAGCTATGTTTTATTAAATGTAAATAGCTAAGAGCGTTTCTCATCACGCCGCACATTAGAGTTCTTTTCTCGATGTTGACGAAAAGCTTACCAA
This sequence comes from Tipula lateralis, assembly GCA_963932295.1. Classification (NCBI taxonomy): domain Eukaryota; kingdom Metazoa; phylum Arthropoda; class Insecta; order Diptera; family Tipulidae; genus Tipula; species Tipula lateralis. Next base: position 116,421,059 of record OZ010738.1, read on the forward strand.
TATGTATAATGGTTCGCAAAGTCTCTGTTGTTACTCGATTAAAGCCTTTTTAGGCTATATATTAATAAAAGACTGCGGCATTTTTTGGTTCATTTTCAACAAGTAGTTGTTTTGTCGATTAAAGCTCTAGTGTCATTTGCCAAGAATACGTCCATTCCAGTTGCATGAATTGAACAATTATTTCCAAATATTTACATAAAAATCGTATTTTTCGACAGTGTTAATTTTCACTTTTAAAGTTACGTGAACAAGTATAATTGTGTGAATATAATATACACAAAACGAGAGACTGTTGTGGCAGTCCGAAGGCATCATAGGCTTATTTTTGCCAACATAAACAAGAAGTCACGAGAGTCAAAGACTGACTTTATTCGTGACTATTGAAGAGGAAAACTTGTTTTCGCCCGATGTTTGTAAATTTCATATTAGGCGAGTGGTCGATGGCAACTAGTTGCTTAGTAAATTTAAGGAACCAGTAAACGGCATATCTAAATCTACCAAATATCCCTTTACCGCCGTCGTAACCAACTGAATTCAACAATATTATATGTAGAATCCGATGACATTGAGTGTGTTCACTGCAAAACAGCGATTTCGGTATAATGTGATGTCGAAAATGTTAAATCGACATCGGTATTAATCCAAGCAACATTTTTAGTCACTGAACAACATATTGTTATTATCTGTCAAATTCATCAATATTTACCAAAAATAAATTTAAGAAAGAAAAAACAAATTAGACTTATAGGCACATCAGCTTACTACACACTAGACTGGGTGTGTTCACTGCAAAACAGCGTTGTCGGTGTGATGTTATGTTGAAAATGTCAAACCGACATCGGTGTTAATCAAAACAACTTTTCGAACCAGTGAACGACATATTGTTATTTTCTGTCAAATTGTTGTTTTGTGTCATACATATTTGTAGCATTTTTTTCACATCGCCAAAATTATTATTCATTTTCCTGACACTTCGCGGAAATTAGAGATCAAAACTCATTTTGAAATTAATAACAGGTTAAAAGGTGTAATAGGAGCGATTGACGGAACTTATGTTCCATGCAAAGTACCTGCAGATCAAAAAATGGCGTACACGAACCGTAAGATGTTTACAGTAGTAACATTACAGGCAATTTGTGATCATAAAATGTGCAACATCGATTGTTTTGTGGGCTTCCCCAGTTCAATACATGATAACAGAATATTTAGAAATTCACGTTTTTATAAAAATGTACAACAAAACGAGGTATTTTATTTTGACCGGGACGAAAAGATCCTAGGTGATAAGACTTACCCACTAGAATCATGGTGTATTCCTCCGTTTGTTGATCGGGGAAGTCTCACTAACAGTCAAAAAAGATTTAACAAAATATACGCATCGTGCAGGTAAATATTTGTTATAATCATATGTATTCCTATAAATTCTTATTGATTTTATCAATTTTTTAGGCAAGTTATCGAGCGAAGCTTTGCCTTGTTGTTTGGTCGTTTTCGAAGGTCTCGTTACCTTGATATCAAAAGAGTTGAATGTATATCAGCAACTATTATGGCAGCCTGCGTTTTACATAACATTTGTATCGATTTTCCCGATATTAATGTAACAGATGATCTGAACGAAGGATTAGAATACGCCCAACATAATACTCCGGAGGATACTGAAATATCGCGAACAATAACAACAACCGGGAATTCTGTAAGAAATGCAATGATGGAATAAAGGAGAAACTAGTTATTAATATTTCATTTCAATGTTTTATATTTTATTTCTATAATAATATTTACATACAATATTTAATTTGTATATTTACATTTAATCTAAAAATATAATTAATAAAATGTAAAGAAATAAAATTATAATTTTTCTATTAATTTTAACATTAGTTCTTTATATTCTCGTTAGCGCTCGTTCTTGTAGCTCTAGCTGACGCTGTGTGAGCATATTGGCAGTTTCTAGTTTTTCCATTTTTGCTTTATGCCGATCTGCACACTCCTGTCGAAAATCCGAAATAAATTCCGATACCGTTATTCTACGGCGTTTTGCAGACTGTTTGGTTGTACTGCTATCGAATCATCGACAGCCTCTTCGTCCTGTAGCGGTACTGGCACAAAACTGATGATTCAGCTACGCAAGGTAACCCGTTGCTATGACTTTTTTCAAATATTTCATCCATTTCAGAGAAATATCTGAAGTGAAATGGTACCCCACCAGGATAAGTAGCTTTTTGCGCATCTTTATATTTAATGTATTTCTACTTTATAGCAGAGAATTTCCATTTACATTGTTGAGGGCAAAAATTAAAATTTTGCTTGCGGAGAGTGTTTGATATTATTAGGTATATCTGCCCGTTTCTCATACCATCACTCAATTTATTGAAATTTTCTTTATACGACGCGATTAGAGCCAGTATGGCGTTGTGATACCAGTTCACTTTTTCTGTAAAATATAATTGAATTAAAATTGATTTTGTTATATCAATTTAAAAATTTTACCATTGACGTTGACAATATTCTCCACATTTGTTTTGGTGAGCAATTCCTCGTGGATATTGCAACCCGTAGTACGCATTTGCGTCAAAATATTATTAGTTATAGCAATTATTTCCATATTACCATCTAAAAGACACAAAAATTAACAATTTGTTACTACCAAATAATTAAATAAATAAGTTAATATATAATTACCATCATATAAAGAACAAACTAAATTTTATTCCTGAATAAAATAGTTTGTTGCGGTGTCAATAGCAAACTGGATAATTTTTTCCATTTTACTTTAAAATTTTATTATTTTTATTTTAATATATATTTAACTTTGTAAATTTTTACCAACAAACACAAATTTATAAACACAAATTTGATGTTTATTAACACTAGCTTACTACACTCTAGACAGTTAAAAAAAGTTACTTTTTTACAACGACAACTTGTGTGGTGAACATCAAGTTGTCGTTATATGTTGTCACAATTTTTGTTCAGTCAACGACAAGTCGAAAAAAGTTACTTTTTGTTGCGCAGTGAACGCACCCACTGTAGTTAAAAAAAGATTCTTTTTGACTACGACAACTTATGTGGTGAACAGCAAGTTCCCTCGTTTCCTTACCTCTCTGTCAACAAACTCAAATTTTTGGTGAGGATTACTTGTAGTGTAAAAAAATTATATTTACATATATATATATATATATATATATATATATATATATATATACATATATATATATAGATAAATATTTATATAAATATATTTATATATATATATATATATACATATATATATATAGATAAATATTTATATAAATATATTTATATATATATATATATATATATATATATATATATATATATATATATATATATATATATATATATATATATATATATATATATATATATATATTTATATATATATATATATATATATATATATATATATATATATATATATATATATATATATATATATATATATATATATATATATTTATTTATTTATTTATTTATATATATATATATATATATATATATATATATATATATATATAAACACGGAAAATCCACTAGCAGCCATATTTGGTTTGTGTTAATTCATATATTTTATGTTTTGATTGTGCCGGTAGTATCGAGTTTGTTTTTTGTGACTGTGAAATAATAATAATCAGTATTAAATTAATTGTTTAATGGTATTAATTTCTGTTATAACAATAATAATATATAATATAAATAATTAATAATTGTTGGTGCTGTTTGGTGTTAAAATGGAGAAATATTTCAAGAAAATAGGTTTGTTTTAATTTATTATTTATATTTTATTATCCATCTAAAATAAATTTTATTTATTTAAGATAAAAATCAGAGTTTGGAAAATAGCTCAACAATTTTAATTAGCGGAACTACAAGGGCGATCTGTACTCCCAGAGTTAGTACCACAACTTTTTGATTTTCATTTCAATTTAAATTAATTTTGTTCGTTCATATAGAGATTTCAAACTTCTTCTCTCGCAGCGAATAACGGTAATGACGATAGCGATTGTATTATCCTCGAGGTTAATAAGATTGACTTTGTGGCGAGAAAACGGATATTTTAAAATTAAGGCAGTATAAATTGTAATACGGATCGGAACGTGGATCTTGAAGGAGTAAATTTAAATCGTGCAATTACGAGCGCAATATGTGATCCTAAAGTAAGTACTACTGACGTTGCTATAAATTTTTTTTTTTCTTTTTTTATCAATGGATTTTATTACAACTGAATATAATTCATCTTGTAACTTATCTTTAGTAAATTTGTTAGTTTTTGTTGAGTTTAACCCACTGGTTAGCTCCAAGTATATTATAAGATTACATTAACCGCCCCAAATCTAAAGGTTTCGTCCTTCGAAGCCTTCTAACTGGGTCTGTGTTGGTCATAATATTATATTATGATCTGATATATTATGGCATATCTGCATTTTGATGTTGACCGAGCCGTTGTGCGTGTTTCTTCGCATGTTTCTTGATTTCTTCGCTAACGTATTCCATCTTTAGATCCTTATGAAGGTTGTCGTTTCTTATGTACCATGGTGCATTCACAATGCTACGTAGAACTTTATTTTGAAAGGTTTGAATTATTTTAACATTGCTCTTCTTGGTACAACCCCACAGTTCTATTCCATATGTCCATATAGGTTTCAATATTTGCCGATATAATAGTAGCTTATTATGTACTGTTAGCTCAGATTTTCTCCCTAAGAGCCAGTACATTTTTCTGTATTTGATGTTTAGTTCTTCTTTTTTCTTTTTAACGTGCTCTTTCCACTTCAGCTTAGCATCAAGAGTCATGTCTAAGTATTTCGCTGTGTTCGCATGCGGAATTGGATGCGAGTTCAGTAGAACTGGAATACAGTTAACTGTTCTGTTAGTAAAGTTGACATGTATGGATTTCTATGATTCAGCTGAATGCGTCATTTCTTTGTCCATTTACTTATTGCATTAGTGGCATTTTGTAATTTACTAGTTGACTCTTCTATACTGTCTCCTACTGCTAGGATTGCTGTATCATCTGCAAACGTTTCAATGTTTGTATCTTTTGTATTTGGAACATCTCTTGTATAAAGTAAATATAGTATTGGTCCCAGAACACTTCCTTGTGGAACTCCAGCCGATATTTTTCTAAGGTCAGAGTATTCATCTTCAAATTTAACTAGAAAATATCGATCAGCTAGATAAGATTTTAATATCTGGTAAAATTTCTTTGGCAGGTCTCGATATAGTTTATATTCTAGTCCTTGGTGCCATACTTTATCGAAGGCTTGTGCAACATCCAAAAAGATAGTTGAACAGATTTTCTTCTTTTCTAGTGAATCTTCAATTATATCGGTAACCCTATGTAATTGTTCTATAGTAGAATGTCTCTCTATAAAGCCAAACTGATGTGGTGGAATTAGTTCTCTTTCCTCTATTACTGGTTTTAGCCTTTTCAGCAATAATTTTTCGAACAACTTTGAAATTTTAGGAAGAAGCGAAATATGCCTGTACGAGGTTTTAACGTTGGCGGTTTATTCGGTTTTGGAATCATTATCACTTCTGCAACCTTCCATTGGTATGGGACGTATTTTAGTGTGAATGCTGCGTTTATTAGTTGAAGCAGTTTTCGTAAGCCCTTTTCGGGAAGTTCTTTTACTATTTGACCTGAAATTAGGTCATAACCAGGACATTTTTTTGAACTCAAGTTGTTAATAATTTCATATTTTAGCTCTTGTAATTTTACTGGTTTGATGATTAGGTTATCCACTTTTCTAACTGGGTTTATATTTTCTTCCACTGATTGCCTTGGAAGGGGCTGGAATGTGTTTTCGAGGTGGGCTGCAAACAAGACAGCCTTCTCCTTACCACTTCTTGCCATCGTTCTTTTTGATAGGTATTTGCTTATTTGGTCGTTTAAGTCCTTTCGTTGCTTTCCAAAGTGAATAGTCAGTGTCTTTTTGGCTGAAAAGACCAGTTAGATAAATTCACTTATCGAATTTATTTTTAATTTCTTTGATTAACTGCTTTAATTTGTTGCTTAAATAATTAAGTCTCGATTTAATTTGTGATGCTCGATTCCGCTGCCAAATTTTTCGAGCTTTCCGCTTTTCACTAACCAAATCTCTCACTTCCAATGAATAGTTGTTTTTCTTTGGCACTTTATATTGACTAATGGGCGTACTCTGCCACGCTGCTTGAATTATATTATTATTTAATATTTCTACTTGATCATCGAGTTGTGTCGGAGTTTTAATTGGTACTTGTAAAACCGTACGGTTTTCTACTTGCTTCCGGAAAACATCCCAATTTGTTCTTTTGTTTGTAAGTTTAGGCAAATTCACTTTCTTGATTATGGTTGCACTCATTGTCATAATAACAGGTGTGTGATCTGATCATATTCCTTCACTGTTTTCTATCATTACATAGTTTTCTGATGCTCCTTTTGTTACAAAGAAGTCTATTAAATCTGGGATTTTGTTTTTATCTGTAGGCCAGTATGTTGGTTTACCCCCAGAATAAAACTCGCAGTTTAATTCTTGTCCTGCCGCATACAAATCTTTACGTGTTGACAGTCTCGATCCGCAGTACGTATTCTTAGCATTAAAGTCCCCTCCGATTATGAAGTTGACTCCAAGCGATTTAAATAACGCGATATAATTTTCTTTAGCCAATTGCATTTGTGAAATGGGTTACCGATATTAGACATATGTCTATCTTATCCATGTTTAAGAAAATTTCTAGCTCCGGAATATGTGGCAATAGGCCATTTGCATTCCAGTTGGCAATTCTTAATGTTTTACTACTATTCATACCAGTAAATCATAGAAGTGAACTCATTCACTGCTTCTTGTTTATTTAGTCGCTTATGTACGGCTTCTAGGCTTCTTTCTTGTTTTGCAATTCGCATGTTCAAAGCTTTTATACTCCGTAGTATTTTTTCAAGAATTGAAGATTCTTGTTTTTACTTAATACAAAGTGGCTCTTGTTGCTGGACTATCTGTGAGTATGTCTTTGGTCCCGCTACTGTACTAGCTTGTGGTTGAGCCTTCATTGAGTTTTTCGATGATATTCCGTTAACTGGCATCTCACGGTTTTGCTTAAACTGAAGTTTTTTATTTCTCAGTTTTTGCAGTTCTTTAGCTATCTTGCATCCTCTATAATTTGCTGGATGATCCCCTTTACAGTTTACACATTTAGGAGTAGTTGTTTTTCCTAGTAGGCAGGCTTGCGCTTGATGTTTTCCAGAACATTTTACACATCTTGGCTCTCGATTACAATATTTCTGGGTGTGATTAAAACCTTGGCATTTTTTACATTGGGGTATTAATCCAGTGGCCGTGCGTAATGCTTCAATTCTAACTCTCATATTGAGAATAGCTCTAATGTTAAAGATGTTTTCAATTTTTTCTTTATTATTAAATGTAAGCATGAATAATGGGATCCCTCTCTTGTTTATGTTGACCCCTTGATCACTTTCCTTCTTTTCTTTTTTGATGTTTGCGGCGTCTTCTATTTTCAGCCGCTTACACTTTAAGTCGTCTAATATATCTTCTATTTTACAAGTAGGATGCAGACCTCTTGCCATCACTTTGATCGGGCGGTCATTTTTGTTTTCATAAGTGTACCATTCTTTACCTTTCTCAGTAAGCTTCGTGGCTAATGCTCTATATGTGTCAACGTCTGTTGTGTTGTTTTTCCATATACTGTTATTTAGTGACACTACCCAGAATTCTTTGTCAGTAATCGATTTCATAAGATCCTGAACAGCGCCATATTCAGTAATTCCCATTATATTGATTGGAGGCGGTGCCTTATCCTTGGGTTTGGCTGACATCAGTGAAGAATTCTGCGGTTGGCTGGTCCTGTATTTCCTTCACTTGAAGGGCCTGTTTCAGCATTTCGTTTTCATTTTTAAGAATGTTGATCTCTTTACTAAGTTGAGAAGTCAACTAATCTAATCTATGGCTTAGATGCCGTAAACGGCCCTTACCGCGTCTCAACTGAGACCTTATCAACCATTTTAACAATTGGTGCACATTGTAGGTGGTCAGCCCAACGAATGTTTTTACACACAATCGCGTTTTATGTCATCCGGTTGCGTGTTAATTTTTGGTCAACGGCGGGAATCAAACTCGAGATCGCGGCGTGATGAGAAACTCTCTTAACCATTAAGCTACATCCGGTGAGAAGTCAACTTTTCTATTTTGCTTAATTGCTTACGAAGTTCTTCGTTGTCTTTTTCATAGCTATTAATTGCATATTGTGTGTAACCTGTTCAAAAAATCATTTTAAAACGATCTAAAGTAAAATATTCATAATACATGCATATATATCTAATACACACATATACTCGTACATATAGTAAAATTATTCATTTCATCTCTATTTCCTTACTAAAATATACATACATATGCATTTCTTCTTCTATTTGCATTTTATATTTTGATTTTGTCTATAAACTCACATTGGGCAAATCGCAAAGTGCTACATATTTGAGTATTAATATGCATTATTTCTCTCTCAGCTTTACGATTTTATTAAACCAAATACCATGGTTATATCGTCTCTCATTTTGGTTTTATAGAAGAATAGGTGGCAAATAACGAAAATCACTTGCTGGTATAATTTTGTCTCTCTCCTTTTTTAAGGTGAGATGAGATTGAAAAAATGTTTTTTGATTTGGTTTTTGTTGTTGACTTTTGCTGTTTTTAAATAGTACTAGATTCCCTCAATTTGTGATTTTATATAATTATAGATTTTAATTATGATATCGGTTAGTAGTTAGAATTTGTGGCAGTTGCGAATTGACCTTATGTGGCCATAATGAAAAAACTGATTCAGATCGATCGGGAGTGTTCAGAACCATATTCGAATCATTTTGCAAAACTTAGGTTACTTTAAAAGCATATTATGCTATTACTCCAATTTTTAACGAAACTTTCAACCACATTCAAAATGATGTTCTCAAATGTATCAGTGCCGTATATAATGACTTAGTTTATACAGAAATTCAAGATTTTCTTGGATTTCCATTCAAGCAGAAACTACTGATGTCTCAAACAAAAGTTAATTTGTGTTCATATTTTGATTAGTTTCTAAAAATCGTATTAAAACAGGAGAAGTCTTTCAGGCCGTGTGCGCCAAACAAATATCAGAACTGCGTATTTTTTGTTAATTTATATGAGAATCATAATTTTTTTCTGTATCTCTTAAAAAATAAGTAAGTTATTGCAAATCTGTGACCAAATTACATGAGATGGAATTTCCAGTCGTACAATTAACGTAGTGTAAGAAAAAGTGAGAGATAAAAAAAATGCATGGCAGCGATTCAGAATGGCACTTCGGATATAAGAACGATTCGTGAAGCGAGTTGTTTTATTTTATTATAAAATGATTTAAAGTTTATTACGTTTTAAAAATTTTTCTTGTGTTGTGCCTCAATTTGACATTTTATATAACATCCTGCAAAAACAAACGAATGATACGATTTGTGTTCGTATTGTAAGGCCTCCATGGTATTTTTATTGGCAGCGAATACGTTGATTAATGTGGGTGAATGCGGTTTATCGAAAATTACCTAATCGATAATCGGAAATAACCAATAAGAGTTTAGCACATCAGTATTGTACGAAATTGAAAGAAATTTTGCGGTGGTATTATTCTAAAAACAGAAATGAGGTTGGATATGGGACAGTCTTGAATAGAAAAGTAAAAATGTAAAAAGTATAGCGAATGATTGTGTGTGTGATTAAAAGTAAATGTGATTTCTGAACGTTAACAAGTAGAAAAAACCCAAAATAATGTTAAATTGATAAGTGAAAAAAAAACTATGGGCGATCGTGATATGTAAGGATTATAGTTTATAATCTTATTTTTGTGTGGAAACGAAAGTTTATATTTGAAATCCGTTTCTCGAAAATAAAAAAAAACCAAAGGCAAATATAAATTATACAGTGAAATATAAACAATACAGTGGAATTGATATTAATTTCAATTTAAAATAAAATTGTTTCGTCTATTTAGCGATCCAAAACTTCTTATGATGTCGTGGCAATAAATGACAATGAGAATAGTGCGTGTTTTAACCTAGAACGCAAAAAGAAAAATCGCAAAACAGGAGGAAATTATTCTAAAAATTGAGAAGACCAAGACGATGCTAAGCTAAAAAATTGGATAAGTCGAAGCAAAAATAATTTCGGATTTTGCAAAATAGGTCAGCATGAGTTACGGGCGGTTAGAGAAACAGCGGATCTCCATCTTTATGCTACGAGACAGAAACACGTTGAGAAGGAACGGGCGCTGAAGATTTGTCTTCCAATATCCTTTGATCAACATTCAACCTATTTGAGAACAGTCGGTCATGCTGATATACAAGTAAGTGCATTTATTGCGGAGCATAATATTTCGTTTTTAACTATGAACCATATGATCCTGATGCTTAAGTCAGCATTTAAAGAATCCGCTATTATTCAAAGTATGAGTTGCGGTAGAACCAAATGCACTTCTATTGTAAAAAATGTGATTGGATAAACACAATTCGAGGAGGTGTGTAATTTGATAAGAAATAACCCGTTTTCCATATGTATAGATAAATCTACCGATGTATCCACTACAAAATTACTTAGTATTGTAGTTAGAACTCAACTTTTATTAAAAATTCATGATTTTTTTTCTTTAAATAAAATTCAGTCTTGTGATGCCTCCGCGATTTACGAAAAGATAATAAATTTCTTCAATAAAAATTGCATTGATTACAAAAAGTGTTTAGTAGGTTTCGGCACGGATAGAGCTAATGTTATGACAGAGAAAAATCATTCCGTAGCAGTTTTATTCAAAAATGATGGTCTTTCTTTGATTATATTTAAATGCACTTGTCATAGCTTTGAATTGTGTGCAAATTAGGCTTGCAAATTTTTACCTAATTTCATCGAAGGCACGGCTAGAGAAATATATAATTTTATCCAAAATAGCCATAAGCTGAAATATTAATATGAACCCTAAAATGTTTGCTGAACTGCAAATTTTACTCGATTATAAACCACGAAAAATGCTCCATCCGTCACAGACACGTTAGTTGTCTTCAGAAGTAACCGTTAACCAAATTTTGAGTCGATTAAATGTATTAAAGTTATTTTTTGTCCACGAAGATTTAGAAAAATTTGAATCTACACTCGATTGATTGAATCTCTGACTAATCCCACTTTTGAATTGAATTTGCAATTTTAAAATTTATATTAAGCGACGGTTCTATTGTATTTCCATTACTTAGTAAATTGATAATGGCAGCATAAACGGTTCCAATAGCAACAGTGAATATCGAAAGGATATTCTCCCAAATCAATTTGAACAAAACAAAAACTAAGAACAGATTTATAGTTATATACTTTATTTATAGTCCTGAAATGTAAGACTATGAGGTATCTTAGTCTAAATACATTTATTTTCTAGTCATTGAAACTGTTAGACTATGTGAGTTAGACAACACGCTCTATTTGATTTTGTAAGAAGAATTTTTTGTTATATTTGAATATTTATTCTATTAATTCTTTATTACATATGTACATATATAATTTGTCAGATTTGGTGTATGTATGTTTGCTTAGTTGTGACGTATTTATGTTGAAATTTGGGTTTCAGTGTTTTTGTGTGAAATTCAGTTTTTTTTGGGCAAAATAAGTTTTTCTGTTTGTTGAACCTGGCAACACTGACCACCGGTCTTAATTTCTTCACCAGCTAGCAAAAAATTTTATAAAGATGAATCACCGTTAGGTCCACTCAATATGGATTAGTAAGACTAATGGATTGTGCAACACGATTATTTATATTTTCATTAACATTATTCTTTTTCAAAAGCTATGCAAGTGCAATCGAAAATGATAAATCGTCGAACTTTGACTGTAATACGCCAATCAACAAATTACAAGAATGTACGTTACAACCGGAAATAGGTAATCAATTTATTGAATTACCCAATATAAGAATCTTGCATCCAAATTTAAGAGTTGTGGAGTTGGAATTGGAGAATAATATTGATAAAAATATCCCAAAAGATGATGATAGTACTATGGCGAATAACTATAAGCACCCTAATAGATTAATCTGGACTGATAAATTTCTTTGGGTTCAGAAGAAAAGGATGCCTAAGGTTTAGAGAAACCCTTCTATATAATATTGTCAAAAGCTACTCTCTAACAATATTTAAAGAGGCACCAAAATCCACTAATTTACAATGACTTCCTTGAAAAATCAACCAGAAATTTTAAAATGTGGAACTACTGAATCATTTAATAACAAACTTAATCTAGTGAAAACTGCAGAATTAAAATTAATCATATTCCTTTTGCAACATAATCTACCATTTACTTTAATAACACCACTAATTTTGCTAATTGAAACCATTGTTCCGGATTCCAGCATTGCTAAAACTTTAAAATGTGGTAGAACAAAAGCAACCGAGATCACTCTTATTTTAGAAGAGGGTCTAATATTAGTAGTTCGTTTTTTTTGACTATGTAATTTAAAAAATTACCGATAAATTTTTTGGTTTGGTTTTGTTAGATAGTGCGAATGCTAAAAGTATACATGATAAAATAGTAAAATACTTTGATTCAATTAAAGTATCATTGAACAATTTAATCGGGTTTGCTTCAGATAATGTTGGGAAGTAAGAATGGTGAGAAGACTTTATTAAAAAAAGCCAATCCACAACTGTATGTTATGGGTTGCATTTGCCATTCTTTACATCTTTGCTCATCGGCCGCACCTAAAAAATGCCTCATAAAATTGAATGTTTAGCGAGATATATATTCATTTTTCTCACATAGTGCAAAACGGCAAACTGAATAGAACTATTTCAAGAATATTTTAATGTTAACCATCACAAAATCTTAAGAAACTCTTCGACCAGATGGTTTTAATTTGAAAATGTGGTTTAATGTATTGTTACGATTTCGCCGAGTGGTTATTCTAATAATTTATCCGGTTCGATCACTGGATTGTGAATATTTAACTCGCAAAGATTAAATTTCAATTAAATTTATTTCCCACAAATATTACACAAATATTTCACAAATAATTCACTAATATTTATTTTCACTATTATTTTACACAATATTTATCACTACTATTATTTAACACTTCACTTTTTATCACTTCCCGATATTAACACTTCGAAATTCAAAATTGAACTGTTCTGTAACTCAAATGTCTACACCTATTTATACGACGCAAATACCCGTAGAACATTCCATTATTTTGCTTCTCTACACTTCTCGAAATTTCGTTGCGTCGTATTTGGTTTGCTCCGCCTATTTCATTATTTCTTTTTACTTTGTTCGTTTATGTAAACATTTGGTTACAGGGTAATCCCTACTGTTATAATTTTCTTCTTAATTATCACAGGTGACATCTGTGATTCGTGACACTACCCTCCGCCCAAACCTGTTCGTCCCGAACAGGATCCAGATCTCTTCCTCTATAGAACGCCAGTCGTTCCAGGTGTACAACCTTGGGTTTTCCTCGTACTCCTCTTTGGATCCTATAGATCACGTCGTTAGTTCTGACCTTGTACGGTCCCTCCCATCTAGTTTCTATCTTCTTTGATAATCCGTTACTTCGTCGTGTTCCAGTTCCTCCATCCAATTTCCCATAAAAAACCGTTTCCGAGTGTGGTGGTCGCTTCGTCCGATGATCCAATGTTATCCTCCTTACGATTGGCTCCTCCCCGTTGTTCAGTTCCAAAGGCAGTTCGACATTACCGTAGCCCAATGTTCCCCGTCCAAAATCCAATACGAATCCATTTCGTTTCATGAAGTCCATTCCCAGGATGACCTCATCCATAATATCCGCAACCAGCACTTCATGTCGAAAACCATTGTTCCCGATTCGTATGGTCACCTCCTTCTTTCCTTTGATAGCTGCACTGTCGCCTGTCGCCGTTTGTAACTTGAACCCTTCCATAGGCTCAACTCCATCCGTGATAAAATCCGGCCGCACAATCGTTCTCGTTGCTCCGGTGTCCAATGTTATCAAACTGGATCGTCCTTCTACTTCGCCTCTCACCATCAAGCTCTCATCACCTTTTACCAATCTGGAAATGGGGATGAAGGTTATGGAGCATTTGGTTGTGGGAGTCAGCTTTTGCTCCTCAAAGCTGACGCGTTCGTTTGACGCCTTCGTTGTTGTTTGGCGTTCCTCCTCGGCTGCTGCTTTTCTTTCCGCCGGTGGCCTTCGGTACATTGGCGATGGTGTTCTCGCCCGTTTGCGCCTTATCTCCCAGCATTCCCGTGAGATGTGTCCTATTTTGTCACAAACCCAACATCTGATTTTACTAGTTCCATCCCGGAATCTCGTGGTCCGCCAGTTATCTGCTGGTCTGATGTTATTGCCCTGTTTGTGACTGATTGCTGGTTCCACTTCCACACGACGTACCTTGACTGCTGGTTTGATGATGTTGTTTGCAGTCTCGTTGGTTAATGCACACGCGATGGTTTCCGCGAACGATGATTTTGGAGACAATACAACAGCACGTCTCGTATCCGGATCCCGTATACCATCGGTAAAAGCGTCGATCTTGATCCGCTCTGTGTATTCTCCTGCCATGTTGTAGTGGGCGAGGTGCACTAACCGCTCTATATCAGCCGCATACTCCTGAAGCGTCTCTCCAACCCGCTGACATCGTCCCTTCAACTCCATACGATGTAGCTCCCGTCGATGATCTCCTCCATATTTGCGCTCCAAGGCCAACATTATTTTTCCGTAGTCTTCCCGTTCGTATTCCGGCACAATTTGTAGGAGCTCCGCAGCACTACCTTTTAGCGCCACAATTAATGCTGCTACCCGATCCTCTTCACAGCAACCGTTCCTTGTGGCCGCCATTTCAAACTGGAGTTTGAAGATGTTGAATGGTGTGAAGGTTCCGTCAAATGTTGGTGGCTTCAATTTAATCGAGCTGGTTGGTCGAGTAACTTGAGCGCTGCCGTTGGTTTTCAGATCCGTTAGCTCCTTTTCAAGTTTCTGGAATCGTTGATCGGTCACCTCAATTTGTTCATCTAATTTGTGATCCATTTCCATTTTAACCGTGTCCATTTTGGAGTTAAATGTCGTAGCCATTTCTCGAAACTTCTCGTTGACAGTTTCCTCTTGTTGTTTTAGTCTGTCCAGAACGAGTTCTCGATCTTGCCGTTGTTCAGCTCTCATGCTTTCCTGTTCAGCCAACAATCTTTCTTGATCGACTCGCATTTGTTCCTTTAAACTTTCTTGTCCGCTTGTAATATCGGTTTTGAGCCCACCGATCATCTGCTGCATTTGTTGCATAGCAGCCATTAGTTGCCCCATGTCGAAACCTCCAGATGTTGTTGGAGTAGTTTCTTTAACGATGACATTCTGCACTTCTGTTCTGGTCGTTGATTCCGTTGTGACTTCAACGGCTTGTATTTCGGTTGAATCCGGTGCCCCAAAATTAAATTCATGTTGATCTGGGTCAACATTTTCATCCAACAAAGCTGTACGGAGTCTCAACTGCAACTCATTTCGGTTGCCCGCTGTTGGTAGATTCCGTAGCCCCAACTCCTTCTTCAAATCTGCCACTTTTAAGTCCAATAATTTCATTTTGGATATTCACAATCCCTCCGCTGCCACCAATTGTTACGATTTCGCCGAGTGGTTATTCTAATAATTTATCCGGTTCGATCACTGGATTGTGAATATTTAACTCGCAAAGATTAAATTTCAATTAAATTTATTTCCCACAAATATTACACAAATATTTCACAAATAATTCACTAATATTTATTTTCACTATTATTTTACACAATATTTATCACTACTATTATTTAACACTTCACTTTTTATCACTTCCCGATATTAACACTTCGAAATTCAAAATTGAACTGTTCTGTAACTCAAATGTCTACACCTATTTATACGACGCAAATACCCGTAGAACATTCCATTATTTTGCTTCTCTACACTTCTCGAAATTTCGTTGCGTCGTATTTGGTTTGCTCCACCTATTTCATTATTTCTTTTTACTTTGTTCGTTTATGTAAACATTTGGTTACAGGGTAATCCCTACTGTTATAATTTTCTTCTTAATTATCACAGGTGACATCTGTGATTCGTGACAGTATATTGGAACAATGGGTTCCATTGAAACATTATTTTATGAGTTTGTTTTATGAGTTTAAACGACAATTCAGATTTAGTCAGTAATATTTGCAGTAAACTGTGTGATGCAAATAAAGTATATTTTTATTTTCTATCGTATGTGCTAAAAATTACAAACAAAATGAATATCGAGTATCAGTTGGAGAGTACAAGGATCCACTCTGTCAAATTTTGTGAAACCAGATATAATTAAAGAAAATTTATTGATAGATTTTTAAATCAAGAATGCCTACTTAACTACGAACAAATATACATTAGAGCAAAGCAGATTTGTTAAGTCAAGAAAATACGTTGTCGGATGTTGTAGTTCAAACTATTAAATATTACTGCCGTGAATACTATAAAGAACTTTGTTTTCAAATAAGTAAGCGTATAAAATTTGACGATGAGGTATTGGTTGCTATTCAGGCCATAAATCCAAAACAAATAGCACCTACTCTCACACCACTTACTAAAAGGTTTCCAAACCTGATTGAACAGAAATTAATTGAGAAGTTGGATGATGAGTGGAGACACTTATTAAATCAACAAAGCGTAGATCAAAATTTAGAACTAGACGAGTTTTGGCACGGAATTTTTTATTTAAGGAATGGTATGGGTCATCAGATGTTCCCTTACCTAGCTAACTTTGTAGGGTCTATTATTAGTTTCCCACACAGAAGTGCAACGGCAGAACGTGTGTTTTCACAGGTAGCACTAATAAAAACAAGAAACGGGATTGTTTGTCTACGTGCACTGTAAATTCTGTTTTTATGGCAAAAGAAATATTGAAACGAACGGATGCTATCGAATAGATCCCACTTAAAAATTTATTAATTAAATATAAAAAATAGTTGGAATGTGAATTCATTAGTTAAATCTATAGTTTTACTTTTATATAAGAACCAGTTGCGATAACACAATTTTTTCCTTTAAACCGCTTCTGATTTAATATTTTATGTAATATTTATTTTTATGTTAACACAATGAATGTGATATTATTTAAATTAAGTTAGAATTTATATTATTTTTATTACATAATTTTATTGATGGAAAATAATAATCTATATTTTAAATAAAGTTTAGAATACCAAACTGATTTTTAATAATAAAAAATAAGAATATTTTGAATATACTCCTTTTTAGCTGAAAATCCTCCCCTGAAAACACAAATAATACTCCTTTTAAATTTGTAATAACGGCAGCACTGCTTCATTTATTATTCAAATATAAAAAATTATCAGCTATTTTTATTTCATTTTTTGTCTGATATTTTATTTTAATAGTGTTTGTGGAAAAAATATATAAATATTAAGTAATATTTATAATTCTAGTAATATTAAATTAAAATGTCCGATACGCAGATAAGCGAGATTACTTTACTCGATCAACTGCAATTCCCATACAAGATCCACCTTTACTGGATTGTTTTCCTTTATTTGAAAATGATCCACCTTTATTTGAAAATAATCCTTATTACATATTTATATCTTAGAACGAAGAATCAGATAAAATCAATAAGAAAATGTACATATAATCGAAGTTATAAGTTTAAACCACCCAAACTGTATTAAACCACCATATCTAAAAAACAAAGTCGGTCTAACAGTGGCACATATTTATGATGCATAAACCAAATAAAATTTATTTACAAAAATATGTTTTATTTAACGAATTACAATTATATCTTACCTTCGTTGTTAAAGTATTCTGTTGGCATTTTTCAAACAAGTTCGCCAGCTTTCACATTATTTCTACTCTTAGTGCAACGAGATATGCTTGTGTTTGTTTGAATATTATCCTTGATTCCCCCAGAAAAATGGTGTTCACTGTTCAACCCACAGCAACATTGCACAATTTTAATAACTTTTGCTTCTTCGGCAAATGTGCTTTTGAAAGACCCGGAATCGGTTGCTTAGTATTCCAAAAGCGCGTTCTATGGTCTACCGAGCTCGACTTAAACGTTTAACAAAAAAGATTGTCAAAAAATTTATAGTGGAAACGCATTATCTGCGACAAATACGTGTGGAAACAATCCTTGATTTTCCACTTATTATTATTAAGCAGGAAATAATTTTTTTGGTTGCTGTAACACAAACATTAAAATGGATCTCTGCAAAATACAACCATCGCTTATCCGTCCATTGCATCCTACATCAATATACAGGAATTTTGCATGGGCATCGGCAAGGTCTTATATTACCAAGCTATTGTAACCTTTATAGTTGTAATTTTGTTTTGCTGGTCTAAAAGCTATATGATTTCCATCCAAAGCACTTATTTATTTGAAAATTGATATTTTGTATCGAATTAGTCTGCAATTATTGCCCATCCCTCTACTGGTGTCGCAAACTGAAATAAAAGTTCGATAAATAATAATAATTTGTTAATATTTTCATTAATAATACTAATTAATATTTATTAATCGGATTAAAAAATTAATTAACTTCCTGTTTCATACTATTATATATAGCATCACACACATCCAAAATGGCTCCAGACAGGAACTGCCTCGACAATTTTGAATTGTAGTCCAAATAGGTAAAGCTTTCACCTGTTGCAAAAAATCTTCTACGTAATGGATAATTTTTCTTCACAACTAATTGCGGCTCTGATATGAGTGTCTTCTTTTATAATATCACTTCTAATATTGTTGAGTATCGTATTGAAAGAATCTTCATTCATCCTTAAAAATTCTTGTAGTCAGTGGAATCAGGTTTCAACTCCTTCATTAGACTTTGAAAGTTGTCGATTGCATTTCGAGTTGTCAGATACTCTTTAACCCAGCAACTTCTTTTGCACTGTGGTTCTTCTTCCTCTTTTATGGCAGCCACAAATAGTAAACAGGCGGCAGATGCCATTACAGCCGCACTATTTTCGAACATTTAAAATCTTTCAGTGGTATCCATTTAGTAATATATATGTAGTTTATTATTTTAATTATATTAATATCTAAACTATTCTATAATTCAAACTTCACAAAATAAAACCCGCTTATTATTAAAAATTATAGCTCGTATCGTATGTATGTCTAACCTCGAACAAAACAATATGAAAATGAACCAAATTTACACATACATAGAAAAATAACAACAGTATGAAACAGACTACTGTATTCCTGATGTTGTTAAAAATACTCGTGTGGACATTTTTGATTAGTGAACGACACGTTGTCAATAAAAGTAACTTTTTGTTGCGCAGTGAACGCACCCTTAACCACTATTCAGCCAACACCACAAAGTTTTAGAAAACGTCAAAATGAGTGCAATAGTTCAAAAATCCATTAATGGACGAACCACTATGAGACATTTATACTATTATGAAGCATATGGTGTGTACAGGCTAGAAAGCAAAATACAAACAGTGACGCAGACGAACAGAGTCGCATAAAAGAACGTAAATTTAAAGTGTACAATAAAAGAAGGAAGCTCAGTTTAATTATCAAGCCACAAATCGTGATTTTATATTAAACATTTTATAATATATTATATAATATAAGAAATACGACTATCAATTAAGACAGTTAACTACATGACAATAGATAGTGAAGATGGTTCGAATCCAACCGGGATAATGTAATATTTTAAGTTGGAGTTCAGTTTTAGAGAGCGAGAGATGCAATATAGATGCCTCAAGTGGTATGATGATCAGAACGAGAAAAATAGGAACGAAATGAGGAAAGACATTACACTATACAGCGAGCAAGTCAGCATCATGTGGACGCAGCGAATGACTCGAAACCAGTTGGGCACACTACCACAATGACGCATCTAAATGTCTCAAAATGTAATACACTAAATTTACGTACCACTACATTGACTGTTGCAGCAGAATGGAGACGTAAGCAGTGCTAAATCGCAAATTGAAGTACAGACTAGTGTCATAGCCCCACCAGTGGCAAGCTAAATTTTCACAAGTTACATAGAATTATGAAAATTAATTATGAAAAAATGAGAGGAAACTAAAAAGAAAGACGGAATGGTATAGTAACTTGAAAGTGGTCATGGTCAACAAGAGTTTATGTCGTGAAATAACGTGATTCATTAAAAATGCTTTAGAATAAAAATTATCATTTCACGAATTTTTATTACATTGGAAATAATATCGAATTGAAAAAAATCTTTTGAAGTTTGTGTTAATTAGCCGGTTTTTAAAATAATTGCGGTAGTGCTTTACCTGATTAATGAGACTGAAACTCACGCATTGCTGTATTTATTACTTCTCCTTGTATATTTAAAGCTAGATTATCGAAACTAAACAATCCCATGGCATCTTGAATGGATGTATGTTGACTCCGGCTCTAAGTTCCAATCCTAAATTGTTTTGCTACCAATGTGCTCTTGTTGGATTGTTAGCAACTTTAACCAGGAAACACCCAATTTCGTTTAAATCCAGATGCTAATAACACATCTATACACATTATAACTTTATAGATAAATTAGTTTATGATATACCGTCATGATTTTAGATTGTCAACTGTCGACATTTCGTTACATATATATATATACGTTTTAATTATATGAAATAAATGTATAACTCATTTATATTCTTTAAAACCATCTCGGACCGCCCAGGTGGCGCAGCCGTTACAGCTGCGGCAGTTGGAGCGGGAGGTACCGGGTTCAAATCCCGATAGGGGCAGGATACAAAGGGATTTTTCACCATACGATTACGATCGGTGGTGTAAATGAACACACCTATGACCCCCTTCTGGATTGCAGAATTCATTGGCCAACCCATCTTCCATGTTCATGGAGCTATGCAATTTGCAGATGGTTCTACCTAAATCGGACCTATAGCCGTACGTCCTCGATTTGGCTGTAATGGCGTAAGGTTAAGAACGTAAATAAGCGAACCGCGAAAGAGTTGGAAGTGCCTCGAGCCCTGAAACAGATCAACCATCTCGAAGTATACATTTTTATTTTTACTTGAAAACACACAAAAAATATATTTAAATGAAAAAAATTATAGCACGACGACATTTTTATTTTACAATTTTTCCCTTTCTATCTCTAGGCATTTTTTATATTGTGCGTAGCTTTTTTGAACCAACAAAAAATGTTGTGGAAAAATGTTGTAAAGTGTGAATCGGCCTTCAGTTATGATCTTTTGAATTTAAATCTGCGTTTAAGTCTTTAATTGTCTGGAACATGTTTTACAGCAGAGGTAGACCGTATTCCTGCGAATTAATGTGAAGTCCTGAATTAATAACCGAGAAGAAGATCCATAAATTATATTTTTTCTCATAACTTGGACGTCAACGCAGGAAGCAACTAACACTCTGGCACCGGAGGTAATAGGTATAGAAAGAGACGGGAGATAGTAAAGCAAAACTGCTCCGTCTTCTTATTTATGTGTAACGGTGTATCATCTTATGTACTTACTAAAACCCACACTTAGTGTGGATATTATTCATTCGGCCAAATTTTTAACAATGGTACGGTTTGGTTAATACACCATCCAACTACGGAGAATGATACTCCACATCAGTGGAAACATCCCCCATTCTGCTTATTCAGGCGAACGTGAAACGTTTCGCCTTTTACTCAGTTCCCTTTATTATGGTTATCTTCGTCTCTAAAAGTGGATCTCAGCTCCCACGGCTGTGTCCTTTACCGATCTAAACTGTGGAAAAATATTCCACATAATACCATTTCTTGTTCGAATCGAATAATAAAATGTAACCTAGGCACAAATAGAGGCACTATCATGTAATATTATTCATAATGCATGTATCATGTAATATTATTCATAAACATATCATCTTCACCTGAAATAATTCTTATCATTACCATTAACATAATTCATACCGATCAAATATCGCAGTAGTTAAGATTTTTCATCATCTGATTACGATCAGTAACATGAATGAACCAATCTAAGATGCTTTGTTGGACTGAAGAAAATAGGCGTACGCCTCGATTTGCGTCGGTCTAAGGTATAGAACTAGAACGTTAAAAGGGAACTGCTAAAGAGCTAGGAGTGGTTTGGCCCCCAAAAAATAGCAATTATAAAAAACAAACAGATAAGTCTACTATAAATTTGACAGGTTTTAAACAGAATTTAGTATGCCATCAAGTTCCGACTAGAATTTTGAACTTGATGGCATACAAGATATGATGGTATTCGAATTATAACAAATCAATGATATTGCAAGCTGATCGAATATTAATGATGTAACTATAGTAAGTGCCGGTGGAGGTCGTTAGGTAAATGATATGAAATTCGAATTGTTGGATGTACGCTTAACTTGATGTTACCTCAATCAATAATGAACGGATTCGAACTCCGGTGATCACATGCTACTATCATTTATATTTATCACATCAACTATTGTTTATAGTTTTCAATGAATTTATTAAAATTAAGTTTGCAACTCATAAAATCGTAGCTAATCAGATTCTCGAATTACAGAGGAGGCGTAACCTCTTGTAAAATAATTAATTGGTATTTTTATAGCTATTATTTCAAAAACTATTCCAACATCATTATTATTAATATATACGGCAATAACGAAATGATCAGATCAATTTAAAATATCTCAAATTAGAACCTGAAGCAAATTGGCGTTTTGCTATATGTTAACTCGTAGATACACACACACACACACACACTGCTATGATTTCGATATTACAGGTAATATTTATTATTTTCTTATAATATATGTACTTATATTATTGTGGTTGTAGTACTCGTCGTAATCATGTAATAGCCACGCGTATCTATCATAGTTATTTTCTTCTGTACATTATTACTATTATTAATGTTTATGTACACATATGTGTATACGAATGATCTAAATTTAATTTTAATGATTGCATTAAATTGGCGACGATTTCTTTTATATATTTGAAATAAAGTTTGTATTCCTAATTAACTCCCAAGTTGATTGATAGGTTCGCATCAAAGTGTAAGAAAAATTACTTGTGTTCGCGTGTTAACTGCGGTTATCAAATTGGATTGATTTTGATTGATGAACATTTTTTTTGTGGTTGCGGTTTGATGTGACTCGTTCACACAAAATATCCATGTTGTTGGTTTCGAATAGAAATTCAAATTTGCTTTTTGTCTTATTTAACATATTGATTATCCGGTTTAATTTATTATTTGATTTGCATGTAGCAAGACAAAAAAATCAAACGATTTGTTGTCTGTGCGACTTTTAGTGAGTGGATCGCTGGTTTAGCACAAAAACTAACTTACAAAATTAGTTCCATTATAATATATATAAGTATGTATATATGAATTAAAAAGACAAATTTGACATTTATAACCAAAACAAAAGTTAATTTATTTGTACCGCATTGTCATTTGGTATAATAATAAATTGTCATAAAACCAGAAATGAAAACTAGCAACCAACAAAACTAAGAAATACTAAAAACGAAAACACTTCATGTTTCACGACATATATACAACAAAAAAAAAACTATAATTTTCACACCCACTTCTCATTCTCACCTCGTAAAAGACTGTGAACGAAAAGACTGTTTAGTTATTTTGTTTCAAAACTATATAAAACTCAGACAATTTTGGTTGATATATTATATCAAACTATACATCACACCACATAACAGCCAATAGACATACACGTTGTCGACCTAGTAGGTAAAAAGTAGTGTAGATTAAATTAAACCAATTAATGTCTAAACTAATTAAGTTAATTGAAATTGAAATTCATTAATTTTTGCTTTAGTTTTTACGTCGCATCAATTTAATTTAACCGATGGACGAGTTTATTTTTATAATGTTGGGTGACCAACGAATGGACATTAAGAACGAATATTTGGTGACAATAGATTTGAATCATTTACTCATTTCTACATTAACTGTTATGAGTTTTTTTCGGTTTTTACAGGCCATTAGTGGCCCGTACCGTGTCAACAATCTGACTCCAACGGTTTCGATCACGAGCCAACTCTTCAAACCGTTGTAGACAGTTTGCAGACGCCAGATCGATCTCTTCGCCGTGGAGCCATCGTCGCCGACAGCGACCTCTTCGCCTACCGAAAGGCGGTTCTCCCTTTAAAGATCACTGTATCATTCGTTTCGGATCAGCATGCAGAACGTGACCGAGCCAGCGTATTCGCTGTCCTTTGATTTCATGCACGATATCAGGAATTTGCATTAAATTCCTGATCTCGTGATTGAATAGAACTCGGTATGTGCCATCGACGTCGCGTTTTAGGCCATATATCACACGCATGATTCTTCTCTCGAATTTTTGAAGCCATCTTTCGTACTCATCCGTCAAGGTCCAACTCTCACATCCATACATGACAACGGGTCTGATCAACACTCTGTACAGTTTCAACTTATCCGTATTTGCAAGATATGTTGATTTCAGCAGTGGACGTAGAGGATACAAAGCCCGATTGCCAGTAGCAAGGCGGACCTTGATGTCCTCGCCCACACTATAATCGTGAGTAATGAGAGATCCAAGATACTTGAATCGCATCTTTCCTTCAAACGTGTGGTTTCCACTACTGAAATCAATTGCGTCTTGGTCTCGAAAACCAGAGATTAGATATTTGGTTTTGGACTCATTGATTTTGAGACCAACGGAAGCTGAAAACTGTTCCAGTGGATCAAGTATCTCTTTCACTCCGTTGCCATTTAATCCAATCACACAGATATCATCTGCATATGCAAGAAGTTGATTGGATTGTCGGAATAAGATATTGTCCTGAGGTGTTTCACTTTTACGAAGGATGTATTCCAACATGAGATTAAAAAGTATCGGGGACAGCGCATCTCCTTGTCGAACACCAGAAGTGATTGCAAAAATTCTCGATAGCCTATTCTCAACTTTGACACAGCATTGTGACTGCGTTACTGTCATTTTACAGAGATGTACATATATTTTGGTATTCCTAAATATTCAAGCGCATACCATAGCCTCTCTCGATTGATCGAGTCATAGGATTGCTTGAAATCTAGGAATACCTGGTGTACATCGCGAGATGTTTCGTAGTACTTGGAAAGAATCATCCGCAGCGAAAAAACTTGATCAGTGACTGACCGATTTGGACGGAATCCTCCTTGGTAGTCACCGACAATTTCCTCCGCTAGAGGAGTAATTCTTCCCAAGATTATGTATGACAGTAACTTGTATGCTGTGCAAAAGAGAGCTATACCGCGATAGTTCTCGCATTTCATGCGATCACCCTTTTTGACTATTGGGCATAACGCGGCCACTTTCCATTCATCAGGTATAACTTCATTTCGCCATACCAATCGAACAAGGTCGAAAAGACAGTTCCACAAAGTTAGCCCTCCGAATATCTAGAGCTCTGAATTAATGCAATCAACCCCTGGTGAACGATTTTTCTATAATCTCTGCATGGCCATTGTGAATTCCTCATAGGATGGATCCTCAATGAACATCTCCACGGTATGTATTTGAGGGTATTCAAATACAGCTTGTGATACATGTATGGAACATTGAGTAGATCAGAAAAATGTTCACGCCATGTATCGAGTACCGCATCGACGTTAACACAGAGGTTTCCATCCTGGTCCCGAATGGCAGTTGAGCGAGATCTTAAGGTATGGTGCAATTCGGTGATTCCTTTAAAGAAACCACG
This sequence comes from Tipula lateralis, assembly GCA_963932295.1. NCBI lineage: Eukaryota > Metazoa > Arthropoda > Insecta > Diptera > Tipulidae > Tipula > Tipula lateralis. The sequence goes on from OZ010738.1 coordinate 116,446,792, forward strand.
TGAATTGTGCTCATTGCTGAGTTGTTGTACTCTTAAGACCTTGGGCTTCCACCATTCGCGCTTCTTCGGTCTACAAATGCATTTAGCTGTCCTCCTAGCAGAACTGCCTTGTTTTTCCTTGCAATTGTAAACCGAGTCTGCGCTTCATTATAGGCTTTATTGCGTTGCTCAACAGCAAGACGACACTCCTCATCAAACCAATCATTTTTGGGCTTAGTTTTCACTATACCGAGAGTGTGCTGGGCAGCATCGACAACCGAGGTTTTCAATACTTCCCAGACACTGTTCAGATCATCAGATTGGTAATTGGATCGGAAAACTTATGAGTTAGTGAACCTATGAATTACTCCTCAATTCTTCCACACGAATATGTAAACGAATCCAATTGGAGCATTTATTAATTCTGATTGGTTTTATTTGTAGTCGTAATTTACACTGAATGAGTTATAAATCGAATATTTTTTTATATTGTAGTTTAATCAATAATAAATTTAAATAAAAATAATATGAAACAGATACATTGGTTGTAACATTGAGCCTGTGAAGTTTCTATCAACTAATATTCCTATTGGAATTGTATGTCAATATAATAAATGACAATAAAATAATATGGCGGACGCGTCAATCATATTGGAGTTAAATGTGTTGAGTTAAATTTTTCATGTTCTTATTAGTTGATTATTCTCTTCAGTTTATTTAGTTCACATCCTATTATACTTTCATTTTTTGGCACGCCAGTATCATGGTACTTATGGTGTTCTTTTGCTAAATTTGCTCATCCGACAGGATCTTTGGAATAATAATTTCCGTTAGCTGCCTTTCACGAGCAGCACACTCGCTGGTGCTTTTTCTCCCACCGTTTACAGTGAAAAATAGTGTGATCCAGTTTATTTTATTCGTCAAGGTAGAAAGAGCAAGGTCTCTCGTTAATGTGAATTTTAAAGAAGTAGGTAAAACTGCCATGGCCAGATAGAAATTGAGTTAGATGGATGTTTGTTCCCCCATTCTAACGCTTCAACTACTATAGGAATCAGCTCTTGTTTGGCTCGTTAGGAGATCCGCTAGGTAATGCGACTTTGTGTTTAGCTTTTAACGTTAGATGATATGCTAGATATTATGAAGGCTACCTCTTTCGAGATTACCCTTTAAGCACTGCATACCCGGCATGCAAGAGTTCGTTGGCTATTAATCGAACAACACCAGGGCCCTTATTTGGGAACTCGATATCCAACGATGATATCGAACAATCGGTATTTTTGAATTCGATAACGTACAAAATGAATACAAACACCAAAGCTATCGCGTATAAGCACAAACGACTGAGAATATCCCTTATTTGGCAGTTTGATTTCGAGCATTATTTGTTCGATCATGATCGAATTTATGTTCGTTGTTAGTTTTGTTAACGATATATAGGATACAAAAGTAAAAAATTGTAAGTCCTAAAATGGAAGCCGATGCTTTATTATTTATAAATATGTAGTTACATATATATATATATATATATATATATATATATATATATATATATATATATATACATATATATATATATATATATATATATATATATATATATATATATATATATATATATATATATATATATATATATATATATATATATATATATATATATATATATATATATATATATATATATGCATATGCGCTCAAACAATGCAGGTAGCTGTAGCATCACCACTCTACTCCCAAGCCTACCTTATCGTGGTGAATGGTAAACCCTGTTAGCCTTTGGGTAACAGAATGTGCTATGGGATACGGCTGGAATGGTGTATTATAATAAATTTAACTTACCGCTTGACTTACTCAAGCTAAGGTGACACTTCATACGCTCATGTCTGCGTAGCTAAGGGAATCGTAAGTGTCTAGTATGATCACTCCGAATCGGGTGACTTTCGGATTTTACATGGCTTTCCATCAATCTGAGATCTAACAAAGGTTACCGTTTTTCTAGTGAGAAGAAAATGGTACCACACAAACAAACAAAGTGAGTGATGCTGGTGGTTTACAAATAAACCAATTATAAGCAGGTGATGATCAGTAGTAGTGGGATCAGTGGAAGTGAGAGGAAACAAAAGAAAGCTGAACGCCCAGTAGTAATGTGGAATGAGGATCTGTCTTTACAAACAGACATCAGTACATAGCTAGTGGTAATGGAATTAAAGAATGAAAACCGCCTACCTATCAGGATGTATTCGGCGATGGCATTGAATCAAGGAAATTGTTGCAAGAAATGGACACAAAATGTAAATTGGGGAATTGTAATGAGCCGCACCAGCTTTTTGCGATCCAGAACCTTGGTAGTTAGTGTGGGGTTCCATTTAGACAATAACTCAATAGCCATGGACCACCTATTAACTTCAGATGACTGGAAGAAGCTGTGGACCGATTTCAAATATAGTATTAAATAAAACGTAAAAAAAGATAAACATGAATCTGTCATACGAGTGATACATTTAAGAAACGCAGTATTGGAATAACTGGCACTATTTCGTTTGCTGATACACGGTTTAGTGTGCCAATTAATCCAATTTCACCACCATCTGAATAGCAATGTTTTAATGCAACAATATGATTAAGTTTAGGATACACTGAAAGAAAAAAGTATGTTGATATTATCAAAAAATATAAGGGAACTTTACAAAAAAATAAGTTCAAACACAGCCAACTTAACGCTTTGTAAATTTTTAAAATTTTACATTGTAAATGTCACTTATTGCAAAATTAATAAAGTTTCATTTATGAGTAGTCAATAAAATCACATTTTCTGTGACTTTATCTATGCGCTTTGTTAATTTAATTAAATTTAATTGTTAAATTTAACAAAGCAATTTTGTTTTTCTTAAAACAAAGCATAGTAAATTCACTGTTTTTGTTGGTTAGATTATCAAAGCAACAAGTAACTGAAATGAAGCACCACTGTTTGGAATAACATTGCATATCTGTCAATTTTAAATTAAATTATTGCGTATTTAGCTTAGACCGGATCATATTTAAACCGGATACTAACGTCATATTTACTAACAAAACCAAGTTAATATTATATATATATATATATATATATATATATATATATATATATATATATATATATATATATATATGTATATATATATATATATATATATATTTATATATATATATATATATATATATATATATATATATATATATATATATATATATATATATATATATATAATATAATATAATATATATATATATATATATATATATATATATATATATATATATATATTATAGTCATTCATAATAGTACTTCTACAAAATAATAACGAAAGATATTTATTTAATAGCTTTATTTTTCAATAACAAAATATTTCAATAAGTAATTACAAAAATCAATTAAAATAAAAAATTACAGTCCAATAATTTTTATAATATTTAAAAAATCACATTAAAATATTATATATTTCGGTTAAAAATAAAATAAAAAAATCTGCCTATTTTTCAAATCACTTATTACTGATGGTCCTGGTAGTTCATATGGCCGTAAGGTAAATTAAATACTTTTGGATGATATTCAGAAATATCCAAAAATTTTATGCTGGTGGGTAAAATTCCAATTGCAAAACATGATGTAGTGTAAAAGTTTTCAACCACTTCCAAAAACCAAGGTACTGGTTGTGAATTTATATCAATCGATATTAATTAATTAGCGAATGCATTTGCTTCGAGGTTTCGGTTGAAATTGTTGCTTTCTAACTGACAAGTTTCATTGCGGTTGATAACTTCAATGTTCATCTCGGCCAACTTGCATATTAAAACTTTTCTGATATATTTTAAGTGTCTTATGGCGGTTACGTTTAACATTTTTCTGAATTATATATTGAAAAAATATAACAAAAACACAAATGTTTATTGTTTATTAATTAAATGAAAAAAATTAAAAAATAGTAAATTAAATTAAATAAAAATTAGCATGAGATCTTTAAAACGAGAAGTTTCAGCTAGACAAATCCATTTATACATAATTGTTTTATTTGAACCGTGGTGCACATTATTTTGTTTGTGAATAGAGAAATCTATAACTATGTATGTATGTATACATATATATAAATATATATATATATATATATATATATATATATATATATATATATATATATATATGTATATATATATATATATATATATATATATATATATACATATATATATATATATATATATATATATATATATATATATATATATATATATATATACACATATATATATATATATATATATATATATATATATATATATATATATATATATATTTATTTATATATATATACATATATTTATATATATATATATATATATATATATATATATATATATATATATATATATATATATATTTATGTATATATATATACATATATTTATATATATATATATATATATATATATATATATATATATATATATATATATATATATATATGTCTAGCTCAGTGTATACTTACCCGAGTGCACTTCTTCTTAATTTCTAATAATTTTTAAAAATGATACTCCTGCTGCTTGGCATTATAATTGCTGGCATATAGAAAATTATTTTATAGAAAAATGTTTGTCGGGCCTTTTATAATACTTATGTTCAATACCTATCATTGGTTCATTGGTAACTTAAATACCGTTCGAACACGTGCTATTTAACTAACAGAATCATCACAAAAAATTTCTTTCTATTCTTATAGCTTGATTCACTGTGCAGCTTGAGTAGATTGACTGAAATATTGAATTCCAAACATTGAGATTAATAAAAAATTTCAACTAAAACCATATACATACTAGTTTAATGTACCAAATTTTCTCGCAGAAAACAAACATTGAGTTATTTTAATCATCAGTATTTGATTGGTTGATGTTGTTGGGTAGATTAAAGATTTGTTGGCTAGTGTTGTAAAGTTCCTCAATGAGAGAATACACCAAATCACGACTATTTTTTTCAGACACGTTCTGCTTCCTCCAAAATTTGGTTAACTGTTTTAAAAGTATTTTGAAAAAAATTAATCAAATTATTATTAAGTTAATCGTTTTATTTTACCAAATATTTGTTTTGGTTACTGGTGTGGAGTCTTAATTGGAGTATACTGCAGTCTGTTGGTTCTTTCAGATCGTAATTTTTGAAAATCAAATTTTAATTCAAGATAAACAAACTCGCACACTATACATAGAGCACAGAACTTACCTTCAATTAAATACTTCTAAAAATTAGAAACTACTGTTTTTAATTTATTAGTAACTTTAACTTATTTTTAATCACAATAATTGAAAAAACTCTGTCGGAGTTAGACTAAGCTAAGAATAATCTGCAGTCTTTTAATTCACGAATTTAATTTAATTCGACACTTTATAGCGGTTAAATCAATATTTTTTCTTAACATTTTTTGTTTTAGTTAACACAATTTTAACTTAAAATTTACATTACGAATGTTAGAAATAAACTTCACAGCCTAGTAGCAATAGGTTTGCTCGTAGTGAAATTGTCTTATGGATATGCTATAATTTCAAAAGGATATTAGTAATTTACATAGCAGCTAGGTACATTTTCAAGGATAACTTTTATTAGGATAACTACCCGATAAAGTTTGGTTGCAAATGGATGTTTACGATATGTATATATTATATAATATGTATATATTATTTACGATATGTATATCTTATAAAATATGTAAATATATATATATATATATATATATATATATATATATATATATATATATATATATATATATATATATTTATATATATATATATATATATATATATATATATATATATATATATATATATATACATACATATATACATATATTTATATATATATATATATATATATATATATATATATATATTTATTTAATTGAGTTAAATAAGTTCCGCTTATCAGATTCAAATATCTATTATCACTGTAATCTAGTGATGCCCACAGTTATTAAATATTGCGCCACAACATTATCGTTTTCAATGTAAAATAATTTGCGTTTTATAAAAAGGAAAACTATCATATTATTGTTTAACTTTTTTATCGAGGCTTCTTACGGTAATATTGCTTAGCATCAGTAATAAATGCATTTTAATTGTAAGGTTTGCCTAGCAGCTAAGTAATGTTTTAAAACGTAAAAGAATTTTCAGAACATTATATTTTACATGTCAATTTTTGAAGTAATCACCTTGCAATAGCCAACTTTACTTAACAAAATCACGCTTTGCATATGAAGCATTCACAAAAACATGGTTTTATTTACAATTTTTACTTTACATGTCAATTTTGCTATGAAAACATTGCAATATTTTTTCAGTGTATGTAGTCAAAATCCAACAATATGATTAATTTTAGATTAGGTATATCCATTAGTACAAAATTTCCCTTTTCATTATTTAGCAGTGTGCATTTCTTTTTTCGATCGTTTACCAAATGCCCATTCATGTTCGATTCGAATTGATGAATAGCAATACGAATCGAATTCCCAAATAGACCTGCAGCTGTCGTTCTACTCGCATTTACCACTATTTTTCTAATATGCTCTTGAAAGCTTCTACCTGCCACAACTGCCTCGTTCTTTTCCGGTGCTAACTGTAGCCGATGAGTGCAGAGTCATTAAGAGATTACTTCCACCGCAGCCTCGACTCGTTCAAGTTGTTGTTCATATCTCACCGAAACAATACGTGTCAGGTCATCTGCATATTCCACTAGCTTGAATTCCTCGAGCAATGAAATTCTAAGAATACCATCTTGCGGTTGTAGAACTGTTGACAGTTGGCCAATTATACAACTTACTACATTCTTTTCTTATATGCCCGCTCTACTCATAGCTGCAACAACAAGACAATTCCTTGCTATATGTACCATTTCGCAGCCCCTATAACGACGATCATCGGAGCGTATTTGCAGTCGGCAAGAAACACATTCAATCCTAATGCTCTTTTTATCTGTCTTGCCCATTCTTTGGGTAGTTTAATAGTGTACAGTACGCCAGTCTTATTGATGTCACAAATATCTTTTCGGCATTCTCATTGCCAAGAGCTGCCTGAACTGTGTTTTACATCTGAGCCGCTAGTTTCTTCCTCTAGATTCCTAACATGTGTGTACTACACTATATCAACCTTTTCCATAATCGCCCTTCTAACAATCTCGACTTTGTTCTTTCGACTCTTGGAGGTCATGAAATCATTTGACTTCGTCTCCCTAATATCGACTATCTCCCCTCCCATCTATTTAATATTGCCACCTGATTTCACATTTCTTAACAGATCAGCATACGAATGCCCATTCACTTTTAATATGACCATCACGTTTCTGGTTTTACTTCTTGCTTTATGCCTATTACCCTCAATTTAATGATTTTGTACTTCATCAGTAGTGGGTTATTCACCGCTTTTCTCCCCGTCCAGTACTTTTGCTCTCCTCCTGCACAGCAAATTACATTTGTTCCGCTGTCGATAAAATAGCACTCTAATATTTTTCTAAGTTTTAACATCTAATGTTGACGATATTGAGACGTATTCAACGAATAATGTTCATATGTCATTTTCTGTTCTTAATTATCTTTGGAAAACGAATATATCGGCATTTATAATGACTGCCACTTGAAAGTGACCAAGCAAACATTGAAGTCCTGGAACCTGCTCTATTGGTTAAATCAAATCTTGGTTGGTTGCAAAACGTGAGTCTATAATAAGTTTAATAGAAGGTTGCCCAAATCACTGAGCCCAAATCAGTTGATTAAAAAAAGCAAAACATGAGTGAACATCTATAGAGTTGGTTATGGGGTGATAAATTGAGTGCGATTCGTTAGTTGTGGGAATAATTCAAAACGAATCATACTCAATTTTACCACAATCCATGGCCATTATCGGCCATTCCTATAGATGTTTACTCAAGTTTGGCTTCTGTTTCATATAGATATTACAAATAGCTGATTTAACACCAAAATGCAAAAGGGTTGAGAGTTCAAATGTTTTACTATTAATTTATTTCCACGAACAAAAAATCTCTCACATATTTTCTTCTTAGTTTAATGAAAAAGTTTTATGGTTTTTGTAAAAACATAAATATTTCAAGCACCAAATATTTTATTTATTAAAAATCTCGTTAGTTTACAAATCCTACTTAAACCGTCAAAGTACAATAAGTTTAAAAAAAATCTACTAAAATCTTAAATAAGACAATTTTTTCTTATAGAATTTACTTTTACAGTGTATTACTAACTCATTGAAATGTTGTGGAATTCTTTGTGAAAAATGTGGAATTGTTTACACCCGTCCAATTCCAGTTAAAATAACTAAAACGTTATATTAACTAGAATTGGTCCATATTGTACCAACTCAACATTGTATTCTATACCTATTGTTTGTTTCTTTCTTTCTTTACAATCTTTTTGAGGGTTCAAGGCACTTCCAACTCTTTATATATATTTTTTTTCATTACGCAATATAGAATTCTGGGATAACTTCACATGCATGAAAAACTCGAACCAGATTGGTTCAAGTCGAAGAGGACAGGAAAACATATAAAACCATTATCCTATAAATGAAAAATATTACGAAAATATAAAATTTTTGTTAGTAATAGAATTTTCCAATCTATTTACGGCTGATTAGGTGACAGTTTGATAAGTATTAAAATCTTCGATGCTACTCAGCGGAATCTCTGCCGATATGTTTTTGCAACTTTTTGGTATGCATCATTGATTTAAAACAAAAGCTTAACTACTTTGATGACAAAAGCTTAACTATACTTGTCCAAATAGAATTGGCCTTAGGAATAAGAAAAAAGCAATATTTGCGCGGCAAATTATTTCAACATTGTACGATAGATTTCGATATGATTAGGGAAATGTAAGAAACATGTCTAATTGTTATTTGAAGATATCACTAAAAGTTTTTAAAACAGAATTAAAAACGACTAATCTTTATGTATAGTTACTAATCTTTATGTTTAATTATAATTAATATTTTAAATCAATATTAGCAAAGCTTTTAGCTTAATCTACCATATAGGTAGTTGCTAGTTATCACCGAATAAACCAATGCATATATTCAGGCATGGGATACGAGAAGACTTTGTAATTAAGAGATGGCAGTAACAATCAAATTAATGGAAGTACATGAGGGGGTCAAATTAATAGTAAATAGATTAAGGGTACGCTGGAAATATCATCGGCATCACTCGTTTGAGCAGCGCACATCACCTGATAACATGTTACCAGCATGTAGTCAAAGATACTGAGTAGAATTCAGATTTCTGAGTGAAATCATAATTCTTGATAAAAAGTGGTACAATGAAGCTATAGAAACCAAGCACGATAATAGAGCCATCTTTAAAGATGGCTCTGACGATATGTGAATGCTAAGAAGAAGAAATCTAACATCGAAAACGATCTCGAATAAGTAGGCCATAACCGAGTACCTATAAATATATGCACAACCAGATACACGACAAAACGAATTATTCCTGCAACTGGTTTTATAACTATAAAATAAAAGTTGACTCATACTCTCTAACAACGAGTAGACGACTACTTAAGGTGTTATTGAAGCTGCAAAAGACTTATCATACAAACAATACTTCTTTATGAATATAATTATTTTTATTTAAGGGTAACTACGTATGAAAAAAAAATCATTACAAGTGTCGTCGCTAGTAAGCTGACTGCATTGAATTTCTGAAGACATGGATTCGATAGAGGCACTATCGGCATTGACTTAGACAAAGAATTCGAAATTTCTGAAAACCAAATCATTAATTCTAGGCCGTGAAAATAGTTTCGTAGTTGGCAACACTCAGGCTTGGGTATCGGGTACCAATTCATAATTTTAACTAAATGAATAAGTATTTAGAGAAATGAATAAACATTTAGATAGGTTCTGAATCTCATCAATAACCATAGTTTATCAGCTAAGATTTTATTTTTGATAGAGATATATCCAATTATGCATGAGCACTTTGTACTAAGTTTGTCCTACTAATAAAAATTAGGACAAACTTAAGAAAAAGTTCATGCTTCATAATACCCATAAGAAGTTTGTACTCAGTTTTTCCTACTCAAGTAAAACTTATGTATTTGTGAAATGTAGACATTTAGGCAAATACACTAAGTAATTGTTAAAATTTATTAAATCAAGATTTATTAAAACATACAAAATATTCTTAGTTATAAAATAAAAGCGAGCAACACGAATACATGGTAATAAACCGGAGTGCACGTGAATGCAGATTTAACGATCATTCTAATCGGTTTCACTTGTAAGGGAACAATATATTAGTACTACTAACAGTAGTAACAATATAATAGCATAATTTATTTTGTATTACCCAGAGAACACTGGGTATAAATTCAGGACTATGCTATATTTTTTTTGATTTTGTTAAATCTTATGTAAACAAAAATCTGGTTTTGTAATAATTCATTTGAAAATGGGATTCAACCGTTTCTTTAAATTCATTTCATTTCACTTCATTTTTTATTTATTTTTTTAATTTTTTTTTTACAAATGATAATGTTTTGGTTGCATGTATTATGAATTTGTCGTTTGCATTCGAGACACTGAGTTGTCTGTTCATCTTCGTTAAGGATCTTGAAGCAAATCAAGCAGTTATCTATAACCGATTCGGAATTGCTTGAGATAATTTGCTTAAAATGTTTTCGATATTCTCGCATCCCCGTTTCATACACCTTGTCCTCCGAACAGGGAATATCACTCCTATATGCATCATTAGATAGAAAATCAATCGCATATGATACTAAAGGACCACAGTTAAACCCGTCCCACTGTGCCGGTAAGCTGTAGGTTGGAACATTTTTAAATTTGTCCATGGTAACATTCCAGGCTTGTTGAATCTGGGCAACAAAATTTTGGGGTTTTCTTACTAATTCTGGAATATTTTTTCCGGGCGACAGAGGATCATAGCAAGCAATTGTTTTTGCTTTAAAATCAATAATTGTTAACAAAAATTGGCAATCATTTATTATGCTTGGTAAAAATACCTTCTCTTTGTTTCGACAAATTTCAATTTCTGGATGTTTTTTCTCGTTCATAATTTTTATTACCTAATATTTTTAAACTTTGAAATGGATCCAAGCATATGTTACTGGTTTTTAATAACAATACCGCTACATATACTAATTCTGCCGTTAAAAAAATGAACCATTTAGGGTTGCATAGCAGTCACTGGAAAGAGTTGTCTCCCAAAGTTGGTGAAAGTTAAACTTAAATAGTTTAACGTCAAAACCTTTTTCAATATTAATGTTACATTTCGTTCGAAAATTTTAAAATCTTGGGTTTAAAATATTTTCTTAAAGCCACTCTTCCTGAATATTTGTTTTGTCGCGGCCGTTTATGTTTCCAATATTCATTTTTATTTGGAGCCGTAGGATAAAGCTCATCGTGCATTACTTTATGTGGAGCGCGCAGTGTAGATTCTCCTTCTAAAGCTTCATTAGCGAAATTATTTAGAGAATTAATTCTTATTTCAAGCTTTCTGGATTTTAAGTGCGGTGGCTCTACAGCATTGAACAGTAACTCTGTCTTCTCGCAAAAGCTGTCTATAAAACGTCCTAATTTTTGGTTTGGGCATTTTAGTAAATTATGTTTAACAATATTAAACCAATTTTATAAATTGGCGTTTGACACCTCTTGCATTTGGTCAAAATTTCACAAAAATATGGTGGTCCAAAACGGCAAATATCTGAAATATTTTGTTAAACTGAAATTGAGCGCGAAAACAACTCAATATACTAGAGATAACACATTTGAAAAAGCAGAAAAGGCTTTACTTGCATTAATCGAAGATAATACCCAAAAAAGAATACCGGTGGATAGCCATACCATCAAGCAAAAAGCGTTACGTATCTTTGAGCAAATTAAACGAATGGAACCAGCAACATCAGCACAACCATCTAAAGAAAAACAAACAATATTTTCCGCCAGTAATGGGTGGTTACAAGGTTTTTTGGCAAGACATGCGATTCATAATGTGAAAATCAAAGGAAAAATTGCTTTCAGAAACGCAGTAGCTGCAAAACAGGATCCCGCAGTTCTATCAGAAATAATACAAGACGGTAGATACGGTGCCGATCAAGTTTTTAACGCTGACGAAACTGGGCTATTTTAGAAAAGAATGTGGAGTAGGACATACATAGCAAAATCGAAAAAAACTGCCGGAGGATTTAAAGCGTCAAAGATCGGGTAACACTGTTATTTTGTAGCAATGCTTCAGACGACCGCATAATGAAACCATTACTAATTAACAAAGCACTTTGTCCACGGGCTATGAAAGGTACAAACTTGAAGAAGGATGGGAAACAGAAGATGGAAAACAAAAAAGCCTGGGTAACGTCTACATTTTTTACGGATTGATTTAATAGTTTCTTTGTAACCCTAGTTAGTATTACCCTAAAGTAGCACCCCCATACGGATTATATACATAAATTCACATAAACGTCTGGAAGCCAAAGGTTAATTTATGAAACTTGTAGATTAAATTATAATATGGTTTTAACTTATGCATCTGACACATTTGTATAACGAAAATCATTTAATCACCGTGTAATCGCCTAAATGTTTACATTGCAATAATACACATAAACATTTTATATTGGTTTTGTTGGTTTAGGACAAATTTAGTACAAACTGCACATCGGTATTCAATTTATACCGGAAGAAGACATACACTCAAGAAGAAACAATACACCGTGCTCAAATTCATTTGGTACATATCTTCATCAAAACTTTCTATGTTGGTCATTTTCGGAATGTTCTGTAGCGTTCTATCATAAATACACGCATTGTCACAATAGAAATGAATAATTTGAAAATATTATACAGATCCATAATTCGCGAGAACTGTATCAAAACGACGTACACCATAAATACGAATTGCACAATACAAACATATGGTATATGGAGTTGATATTTTAGATCAAAGGACCATTCAATGACGTTACTCATATACAATCAATACTAAAAAATCATATAGTTTTACGTTTTCCATTGGTGGTATTACGACCCTGTTTAAGGCATAACACTATAGTCAGTAACTTCTAGTACACCTAAACTTTTAGTACCAAGACTAAAGTAAAAAATGTGTAGCTCCATGACAGCCTACAGTACTGACATGGAAAATGTGTTGGCCCATGAATTCTGCACTCCAACAGAGGGTCATAGATGTGTTCATTCACTCCAACAATCGTAATCGTATTATTTATTATAACCACTGCGCCACCTGGGCGGTTTTAATATGTTTAATATTAAATTATATTATATTAAATTTATATTATAATAAATTTTTTTTTGAACTATTTGTTAGAACGTAGTTTTCTAGCAGAATATTGTTTCTTTAATATAATAGGGTTAATCGATGGAACTCATATTGCCATAATTGGCCTTATATAGAGCACTCGCATGTTAATCGGAAAGGCTTCCATTCGAGTAATACACAATTGGTAAAATTTTGTATTAAAATTGTCATAACATAATAATTTGCAAATTATAAACTGCAACGCTAGATATTGTGGGTTAGTATAGTATATTTATTTACTTTAAATATCTACAGTAAAAATTATTGTATTAAATTTATTAATGTCCGATACAGTTCTACTCACGATAGCTACATTTGGACATACAGTCTAGCTTTCGCTTTTCTATAACTGCAGCACGAGACTGGCGAGCAACAATAATGGCTGTTAGGTAATACAAATAAATATTCTGCTTCTCTTTATAATTTTTTTATGCATTAATTATATTTTCATTCATTCTAGGTGATAGCGGATATCCATAACAGCCGTTTTTGTTGACAAACATCCAAAACCCCAGGTTGGCGCAAGAAAAAAAATATATTCGAGTGCATTGTAAGATCCGCAGTAAAGTTGAACGTTGCATCGGTTTGCTTAAAAATCGGTTTCGGTAAATCAAAAAATGTTTTTATTAAAACTTTAAGTTTATATTATTGCGTATTTTAGCTGTTTACGATCCACAAATGGTGACAAATATCATAACATCTTGTGTAATTTTACATAATATACTTGTCAACCATCAAATTTATGACGACGATTCTCCAACAATGATAGACGACAACTAATCCAGTAGAAATACCGCGAGAGGATCTTTATTTATTGCTGGCCAACAGAATTGAAAATTGGGTTGTGCGTTTTTTGAACTCGAGGACAACTTAGAGGAAGGCAAATCGGTAAGTATAAAAGAGGTGAATATAAGAAGTTAATAAGTGAAAGAGGTTAGTTTACAAGGAGGAGGTTTTAGTGAGTAAAACTCTCACACCATGCATAATGCTGGTCCACACTAAACGCAAAAATTCAGAGTTTAGTATTTGCTCATTTTGTGGCCATCTAAATTCTTCTCTTTCTATTGTTTATTTAGTATGAACCGAGCATAACATCCAATTGCACGGTGTCAAACAAATGGAAAACACACAATATATTTTTAATATGTATAATTAATTTTGTTTATGTACATTACAGCTTCCAATCCCAGGAATCCGAGAATACCGGCTTACTTGTGGCACCTGAACCCCGGTGCTGAGAATCTTCGAATCCCAGGATTTCAGTACTGATGACTTGTATGTGAAATTATGCGAAAATATTCAAAATAAACTAAGTAGTTCTGAAATTCAGTACCGAAAAAAATTTAAAAAGTGAGTTCGGAAAACTTTTGATTTCCATAGGAATAGTAAATATTAATTTGAAATACTTAAGGAGCAGTTTTAAATTAAACTAAGTAGTCCTCAAACTCAGTGCTGAAAATATATTTAAAAAGTGAGATGAAAATATTTGATTTGAATTTGATAGTAAATATTTTTAAAATAGTTAAACAGCATTAAATTAAACTAAGTAGTCGTAAAATTTCAGTTACACTAACCAGTGCCAAACATTACAAGTGTAATATATTAAATAATTTGCATTGTTCATCAAGTCAGGTAAAGTGTAATTTATTTGAAAATTTAGTTTTCATTATTTAAAATAAAAATTTTCCAGTCCTCATAAACCAACCATGTCCACAAACAAAATCAAGGAATACGTAGAGTGCACTCAAAGCGTAATTGAAAAAACTCCTATATGGGGTTATATCTAACGTGAAAAATCAAGAGAATTCGCAACATGTAAGACGTGTAAGTTTAATAAAGAATTAAAAACGGGTGGCAGTTCAACCAGTGGACTACATAAGCACACGATGTCAGTTCACTCCATCAACACGTTAAAAAAAACCTGCATCCGATGTCACCTGAATTATCGTCAATCGCCTCTAGTAGTTACTCAGCAAAAAATGCAAAAAAATCAATAATATCAAGTTTTTTCAAGCTTGATGACAACTCACTTGATCCAGTATTAGCCAGGATGATCGCTGTTGATGGTTTGCCATTTAGAATATTTGTAGCATCTGTGGAGCTGCGCAAATCCTTATCTGCTCGTGGATATGATGTGCCCAAGTCGGAGTCTACGATTCGTTATATGGTTATCAAATATGGTAAATTTATTCGACAAAAATTAGCCGTCGAACTGCAAAGATTGAAATCCAAAGGCGAGCGATTCAGTCTATCTTTAGATGAATGGACTTTTACAAGAAATCGTCGATATCTGAATTTAAAAATGCATATCGAAGTTTAACATTGGAATTTGGGGTTATTACGAGTGCATGGATCGTTACCAGCAGAAAAGTGCATCACACAGATTTCTGAAAATTTAAAATCATTTGGTTTGAGCTTGTATGAAGACATCGTTTGTATTACAACCAATGGAGCTTCGGTCATGAAAAAAGTTGGCAAACCTTTGATCAACAGCTCTGTTTTGCTCATGCAATCCATCTAGCAGTAGTCAATATTTTGTATAAGAAGCCTGCACAGATAGTCCAGCAGAAAACAGTTGGAATCGAAGCTAATAATGACGAGTTCGAATCAGAATTTGATCACTACGATAGCGGATTTCAATTAATTTTTGAGGAAACAACCAGAATTATTAGATGAGCTATTACCATTGATAACAAAAGTAAGAAGTATCGTCAGATTGTTCCGACACTCACCAACTAAAACTGACGATATTTTTCAAAAATATATCAAAGCAGAGTTTGGTAGAGAAAACCGGTTGTTAATTGACATAAAAACTCGCTGGAACAGTCTTTATGTTATGCTAGAACGTTTTTTTGAAGTAAAAAATGCTGTACTGAAATCATTGATTGATATCAAATCACCGTTATCGTTCAATGAAGAAGAAATGGACTTGATTAAGAATTTGCTTTCAACACTAGAGCCAGTTAAATTAGCTGTTGAAGCATTATGTCATCGTGATTCAACACTTTTGAAAGCAGATGCAACTATTTCTTTTCTAATCAATAATTTGGCAACAACTATTTAGCTCTTCATCTGAAAGAAGCAATTATCCGTCGAATAAACGAGCGTCGAACCAACTTATCTAATTTGCTACAATATTTGCAGAATGGAAATCAAGTTTACGACGACTTTGATCTAGACTTGTGTTTAAATCACAAATAACTACTATAGATAGCCAAACTATATCATCATGTATACTAGACTGAAATAAGGCGAAATAATTGTACCCTGGATGAAAAGGCTATAATTGAATTTTATTGTCTCTTTCATTCGTTTAGCATTGATATTACGATAAATAAATGTTTGTATATAAATTTTGTATAAAATATGATGAACTCATTTACTGTCCTGAATGAAACTAATCGCAGTAGCATGATTATTTATTTAATTTCATTTATGTATTTGAACTTAGTTTAATAGATTTGATTGAATTTCATTTATCATAATATCAATGCTAAAGGAATGAAAGAGACAATAAAATTCAATTATAGCCTTTTCATCCAGGGTCCAATTATTTCCCTTTCTTTATAACTTTAATAGTTATTTGTGTTTAAACTTTAAACAGCTAACAAAAACTCGGATTATGAACTTAATTTTTGGGTTGGTTAATCGTGTGTCCAAACCGTTTACCAGCGAACCACTCAAGCGTCTCCAAATCAGACAAAGAAATTGAAATAACTGTAGATGAAGAAGCATTGGTGTCTACAAGAAAAACTGGACAGAGCAATTAATCAATAAACTAATTCCAAAATTGTACCAAAAACGACAAAAACAGCAAACGATATAGTAAGTATATTGTCAAAAAAGAGCTATCAGTTTTCGAGGCAGAAGGTTGTCGCGGATCCATACTCGAAAAAACTTACAACTATTTGAATTCTGTACCGCCTACCAGCGTAGAGCGAGTGTTTTCCGGATGTTCAATAGTTTCAACTAAAATTCGATCATCATTAAATGATGAAAGCTTGGATATATTATGCTTTCTTCGATCATATTTTAAACTTGCCAACAACTGAATTTAATAATTATTTTCTTTTTCTACTTAATTCTATTCATTTTTGTATTTGATTTTTATTTTTGTTTGTTTTACTATAATAAATTTTTTGATATATCCATTTGCCTTATAATATATTTCAGTTTCAGATTTCCCTTAAGTCCCGATGCCAGTATCAGGAACCCGGTACTGAACAAATCTAATACCGAAATCCCGGGATCGAAAAAATTCACCGGTATTGGATGCTCTAATTGACATTGATTGACAATAATTCAATTTTTTTTAATAAAATTTTATTCTCTTTTAATTGTTCCAGAATTTCTTGTTGAACAACATTCGCCGCTTCCTGTTTTTGTACTAGACGCCTTTGTAGCCGATTTGACTCTTCTTGAAGTCGAATAGATTTCAGTATCGATTCCATTATCGTTGCTTGCTGAAAATATTTTTATTTGATAACCCAAAATCAAAAAAATAGATAAATTGTGCTCTGGGACACCTGGCCTTCTGGGTCGCCTGTTGCGCAAGATACGTGTTGGAACATTACTGTCATCTCCGTCAGTTCTTTCAGTATATGTTTTTGCCTGTTGTGTGGCCGGCGCCAACTGGTCCGACAAATCACCAAGATCCGATTGGAAATCGGCTCTCGATACCGCTACAATTGTGAGCTCAGCAGTTTGCTCAGCAATTATCTAGAGCATTAGTAAAAATTTCGTTATCATTGAAATTAAAAAAATTATTTTTATAGGATTTTCTGGTTCGATTCCCGGGTCTTGTGATATTTCAGCTGAGTCATATGACAGTTTCAAACTATGAACACAAACGTCTTGTGATATTTCAGCTGAGTCATATGACAGTTTCAAACTGTCTTGGAGCAGAAGCTGACTAAATTAAATATTTATGTATTAATTTAATTTATTTAATAATGTATGTATAATTAATATATAATAATTCAGTACATGTGTGTTTTAACTTACTCTGAGGTTAAAGCCACCTTTAAGGATTGAATTCCCATCAATAATCTCGAGATTACACGTGTGTGCAGTCTTCGAGTCCCATTCCGTGGCTTCATTGTCAAGCCAATCGCTTCTAACCTTTGCAGATGTCAACGGATCTAATCCTGCGGTGGTTTCTAATAATTTTTAATTTATTTTTGTTTTTATACCGCAATGAGTTCCATGTCTGAAAATATTCAAATGTATTAATAATTTTAGATAGTTTTTATTATATTAAATATATAAATACATCTTTCCATTGTTCGCCAGTTTTATTTAATATTTTGACAGATGAATTATTTATTTATATATTAACAATAATTTTGTGAACTGCACTTCTCATTTTGAGCTTATAAGCTCATTCATAATGAGGATGTGCAGTTCATCGGTTTCCAAACAACGTATTAAAAAATTTAGTAAACCAAAGAATTTAGTTCCAAAACCGGACACCAATCGCTTCGATTGATTTTTTAATCGCTTGTACTTCATAGGTAGCTTCACCTATTTGGTACTTTTAATTTGTCTTTTCATATACCGTGACATAATAGTACACTTCAGGTCGTAGTGTGGCTGGTCACTATGGAGCAGCACATGTTTGTACACAAGTACAATTTTTGAAATATGTATGTGGAGTGTTGTCACCGAAGTTTAAATTATGGAGTCCAATATAATTCAGCGACTAGATGATGGTGTAGCTTTTTGAAGCAGCTGTAGGATTAGATCCAGATTAACATTATGATGCTGCTTACAGCATTTGGAGAGTTTTATAATTGAGTCACATCATAAAAAATAATTTTGAATTTTTGTGAAAAAAAATTAAACTTCGACCAGACAAGAAAGTCAAAGCCTAGTTTTAGCTATTAATGGTCCAACTGCGTTCAATGTTTCGGTGATTGATCCTCAAACCGCCTTTTTATCAGTGGCACCTCGTGCCTATGATAAAAAGGCGGTTATTATTTATTTGATATAAAAATTATTTATTATCTTGAATGCAAAAAATATGTCCACTGTAATTAAATTTGTTTAGGCTAAGTTTGTATTAATTAGGTTAAATAAATAAATTGAATAATATTGTTAATAATATTGTTTATATTATAAACTTACCATTTCCAAAGACGAATTTTGTTAAAACAAAATTTACCAAAAAAAAACGTTTAATTTAAAAATAATACATTTTGTTTAAAAATAACGTTTTTTTTTTAGATGTATCCCCATCGTATTAGTTTAGTTAGTTTTTATGTGGGTTGCATTCACAACATTTTAATTTAAACGACAAAAATTATATCGAATTTTTTCCACTAAAATGTGCGCTTGGTTCCTATACAGAATAATACAGTAGTACATAATCTAGTCCAGCCACGTACGCCGATCAGAAGGGGCTCGACATTTTCAGTATAGTTTTCATTTAATAGCGTCACTCATTAGATCGAAGCTGCCCTAGCGAAATAGCAATATTACGATTTAAACATATAGACATAGCAAAGTTTACGTTTCAAATCAATTTAAAGGACTATCAAATCTGGTTGATTTAGCGACAACACTAGGAAATTATATCCCACCATTGTCCAGAGGTCCGCATATTCGCACATGCACCTGCATCTCACTAATCATCTTTTGATGGCGGCAAGGAAGAATACCATATATGGAAATCAACCGATTTGCTGACAATTGAGGTGGTAGATCGAACGGTTTTAGGAGTCTACGGGAGGCTTATTGTAAACCTGTCAGCGCGGATAATTAGGCAATAAACCAGTAGACAAAGTACACAGTTTGGCATCACATTATACAGTGGGCGCAAGCTTAAATCTAACTGGGAGGTGATAGTATCAAAATGTTATCGATTCTTAAACAAAATAAATCAAATACCACCACAGGCGGTGAGAACTGTCGTTTAGAAGAAACAACCTTTACGTAAATCAATGCTCATTGATGAAGCTTTTCATCTAAAAAGCTTAGTTTAGTATCAAAAACCAGCCCAAAGACATTTAACTTAAACGTTTTATTATTCTGAAACAATTTTTTAAAATTCTTAAAACTGAAAGTCGTTTCTATAATGATCTCGAATACATTTTTACCGTATACAGGCACGCACGGAATGTCGTTGTATTTGGCTAACCAACATTTATATCGATACCAGGGACCGAATCTATTGCGTTGACCAATGTTACTCTACCTCTTGAAAAAATGCAAAGGACACAAGAATTTGTATTTCATAATCAATGCAACAGATCATATATGGGCAATTTATTCAATTGATAAACTGGCAACAGTTTATTACCTTATATACAACATAAATAATAATCACAAAAAAAAACATATCTTAAATTCTATCTTTGGTGAATTTGATTTAAAAACATAAAAAAAATATTTTTATTTTATTCGAGTATTTTAATAAAAAATCAATTCATAACAATTAAATATAAATTAAACAACATATTCTATTTTATTTTATAAAGTTTATTTTATTTTTATACTAAAATTAATAAAACATATCACAAAATTGAACGTGATTTGAAAATATAATTAATGTGTGTCTATGTGTGTGTGTGTATATGTATACAATATATATATTGGCTGATACATAATTTTTATAGTACGCGATTTCTTATGGTAAAATTACAACAACACAAACCAATCATAAGATAAAACAACAAATCTTTCAAGAACCTATCTCTCTAGTTTATTATTATTCTTGTATTATGCCAGTTGCAACATTCTTTTTTTGGATTCAACCTCCTCCATAATTTAGAAGTCTTGTCGAGTTTCAAATATATAATATGTATAAAATACCAATTCAATACAATTCTGTTATTGTTGTTTGTTGCACAGTTGCATTGTTAATTTATTACAGAAATCACTCAGTCCAACAACAACAATGTTAAATCAAACCAGATAACTGATGGCAGTATCACCCAAAATAAAAACACAATCAAGTATATACTCGAACGCGTACTTCTCATTTTTGTTCATTCAATATATCGAATACATATATTGATAACAAAACGAGTGATCCATGTGTCACGTCCAATTCATTACAGTCGCTTTCAATTCAAAATTTAGACAATCCGTCAATCAAAACGCGCACATACTTGAATACAATATAATATGTACGTTCATATTATGCGAAGTTGAAAGAATTTTATATTTTGGTTTTGCATAACAAAAAAATGTTAAATTACCTTCGCCTACATAATTGACATTTTCATGATATCTCTCCCCAACAACCAAAACCGAATCAACAACAACAAAAAAATTGATTAAAATCATTCCCATATTCGGTAGACACAACATGTAATATGTTTGATATCCATTTAATTCATTTCTTATAATTGTTGACCGCCCCATGTATATTCTTGACAAGAATTTAAAAATTTTTTGTTTTACTTCTAGTGTCTTGTGTACGTATTCTTGTCGTCTTCCACGATTTTATACGTGTACGCGTACATAAGAGGTTGGTATAATCTCGTTTGTCTGGATTGTTTAGAATTTCCTGTTATATAAAATAATTTTTTGTTTGCCAACCGCAGCATCATCTCTCTTATTTTGGTGATGATGCATGTACAGTGATCTTATGTAAAAGGAGTCGTTATGATTTTGTTGATTTGAGAAATTAACGGAATTCGCAGTATTGTGATTTTTTTTTATAATTAATCCATCATTAAATTGTACATTGGAAAAGAATTTGCGCTATTTAAAGTGTTTACGTTGGTTTGGTTTGTGTCTGTAGCAGACTTTCTTGGTAGGTAGGGGATTAGTTGTAATTTTGAACCCTGGGTTTTTGGGTAATCGTCACAATTATATAAAACACGTTGTTAACAAAAATAGGATTGGCAAAAGTTAACTTTAGTTCACTACAAACAGCAAGTCACAACACATATGATGAGATGGTTTGATCTTTTCGACATTCAATGGCGATACTCGTTAGTTAAAAAGAAGTCAGCCTAATAAGAATTATTATCAAGTCACACAATATAAAATTTTAATTAGATATAATGGTTAAAAAATACTAAAGCATTTATTCGATCCACGAATCGTTAAAACGAATTTTTGTTTTGGTATGTACTATAAGAAAATAAAAAATAGCCAGAGAAAATATCCTTTTGCATTGAATGAGTATTACTGTTAATAAAGGCCGGGGCATGATCATAATATCCGGTAAGAAATATTGTTCGTTTTAACATTTTCTGAATGAAAGAGATAAACCGAACTAGACTTCCCTGAAAAAAAATCTATTGTCATTTAATACTTTAGTTTACTTCCTTGCACAAAAATGTACTGCTCTGCAGCTTTCGATAAGGTTTGGTATAAGCCCTGTTGGTGGGAGCAACCATATTTCGTAAATATTTCGAACAAAACATGAGACCCATAGAATGCCACCACAGTATCCAGAGCTTGTCGTAGAAGGCGACAAAATCTGGTTGGATCGCTGGGATGACGACCCGCATCCGTAAAAAACCAATTACTGTTAAAAATGTCAACAAGAAAAAAAATCGGATACCGCCAAAATAACAATGACCCCGCGCTTAAGTACCCGGATACGAGATTGAGAATAAGCACGTGGAACGAGTATCGGCTAGAACTTGTAGCGCTCCAAGAAATTTGATGGCCTAAAAGTGGAGACCATATTTCCTAAGGCTATAGGTTGCTACACAGTGGAGATGACTTCGGAAATCTTGGAGTTGGATTTCTCATTGAGCCACAGGTAAAAAAGGCTGTACTTGATATTCAGGCGTCAATAATCGAATGTGTAAGCTTCGTTTTTTTTACAATTTAACAAAATTTATTATTTACAATCTCATGTAGTATTTATTACAATATTACTTATTACTACATTCACATTCATAAACAACTAAATAAATAATGTTGGATGCAGTTCGCAGCGGATTCAGAATCCCTGAAACAGAACTGCATACAACAACACTTCACTATTTAATTAACAAATAATAAAATATTTCTAAGATAAATGATAAATAGAGGCTACTGTCTTTGTATCAACACATATTTAAATAATATAATTATTTACAAATTCTTTTAAATAATTAATTATTCCTTTTTTAAAATTAATGTAATTTTACTGTTTAATCTCAGAAGGTACTTTGTTATACATTTTAGGGCCTATGAAACTAATACGTTTGCGACCATACTCATTAGTAATAGTATTGGTGATTATATGAATTTAAATTAACATTACACACGCTCAAAGTGGCATGTGTTATCCTATAGATATATTTGACAGTCTGCATGAAATGTAAAGCTTAAAGCCTGATTTTCATTATGTAAAAATACTGACAAAATAGTCAAGGCGGGATAAAAAATATAATTTTTCTTAAAGTGCGAGAGAAATAACAAATATTTCCAGTACAAAAAATTTAGTCAGTACTGAGTAAATTTTTATGGTTACTGAGAAAATTATTATAGCAGTACTGGCAAAATATATCAAGAGAAGTATTTTTATTCAGTACTGGAGAAATATTTTATAGGAAAAATAAAAATGAATGATTTTTTATGGTCAATTCATAATTTAAACATTTCGTTTTGTACCATTCATCTTAATTCATTGTGAAAATAATTGAAATAATGAATAATTATGTTAAGATTAATTTTTTTTAAATTTATTGTTGTAGATTTAAAGTATATTTTGTCTTTTTCGTGCAAAAACAAAAAAAAATTGATATTTATTGATTATGTTACACCCATCTGTCAAAATATATCCACTATAAAAAAATAAAAAAGTAAAAAACGATCTCTTTCACTCTAATGGCATTTTTATTTTTTTTCTCGCTTTGGTTTTTTCAGTAAAAAATACTGACAAAATTTTTGTTCATAAAGGCTGATTTCCATTAAGGCTGATTTCCATTATGAAAAAAATTTTGTCAGTATTTTTTACTGAAAAAGCAAAAGCGAGAAAAAAATTAAAAATGCCATTAGAGTGACTGAGATCGTTTTTTCCTGTTTTCTTTTTTTTATTTTTACAGATGCGTGTAACATAATCAATAAATTTCAATTTTTTTTGTTTTAAAAAAAAAGAACAAAATACTCTTTAAATCTACAACAATAAATTAAAAAAAATAAACTAAAAATAAGAATTCATTATTTTCACAGTGAATTAAGATGAATGACACAAAACGAAATGTTAAAATTATGAATTGACCACAAAAAATCAGCCATCTTTATTTTTCCTATAAGATATTTTTCCAGTACTGAATAAAAATACTTCTCTTGATATATTTTGTCAGTACTGCTATAATTATTTTCTCAGTAACCATAAAAATTTATTCAGTACTGACTATTTCACTCGCACTTTAAGAAAAAATTAATTTTTTATCCCGCCTTGACTATTTTGTCAGTATTTTTTCATAATGGAAATCAGGCTTAATGGAAATCAGACTTAAATCGGTAAATGTTTTCGGCCCTTACAGCATATAAATCTCTATGTAGTTGAAAACAGAATAGGCAATTTATATATAGCTTTAATGCAACGGTTTTGTAAAACTTGTAGCTTCCTCAAACGCGATTTAGACGAGTTGCCATAAACAACGAGGCCTAGAGTGAAGAAATGCAAAGTATATTAATGGAAGTATTTTCGTAGGTATATAATGAGAGGCCTTACGAGTAAAACTATGCCAATATGGTGCTGCCAACTAAGATGCGAGTCAAAAGTCATTCCTTAATTCCTATAAGTTTCCACAAGTGCAATATTCACGTTTGCTGCAGTAAAGTTAGATAATGTAGGAAGAGGTTTACAGATTGAACGCAACACCATGTATTTGGTTTTAGCCAAGTTTAAAGACAACATATTCTCATTGAAAAAATCAAACAAAATATTAAGATCATGTGACATAAACTGGAGTCCATCAATCGGGTTGTAAACCTCATAAAACAGAGCTGCGTCATCCGCAAACAACCTAAGTTTTCCCTTAAATGGAAGATTTCCCATGTCATTTATGAATAACAAAAACCACAAGGACCAAGTACATTGCCTTGAGGTACACCATACTTCACCTAGCTGCACTTACTATTAACGCCATTAATGGAAACGAACTGTTTTCGATTAGAAAGATAACTTTTCATTATATCGTGAGATTTTCCTTTAAACCCATAGCATTCTAATTTATATAATAACAACCCACGGTCTACCGTATCAAACGCTTTCTTTAGAACTAGAAACAAAGCTTATGCATAGAATTTATCATTTATAGAACTACTAGTCATGTCAACCGTTTCAATTAAAGCAACATCTGTCCCAGAACATTTTCGAAAACCATATTGAAACTTATATAGCAAATTGATAGCCTCTAAACACGAATTAAACCGTAATGCTAATAACTTTTCCAGCAGTTTATCTATAACAAAAAACGTTGATATTGGTCTGTAATTCGTTAATTTTTTTTATCGCCAGTTTTTAAAACTGGAATAACTTTAGATAGTTGTAAGCAATTTGGATATATTCCAGTTTCAAAAACTTTATTAAAAATGAGTGTCTTATTTTAGAGCACAACTATCCAGCAGATATAGCCCACCTCTTTTCTTAGATTTCAGATCAATAATTAAATTAAATATTTCAATAGGTGATGTAGGCTTTTAAAAACGGATTGATTTACACTATTACAAGTATTAAATTTAAAAATCTTTTTGGAACTATTAATCTGACTAGCCAAATCTTTCCCAACATTTGCAAAGTAGTTATTAAATTCAGAAACAATTTAATATCCGTCTGATATTAACTCACCACCACTGTCAATAACAAAGTTATGATTGGTGCTGTTGGTTCTACCCAGCGAAGCGTTTATATTAAGCCATATGTCACGTTGGTTAGGGACACCCCCAAAAACAATTTCAAAATATCTCTTTTTAGCAAAATATTTTTCACGTTTAATTTGCTTTTCAATTTCGATAAGCCTTCGGTTATTATCTTTTGTATTTGAGTTAACTGTTGAATTATTGCATAGTTGGCGCTTACATTTCTTCAAAATTGATTCTTTTTTATTAATCAATTGCCATAAATCATACGTGAACCATGGGCAATACGAGTTTTTCAATCTAACTGATTTTTTAATAATTCGAGTGTATTTAATTATTAGCTCGTCATATTTCCCTGTAATGTAAGACAAAACTACATCCGGTTCAAAACAATTTACATCCAGATTTGTTAAATAGTTCCCAAATTCGGTATTTACTCGATTATAATCAACTATTTTCTTTACTAAAACTTTATTAATTCGTTTGGTTAAATACGAGAACCGTGAAGCAATAAACATGTAATCGCTAATGTCAGAGAATATAGTTAAATTTACAACTTTACGCAACCAGTTAAACTGGCCATGTTAACGCAATCTGGCCATGTTAACAATGTCTGGGAAGTATTGAAAACCTCGGTTCTCGATTCGTAAAAAATTATTGGTTTGATGAGTGTCGACTTGCTGTTGAGCAACGAATTGTAACCCACAATGAAGCGCAGACTCGGTTTACAATTGCAAGAAAAACAAAGCAGTTCTTGCTAGGAGAACACTAAACGCATTTGTAGACAGAAGAAGCGCGAATAATGGAAGGCTAAGATCTTAAGAGTACAACAACTCAGCAATGAGCACAATTCGCGTGGTTTCTTTAAAGGAATCACCGAATTGCACCATACCTTAAGATCTCGGTAAACTGCCATTCGGGACCAGGATGGAAACCTCTGTATTAACGTCGATGCGGTATTTGATACTCATGTTGGAATACATCCTTCGTAAAGTGAAACACCTCAGGACAATATCTTATTCCGACAATCCAATCAACTTCTTGCATATGCAGATGATATCTTTGTGATTGGATTAAATGGCAACGGAGTGAAAGAGATACTTGATCCACTGAAACAGTTTTCAGATTCCGTTGGTCTCAAAATCAATGAGTCCAAAACAAAATATATGATCTCTGGTTTTTGAGACCAAGACGCAACTGATTTCAGAAGTGGAAACCACACGTTTGAAGGAGTGATGAGATTCAAGTATCTTGGATCTCTCATCACTCACGATAATAGTGTGGGAGAGGATATCAAGTTTCGTCTTGCTGCTGACAATCGGGCTTTATATCCTCTACGTCCACTGCTGAAATCAAAATATCTTGCAAATGCGGATAAGTTGAAACTGTACAGAGTGTTGATCAGACCCGTCATGTATGAATGTAAGAGTTGGACCTTGACGGATGAATAAGAAAGATGGCTTCTAACATTCGAGAGAAGAACCATGTATGTGATATATAGTACAAAACGCGAGGTTGATGGCACATACCGAGTTCATTTCAACCACCTGACATGGCAAATTCCTGATATGGTGCATGAAATCAAAGGACAGCGAGTACGCTGGCTCGGTCACCTTGTGCGTGCTGATCCGAACCGAATGATACAACGATTTTTGAAGGGTGAGCCGCCTTTCGGTAGGCGCGGAGGTCGCTGTCAGCGATGATGGCTTCACGAAGTAGAGAGCGGTTGCTTGCAACAATATGAAGAGCTGGCACGTGATCGAAACCGATGGAGTCAGATTGTTGAAACGGTACGGGCCAATAATGGCCTGTAAAAACCGTAAACAAAAATTGGGCGCAGGACGGACTTTTGACTGTCCAAGCTCGTTGTAACTGTCAGTCCTGCACCTAACGCACGATCCGTCAAGTAACGGTTGATAGCTGCCATAAACTTGTGCATTAAAGACTCCAACGGAAACTGAAAACCGAATTCCACTTCTTAGATGTTCGATAAATAAATTCCCGCTTTCCATCTTCAGTATGTGGTTTCAGCATCTTCACCGTATCTAATAGAGTTTTTATTATCTGGATTTTAAATCTTTTTCAAATAAACCAGCTCTACTAAATGCGGGCGTTCGATGTCAAATTTTTGATGTTAGTTCGTTACAGTCAACCTCTAAAAAAATATTAGTTGCCCTATATTTTCAAATAAGAACTAATCTTTTGATCAAAATTTGTTATCCGAATATATTTTTAGATCACATTTTGTTGTTTCTTTGTATATACAATTTGATCTGATCCGATCACTGTGCGTCAAGAAACACGGCTTTATATGCAAGAGTACCTCGAGGAAGTGTACTGGGGCCAGTGTTGTATTTGATCTATACAGAAGACATAACAACATCAAATTGCGTGAAAATCTCTACATCGCGGATGATACTGCAATCCTAGCTGTGAATCAAAATCTCGTGATAGCAACAAGAATTTTACAAGAACATTGGGACAAAATAAAATGGCTAACAAAATGGAGAACTATGGCCAGTGGGCATATGACATTCACACCCAGTAAATTCGTCTGTCCGCCTGTGGGACTAAACAAAATTATTCTGCCACAAAGTGGTAAATATCTTGGACTAGGACTACATTTAGACGTGGAAAAACACATTGAAGCTAAACGTCAACAAATCAAATTAAAATGCAATAAACTAAATTGATTTATTGGAAAACACCCGAAGTTAAGTCAGCTTTCGGGTTTAACGTGTGCTTCCAACACAATAAAACTGGAAAGAATGCGGTTACGAATACTTAGATCAATGGTAAACGCACCCTGAGCAATGCAAACCTTCGTCTAGATTTGTTCACCGAAACTTTAACCGATACATTTCATCTTTATAGTACAAAGTGCCTGTAAAACTAGTGAATAAAAACCATAAGCAGATAAAAAAAATAATTAATCTGACATTAATATATCGCCATTCCCAATCTTTAGGAGCATATAGCGTTCATTAGACTGGACAATCTGACTCTATTGGGGGCTGTTATATTTGGCTCTAACAATGCTTAACCGAGTTCTTTTGCTTCGTCTAGCACATTCCTCTTCCAATTCATTACTGATTCAATTCAAATGATATTCGTGTATGTCATTCGTTGTCTTACTTAGTGTGTGACTATGATCTCCACTTTTGCTTTCTAATTTTGGTTTATCTTTCGCTAAAGCATTTTATTCATGTTCTCAATCATTTGTTTCCAAACACTTTTAGTTTTTGTGTCATCTTCAGTTTTGAAACAATTTGAAAATTGGATGACAACTTTCATGTCACCCTATTAATTTGATGTAACTTAACACAACCAATACAAAATAAGAATTGTTGAAGAACGGAAATTTATATATAGGAAAAATAAAAAGTTTTTTATCATGTTTTTTACATGCTGTATAAGATAGCAGACAACATATTTTGTCTACTCACCACCAGAGGCACTACAAGCGCTAAATAGATATTTCTGCTGTCATTTTTGAAATCAGCAGAATTTGTCCGTGAATATTTATATAATATTTTATAATATTTAAGGTTTCACATAAAATACAAATTTAATATAATATTGTGTTAACTATAGATACAAATATTATTATATGTATAGTTGTTTTACTGTTAGCTATAGATGATCCCCTGTGTAACGAACATGCCATTATAATTTTTCTGATAGCTTAAGTCATAATATATCCAAATATGAAGTTTGAGGATAATCGTCTTGGTCAGAGCATCTCCAGAATTTTTTAAAAGTTTTGGCCCATACATAAAAATCAGTTTTCATCGTATAGTGAAAAAAATGTTTTTAATGGGGATCCTTCCATGTCACAGTGAAAAAACTGATTTTAATGTATGGACCAAATCTTCAAAAAATTCTGGAGATGCTCTGACCGAAACAATTATCCTTAAACTTCATATTCGGATATATTATAACCTAAGCTATCAGAAAAATCATAATGGCATGTTCGTTACACAGGGGTTCGTAAAACAACTACATATAATAATATTTGTATTAAATTCGTTTAAATTATATTAAATTCGTACGAAAAAAATTTACTGATTTTATGTGAAACCTTAAATATATATTTTTTAATATTATTTAAATATTCACGGACAATTTCTGCTGGTTTCAAAAATGACAGCAGAAAAAATTTCTTTAGCGATTGTAGTGCCTCTGGTGGTGAGTTACGCCAATTACGTTTGGCGTCGGCTAATTTGCGATTTGTTTGAGTTGCTCTGGTCGCCACACGTTTGATTGTCGATTTGAAGTTCAGTACTCCAATTCATATTAAAGTAAGTAAAACGAATTTTCACGAATTAAAATTATGTTATTTATTTAAAATAAATCAAATTCAAAAAAATTAAACCTTTTTCGGTTTGAAAACCTTCCTTGATTAATCCTTAAAAAAAATAGCTGCGTTTTATTGAACACCGGAATAGATGAATAGGAATACGAATGAAAATAATGCTCAATAAAACGACACGGAATTGTTTATGTTTATGATTTTGGCCATACATCTGCATTTAAGATAGTTCATTTTTTAGAGAGTCCCTTCAACCATAAGACTCGGAATCGACAAAATTAAATAACAGGTGAAGAAAGCTTCACCTGTTATTTAATTTCGTGCAATTAAGTTTTCCTGTTTTTTTAGTAGCGACGTAGCACGGTTTTTTGGAGTTTCACTAACATTGTTTTTTATTTCTGATACCTGCAACAGAAATTATTGGATTAACAAATCGAAACAATTTGAGACTATGTGACAATACAATTATTATGTCGGTACCATCTACGGCAAACATATTTTAATAACTAAACCACCAGGAAGTGGATCACTATAATATTATTACTTCAAAGAAACATTTAGTATCGTTTTATTTGCGGTGGTTAATGCAAATTACAAATTTATCTTTGTACATACGAGTAGAAATGGCAGTGTTGATGGAGGAGTTCTAAAACATTTTACAACAAAATACATGCAGGTGACTTAAATTTACCAACGTGTTTGGTATTGCCTTATATATATATATATTAATTTAGTTTGGATCTGCCGCAGATCCAGCATCAACACGTCATAAAAGACGCCTCAATACTAGAGTTCAGTTTTCATGCCGAACTGTGAATAATTTGGACACTGCCAAAACCTCTAGTGGCAATTAAGAAAGAGATGACGCGACCATATTTGATGAAGGATTGGTGCTTAGTTAAACGCTGAACAGCAAATCTTCGCAAAACAATTTTAAGATGAAATAACATTATCATTCACTGTCAAATACTGTATCCACACCAGAAACACTATGTATTTGTCCATCAGCCAGGTCGGAACCTCCATACAGAAATATATTATCAACTCCGCTGCAGTATTCCGACCGTACTCATATTCCAAGACAACCACGATTTTTCTATCTGATGATTCGAATTCAGTAACCCAAATTAGTTGTTGATCAACCACATCGGAAACTCCATATTTTTAAACATTATCTCATCAATCAGCTCCACTGAATTTCGAGCACCAAATTCGCAATGCAAAAGTCTCGTTCGTTTGTTTTAACTGAGGATTCTGTCATCGGAAGAAATTTTTAAACGGAACATATCAAAGCTACCAGGTCTTTTGAGTGATGACCAACTTTCTTAGAAATTTTTTAAAATAATGAATTATTTGAAAATCT
Source organism: Tipula lateralis (assembly GCA_963932295.1). Classification (NCBI taxonomy): domain Eukaryota; kingdom Metazoa; phylum Arthropoda; class Insecta; order Diptera; family Tipulidae; genus Tipula; species Tipula lateralis. Next base: position 116,478,571 of record OZ010738.1, read on the forward strand.
ACTAACATTTCATGAAATAAACAAAAAATACCATTATATCAATGAATTTTTATGCATTGATAATTTCAAAACTTTTATAAATTTAGTTCTCATACATTTTACTTTTTTACTTCAATTTATTGACATATTGGAATTAAAGCCTAGAAGTGATTTTTCATTCGAAGTTGAAGTTGATGCTGTATTGTTGTCATTATTTGAAATATCCCCTGTTTCTTTTTTAAATAATTATGAAACTAACGATAGTTGTTTTTTTTGGACTTTATTGTTTTATGAAGTAGTCAAAATCACGATACTTAAATGCCAAATACATTTTCAACTCTTACTCTGGCTGAGCTTAATTTCTTGTTGAATTGTAACTCGTTGATAGTGAGGTCATCATGAGCATACGGCTTCAGAAAGTCTGGCCTTAGTAAGAATGCTTCGTCGCAAACAAAAACAAATGGTAGATAATGGACACCCAAAAACGGAACAGATGGATCTGGCAAACAATTTCTCTATTATTTATTTTTTTGAAATATTTTGTGTTTAACAATTTTCCTTTGGTTCTTACGTCCACTATTAGGAACTCAGACTCAAAGTTTACTACTGTCATCAGGACCGACTACACTACATGTCTTTTTGGATATTTTTGCCATCTATAGGTAGTTTGGGGATCCAGTTTTTCAAAAAAAAATCTTGCCTTGACTTTCAATTTTCTGCAGTTTTTAGTAAATTCAAAATTCTTGATAATGATAATTAATTATCTATTTTTTTCAAAACTTACCATTATATTTTGTTTTAGTACTAAAGTAATTGTCTGAAATGTTTCAGTAACCATTCTTTCGACAGGTTGTGATGAAACCGTAAATGTATTATTGTAAACCTAAAATCCTTGAATAAATTCCCTTTGCTAAGAATCTAAATTTAATAAAAATTTGGGTCTCTATCAAAATTGCATCTCCATGAATGTGTCCTGTTTTTTTTTTAAACTTTAAGCTTTTCTATAAGATCATTGAAGCAGCTTCATTCATTCGCATATAGTTGTTATATTCCAACGGGTCTGATAATCTTATTTTTTTAACAATGTCGCGTTTGAATATTGTTCTTTATCCGCTATCCACTATTTCTGCCATTTTAGTTTTTCATAATTTTTGTTTTTTTTGTTAGACGCAAATTCCTCCATTTTGTTAAATGGAATAAATCAGTTGAAAAAAATTATTCCATTAAACGATGGAGAATCAACAAAAAAAATTTAATTGTAGCTACTATCAAAGCACAAAAAAATTTATCAACTGTCAAAATATTCAACATTTAGTTGAATATTTTGACAGTGAATAAATTTTTAAGATTCCGAGCCAAGCTGCGTCCCTCTGGGTGGAGGCATTCGTGTTTCGTAAATTTCACAAACGAAATATGAGACCCATAGAATACCACCACAGTATTGAGTTTGTGTAGGAGGCGACTAAATCTCGTTGGATCGCTGGGCTGACGACCCGCATTCGTTAAAAATTATTGTTAAAAATGTCAACAAGCGAAAAAATATCGGATACCGCCAAAACAACAATAATGACCCTCCGCTTAAGTACCCGGAAATGAGAATAAGGGCTACAACGAAATCATTTATTAATACAAAAAATTAAAGAGTAAATGTGAATATAGTCTAAATTTGCAGATAAACGTAGATTGAACATACATTTACCAAAGGGATAGGTAAATTCGGATATTTACCGGTAAATTCGGACATTCGCCGCATTTCGGGCTTTAACCGTAACATATACAATATACACTGAGTAAAATTACTGTTTGTTTGTATATTTCACGAGCACTGATACAAATATTTCAGTACAGCCTGTACCGTATGCCGGGTGTTTCTTTTAAACTGAGACGATCAAATATCTCGAAAAATAGCCACTCTACAGAAAAAATGTCCATAATCAAAATTTAATCATACCGCGGGGGAAATACATTAGTGCAGATAAAAGAGTTTCTCACCCCCGCTTTGTAAGTGGGGCGGGGGTAACTTTTAAACTAAGATAGGAAGCCATATTTTTTATTGCAGATACGTTTGAAATAAAAAACATTACGTTTTCATTGGAAATACTCGAAATTCGTCATCAAAACAATTTATTAATGTAAATGGCAGGTGAATAAAATAATTTTAGCTTCAAATAAGTGTTCAAAATGATGGCCTGCGACTTCAATGCACTTATTAACACGCAATTTCAGATGATTGTACACAACTGAGAAGTGTGTTTGGTTGAATTTCAGCACACGCATTTCTGATTCGCTCAATCATGTTCTCACGTGTTGTTGGTTCTTGTTTGTAAACTTTGTCTTTGAGATAGCCCCACAAACAGAAACCTGGCGCAGTAAGATCTGGTGATCTGGGGGGCCAAATTATCGGACCAGCTCTACCGATCCAGTGACCATTGAAATCACGATCAAGTATTTCACGTGCAACCACCGATTAGTGTGTTCGACAACCATCATGTTGAAACCACATGTTCCGTCTCACTTCTAAGCTCAAATTTTTAAGAAATATTGGCAGTTCAGTTTCCAAAAAGTTTCGGTACATTTGACCATTCAACTTGCCTTCAATTTTATTTCAAAAGTATTGCAGAATTGAATGTGTGTGTTCTAGGAAGAAGAAATTGAAAATATTGAATTTTGTCGATTACAACGCCATCTATCATGAACCTAACAAAATATTACATTCAAATCATACGTACTTTTAGTCGTAGAATCCGTATCTGCAATAAAAAATATGGCTTCTATAGTTTAAAAGTTACCCCCGCCCCACCTACAAAGCGGGGGTGGGGGACTATTTTTTCTTGCACTAATGTAGTTCCCCTGCAGTATGATTAAATTTTGATTATGTACATTTTTTCCGTGGAGTGGCTATTTTTCGAAATATTTGACCGTCTCACTTTAAAAGAAACACTCGGTATATTTACAAATAAATATATCTATATATAATAAATCACAAAACACAAATATTTTAGTACTCTTGCACTGTAGTGTACATTTACCAATAAAATGTATAATTACTTATGTTCACTAACACAAAACTTAAAAAAAACACAAGCCATACTAGCTTCAAACGTTACTACTGAATAGATTAATTTACCAATGACGTGCTCAAATATTTTGTACACCTGTGATAAAGCCACGCATTTTCTTTTTAAAATGCGAATATTTTAGACGATTTATTTTATCCGTCCTATGTATAATAAGACGACTGCTTAGCTACTTCCCGTATACCTTATATGCACGTTTACCCTTTTCGATGTTCTTAGTTTCGTTCCAAGTTGGTGTTTTTGATCACAAAACAAACCAACTTACATCACTAAGCACACTATGCGCTCACAGAATGCTGTATATGCTCAAGAACACAAAAACCCAAAGTAAAGCGGCAACACAAAATAATCCGGAATTTATCCAAAAATGATGTGGTTTGGTATACGAGTATACGCACGTTCAAGCAGCAAAATCCAAGAGAGCCCCTTTTTGTTACCCATGGCTTATATCTTGTCAATAGGCGGAAATGATGATTAGAATGGCTGCTTTACGCCATTTAATGCGTTCGGTATGCAAATTAATAAGATAGCATCGCCATCTCTCCACAAATTGCAATAACATCAAAAGTAACCCTTTGATGACTATTTTTTTTATAGCATGAATCCGCCGAATTTGAACTTGTGGGGTTTGAAGTAAACACCAACCTTGTGAGTAGGGAAATGAAGTTTGGAATAGGATAGGAATATGGTATGGGAAATTACTAACCCGACAATTTCCTTCACCTGACTCTTAACCCAAATAGACGTGTGTAAACGCGAAACACGACGTCACACAATGTGCACCAATCGTTAAAAATTGGTTCGTAAGTTCTCAGTTGAGACGCGGTGAGCGCCGTTTACGGCCTCTAAGCCATAGATTATTTTATGACATTGTTCAGGTGTATTGATTACAAGTAACCGGTAATTGTAGTTATACTAAATGGGGATTATAACGAAAATATCCGTTTTATTCCTGAATCATTTAGAAAATTTGTCGAGTTAATCCCGAGTAAATTATACGGTTGGAACATAGAAATCGAAGTTGTAGCACTTTTATTATGGCTTTGGCACGTGTTATAGAGTTTAATCTAAGGCGATGACTATGCCTAAAAGTACTATTAAGAATATTGTTCTCAAATACTTAATTTTTGAGAAAATGTCAAACGATATCGTACATAAAAAACAAATTATGCCGGCATTAGATGCAGTTGGAGGTAAATTTGTCGATAATGTTGCCCAAATCAACGCGATTAGAGTATAAATAGAAAAATGGATTACTCAATTCAGTTGCAAGCAGTCAAAATTATAAACATGTTTGTTGGTTATCCGGTTGTCGGTTCATGATCAACGTGTATTGATCAACAGCGTTTTATACAGAACAGCTAAATTTCCAGCAGAAGGTTACTTCCTATTGTTTGATGCAGGGTACAAATGTATGGTTTTTTTTTTTTTTTTTATAATGCTGCCAATGGCTTTATTCTTGAATCTTTCTACAGAAGAAACTAACAAGAAGTATTCAAATCTTATAAGCTAAATTATACAATTTTACAAGTATTAACCAATGTTGATACTTATTATTATAGTTCACAATTTTTAAATTATATTAATCCTAATATACAAAGCATTTAAAAACCAATTTAAAGATTCATAAGTCCAAGTGGATCTACTCTTTTTAGTCGTCTATATTTCGGCTGTTTTAATATATTCCTGGCCAATTGATTGGGATGGACCTGTAGTTTAGAGTAATATTTCGAACTATACTCTCTGATGGCATCTTTAATGGTTTTAATACCAAGGTCCTCGTGGATGTTGGTGTTTCGAATATACCATGGAGCATTCGTGATACTGCGAAGTATTTTCGCTTGTGTTCGTTGCAGGAGTTCTCTGTTTGAAGCACTGGTGGATCCCCACAACTGTATACCATAGGTCCATATGGGCATAATTATCGCTTTATACAGCAAGACTTTATTATGTAAAGTTAATTTTGATTTTCTTCCTATCAACCAATACATTTTAGAAAAAGTTATTTTCATTTGGTTGCGTTTCGCTTCTACATGATTTTTCCATGTTAGCCGTCGGTCAAGATGTAAGCCTAAGTATTTAACCTTTGTTTGTTGAGGAATATTTACCCCGTTTAGCTTTACTGGTGGGCAAGTGCATTTATTCAAAGTGAATGTGATATGAGTTGATTTATTTTCATTCACTTTTACAAATGTATAATTTATTACAAATGTATGGTGAACACTATTACAATTGTAACGCCATATATCTGAAGCACAAACACGCTTCAATCAAGCGCATTCGAAAACTCGGATTACTATCAAGCAGAAATTTGGTATGAGACAAAATGACGAGCAATATTCTTCAAACCTCTTGAATTACAATTGAAGAGGTACGTTCAAGTGGTGTATGCATGCTGTGTCATGCATAGTGTTTGTTTATCAGCCGGAGATTTTACAGACTTTGAACCAGCAATGGTGATGGTGAAGTCTGAAAAATTATTACAAATAGTCCCAGAGACTTCATTAGCATAATTTCTTAGCCATAACAATCGAATTCCTCTTAGGATGTATCCGCAAAGAACATCTCGGAAGCAATGAGGTGTAAGTTTTATAGAGATTATTATTTTGCTTGACTGAACAGCAATTTTAGAAGTTTAAATTTTTATAGAACATTCCGATTAACTTTATGTATTTATTTCAATCATCGTAACCATCCGTGATTGCACCAAATTTTAAATGATCATATTCGACCCACTTAATGATATACAGTATTATGTGTACATAAATTAAACAATCAACCGAATATTGTATATAAATTGTAACATGAAAATTTCAATTAAATTTTATTCAATACACACACGGTGTAAATTACCCACAACTACCGCACACACATCACAAATAAATGTATATCAATAAACGTTAATAAAATCAATCAATTAAATTCAATTCAGTGTATTTTGTACTATGTACCCATTATCGCCTCCAAGGCAAGGCAATCGCGCACAATATTTATTCATTCCAAATTAATCGAAATAATTTTTAATTGTTTTCGAATGCAATCAACTGACGTTTATTACTTAATTTTAACTTTAATAACCGACAAAAAAAAATTGGATTCTGTATCATGGGGGATCTATATCACAAAGTCTCGTTCGATATATTATGGTATGTACGCGGTGACAAATTTAATGGTAATGTTAAAATATTTTATTTGATTTCAGACCCGCATAAAAATATTTTATCAAGATTTGTGATAGATCAGTTATTATCACGTCGCAACCAAAGCTGTTATAAAGAATAAAGTGTTTTATTAGATTTTTATGGTTATTGTGTGCTTCAACATTCGAACCAGGTAATTATTATGCTATAATATTTGGCAATACCGAAAGTAGCAAGTTTTTATGAAACCTCGGCATTGAGCTTCTAGACGAAACGATGCTAGATGAAAATTCCTCCATTTCGTTCGCATATGATTGATTTGAATACGGGTAATCATAAATATACATATATCTATATCAATAAAATTAAAATTATGATATTTAATAATCAAAACTAATAAAAATTTAGAAAATTAATTTATCTTTTTATTTCAATTGAATTGATTTAAAAAAATCTATCGAAAGGGGTAATTTGTGTGGATGATAAATTGTGGGATTTCAGTTTTGATGCGTGCGTCTCGATTTAATAAACTCAAGTTTGATTGATAAATAAAACCAATTTATAACTATTTAAAAATAATTGATATACAGGGTGTGTGTGATTAATACGAGATCATTTTAAAATTCTGTTGTGGTTGAAGATACCGAGATTGTGGAAACGATTTCTAACCAGGGGGCCTATTTGGGAAATCGAATTCGATCATGAATCATGAACGAATTTTTATTCGTTGTTAGTTTTGTTCACGAATGCGAATACAAAGGATGCAAAATTTTAAAATGTAAATACATTTACGTTGGTTACGGACTTCGGTGAAGGTTACAGCCAAACTGCAGATGCATGTGTATCAGATAAGCGGCTCTGGGATGAAATTAGATAGTGAAATAGTAATGAGTTAGATATTATATTAGAAAGTGAAATGAATTAAATAAAACCAATATTTTTTTTATTAAAACGATCATAATTTTTTATTTATGTAATGCAATTAAGTCCATTATTTCTGATTTGTCTGGCTGTAGAACTTCCTACAGTAGAACCATCACTATCATCTTGTAATTCTCTCTCGTTGATTATTTCTTGCCTGTTGTTGAATGAATGGCACATTAAAGTGAAGGCATATATTATATAGCGTTATGCATACGTTAAATATTTTATCTGCTTTTTTGGAGCGTAATGTTGATAGTTCCCTTGCGCCTAGTTTGAGAATGTTAGGGGATGCCTTTCTTGAACAAGTAGGTAAATTAACATTAATTTCATATCTCAAATATATTAGATTGATGACGTAGTATATTATATCGCACACGCAATGCAGTATCGTCGCACTTACTACTATCACTTAATAAATAAATGGCCACAGAATCCATATTCTATTAATTATTAAGATTGTATTTATTTTTTTACAAATTCTTATTTTCCACTGACAAAAAAAAATCAAACAAAAAATATAATTCCAATTTAACGTCAAAATATTGCCAAGATTTATATTATTATTATAGGTATAATGATTAAAATTAGTTTCCCTAGTCATTATTTGAAAGTATATACGTTTTTATTTTCGATCGAATTCCCAAATGCCAAATCATGTTCGAATCGAATTGATCAATCGAATCGAAAAGCAATTCGAATCGATTTTCCAAAAAGGAGCCCAGAACTATATAAATAATAGTATGTTCAAATCGAACTAATACATTGACATTTGCAGATTGATTTTCAACATTCAGGACCAACCAAACATGAGAAGCATAAAGGAATGAAGCAAAATGACCAGTGTTTATCGTTTGATCACCATATCTGGTAGAAATCTGACGACCACTATAGGCAACCAATCAATCAGTAAATCGTCGAAATAAAAATTAATAAAAAACTCTTACTTGAGTATCAACAGTCGCGATATAAAGAATCGACCTTTTGAACAACAAATTATTCGGATAATAGATTAAGAGTCGGAATCTCTTAGTAAAACTTTGTAATGCCAAATAGTCGGTATGTTGATCATTCAAGATGTACAAAACGTGGGGTCACCATCTGATGACCATCATGTTCAATTCTATTCTTGATCGGAATCAAGTTTTAATGGTGTAAATATTTAAGATATTATTTATTTTCAAAAACAGTAATGCTCCAATAGATCGAAAGGCTTCAGTCACACTTCAGTTAAAGAGAAGATTTTGGCTATTGGTACTTTCGCTCTTCTGCTGAATATCTGCTCTTATTGCGGTAACGGAAGCATTTACCATTAGTGCCAATACGGCTGTAAAAGAAGGATGAACTAGCTTTGCTTAGCTGCATGTTCGATCGTAAGAAAGCTTTTATTGCGTTTTTGGACCAGTCCGTATCTCTGGAATAATTTTTTTGCTGCCCTTTTAGTCATTCAGTATTGCCCGACTTTGGTATTGGAACAATGTTCTGTAAAACTTTAGTGTACCCAAAAAACGTCGTAATTCTTTGACTGTTTTGGGTCGAGTCATTTTTACAATATCTACGACACGTAGTGGACAGGAAGTGGTCTAATACCCTCTACTACTATTTCATGATCCAAGAAATTTACTTGATTTTTAAAAAATTGGCATTTGTCTACGTTTATGACAAGACTTGCGTAGGCCATCCAATGGAGTTAATTTAATTTCTGCTATTCTTTTCGATTCCACTTAACAAAGCACAACTTTAAATGTTGTAGTTTGGAATACATGAATCGCTTGAAAGAATTATTATCATTGCTTAGACCAAACGTCATATACAAGTGAATTCATTTAATCCAAACGGTGTACAAATAGGGTTTTTAGCGATTCTAACTAAATCGATCGTCGATATAAATGTGGAATCGGATAGCGATCCGGCACTGTGACGTTATTTAGTCCTAAGACCGTTTGTCTTAGGACCGAGGTGTAGCGGGTTGGGCCAAGGACGGTTTTAACGTCGACAGATGCTCTGTTTAATTCGAATTATTTCTTTCATTTCGCTAGCTTTTCGGTGCTCAATCGTTTACGCTTGGCAAAACTGGAGGGCCACGTTATTGTGAGTTTGGTGCTTTATTAGTTGTTTAGCCTGTCTGTGTTGGAATATTAACAACAATATTCGAATAAAATAATTACAATAATCGAAATAGTTTGACAATAACAATATTCGAAATAATTTGACTGTCGATGTTATTAGAATTGATTAATAGAATGGGTGAGTATATTGTTGTAAAGTTTGCTGGTGATCGAAAATGGTGAAATCAGATCAATCAGTAGTAAATTGCCATGCTTATTTTCAGCTTATAATCTGGATTGGTTCACAAAATTTGCTCCAACCATTAGCATTGTAACTTCCTCCATCACAAATGTCCAGGTTAATTGTCACCTTACACCTAGATTTAATTGTATTTGTCCACTTTGGAATGTTTAAAATTTTGCTCCATTTGCAACGGGTAAAAATGTGGATTGTGTTTCCGCTGGTCGCTTGTTGATGATGGTATGTTTGATATGCTCGCTTTGTGGTCAATAACATATGCACGATTCGATGATTTGTCAAAAAATTTGAAACGTTTGTTTTGGGATATACTGGATATAGTCACCGTTTGCGCGAAAAGTTTTAATTTTTTTAATTGAATTCTTCCCACTTTGGACAGCATAATCTGCAGGTTTTGGCATCCGCCTTGAACCGGAATGGTAATAACACACACGTGGTGTAAAATTACGAGGGTTGCCTTTTGTTTTTCGGGATTTGGCAACCCTGGTGTCGTAATCTGTCAACTGACAGCTCTATCGTAAAGTTAGAAGTTTTTGAGGTTATAGGTACTCAGAACGTTTTGACATATGAGTGCTATTTGTGTTGTTTTCGAGCATTTCGTTCGACCAATCGACACCAGCCTTTTTTTGAGCGATTGACAAATTGTGTGGGATCCAACGCGAACAAATTTTTTTTGACAGTTAAATGTTCATGCAATATTAAGCGTATGCTGGTCCCACTAATGCAGAAGGTTGTCTCTATCTCACGATAGGTCACATGACGATCTTGCAATATCAGTACGCGCACAGCTACAATATTTTTCGGAACAACAACTGATTTTGGACGACCTTTCCCGAAATTCGTTTTGGAGTGAACTCCGACCACGATTGAATTCACCATACCATCGATAAATACTGGTCGTTGATGGAGCTTCATCGCCAAAAGTTGAATAAAGTTCATTCATGCACTGCTGTTTAGTTAATCCACGTCGACTGTTTTAAAAAAAATCGCACAAAAATATTCACCATTTAATTCCATTCTTGGGGGCAGATGAATCTTTCAATTTACTGTGAACAACACAAATAGCGCTCGTATGTCTAAACGTTCTGAGTACGTTTAACCTCAAAAACTTCTAACTTTACGATAGAGCTGTCAGTTGACATATTGCAACACCAGGATTGCCAAATCCCGAAATATAAAAGGCAACCTATGTATCCACGGGAGAGGACTTTTATTTAGTCGAAAAATTGCTAGAAGTACTGTATGATCTATTTGTAATCTATGAACGATTACTCATTTAATCTTCTTCAAATTCATGTGGTTCAAAGAGTATTTGATACCATCATCGATTTGTCTTAGTTATCACGGAATGATCAAACAAATTAATGGAATTTTATTTGGTCAGTTGCAATGTACCGTTTACACAGAGTAAAAGTGAGTTCATGCAACATTTCTAGTTCATCCTTTAGATGTTGTGGCATTATACATCACTATTCACTACTGAAGCATCGAACATGACAAACTGAGCACTGCAATGTTCAACAACTTATTAAGTGATAATAAGCGGTTTTCTCCAGAAAGCTGTTCAAGTGACTACAGAAGTGAAATATTCTGCATTTGATAGAGAATAACTTGTCATATACTTCGCAATGGAATACTTTTGACATTTTAACGGATCAGATAACTCTAACTTGCATAACAGGCTCTAAAACTGAAGCAAGTCGACATTTCGTTTCTAAGTTTTTAACGGTTATTTAATACATTCAGGGAAATCTAACGTTGTCGCTGATAGTTTTTCACGAATTTGTGAGAACAAGGCTGTCTCTATTATGGGGACACAACATCTTCAATTCATTTTGATCTTGTGTCCTGGCTAGAAACTTCAGAATTTAATTACTGGTTCCACAAGTTTATTTTTCAAACTTAAACCCTTCTCATACTAGGGTGATATTTATTGTGGTTCTGTGTCAAAATCCAAAAAATAAAATCTAAAAGTTGAAATCCAAAAAATCAAAATCCAACTACCAAATCGGACAAAATCCAAATGGACAAAATCCAAATAAACAAAATCCAAATAGACAAAATCCAAAAAAAATCCAAACTTTCCACGCGGAAAATGTTTTGATAAAGTTTGGATTTTTTTTGGATATTATTTAATTTGATCTGATATCAGATTATAACAAATTGTGTGTTTGACTATGTGTTTCTGCGTATCAGAGCCAAATTTAAAATTGTTTTGTAAATTATTAGTTACCAATAAAAACAATATACATACATAAATAATATTTATTTCAGCAAGTAATTTAAATTAAAAATACAATATAATTAAAAATAAGTAATGAAAAACATTTTATTTTAACATAATGAAATATTATAGGCAATCAATTTTAAATTTTCCATCAGGTCCATATTTTGCCGCTCTTTAATAAGTTTTAAATTCGTTTCATTTTTTTTATTATACTCTTTTTTCTCGGAGGTAGATTTTCACCCGATTTTATTTTCTCGACATTATTGAAAACCACTAGCATTTCATTCCGCAAGTGTTTTATAATTTTATATAAACCACAATTTTTTCGAACAATTAAAATTTTTAGTCGATTATGCCAACCTTCTACTGAATTTTGTGTTCGAGGAAAGTTTTGTGATTGTATCTCCTACACACCAAAATTTTGGTGAATATCTCGATCCTGTTTTTTGACGCAGGCAACATATTTTGTTTTAAACCATAACGCCAATTTTTGCCAATCGGGATCTTGAATATGGCTTTTTAAATTATTGTAGTAGTTGGTTATTTCTGTCGATGGTACAAATGCTAGACTTTTGAGCATATGAACTTGTAAATTAAATTCTTCCTCGTCTCCATATTTTTTAGCTAAACCTCGTTTTTGAACTTGGCGTCATATTGTCTGGCCAATGAGAAAAATACACCCCTTTTATTCATCCGGTGGGAAGAATGACTGCTGCCCAAGAAATTGCTATTCCGAAATCTGAAATGATTCGATCTGGATTTAAAGAAATGCCACTTTCACAAGCTAACCGACAAAGTTCATAAAATAATTCCTCGTACGCCAGTTTAGATTTGCTGCTCATCAAACAAAACACAAGTGGTACACTTTTATCTTCAATGACGCCGTGAATGCTAAATAATTGCCTCATTATAGATGGTGCAACGAAAAATGTCCCATCCATTATCCAACACTTACATTCACTTAGCAATTTGATGGATTCTTTGGTGCCCAACATTATTAAACGTTCCTCGTCAAATTGTTTATCGCTTAGAACGAAAAGTTCAACTTCTAAGACCCTTAAATTGTCCGGAATGTAGATTTCATTTAAATCAGTTGGTTCTTTCACGGAGCTTTTTCGACAACGAATTATTTTTTTTCTTTGTGCCTAATTTGATGGTAGGCATCGTCGACAATTAGCATCATTTTCAACAACAGAATCTGTAATAATTTTTGATGGACGTTGCGTTGAATTTTTAGCTATATTTTTTATTCTGGCATTGGTTATAAAAATCGTTTTTTTATACGCTTGCAGATCATGAAAATGTTGAATGACATTCCTTCCTATAGTGTGTTGCACTTCTATGATAATGATGTCTACACGATAATTACAGCCCTTCGATTTACGTTGCGAGCAACTCCATCTAAATATGTTATTAGACTTCTTATCGAGGTAGTAATCATACCCGTCGATAAATAGTTTATCGTTCCCTTTATTTAATTTTACTATTGAAATCACACTCATTTTTAAAAATTGCAAACACTTTGCTATTCATTAACGTTTATTGAATGCTTCAATGACACAAAATTGCAAAAATAGAACAAAAGATTTATAGGAAAAGAAAAACAATTGTTTTTATTTGAAATAACACTATATATTAAGATAATCACGTGAATAAATGTAAATGTATGTACGTTAATCAGTCAGAGACGAGTATTAGCATTTTTAAGAAATTGTTTTATTTCAAAACTAAATTTAGTAAAATAAAATATTTTTAGAATTCATCCCAGTTGGCTTTTCGATATTTGGATTTTGTCCCATTTGGATTTTGACCAATTTGGGTTTTCGCTTTTGGATTTTTAAAATAATTTGGGTTTTGTACCGTTTGGATTATTTTTTTGGATTTTGCGGCACAGCCATTTATTGTTAAACTGGAAAACGTTTAAACCGTCCTTATCTTTCAAGGCACATCATAGGGTCAAATAAGAAATCGAATCTTGATGTTAGATTGCATGACGTAACTGATCATAGTATTCTTTAAAATATTCATTAGAACATGAAAACAAAATGTTTGCTGTTCTTACTTCAGGATACGTATCTTATGCCACCGACATTACCACAGTAATACAATTTTGGGTAATATTCCTTATTTTACCGATAATATAGTACCAACATTAAAATAAATGTTTAGATAGCATATTATTATTTAAGAAAATTATAAACTTATGCTTGGCGCTTCAGCTCGAAACCGGCCAAGGAATCCAACATTACAGAATACACAAAGTTATGACATACACTTCAAAGACACATCAACGTCTTCAACGACTGGTTGATTCCGCGCTATATAGTTGTTTGCCAATCAATGCAATCTTAGAAGTTAGTATAACTCCCATCAGCTGTCACGTTCACAGCTATCTCAGCATCAATATCAATTATCATTTCTACATCCCCAGTCTGTTTTTGCATACGAGTAATCTTACATATAATCAAATTAGTTTCTATAATTGACAGAAACTTAAATAATTGTAATGTTCTCATATCTTATGTTTATATAATTATGTCCTATTCTCTATAACTATATGTAATTTATTTTTTTTATATTTAAATATTTTAAATTATTTTTACAAATATATGGTAACCATAAAAATGTAACTTCTTGTCTGTAAATCAATTAAACTTTGTTTCTTTATAACAAGAAATCCATCATGGCATGATGGATAACTAACTATCTGACTGCAACAAAACAAGAATAATAATATTTTTAATAAGTAAATAAATTATATTAATGATAATAATGATAATTTATGATTTGCCTCATAATTTTAAGTTTATTATCTATAATATCTCTAATAAGACGTTATGACAACAACAACAATAAATCGGATTATTATTATTAATAATAAGGCAACAAAAAGCTCAGCTATAGCTACAACATAAATATTAATAAATTAACATATAACATATAAATTATGTTTTGGGTTGATATGTGGACATACATAATTATTATCTCTCGGATGTTAGTTTGTCTATTATCATGTATGCATACATATGTCGATCGACCATGGCTATGGTATTATGTGACAGATTAACGAAATTAAACTTTAATCATACACCAACAAATACATAACGAAAATTTATGATGCAGACATGAGTTAACAGAATTTCAATAATTCGCTACATTTTGTCATCATGGCAGTGTCATGGTGCTTAAAAATGGTCAACATGGATGTTAAATAAAAATTCTAAGAAGGAAAATATTTTAATTCGTTAGAAACCAATGAATATTTTTTTATTTACAACAATTTTGAAAACTGTACGCCATATTTAGAGCTTTTAAATCGTAATAAGAATGGGCAGTTATTCGAATCCGGAAGATATACAAAAATAATTCTGTTTAAATGTTAAACCCACATGTCTACCAATTTATTTTATACATTAACATCTAATATGAAATGGGCCGGAACTTATATTAAGCTTTTCCAATTTGTCCATATCGCCATAATCCCAATTTAACAATTGTGTACATTCGATTTTGTAAGAATCTAGTGTACGCACAGTGCGAGTACACTATTTTCGCGTTTCTATATTTTTCATAGATATACACCAGTGGCCCTATTCTGGTAATTCCCGAGGAATAGGTAATTGGGGAATGATTTTATATGTAATTTCAGTATAAATGTTTTTTTTTCTGGCATACTGAGTGTTAAATTGTGAATAATTTTCCCTTCCAATTTTGTTATGGGAAAGTTATTCCCAATTTATAAATATTTACATCGAACATTTTTCGTCAGTAGGCCGGAAAAAATATATTTGAACAGAAATTACGTATCCCTTTTCCCAATTTCCTATTCCCGGGAATTACCAGAATAAGTTCACAGGACGTGAATTTTGGTCGCAATTTGAGACAAAATTTACCGGAATGTTACTGTATTAGTAGGTGTGTAAGTTTTCGGTCCCTTTTTATTTTAGAATAACATTTATTTTTTATTGTTTTGTGTAATGTGTAAGATTAACAAAAGCTTTACATTCTGATTGAAAGAATAAAGCTGCATATCGCTGACGACTATTATGCTCCTCGTCTTCCAATGCTAGACATTGGAAGTGTTGTCTAGCATAAATTTTTATGCTAGTGGAAGCCATCAGCGTCGCGTAGGGATCGATGCGTTTGCTATAATGTCGGAGAGCAAATTGTCGTTCAGTCTAGCATGCAGTAAATTATTTTACAAACTATATCTATTGCAAGTGGCGGTATAAATTGTTAAGAGAAAATATATTACATATATAGGTTAAATGAAACACGTTGTACATTAAAGACGTATAAAACCGTACTAACTTTTTTCTTTGACATTTCATATAATATAGTGTACAGTACAGATATAGTTTGTTCTCTATCTCACTCCAACACTCCCACTAGAACATATATTTATTTTATACCAATACGCCAAGTCCATCACGGCATGCTGAATGTTTGTCTCCACACAAACTCTTGGTCAAGACATCCGCAATCATCTGGTCGGTTGATACTGATCCAATCACAATTTGCTGATCTTCTACACACTCTCGCACATAATGATGCCTGATGTCGATATGCTTCGTTCGTGCATGGTACCCATTGGTTGACGCAAGATCGATGGCACTTTTGTTATCACAAAACATCTGCACTGGCTTGGACTCACAAAGCTGAAACTCGTTTTCTAAGTTTTTGAGCCACATAGCTTCTTGTGAAGCTGCAGCAAGCGCCATGTATTCGGCTTCGGTCGTGGATAAAGCAACGGTTTGTTGTTTTTTACTGTTCCACGGAAGTGGGCTACCTTGTATCATGAACACGTATCCGGTGGTTGATCGCCTCTCGTCAATGTCACCTGCCCAATCAGCGTCACAATATCCCATTAGCTCAGAATTTCCATATTTTGAGAACTCGAGTTTTAAACTTGTTGTTCCCTTTAAATATCGCAGAATTCTTTTAACTGCATTCCAGTGTTGTTTTCCCGGATTGTTATTATAGCAGCTTACCATACTAACTGCGTATGCAATGTCGGGTCTGGTACATTGAGCGGCGTATAAAATACTTCCTACAGCTTGTTGATACGGGACACAGTTCATTTCGTCAGTTTCACTTTGATTTTTCGGACACATTGCTTTTGAAAGTTTTACATTTACATCGCAAGGAGTGGACACAGAATTGCAATCAGACATATTAAATCGGAGTAAAACTTCATTTATATACTTCTCCTGGTCTATCCATATTTTGTGTTGATGACGGTCACGTGAAATATTCATCCCTAAACAAGATTTGGCTTCACCAAAATCTTTCATTATGAAATGATTGTTTAGTTCCAATTTGACTTTATTTTTCAGTTTAGCACAATTACTAAATAATAATAAATCATCCACATAAACAGCTAAAAATATCACTTTTGATTCGAGTACGTAATAGTAAACACACGGATTTACTTTTGATCGATTGAAACCAATATTAGATAAAACTTTGTCTAACTTAACATTCCAAACTCTGCTGGCTTGTTTCAATCCATAAAGCGCCTTTTTTAATTTGCAAACTTTTGATCCATTATTATAGCCTACGGTTTGCACCATATAAATTTCTTCATTTAAGTCGCCTTGTAAGAATGCTGTGACTGCGTCCATATGATCAATGTCAAAATCGAATTTAACAGCCAATGCCAACAGATAACGTAAGGATGTGTATCGAACAACAGGTGAATAAGTTTCACAGTAATCTATCCCTGTTTTTTGAGCACATCCTTTGATTACTAGTCTTGCTTTATAACGTAGGTTACCAGAAGCATCGGTTTTGGTTTTAAAAACCCATTTGCAATCAATTGCTTTACGATTCGAAGGAAGATTTTCCAATGTCCATGTATCATTTTCTATAAGCGATTCATATTCACTTGTCATGGCATCTTTCCATAATTTTGCATCAGATCGACTAAAGCTTCCTGTACAGTCAACGGATCAGAAAATTCGTTCGTACCTACCAGCATAACAAAGTTATCAAATTTTTTCGGTAGAATTGTTTTTCTTGATGTCGTTTTTCCGGCACAGCTTGATCATCCGTATTCTGCTCATGTTCATTTGTAAAACCATAAAAATCAATTCCAATTTCAGATATTTCATACAAATTATCATCTTCATTAACAATCTGATTCGGATTCTCATTAAAATAAATTTGAGAATTATCATCTTGTACTCCAGGAACTCCCACTTGGACGGTATTTTCCTCAGGTATTACAAAAAAATCAGTTTCTGATTCTTTTTTAAAATCGAAAGTAGGTTCTTTACTATATTCTTTATCAGTCTCAATAAAAACCACATTTCGACTAAGAATTATTTTCTTTGTTTCAGGTACATATAATCGGTATCCTTTTGTTCCTGTTGGATAACCAACAAAAATACATTCTATAGATTTGGTATCCCATTTTTTGCGTTTTTGTTTCGGTACATGAGCCATAGCTTTACAACCAAAAACTCTTAAAAATGTCATGTCTGGCTTTCTATGTGACCAAGCTTCTTCAGGAATCAAATTGTCAGATAATGCTTTAGTTGGCGATCTGTTTAAAATGAACACGGCCGTTGAAACCGCCTCCGCCAAAATTGTTTCGGCAATTTAGCGTCAAATAATAAACAACGAGCTTTTTCAACGATAGTTCGATTTTGTCGTTCTGCAACGCCATTTTGTTCAGGTGTATACGGCACTGTTATTTGGTGTTGTATACCAGAATCTCGTAATAGTTTATCGATCGGTTGATATTCAGTACCACCATCGGTTCGTAAAATTTGTATTCGTTGCCCCGTTTCATTTTCAACGGCATTTTTAAAATCCAGAAACGATTCTTTTACTTGATCTTTTGATTTTAACAAATACACAAAAATTTTTCTGGTGTAGTCATCAATCATTGTAACAAAATATCTGGAACCACCTAGAGAATTTATCTCCATCGGACCACAAACGTCGGAGTGTACAATTTGTAACACTTTTGTTGCACGATTTCCAGTATTTTTAAAAGGAATTTTTGCATGTTTACCTTTTAAACACACTACACATGGCTTTTTAGTATAATCAGATAGTTTTTTATTACAAAATGGAAGAGAATTATTCTGAAGTTTATTCATGTAATCATAATTCATATGGCTTAAGCGACGATGCCATAAAATCCATTCATTTTCAACATTATTGGCTAACATACATTTATTTTCTTGTATAGTTGGATCCGGAGCACAATTCAATTTGTACATATTATCCTGTAAACTAGCGGTTGCGACTACTATGTTTTCTTCATTATAAATTTTGCAACCATTTATATCAAACACTACTTTTTTACCGTTAGAACATATCTGACTCACTGAAAGTAAATTGGTTGATATATTTGGAACGTGTAGAACGTTTTTGACACTAACAGATTCCACATCACTAGTACTTTCCAAAAATAAATTTAATTGCATGTCACCTACAGCGGCTACCTGTATGCATTCACTGTTCGCTATTATAACTTCATTTTTTGGTGGATTACTGATATTGTGCAACCATTCACCGTGTACAGTCATATGTGACGAAGCACCGGAATCAATATACCACTCAGTTGCATCAACTGCTGATCCAGTTTTTAGACTAGCAAAAAGTGAGGTTAAATTTATCTTGCGTTGTTGGTTAGATGATGATTGATTATTCTGATGATGATTTTTCTGATATTGATTTTTACCATCTTTTTTATTAGAACAATATTTAGATATGTGTCCATAATTGTTACAATCATAGCATCTCGGACCTTTCGAAAAATTATTTCCTGTTTTTGAATGTGAATTTTTGCTAAATTTTCCATATAAAGCGACATCATTTGAATTTTTATTTTCAATTTTTACATCTTGTAATAATTTAGTTTTTATTGAGTCACCAGTAATTGGAATACCGGAGCTTTCAAGCCCCATTATCAATTATCATCGGTCTATATTCATCGGACAAACCGGCTAATAGTAATGTGCCAATCCATTCATCTGACACCACAAATCCAATACTTGTTAATTTATGGGCTGTTATCATGATTTTATTGACGTATTAGTCCACTGTATCACAACTTTCCAGTCTAGTGGTGATTAATTCTCGGAGGAGACCAACCTTACGTGTCAAACCTGAATCTTCAAATGTTTGTTTGAGTTTATCCCAAACCTCTTTTGCATTTTTTGCTTCAGTGATGTGAACATAGTTCACCGGATCGATAAGCAAAATAATTTTTGACTTAGTTAAAGTGTCTTTTTGTACTTTAGTATCATCTACGACTTGAACATACTGCCATAAACCCTCGTGTTCCAAATATGTTTTCACTGCAAACTGCCAAGTATTATAATTTTCACGACCTTTCAATTTTTCGATCGACGGAATGTAACTTGCTGCCATTGTTGAATTCGGTTTCTACTTAACAAATTATATATAAACTTTTTGCATCTGGGCCCATAACCTATTGCAAGTGGCGGTATAAATTGTTAAGAGAAAATATATTACATATATAGGTTAAATGAAACACGTTGTACATTAAAGACGTATAAAACCGTACTAACTTTTTTCTTTGACATTTCATATAATATAGTGTACAGTACAGATATAGTTTGTTCTCTATCTCATTCCAACAATATCGCTGCAGCTAATTTTAAGAAACAGCAATTTTACAACAACTCTGGAACACTCGGAATAATAGGCATGATTGATTTTACCCATGAAGCGATCGCAAATGTGACCAAAAAGGACGATAGTGCGTATTTGAATAGGAAGGAGTTTCACTCGGTAAATGTACAAGTGTTTTTTTTAAATATTTAACATTATTTTTTTAAATTGATTTGATTGATGACTACATTTTCTTATAGGTTTGCGACGTCAATATGAAGCTAATCGCAGTTAATGCGAGTACATCAATTGAATGTTGAAGATAACAAAACATGGCACTTAAATTATTATATATAACATAATTTATTAAAGAAAATTATTAATTTTATTAACAGGAGACAACGAATACGCACTAAAGCCGTACAGGATGGTGCCTTACCGTAGGCCATCAAACGAAAGCGAAGACAATTTAAATAGAGTTCAATCAGAAACAAAAAATTTGAACGTTGTTTCGGGAATTTGAAAAGCCTTTTTCGATATCTGAAAATTACATCAGGTCTGCAAATAATATATATGCTTGTGTGGTACTTCACAACAAATTTACTTACAAAAAATATCCAATAGAACTTGAGGAATCAATTCCAGTCCCCCATGCGGCACAAAATTCTGGGGATCGTAGATTTTTAAGGAAAATTTAATTTAATTTTATGTGATGAAATCATATGTCGATTTCGATTGGTTTTTGACTTCCCCTTGAAAAAACAATCTGTGAATCGAACAAAAAACCAAATCGCTTTTTTTAGACAAGTATGCGTATATTTTTGACGTTTAGAAAATAAACATTAATGACATATATTGAAATCATTATACATGTAATCGAACCATTGACATTAAATGGATCAAATTAATTTAAACAATTTTAAAATATTGACGGACGAGAATAACTTAATTATAAGGAATGGGGATAATATAATTGTTGAAAGTCTAGAAAGTAAGAACATTAAATAAATTAAAATACAAATTATTTAATACAGCTAACGAATTTTATTTATTATAGATGAACAGCAATATTTCGTTGTATTTCAATTGTATTACGTATAAAGATGCCTTAAATCATTATCATATTGAAGGCTTATTAGAGGATGTAATATTAGAAGATGAATGTATAGCATCAACAAGTCAAAATTTAGAAATCTCTAGGCAAGCAAATCCAGGAAGTGTACAAATAAGTTTCAATTTAAACCGAGACTAGTTAAACACAAAGACTGTAAAACAACGAGGTTAACGTGTTCGTTATATACCGCCATTGGCAATGATGGTCGCTTTGAGAAATAATCACGAGATCACTCTGACAACAGTATTCAGATTCAAAATAAATCTTATCAAATCTGTGGTACTATGTAATTTGCACCTCTGAACGTTTTTTCCTGATATGCGATAGTAAACACGTTGAAGCTGTTTGGTATCTGATTATTGGACGGAACTGGTCAGACCTTGACTCTCGAAATTCGGATCGAGTGTCTGTTGATACCTAAAAAACAATCCAGAAAGTATCATTTGTCCATCTCAAGATATTAATCTGTATACTCATCTAAAATCCACAGCTTATCACCTTTAGTCAATTAGTTTTGGCTTTTTCAATTTATTCTTTATTTTTACTCTAACTTGTAATATTAACTTCTTGGATCAAAATTTAATTTTACATATTTGTTTTATATAAATAATAACACTAACCTCAATTCATAACATTATAATTACCTGTGATTGTAAAATGTACAATATCAGCTGATCTTTGTTTACCTCTTTGACATTTTTATTATCCATTAAACTTATTCTTAATCTAATTAATAACCAACCTTAATAACCGTAGTCATTTGGTTAAGTTTTGAAAAATTATTGTTAAAAAATTATTTTTAAGAATCAAAAATCATTATAACATCAACAGAACATTGCACGTTGTTATTGGATTTTGAACGTCGAAATATTGTTTAAATAAATATCCAACGAGGTGCATTGTAGACTGTACAGTGTCCAAAATCGCACTAATTAATATTAATAATCATTTATGTGTGATTGATATTTTAGAGAACATTAGTCACTAATGGTCTGATGAAGAAACACGCTATATGCTGGATCAATATGCTAATTATTTTGGACAAGTGAGTCTAATGAAAAAATTTAAACTTAAGAAAAGTTTCAAGAGGAAGAAGAAGTCGGTCGATAATAATAACAAAAGTGGGACAGTACTAATCGAAACTCCATATGATGAGGAGATTCAAAGGATAGTCGATGATGATGATTCTATTCAACGAGAGATTGTTATGAGCTCAGTCAACATTAAGAAAAAATTATTATCAATGAGCTCCAATACGCCAAATTCAGATGTTACAAACGTAGATGAGATCGTGGTAATTAGTAGTCCTCCAAATATAAAACGTAAAACGAGTCAAGAACAAATAATAGAACAATTTTTGGAATTAAAAAAACAAAGAATTAAAGAAAAAATATAAGATCAGATATGAAAGAAAAAAGAAAGGCATGATGAGGAAATGCAACTTATTAAAGAGTTAATTAAATTAAATAAATAATTTATATATACATATGTATTTTATTTATTTAAATTTACATTAAAAATTTCCCCAAGATGTGAAATTGCCCAACACAGATGGCTGAAATTTCTTTAGATATGAAAGAATGCTGTGTAAGATAGCAGAAAATTTTCAGCAGAAAAAATGATTTTTACACTCACCACCAGGGGCACTACTATCGCTATAGAGAATTTCTTCTGCTGTCATTTTTGTATAGCCAACAGAATTTTTCTGTAAAATTTTTAATTTTCTTCAATACTTTAACTACAAATTTACTTCAGGTTTCAAATAAAATATGTATATTATTTCCATTATAGATTTAAATATACTGTATAAAACATTAATTTCATCTAGAATTTACCCACTTACTGTAAGCTATGAAATATTTCAGTTTGACTTTCCAAAAGCTTAGTCATCTTATCTCCATACATACAAAAATGAAGTTTAAAGATAATCCCGAGTTTGAGCGCCTCCAGAATTTTTCAAAATTTAGCCCATACATAAAAATCAGTTTTTTCACTGTGAGCTATGGCCCCCTGTAACCAATATGCCATTATGATTTTCCATCAGCTTAGGTGACAATACATCTGAATATGAAGTTTGAGGATAATCCACCGAGTTTGAGCGCCTCCAGAAGTTTTCAAAGTTTTGGCCCATACATAAAAATCAGTTTTTTCACTGTGAGTAATCGGTGAACCCCGCTGTAACCAATATTGCTTCGTGTGATAAACTTTTATAAATAGGTATGTTATGGAACACAAGCCTTTTTGTACAGTTATTTTTATTATGATTTGTTTATTAAAACTGTCAATGATCAAATGATATTTGTTAAATATCGCCTCAGCTAATAAATCATAATAAATCGATATTTTGAAACTTAAAAAACTGGATCAGCTAATTTTATATGGGACGAAATCGTCTACCATTCAAAATTATGATAAGATACAATAGGCTAGTAACTTGTTTTTTTTGGAAGAACTTGAACATCTGATGTGATAAAAAAATGTGTATGTAATTTTATAGTGATTTTCTAACTACCAGAATAGATAACGGTATTGGATCCAATTCCTCGTATTATAACAATTCTGTTATGATGTGAATGTTTAAGTGACGACGCAAGTGGTTTGGTCATGAAATTAAGTTGAGAACCAGAATAATGGAGTTTGCTTACAATATGCTGGCGTTGAATTGCAATAAAATCTAAGCCAAATGTAACGAAATTGTACCGTTGATCAATAGGTAGAATAAGAAACTATAGTAGTAAGATACTACTGCGCACCTATTTACTGATCAGATCTATCGATTTGTTTGTTGAAAAGGTTCGAACGAGTTCTTCACATTTTAAGTGTAGTTTAACTAACCTGGTTTGAAGGATGTCTCGGGCAATCACGTATAGTTGTCGTTTGATAATTCAACTAGTGTTCAACTGCGGTTCAACTATTATAGTGTTCAGTTCGGCAGTCGATGCTGTATTAATTTCTTGTAACAAAACAACCATACCGTTCTAACTATTCTAACTGATTATCTATAAACAGTTTCGATCGACGCGTAGCCAAGGTTGAAGGCATTTGGTACAGAAAATGAAATTCTATTTACAGTTTACTGCCAATTTGATGGTTTTAATGTATCACCTTTAATGAATATCTCGTTGTTTTAATGTATGTAGTAGTTTAAATCACACCAAATAACTCGGTCGAAGGTGGGATAGTTTGGTCTTAATGATGGTTTGATCCAATTTTATAAACTCATTGCTTCAAAATGACATTAAAAATGGCAATAGTAATGAATATAATCTCTTACTATACACTGTTTAACCCAGCAGCTTCTATAGCATTAAAGAGGAATACTAACCAATAAAAATAATATTCCACAATAATAAAGATAACTAAATTGTTTTAATTATTTAAGTAGATAGTACAATTGCATGTAGTTCTTAAGCTAATAGAATTGGCAGTGAAAGCAATAAGAACTAATCTAGCAATATGAAATGTATGCCT
Organism: Tipula lateralis; assembly: GCA_963932295.1. Classification (NCBI taxonomy): domain Eukaryota; kingdom Metazoa; phylum Arthropoda; class Insecta; order Diptera; family Tipulidae; genus Tipula; species Tipula lateralis. Next base: position 116,503,399 of record OZ010738.1, read on the forward strand.
TTAAAATTATCCTCAAACTTCATATTGAGATGTATTGGTTACAAGGGGGTCTACCCATAGCTCACAGTGGAAAACTGATTTTTATGTATGGGCCAAAACTTTGAAAAATTCTGGAGGCGCTCAAACTCGGTCGATAATCCTCAAACTTCATATTTGTGTGTTTGAAGATAAGATGACTAAGCTTCTGGAAAGTCAAACTGAAATATTTATTACAGGGGCTTCATTCATAGCTTACAATAAGTGGCTAACTTCTAGATGAAATTAATATGTTTTATACCCTATATTATAATCTTATGGAAATAATATACATATTTAATTTGAAATCTGGAATAATTTTGTAGTTAAAATATTGAAGAAAATTAAAAAACTTACAGAAAAATTCTGTTGGCTATACAAAAATGACAGCAGAAAAAATTCTCTATAGCGATAGTAGTGCCTCAGGTGGCGAGTGTAAAAATCATTTTTTCTGCTGAAAATTTTCTGCTATCTTATACAGCATTATGAAAGATAATTTAATGATTCTTGAATCATGGATCTTGTTGGCGACCAAAGAAAGACATCTATGAATTTTTTATTTGCATCATAAATGTCCTGCATGGTTATGGAGATTAATCCATGCCGGTTAACGTAAGTAGACCGTATTTTATGGGAAGGTTTTCGGATGTAAATGTAGCAGCCATCAATACATCCGATAGTATTCGGAATACTTTCGATCTACAACAGAAATATGAAAAAGTTTTACTATAATAATTATTATAAATGAGCTTTTTCTATTTTCTCGGCTTCAGTTCTTGGAAATTTAACATATTCCTTAGATATATATTATATAAAAATTCTATAAAATTTTTTAAGTTGACTATGTATGTGCTGTAGAAACCGCCCAGTTGGCCCTGAGGTTAAAGCTACGGCAGTTGGAGCGGGAGGTAAGGGGCAAAGCGACCAAAAAATCTAGATTTCTCATCGGGCAAATATTTCGCTCGACCGAGCAAGTTTTGATGTCAAATAAAACGATTTGACAGCAGAAAAAGCAATTTGTGCCGTCACAGATTGGTTTTTTTTCATCGAATCGAAATCGACAATAAATAACGTGATTTTTATATAAGTTTTGTTTTTTCTTTCAAATGCTACCAGAGTATATAATACATCTCAACAGTAAATTGGAAATTAATGGTTTGACTCTGATCTTGAACATAGCTTGTGTAGTAGTTCATAGTTTGATGAAGAAAAAAGTAAAGGAATTCGTTGTTTTTGAACAAGGTTTTTATTTTAATTTACATTCATCAACTAAAACATTAATTCCTATTAACAGTTTTATTCAATTCAATTATTTATGATTTATAAAATAACAAAAACATTTCTGTACAAAAAATAATAATAATAATTAAAATTATTTTAATGGCAGTTAAAATTGAAATTGTTTCGGTTTGGTTGTTGAGAGACCGTAGTACGGAAATTACAGCGTCACTTTTCCATAATCAATGAAATAGTTATATTATATATTTATTTATTGTTTTCTATACACTACCTACATTTCATAGATTATCTTTGCCTTTGTGATCGAGGAGCAATATTTTGGATGCTCGTGCTTATCTTGCGAGAGCACTTTTCACACTCGCTGTTGCACTTGTACTAGTTAATACTGTTGCCAGTTCGTCTGGGACTGTTGACACTTTCCAAACTTGTTGACACAAAATTTTTTACTGATGACAGTGTGGAATCGATTGAAGCACATGCCGGTTTACATAAGGCAAGTCTTATGTCTGTCATATTAAGAGCCGATGATGGTCCCTAAAAAGAAAATTATTAGTTGGAATTTATATCTATATTTGAACATTGCCAATCCGGGTTCTTCAATATCTGGAACACCATCCAAATTGGCAATGCCATTTATATCAACTATCTTTTATTTTCAATTTTTAATTTAAAGTGGTCCTCTTTTTAACCGCATTCCGTTCTATTTCTAAAAGCTCTTAAGCGATTCAATTTTTTATCTCCTATTCTGATATCTTGTTATGCCTTCAAATCAAAATAAATAATGTTTTGTACATATAATTCTAAATATGGAAATACATTAAAACACTAACCCTTTTATATTATTCTTTTCTACTTGGATTAAGCGAACCTTCATTCAATCTTTCCGTCACATTTTGTCTAAATGCAGCTCTGTCGTGGTTTCCAGGGGCAGTTGAGAAGGAAAATAAACTTGAAAAATAATTTGGAATAAACTCAATTAATTTTTGTTCTCACGTAACTCGAATCTGTAATATATAATAACTTATATTTGGTAAATCAAAAACACAAAAATTCAAAAGAAAAACTGACATTTGCTCATATTTATTTATATTTTTAAAAATTATGTAAGCACTAAACACTTATTTTTAATTCACAAAATACTTACCAATGAAATTTTGCATTGGATTTTCATAAGAAATTAAATGACAATGAGTAAACGACAATTCGCCTGCTCACCATGGGAAATCGGCTGGTCATTTTGTGGTAGTTTACCACATTTAGTGATAAAAAGTATAATATAATGAAATTGTCGTAGTTTACTGCAGGTGAATTGTGAATGAACAACTTCACGTGGTACATTTAAACGGGTAAAAAAGATGACAGTATATTCCATGTCGCTGTTACCACACAATATTTTATACTGTTTGTCATATCGCAAGCTAAAATATTTTCCAATATCATTAATTAAGTTGTCTTCATATACTTACCATATTATAAAAACTTTATCACTACCTATTCAACCACTTCATATAAATAATGATATAACTAGTTTTGGGGTTATGTAAAAACGTCAATTTATCACTCTAAAATATTCATTTCATCTTAAAATTCATTATTTCACAATTAAAATTTATTGCACAGGGTTGTGTTTGTAGACTTATTTTGTTATTTTCATATCACGAGAAAAGTCTCGCACCGTGATATAAATGTATGATAAAGCACCACGCACAAAATGATCACACAGGGAGGGCTATTATGAAAAATTCGATATCGGATTCGAAAGCGGATTTTGCTATTATGAAACTTAAACGAAAGCTGAAAATCGAATGTCAAAATCCGACTGCTATATAGTAGACGAATTTCATTTTGGAAAAAATCCGATATCGGATTATTTCATAACAGCCCAGATCTCATTCGCCAGTATAACGACCAAAACTTACATCCAAGTCTTATTACTTAAATTACACCCAAAACTCCCGTCTAGGCCGAGAAGATAAAAACGATGATATGATTGGCCAGATAGGATAGATGGAACATTTGAGAGCGGTTTTAAATTTATACGACTGGGTATTTTTTGTAGCTGAACTTTTTGTGATAACTGTACATTTAGATGCGGAGTACCATATAGATAAGCTTGGACATTTTGATGTGGTTATAGGTTATATGTTTGACGAGGTTATTAAAATAGAATTTTAACAAAATTGATATATGTATGTTAATTTTTAATTTTTCTTCGTGACAAAAATACAATCTGATCTGATAAGAAAGTCCAAGCTCTCCTTTCGGTTGTATTAAGGTAAATACTCAAATATGTTCAAACATTTCTATAAGGCCATGATGTAATTTTAATTATAAACTCCAAGTTTTTGTGAACAAATTTTGTGTACAAATGTCAACCAACAAAATCCTATATTACCTTTTTTATGTAAATCGTGGTTCTATTCCGCATAATGTTTTACCAATGAGATCAAATAGGGAAACCATTAATAATTTCCCATGTATACATGTATCTGCTTTCAGGACCTGAGCAATTGAATAATTTCTGATTATGGCGTGAAAAAAAAAGCTCACAGTCTTTTCCTTTTTCACGCCATAGTTTCTACAGAAATTAATCAATTTCAGAGCCAATGTATTGCATGTTCCTCAAGTGTGTTTTTAGTATTGCTACAACGGTTTCAAAGTTTTGCCTTCGTATAGTGAAATCAATATTCTAGAGCACCTCAAGGCTAAACTGGTCTAAATTTATAATACGTCCACCTAGCATTCGTTAAGTCTATAATAGACACCCAATATCTGCTCTTTTTGGCACTAGCTATAGGGTTAATTCGCCAGCCAGTTTACTTCACCGGTTGAGTGACCAGACTCAGATTATATGAATGTTGAACTGTACTGACACTTTGGAATAGCAAATTCTTGATGGTTTTGAAGCTACCACCTGACCTTGCATCAATAGTCAGATTTAAGATTTGTATTTCAAGATAATTTGACATCGTCCTTCAGCAGGATGGTTTCGGACACAGTTTAAGTAAACAATTTTGTATACCGAAATTTTAGTAGTCTCCTAGAACAATTTTGAATGTTTGAATTGGTAAGCTCTGACGGAAAGGCGTTTTAAATAAAGTTCTATCAGTTAGTGGTAAATTTGTGATGTCTTGTGGGGTCTTAGTTTTGGTTTCCTCGATCAGTTTTTAAGTCTGTATGGTAAGATTTATCTACACTGCAGTCATCATCATTCAAATTATGTGTTAATCATAAAACTGATTCCTTCTCGTCAAAACACATGCAATAATGAATTGTATTTAAATATTTTTCTTCAATTTGAATTTTCAAACAGACTATTGGATGCAGATGACGGTTATGGTTTCATAATTGTTTCATTTGAAAATGTTATTCCAAATGACCTAGCTAGCTTTAATTTTCTTCAGTTAATTCACTGTTGATCATTTTATACAAAGCTGAATCGAACATATAAATATTATATTAATATATACAGTCTATGATATCATTTTAATTTACTTTACTAATCTATAAATAAACACAAAATAGAATTAAAAGTGTTTTAAAATTCTGAATTTCTAATACTGGTCATCAAATGTACTTTCCATCACACTACGGATAGTGAGGACTGTTTTATTGTAAATTGTAGAGACTTCTATCCAGATTCAGTGTGAGAGGGCTAATTTTATTGCCATGGCAATATTGTGTCGTGGCATCTATCATTTTTAATGTAATGGAAATATGAAGATCAACCATCGTTTCCATATCCCAATGCAGCATCCACTAAATTTCTCATTGGATTCACCAGGTGAGTTTGGGACATGAGTCCCGATTATTAGTTCCAAAATTCATGCAATGTTTTAAATATAATGTTCTAGCAGCTTTTGCTTATCTTCTTCCATTGGCATTTTAACAAACTGATGGAACTTAAAAGCAAAAACATGGTTAATTTCTTTACGGTTGTGCAAACGCTTACTAGGGTTAATGTCCTATAACAGTTTAATCGCTTTTTGTGTGTTGTAGTATGGCACTGCTAACAATGGATCATCAACATAAAGTGGAAGACGCCGATAATCACTCCTTATTAAATCAACAAATATGATCATAAAACTTGAATGGATTCATACATTTCTGTTTCTAGAGCAATTACGGATTATTTAAGGGTACTGTCATATAAAACAGTAAATAACCGAAAAATAGCTGTATAGATAACATATTTTTTTATTTGAAATCCCATCACAGCAACAAAGTGTGCTAAATTAATAATATTTCAAATTTGGATTGCTACGTTTCGAAATAAATTAGCAGTCAATTGTTTAAACTTTAAAGTAGCATTTATTTAGTTAGGATCGTTGGTTGTCGATTGGCACAGATACGTGGAGTCAATATATCAGTCGCAAAAAATAAAACAATATGCTCTTAATCCAGGATGGCTGCTACAAGGATAAAGTTGTTGACCATAACCACATCAGTTGGATTACGGAGTCCTTGTTGTTTACTGATGAATCAAGGCTCAATATGCGATCACCAGATGGGTGGAGATCTTGAAAGTGATATGCACGATGTACCACATCGTCCAAATCCCATTTCAAGACAGCTAACTAATGGTGTGGCCAAAAATTTCTATAGATGTGTACGGTCGTGTTTCCCTCACACGGTTGTACTGTAATGCCGACCGATATATGTGTAGACCGTACATATGTGGTGTCATTATGTCAAATTTATTGGACTAACTTTTGCAAATTTCTATACAGTACTACATTTGAACAATAAATAAAAATAGTTCTTTGAGTTATTATGCAATTGTTTGTTTTATAAACATACGTAGGTAATATATTATTTATTAGAAAAAAAGTAAATTTGTTTGATAGAAACGTATATTAATTTAGTAAATGTTGGGTGATATTGATTACTATTCGAAAATTCCAAACAATCTTGGATTTTGGTTTCCATTTATCTAAAGCACGTGAAAACTCTATAAAAGTACCTATGGTGCGGATCAAGTTTTAAAAAGAGTTAGAAAACAACTTCACTCTCATGGTCGTGACTTGTGCAGTGGTTTGATTTTTCGCAGTCTTCTTGTTCGAGTGATAGTCAGCATAAAGCGTATGTAGAGATTTCCATGCTGATGCAGACGTTGTATATATTTTGTTGCATGATGCTTAGTTTCATTCACGACAAGCTCGATCTTAAGATCTTCATGAAGGGTGTCGTTTCGAAAGTACCGCGGTGTAACAGTAAATCGCAGGATTTTATTTTCACCTGTTTCTTTAATTTTGATATTTGTCTTCTTGGCACAAGCCTGGAGTTGGCAACCATATGTCCATACAGGTTTCAGAATTTGTTTGTATAACAGCAGTTTGTTGTAGAAATCTAGTTCAGATTGTCTCCCTAAGAGACTTTTTATCATGTGTTCCTTCCATGTAAGTTTAGCATCTAAAGTCATGTCGAGATATTTATCAGTTCAATAGTCGAGATATTTGCATAAGGTACTATGAATATGAAGTAAGCGGCTAGCCACAGTTAATGCGAGCCTTATAAAATTATATATGCTAGTATTTTGCCCCGATCATGGACTTCGCTTTATTTTGGGATAGACTGTTATGTTTCTGTCTAAACCCGTTTGAATAAAACGCTGATCTAGTTTACTTATTGTTAGTGATATAACTTCATTGTCAGTCGGTTAATTGTGGTATAAATTGCTTTTATTTCTTTTTCACTCCAAAATTGTTAAGCTTTTATTATAATCAATTTTGTTGTTTTAGATTTGTTCTTAATTTGTATCCTGATGTTATTCAGTATAATGTTTTTCTTTTTGCATGTTTTGTAAAAAATAGATTTATTTTGACTAAGGTATTAAAATAACCATTTAAACTCGAAATTGCATCTTTCAAATTATTAAAATTCATTATTTAATTTCCTTTTAAAATACATCAAAATAATACGAACTTATGTCGTACAAAAATTTCTAGAAAAACGATAGGCCCATTAAGATGATATGGCGGTTAAACTTTATACTATGATATACATATAAAAGCAAAGAGTTGCTGTTGCTAGTAATGTTCTGTTTATTTCTACTATGACTACTTCGAAAATGCAAACGGCAGTATATCCTGAAGCAATTTTATCGTTCTTGCAATTTTTGAAAAACCTAGAGATTTCTAATCGGAAACATTTCGTGTTTGGTATGCCGAAAGAAACCCAAATTGAGTCAAAGAGCTTTTCAGCAGATTTGTGAATATCGTGATACTATACTCATAATTATTTACAGCCTTAAAAACTGATAAGATAACCAACTGCACGAGATAAATATCTCCTTCCCAAAATAATAACAAAAATAACATGTACAAATTCCTAGACATGAACATCGTGTACCAAAAACAAGAAAACACTTTTCTTAAAATATATGAAAATGGAAAATTTTCTTTCGGAAAAACATAAACGACAAAAACCCAATTTGTTTTCTTTATTTTCCGTTAATTTTAAAATAATGCAAAGTGAAAATATGCGTGGACATTCTAATGACAATCAACAAAAGAACGAACAGCTGCATAGAAATTATTTATTGAATTAAAAATAAATAAATAAATAAGGAACAAAAAATAAAAGTTAAGAAAATCTGCAGACAAAAATAAAATAAATTTTTGTTTGTGTCACTCTAAATACACGATTTGCGCGAGATGAAAAAGAAAATTTTTTTATTTGTTGATGTCGAAGAAAGAAAATTTTATTTATGAATATAGAACAAAAGGAAAATGCATTCAGTTTGTAGGATGAGTCAATTGTTTTGAAAGATTTCCGTAATTATTGTGATGGAAATTTAAGTGAATATCAATAAAACCCTGTCGCTGTGAATGTTTTCATTTAAATTCAGAGTCGATCAGTGTGTGATAGTCTGAAGATATCTTTTGAATTAATCATCATTCTTTATTGTGATATTAAAAGATTCGACACAATGTCTGCACTTGTTGCGTAAATAGGGTAACGTGACAGTACTTTATTATGATAAATGTGCAACGTCAAACTATCCTTAAATGTGTGTTATTTTTGAACCTTTAAAATTCATTGTATTTATGTACAGTTGACGTTTGTCTCAAATAAGGTCAAATAATCAGTAAAACTTGTATGACACTAATTCGTTTAAATTTTTAGGTCCAAATGAATCTCGTTAGTTATAAGACTTTTAATAGTCAGGTGCTCGATCTGATAAGTTCTAAAAATTATTCTGTTCTTTGTTTAAGCTGAAGTTAACTTATCGTCTATTCATGTACAATATAAGATATCATCATGTATGTTCACCCTCATGTATGGTTGCCTAAATCCTTCATTAACAATCGATTTTATAGACTATATGGAGGATTAGTAGAAGTAGGTTAAGAAACCTAACTAAATTGGTCAACTATTTTATAATTATGTATATCGGCGGAAAATTTGAAAATAAGGCGATTTTATGGCTCTTAATACCATTTTCAAGGCAGCAACGTAATGCTATCGAAATATGTTAAGACAACATTTTTTGAACAGGAACTACGAGATTAGATCTTAAATATATTTCAGCTGGATGGTGTAATCTACCACACGATAATTTTAATTTCATCTTAATTTATCATTTTAGAATTTACCTTTCATTAGTGGGAAACTACGTAAACAAGAAGGAAAGCAGTACAACTTAGTAGCTAAATTATTCATTGATCTATTTGCTGGTAATAAGACCATCCAATGAGAATACTTTTATAATTTCTCACTCCACTAGTAACTTCTGTCTTACTAAATTGATGTAACGTGAAGATTTTTACATTAATGAACATGCTCACTAGCTGTGAATAATAGAGAACCACAGCTAAAATACATAAGGACATTAATTGTGATGTTGAGAAGAAATTCACACTTCGAAAATGATTGTCCAACCGAACCTACACTCATACAATATAAAGATATCAATAAAAGGTTGCTTAACACACATATTAGATGAATTTCGATAGGTTCCACTTGAATTTGGGACGGTGAATAGCCAAGATCGAAAAAAAATTAAATACTTAATTTCTACGAATTATCGATAAGTATAACCCATAATTCAAAAACATGGTTTTAAGGATGCGTTAAAGTCTAGTGAGGGGCAAAAAAGATACTTTTGTATATCGGTATCAATCGGTACTTTTAAACCATTAACCGGATAGTTTTAACCCGATTCTTTTAACCGATTAGTCCCTCTACCATTGGTTGTTATAATTATTGATTTTTCTTAACATTCCTTTTCTCAGATACATATGTACGTATATATTGTATGCTTATTATGTAATAATTACTGATGTTTACTGGATGAAAAAAGATAATTTCCACGGCCAAAACAAAAAATAATTATCCAGAACCATCGACCGTTGTTGAACACAATTTGCATATAAAAAATAAAACTTTATTTCCACAACTAAATTTATAATTTTTTATTTATATGATCCTACTTGTACAACTTTGTTTCTTTGACTGATGATTTTACATTTTATTTTTCGCACGACTTATGAACTATAAAATTGAACTTAATCCTGATTGGATCCATAACCGTATGTTTTGTTGTCGATTGCTAATTGGTAATTTCACATTCGCGGTTAGACAAAATTCAAATAAAAAAAACGAATTTGCTTAATATTGTATTACTATTACTCCCTATATGCCACGCATAACGATAAAGTTTAACAATCTTATAACGATAATGAATATTGAAATAATAAAGTATTAGTACAATTTTGCTGCGAAATGTCAGAATAATTTTATAGAGTTCGTTCAACAACATATGGGCCATGGATAGGAATTTAAAGCTAAGTATTTAATGTTAAATACATAATTATAGTACTAATTCTAATTATGTTTACTTTTTAGATGCATTGGTTGCTATGTGTTTAAGGTGGGATAGACCTAGTACTCGGGTCTTACTCGAGGTTACTTCTTAGGATTAGGGTAGGTAAGGATAATGCATTAATAGATTTACGTGGTAAGTAAGTTATATGTTGATTCATTCATTTGTAGGTATTTCGTTGTCCAACATTTACTTTATTTATTTTTTAACATTAAATTTGGTTGGAACAATAACCTGCTGTTGCTAATGGAATTTATTAAGTCTTAATACTCAAATATGTATAAAAATTTTATCTGCTGAATTTTAGAAACATATGTATGAATGAAATAATTATTTTAACGACATGCTATAAATTTTAAAATCAAATTCATTCATAACGAATTTTCATTTTCAATAATTCTTAAGTCAACTCGTTTAAATAAAAATACTTTTTTATTTACAATGCAATCTGTTTAGGCACTCAAGGCACGCTTTGCAGCCAAATCGAGGACGTACGGCTATAGGCCCCATTTACCTAACCATCTGCAAATTGCATAGCGCCATGCCACCCTATAGTACTGACATGGAAGATGGGTCGGCCCATGGATTCTGCACTTCAACAGGGGGTCATAGTTGTGATCATTTACATATAACTTTTCTCTTATGCTGCTATCTCGAGTACACATTTTTTATTCTTATTAGTCAATGTGGTAAACACCGATACTTATAAAACATCCATTGCTCTAATATACGGGAATGCTTAAAAACACCGAGGTTACAATCTACATTCAACACCGAATTTCTTTAATATTTATTCAAATAGTCATGTTATTAATTTTTTAATACAAATTTGAACTATTTCATATTTGTCAATATTTATATGTATTTAAAATAGTATATTGTATTAAAATGGGGTACTAAGATAAACATTGAAATGACGACCGATTTACTCAAAACACCGATTTGCTAAGAAAAGCAAATTTACTCAAAAGCACCGATTTACTCAAAAACACCAAAACCCTATAACGCACTAATTTAATCAAAAATACCGATTTACTCAAAAATACCGAAATGCTCAAAGGTACCGATCTATTCAAAAACAACAAAATACACAAAACCACCGATCTGCTCAAAAACATATATTTATTCAAACACACAGATTTACTCAAAAACACCGAAATGCTTCAAATCAACGATCTATTCAAAAACACCAATTTAATTTAATTAAAAACACCGACATGCTCAAAAACACCGATCTATTCAAAAACACCGATTTACTCAAAACACCGATCCATCCAAAAACACAGATTTATGCTGAAAACATATGGTCAGAATTCTGATAGCAGCGATATTAAAATACACACGAGTATATGAAGTGAATTACATGTACATATTCTTCTCGACATGTAGAATTCTGCTTCATGTCTCTATTTCTAATTTCGCTGATCAGAATAAGGGCGACAACACATAAAACTAAAAAAACGGAAATCGTGACTAAGTTCCAATTTTTTTTTAATTATTTGTCTGTTGATAGATAATATGTTTGTATTCTGTCAAAACAAAACGAAGGATCATAATAATTTTAAAACTTGAAAACTAATAAAATGAATAATAATGACAAATTTATGGTTTTATTTAAGTATTTTATACATATGTATTTTTTTAATTCTGACAGTGACATTGACAATTCGAATTCTGCTTGACACGTCAGAAAAAAACACTCATGTAATTGGTAGGCAGTGCTGCCGGCAGAAATTCTGACCATCTCTGCATTACTCAAATCATCGATACGCTGAAAACAACGATCTATTCAAAAACACCGATTTACTCAAAACACCGATCTATTCAAAACACCGAAATACTCAAAAACACTGATTGACACAAAACACCAGAATGCTCAAAGACACACATAATTATAAAAAGTATAACAAAAAATGTTTAAAACTATTTTTTAATATTTGGTTTGAAAACCTTTCTGTTAATGATCAGTTTTAAGCGGTTTGGAATAGATTCTACTAATTTTCTTGTGTATTCAGGGCTAATTTTATTCCATTCCTCCAATAAGACTCGTTTTAAATTACTTTTGTTAGTAATATCACGTTTCCTAATTTCATAATCCAATTTATGCCATAAATTTTCGATTATATTTAAATCAGGCGATTGTGGTGGTGTATTGATTGTTCTAGGGCAATGATACAAGAGCCATTCTCGAATAATTCTAGCAGTGTGCTTCCGATCATTGTCCTGATAGAAATGAAAAGTATCTTTAATACCCAGTTACTCAGCACTTTGTTTCAAATTTTGTTTTAAAATGTTTAAATATTGGAATCTGTCCATGTTTCCGTCAATGAAATAAAGATTTCCAACTCCAGCCACTGAACACGCGCCCCAAACCATCACACGACCACCACCATGTTTCACTGTGGGACGCAAACATAGTCAATTCATTTCTTGGTTGGGCTTTCGCCAAACGTTTACCTCTCTCTAAGGTCCAAAAAGATTAAATTTACGCTCGTCCGTAAATATGACATTTTTCCGGAATGAAATTCTTTTATTTGGTACTTATGGACGAACTTCCTTCTTACTTTTTTATTTACTCACTAACGAAGGGCTTCTTGAAGGGCGCTCAATTTTGGGTTATTCTTTGATTTGTTCATAATCCAACGTTCATCACGATCAGAAAACAGTTTTTTGAAACTTATTTTTGCCTTGTTAATAATTCTTTTTGTATCAATATATCTTAATATTTTGAATTGTTGTGCGAGGTTTGTTAACAATTTTCGCGATATCTCACTGACTTTTCCCATTTTTATAATGCGCAATAATTAATTTTCGCAAATCAATTGACGTGTGGGGGCCATTTTTATACCGAAGCTAAAAAAACGTGTTTACGACTGGTTTGCATTTAAGTGCATGCAGCAGAGCATAAAAAACAAATAAGGAGAGAGAAGAAAACAAAATTTTGAAAAATTATCCCTATCTGAGAAGTTTTATTATATGGACTATTTTCATTGTGAAGTTATATTTCTCTCTTTGCTTCATTTGTTAATTGCAGTTGTGTTTTGCTATTAAATTCACAACTTTTTTTGTTTTTTTTTAATCAAAGTAGTTTAAAAATATAGTAAGATTCTATAAATATAAATTTGATTTTGTGTATTGTTTGATTTTTTAGAAATTTCTAACCAAATTTTTTATACATTTTATCCGTTTTCACTGACTCAGTGTAGTGTAATATGTGAATGTGGTATTTTTTAACCCGATAGTTTTGAAAGTACATAGTCATTTAATAGTCCGGACATTTTGAGTATTTGGTTAGTAATATCCGGTTAGAGTAATTTCGAGCATCACTATTTAAGTCACTTTTAACTCTATTAGTAGCACGAACTTTGAGTTCACGAATCATATAAATTTCAATACCTCGAATCCCACGTATCAACAGCGGGGTTCCATTGAAATAAAAATGTCCGATATCATAAGTACTGGGTCTTGGGATGCTAATTTAATATTTCATAAACTGTAAGCAAACAAATGGCAAACTTTCAAATCAGAAGGTTAAAGTTGTGATCATAATTCATCAGTGATTAGTTTTAATCAGAAGAAAAAAATTTACTTTTTTCATTCTGTCTCTGTTTTTCTATCTATTAAAGAAATATAAAGCAAATAAACTGTTAGATCTGTAACCTGTACATGTATTTGCTTAAATTTTGTTTTTGTTTTATGATTGTGGTCCTTGCCAACAGGAGTACATTAAGTCCGACACACGAATACGCTAAAGCGCAGCATATTATTATAATAATAAACATTGAGGTGAAAATGAATACACGATAAAAAATGTTAAATTTAATATAAGTGCTCTGCTGTTTATCTGACTCAGATTGAAAAGAGGAATTCTTAAAACATACTACAGCGGGTTTACATCTGCAGTCTTCTATTTTTTATAATATGAAGAGCTTGCTCCTGATCGAAACTGATGAAGTAAGAATTTCAATGCAGTACCAGGTAAACCAACGCATGTAACAAATAAAAAAAAATGAAAAGTAAAAAGGCCCACAAAATCATAATCCAACCATCGCAATCCAATGTTATAAAATCGTATTTTCCTTCAACTGTCGCAGCTTTAATCACGGCTCCTTTTCGTCAATCTAATAAAATCCCTTAGGGGTGATTTATCGAGAAAACAATGTGTGATATTATGCTCAAAATGCGATGTTTTGTATATACCGAGATATATTAAATCTGAAAGCTAGCAGTATACAGCGGTCAGCGATTGTACTGGTTTAAAATCTTGTCAACAATAGTCTGCGCAATAATCTGATCACTGGGAGCAGAGTGAAGCAAACTACACATCTCATAAAGAAAAAGAATGAGATTTTATGTTCAAAACGGAATGTGTACTCATAATTAAAAAAATTTAAACTAATAAATTAATATCACCTACACAGCACAGAATTTGTGGTAGTCGTAATATGTAGTCGCTTGCTGACTACCAACAAATATGTCCTCATTGTTTTGACTATCTATAATTGCTTCAATTTATAAATTTTTTATGAATTTCAAAAAATAAGAATCCATATATAAGTTAAATTTAACAGTATATTGTTGCATATTTTGAATCTGTTTTCACAGTTGATGATATTTATAGGTGCGAAAATAAAGTCTTGTTAGAATGTTATGGACAGTTATTAATTATTAGTAAAATGTGTCTTTCGGACTTTCTAATTTGTTTATCAACAATTATTAGCCATTATTCGAATAATGAGCTCGTCATTCATTCTTTTGCATTATATCGCCAAATTATATGTAGTTTTTTTATGTTTATGTTCTTAAAAGCTCTAGGTTTTTTGGATTTTCCGATAACTAATGGTGTTAATTTTTCGCCCTTATCACTATCACATAATAGAACCAATAGTCGTTCTTTAGACATCTTAGCGCTCTTACACGCCTTTTAAAAAAAAAATATGGTCAGCCATTGCTTTCAAAAATAAACTATACTCCTCAGCATTGAAAATGTTTTCCACTCTATATCCTGCGGTAAACTCAGTAAATCATTCCCTAAAATTATCAATTGTTTCCTGTGATACACTATTTGCTTCACATGACAATACTTTATAGCTGATACCTATTGGAAAATGTATGAAAGTTTATTGACTTGTTTTTGTTTGTTTTATTATTAAATAAATTACTTTTCTTCTTGGTGAACTTATTTAATCAACCATTAGACACTTTAAAATTGGGACAGTTGAACTCAGTGGCAAATTTATGAGCAGTTTCTTGAATCATTGGTCCAGTAATTTGAGTATTAATACTCCCAAGTTTTTTTTAACCATGAATATGTCATTGTTGAAGTCCTCATTTTTTATTTGTTTTTCGTTTGTACGATTCGCTGTCATTTTCCAGTCTATCCATGTACTCGTTTTTTTTTTAAATGGTTCACCGTTGTTTCGCTAATTTTAAAATGTTATGCGGCTTATTTTAAAATGTTCTGCGGCTAATTTTAAAATTTTTTCACTATGATTTAGTAAAAATTTAAAAAATTCCCTTTTATTCCTTTAATTTTAATTCTTTATATTTTTTGTATTCATATTAAAGTTACGTTTGTAGTCCGTTATTTAATAAAAAAAACTATTCTAACAGTATTCTTCGTACACAACTTTATCGAATTAAACATGTACGTTAAATAAACAAAATTTGTGTTTAGTGAATCGAAAATAGCAATTTTACATTCATAAACTGGAAATATGAATACACTGTACTCTTGAATTATACATGTGAATACACTGTGTCGTGTCGATGTATACTTTACACCTACAATACGAATACACGGTATAAAACAATCGAAACACGTAAAAATATGTAACTACATTACATCTAGTGGTCTTTTTCTTTCTTGAATATAAAACAATAAAGATTTGATAATGTACGTAATAAGTAACGGGAAAAAATAAAAACAAATTGCAATATATTCCAATGTACGAAGAATAATATTTTACATATTTTTGAAAATAAATTCATGAACTACAAATCTCATTATGAATGAGCCGATATGTTCAAAATAGAATGTGTACTTCAAATAATTTTTCGAAAGATGCAGGATAATATAAATTATATAAGTTTTGTTTCAGGCTCATTTATCTCTGAAGCTGAAAGGTTACCTTTCAGTTGTTACCTGAGCGTACCTTTGAACCCCTTTTGAAATCTTTCGTGTTTTATATATTTTTAAAATAACATCATAATGTGAAAAATTATTATGAGCATTTCTATACAAATGTTTGTATGTTAAATCAAAATCATGATTATCACTTGAATTAATTTGAAGAACATACCATCTCTGTGGCTTAATTAAAACATTTTGCATATATTAACAAAACTTTGTATACACTGAACTTATTTCTTGAACAGCAAATGGTTTCTCATAGACCAAATCAAATTAGAGATCCCATTTCTCTGATAATTCTACCATAATGAATCATATTATGTAGTTTTGGTTTTATATTTATGTTCGAGAATAGTTTCTTGTACAGGGATAATGAGTTTTAACTAACTCGTCCAATTAATGTTTGGAAACTAAAATTTTAGGTGCAAAGGCAATCGACTTTCACTCAATAAACAAATTAAATGATTTAGATACCTCTTGACAACGTTTAGTAAATTTTAATTCAAAAATATCTTAAAATACGAATACACTAAGTTTCAGCTGCTTTTTGTTCATCAGTTCTTTGATCAAAAATTATTTCATTGATTTCGAAGATACATTGTCTCCCGTTTTCCAAAATTAAATCTAGCAATTCTTCCGTTGATTTCAATCTTTGCCAAAAGTTTCAACGTAATCTTATTGAAAAAAAAGCTAATAAAAGCGACACCTTCTTAGAATCTGCAGTAGGTGCTTTTAAAATATATAAATAATATTTAATTCATTTAGACAAAAATATTGTTTATTACCGAAAACATTTTTTCAACTGTCCGTTAAATGATTTGCAGAGTTTTCGGTTGTTCTTATTTCAACTTCTGAATCTGAAACAATATGCTGCATATTAACTTTACTTCACAAGCAATAAAGGTCAGCTGAAAATGATTCTACCAATCCAATGATACCATTAGCACCTAAATTATCCTCACTTCTTGCTACTAAGCCTGCTTTTATATGAGATTGATTTTTGAGAAAATCTATTTCTATCCTATTTGTTTCTAATAATTTTAATTCTGTAATTCAATTTGAAAATATTTTATCATATTCATATTTTTTTATCTGGCGTTTATTTAAACCTTAAATGTGAATATGTTTTAATTTACTATTCAAATATGGCGGTATATTGCGTAAAACAAAATATATGTACATACCCTTCAAACAATTTTATGTTTTGTGTCCAAGTGCGACTGTTGTGCGTCAACGTCAGTCTCAACACAAGAGTCCAACAAACTACAACCTGGTTAAGGGGTATATCTGGGCATAAGTCGGAAAGGACCATCCTCTGCGTCAAACTGGGCGCAGTAATTAGGACTGCGTCAGTAACAAACGTTTAACTCAGTTTAAATGCATACGCCAGATAAATTCCTTTATAATTTGTAACCTAATGTGCCCTAAATTCTACACGCAAAAGTAAGCATTTTACAGCCTCACAAGAATTAGTTTTATATCTAACATTGTAGCATTTTATAAATAGAATAAATGAAAGGATTATAGTAGAAATTTTTTACTTTACTTATTTAATAAAGTATATAATATCAATAATATTCTCATCACATCATTATAATCTGTTGCATATATTAATTTTAAATGCTTAATTTAATTTTTTAATTTTGTTTATTAATAAAAACATAAAATACTTCATTATAATAAAATATCACAACTTCAAAATTAGTTGAAATTTAACAGAAATAAAAATAGAAACTTATTCATCATCAGCATCAGTATATAAAGAATCATCTTCACTGGATGTGTTGTCTTCAGCCGCGTTGAGGTTTGTAGATGAAGTAGCTGGAAGCATGTCCCGTCTATTTTGAAGTTTCAATTCTTCTCTAATTTTGTTTTTCGAAGACCTTTTAAGAATTTCCACCAGCGATTTTTTTAATTGTTCATCCGACACTTCTTTAACTTTGTTTATAACGACTTTTATGAAAATCCGACCTATTTGAAACATGAAATCTATTAATGGTTCAAATCTATTAATAACGATTTAATTACATCCTTTTAATAATGAGTTAATTAAAAACAATTGAGTTATAAGACAGTTATAAAAATAATGTATTTGAATTTTAATTTATTTATTTGAATTAAATTTATATTCAAGTCACTTCACTTAAGGACACTTCACTTCAATTAAGGAAAACATGTGAATAAGTACGAGTAAGAGAAGAATCACATTATTTGTAAATTCGAAATAAAAACGAGAATTTCTCAAATCATTCATATTGAGAGAGAAAATAAGTACATATATATAATATAGAATTCGATGTATTTATTTTGTGTCTAAATTCATGGTGCATTCTTTTAACAGAAAAAAACTTATTTAAAATTTTAGATTTACTGACTCAAATTGTTTGACGGGATATGAAGGATGTTTTATGAATTTCAATTTTATAACCGATTCCATTAACTGGCTCGAATTCTTCAATATAGATTTGTATCTTTAAAGTTATTGGTCTATTTTGTAACTCAGTTAATTTAACAAATGAACCATCTGAAATATCCGACAATATTCCATCATTTGATAGTGTACTTTGTTTTGGAAATGCAATTTTCGAAAGTGTATAAAACCTTTAAAGTATCAATTACACTTCTATTAT
The DNA here is from genome assembly GCA_963932295.1 of Tipula lateralis. Classification (NCBI taxonomy): domain Eukaryota; kingdom Metazoa; phylum Arthropoda; class Insecta; order Diptera; family Tipulidae; genus Tipula; species Tipula lateralis. The sequence continues at coordinate 116,522,243 of OZ010738.1, forward strand.
ACATGAAAGTGCCTACTTTAGGCATTTCAATAAACATTTGCAATTTATTATCTCATTTTGTTACGTATCGATGCCCGAGAGTAATTTCTTGTGGTTTTGGGACTTTCTCAAACTCAACTTTTTGTCGTTTATAACTTCATATATGTATATTCACGTAGAGTATATTGTATAATGATACGATTTTGAAAATCTGTGAATTAAAAATATACTAGTTCATAAAATTTTCGCTAGAATTACGAAAATTAGCTCTTATAAATAAAAAACTAGGTTCAGTAAATTTTTGATTTTCCGAATAGTAGATTGAGGAATGCTTCTTTCACATAAACCTGAAATCAATTTTCTTATTTCATATTTAACGCTTTCCATGAAATTAATTTTACACTGATTGTCAAGATTATTATCCGATTGGGTTTGATCAGAAACTGGGTTATTTGGTCTTACTGAGTTTGACTCACTTATTAATTTATTTGAAATTTCTAGCACGTCTTTCAGAATTGCAACTGAGCATATGCCTAGAAATTCCACTTTAATATCTACAAAAATAACCAAAGTTTAAAAAACCACAAATAAAACCAGAGTTTACATTATGATGCTCTTGTAAATGTGAAAAGAAACAAGATTGATCGGGTATCCAAACATCACACTTAAATCATTTTAAAACAGGCATCTTTAATTTATTTAGATGTTTATGGAATACATAATATATATATGTTATTTCATGGTGTTTGTTAAAAATGTTACTAAAAAAAGTGTGTTGTTAATTAGCCTCATTTGACTTGATATTGAATCAACTTCAATGATATAACTATACTTCCTTATAAAATTAAGAGCTTGTCTTAAATTCGATTCAAAATAAACATTGAGCACATTACTCTTTAAAAATTTTGCCAGTACTGTGTTATCGGTACGGTTTTGAATCGATAAGAATGTATAGCTTAGATATATTTTCTCTCGATTAACCAGATACAATTATTAAATCTTTGGATTTTTCTCTGGACCTGTTTCAATTAAAAAAATAATAATTAAAATTAATAATTAAATTTTTTATATCTTAAAGTAATTTTAGAATACAGTGAAACTATATGAGTTGATTAATGGTAAAACAATGTTTTTTTTATATATTTGTATTTAACTAATTAAACTTGTCATTACCTAAAAATATTGGATTGAGGATCTATTGAAAATATGATGAAACCAAATTATCAAAATATGTTGCTTGGGTGATTTTTTAAGAGCTTGAGAACTTTTTTTTAAAAAAAAACGCATAAAATTTGCAAAATCTCATCGGTTCTTTATTTGAAACGTTAGATTGGTCCATGACATTTACTTTTTGAAGATAATTTCATTTAAATGTTGACCGCGGCTGCGTCTTAGGTGGTCCATTCGGAAAGTCCAATTTTGGGCAACTTTTTCGAGCATTTCGGCCGGAATAGCCCGAATTTCTTTGGAAATGTTGTCTTCCAAAACTGGAATAGTTGCTGGCTTATTTCTGTAGACTTTAGACTTGACGTAGCCCCACAAAAAATAGTCTAAAGGGTCAAATCGCATGATCTTGGTGGCCAACTTACCGGGCCATTTCTTGAGATGAATTGTTCTCCGAAGTTTTCCCTCAAAATGGCCATAGAATCGCGAGCTGTGTGGCATGTAGCGCCATCTTGTTGAAACCACATGTCAACTAAGTTCAGTTCTTCCATTTTTGGCAACAAAAAGTTTGTTAGCATCGAACGATAGCGATCGCCATTCACCGTAACGTTGCGTCCAACAGCATCTTTGAAAAAATACGGTCCAATGATTCCACCAGCGTACAAACCACACCAAACAGTGCATTTTTCGGGATGCATGGGCAGTTCTTGAACGGCTTCTGGTTGCTCTTCACTCCAAATGCGGCAATTTTGCTTATTTACGTAGCCATTCAACCAGAAATGAGCCTCATCGCTGAACAAAATTTGTCGATAAAAAAGTGGATTTTCTGCCAACTTTTCTAGGGCCCATTCACTGAAAATTCGACGTTGTGGCAGATCGTTCGGCTTCAGTTCTTGCAGGAGCTGTATTTTATACGGTTTTACACCAAGATCTTTGCGTAAAATCTTCCATGTCGTCGAATAACACAAACCCAATTGCTGCAAACGACGACGAATCGATATTTCACGGTCTTCAGCAACACTCTTAGAAACAGACGCAATATTCTCTTCTGTACGCACTGTACGCATTCGTGTGGTTGGTTTAATGTCCAATAAAGTAAACTGAGTGCGAAACTTGGTCACAATCGCATTAATTGTTTGCTCACTTGGTAGATTATGTAGACCATAAATCGGACGTAAATCGCGAAACACTTTTCGAACCGAACACTGATTTTTGTAATATAATTCAATTATTTGCAAGCGTTGCTCGTTAGTAAGTCTATTCATTATGAAATGTCAAAGCATACTGAGCATCTTTCGCTTTGACACCTTGTCTGAAATCCCGCGTGATCTGTCAAATACTAATGCATGAAAATCCTAACCACAAAAAAATCACCCATTAGTACTCGTAAAAGAAACTCTTTTGGTATTTCCACAAATTTAAAAAGTCGAAAATTTATTTCTCCGATTTTTTAATACTTTAAGCTATAATAAAAATTATATTCACCCTTATAAAAATAAATAAGCCTTTCGAAACACTTGAATTTTGTAGCGATTTTCTTGTACCTTCCCATGTGATACTAATGGGCTTAACCTTTATAATAATAAATAAGTCTTTCGATACACTTCAATTTTGCAGCGTTTTTTTGTGCCTTTCCAACTGATACTAGTGGTAGAAGAATAAGGAGACCAAATTAGGCTTGAAATGATTTATTGTATTCTGAAAAAACAATTTTATTCAAAACATTAATTTGTTAATTTTTTACCTTTGAAAATATCTGATAACTTCAAATATTTTCGATCTTTTTGAGCTAGATAAATTATTCGGGTTTTCAAATTTATCTTACTCTTTTTCAAATAAGTTTTTTGTTTAGAAATATTAATAATTTTATTTGGTTATACCAATTTTAAATGGTATTTAAATTAATCCAAATAAAAAATTTTATAAAAAAGGAGATTTCTTATTTCTATATTTTATTCTAATTAAATTTGTCTAACTATTAGGAGTACAAATTGAAAATGCGGGATTTTTTCTATTTTTGAACGTTTATTCTGAAAAAATGGTAACAACTGAATTATTCAAAGTATTGTCCATTGCTGCAAAGCTGCGATGGAAATTTTCGTACAAGTCAAGGAGGACAGGAGAATATAAAACGCGATTCTCCTGTGAAGGTCTGATAAATGAAGAAACGCAACGAAAATACCAAGATCTTGTCAGCAATAGCATCTTACGATCCAATTACCAATCTGATGATGTGAACAGTGTCTGGGAAGTATTGAAAACCTCGGTTGTCGATGCCGCCCAGCACACTCTCGGTATAGTGAAAACTAAGCCCAAAAATGATTGGTTTGATGAGGAGTGTCGTCTTGCTGTTGAGCAACGCAATATAGCCCACAATGAAGTGCAGACTCGGTTTACAATTGCAAGGAAAAACAAGGCAGTTCTTGCTAGGAGGACAGCTAAACGCATTTGTAGACAGAAGAAGCGCGAATGGTGGAAGGCCAAGGTCTTAAGAGTACAACAACTCAGCAATGAGCACAACTCGCGTGGTTTCTTTAAAGGAATCACCGAATTGCACCATACCTTAAGATCTCGGTCAACTGCCATTCGGGACCAGGATGGAAACCTCTGTGTTAACGTCGATGCGGTACTCGATACATGGCGTGAACATTTTTCTGATCTACTTAATGTTCCACATGTATCACAAGCTGTATTTGAATACCCTCAAATACAGACCGCGGAGATGTTCATTGAGGATCCATCCTATGAGGAATTCACAATGGCCATGCAGAGATTAAAGAAAAATCGTTCACCAGGGGTTGATTGCATTAATTCAGAGCTCTTGATATTCGGAGGGCTAACTTTGTGGAACTGTCTTTTCGACCTTATTCGATTGGTATGGCGAAATGAAGTTATGCCTGACGAATGGAAAGTGGCCGCGTTATGCCCAATTTTCAAAAAGGGTGATCGCATGAAATGCGAGAATTATCGCGGTATAGCTCTCCTTTGCACAGCATATAAGTTACTGTCTTACATCATCTTGGGAAGAATTACTCCTCTAGCGGAGGAAATTGTCGGTGACTACCAAGGAGGATTTCGTCCAAATCGGTCAGTCACTGATCAAATTTTTTCGCTGCGGATGATTCTTTCCAAGTACTACGAAACATCTCGCGATGTACACCAGGTGTTCCTAGATTTCAAGCAAGCCTATGACTCGATCAATCGAGAGAGGCTATGGTATGCGCTTGAATATTTAGGAATACCACAAAAATATGTACATCTGTGTAAAATGACAGTAACGCAGTCACAATGCTGTGTCAAAGTTGAGAACAGGCTATCGAGAATTTTTGCAATCAATTCCGGTGTTCGACAAGGAGATGCGCTGTCCCCGATACTTTTTAATCTCATGTTGGAATACATCCTTCGTAAAAGTGCAACACCTCAGGACAATATCTTATTCCGACAATCCAATCAACTTCTTGCGTATGCAGATGATATCTGTGTGATTGGATTAAATGGCAACGGAGTGAAAGAGATACTTGATCCACTGGAACAGTTTTCAGCTTCCGTTGGTCTCAAAATCAATGAGTCCAAAACCAAATATCTGATCTCTGGTTTTCGAGACCAAGACGCAAGTGATTTCAGTAGTGGAAACCACACGTTTGAAGGAGTGATGAGATTCAAGTATCTTGGATCTCTCATTACTCACGATAATAGTGTGGGAGAGGATATCAAGGTTCGGCTTGCCGCTGGCAATCGGGCTTTGTATCCTCTACGTCCACTGCTGAAATCAAAATATCTTGCAAATACGGATAAGCTGAAGCTGTACAGAGTGTTGATCAGACCCGTTGTCATGTATGGATGTGAGAGTTGGACCTTGACGGATGAATACGAAAGATGGCTTCTAACATTCGAGAGAAGAATCATGCGTGTGATATATGGCCCAAAACGCGACGTTGATGGCACATACCGAGTTCTTTTCAATCACGAGATCAGGAATTTAATGCAAATTCCTGATATCGTGCATGAAATCAAAGGACAGCGAATACGCTGGCTCGGTCACGTTCTGCGTGCTGATCCGAAACGAATGATACAGCGATCTTTGAAGGGAGAACCGCCTTTCGGTAGGCGAAGAGGTCGCTGTCGGCGACGATGGCTCCACGGCGTAGAGAGCGATCTGGCATCTTCTGGTTGCTTGCAACAGTATGAAGAGCTGGCTCGTGATCGAAACTGTTGGAGCCAGATTGTTGACACGGTACGGGCCAATAATGGCCTGTAAAAACCGAAAAAAAAAAAAAAAAAAAAAAAAAAAAAATTGTCCATTGCTAGTCACAACTTTTTCCCATCTTTCTGGCAATTTACGGATACCGTCGCGAAAAAATTCGGCCGGCTTGGCTGCTATCCAGTCATCGACCCATTTTTGGGCTTCTTCGTAAGAATGGAAGCGCTGGTCAGCTAGGCCATGTGTCATCGATCGGAAAAGGTGGTAATCGGAAGGAGCAATGTCTGGGCTATACGGCGGGTGGGGTAAGACTTCCCATTTCAGCGTTTGTAGGTATGTTTTGACCGGCGCTGCAACATGTGGCCGAGCGTTGTCATGTTGCAAAATTACTTTGTCGTGTCTTTGCTCGTATTGTGGCCGTTTTTCTTTGAGTGCGCAGCTCAAACGCATCAATTGAGTTTGGTATAGTGCTCCTGTGATGGTTTCGTTCGATTTCAATAGCTCATAATACACCACACTCAGCTGGTCCCACCAAATACAGAGCATGAGCTTGGCGCCGTGAATATTTGGTTTGGCCGTCGATGATGATGCATGGCCGGGGTAACCATATGATTTTTTGCGCTTCGGGTTATCGTAATGGATCCACTTTTCATCACCAGTGACAATGCGATGCAAAAAACCCTTCCGTTTTTGCCGTTCGAGCAGCAGTTCGCATGCAAAAAAAAGGACGCTCGACGTCTCTCGGCTTCAGCTCATACGGCACCCAATGTCCTTGCTTTTGGATCATTCCGAGGGCTTTTATACGATGGGAAATGGCTTGTTGTGTCACTCCCAATGAATCTGCGAGCTCTTGTTGAGTTTGACACGAGTCTTCATTGAGTATTGCCTCCAATTCAGCATTCTCAAACTTTTTCACTTGGCCCGGCCGCTCTTTGTCCTCAACGTCAAAATCACCACTTCTAAACCGCACAAACCATCTCTCGCACGTTATTATATAATAATAATAGTAATAATATTTTGTGGGATAACCGCTTTGCTTTAAAACAGCATTGCATCGTTTGGTCATACTATTGGTAAGGGCGGCACACTGATCTGGTGTGATTTGATGCGACGCATTTCGGATTTAAATCCATGAGTCTTCATTTGTTAGTTTTGTAAGGTCTGATTATAATCCACAGGTTCTCGATGGGGTTAAAGTCGGAACTATGCACTGGTTAAGGAAAACACGATTTTTTTTCTGCTCCTACCAAGGCCTTACCTTGCGAGATGTGTCGTTGTCGTATTGATAAATCCAGCGCTCAGGCAGATCATCCGTGACATAACCATTAAAATTTTAAGCTAATATATCAATATATTTTTGCGCGTCCATGATTCCATCAATCTTTACGAAAGGTCCAACCCAGTGACGCGAAAAACCATCCTAAAACCATGTTTGAAGAACCACCATGCTAAACCGTTTTGGTAGTGTATCGTGGGTTTAACTCTTTTTATTCGGAAGACGTCTAACATATAGTTTGCCGTTATTTCCGAATAAGTTGAATTTACTTTCGTCGCTCCAAACAATGAGGTCCCAAAATGATGATCCCTTGCAAAGGCAATTCTCTTGCAAGATTTTTTCCGTATTTTCCTCCAATATTGCCCTTAATTGCGTAGAGGTAGCAAACGGATCTCGCTTACTCATCCTTACGAATAGTCTGTCTTCGGCTTCAGAAGTTTTCCTTTTTCGAATTCGTTCTTTGTTGGTAAACAAAGGATTGAGCTTGTAAAACGCATTGTAAAATTCTTCCATGACTTTCTGTATATTACCATTTCTTTGGTAACTATTCCTAATTATGTACTTTTCAACTGGTGTTGTACTTTTGTTTATACCAATATTGCAAAAAAAATTTGTAAAATACCAAAGACGACTAAAGAAATATACATGAAGATACTAAAGAAAACCAATATAATTTAAAACTGAAAATATACCGAGAAATCGGTCTTGATATTACTGGCTGTAAAGTACTGAGGTTTGAGTTTCTAAATAATTAAACTTATTGTTTAAGAGTATGGAAAAAAAATTAAAATGTATTTTTAATAACAAAATAATGTATTATAAGACCGCCCAGGTGGCGCAGTGGTTAAAGCTGCGGCAGTTGGAGCGGGAGGTACCGGGTTCGAATCCGATTCGAGGCAGGATGCAAAATGGGTTTTTCACTTTCGATCGTTTGGGCGGTGCGATCGGTGGTGAAAAATAAACATAATCTGGATCCTCTGTCGTGTTTAGAATCCTTGGGCCGACCCATCTTCCATGTCAGTACTATAGGACTGACATGGAGCTATGCAATACGCAGATGGCTCTACGGAAATACTCGGACCTATAGCCGTATAGAGTGGTATCACAACGGATCAAATTTGGTCTAAGTGTGCGATAGCAGCCACATCAACTTAACTTTATTTTTAATGTATTATTATATAAACTTAACAAAACAAATGAAATCCTTTAGTCTCCGTACACTGTCAATAAAATTCTGAATAAATTAAAATAATTGACTTTAAGCTGATCAGATTTATTTTAGTAATCTGTAGGGCAACCGGTTAATTCCTTCCTCCAGTCGACTCTGCATAGATTCAACCACTTTTTCGATTGCTTGTGGTTCAATTCGGTTTCATTCATCCTTCAAAACTTCAGCAAGATCTTTCTTATTTTTAACAATAAGATTCTTAATTCTCTTTTGGAGTTCAACCCAGAGATGTTCACTCGGATTCATATCTGCACTCTGTGTTGGCGTTTGTAATTAGTTTGGGCAATTTTAAAGTTGCCTTGACCATATATGTGGAAGATAAATGACCCACTTATACCAAATTTCTCCACACTAGCGTATAAGTTTTGTTTAACAATGTCTAAATATAAATGTCTCTCCAAAATAGACTCTGATGGAAAGTTGTGCACCTAAAACATTAGGCCGACTCCTCCATATTTTACTATCCCACATACATTTTTAGTTTTAAAGGTATTTATTTGGACTTGGCCACACTATAACGCGTCTATCTGATCTATCTTCATGAAATTTTTGTTAAGAAAATTAACAACTAATTAGAACATTTTATATAAAAAATGTCATAACAATAAAATATTGGTAACTTAAGCATTATTTTAGAAAATAGAATATTTGATTTATAACCTATTGGTGATACATCCCGAATTACGTGGATGAATGTACAAAATTTCCTGTGTTCATTCGTCCACTTCTGAAATCGAAATATTCAACAAATGTAGATAAGCTGAAATGTATCTGTGTTGAATAGATCCGGATAGATATAATGAGAGTTTGAGATAGTTAGGTCTATGAGTATCAAAGATGGCGTCTATCATTCAAGGGAAACAATTATGCATCATAAATCCAGATATCGTGCATGCAAGCATAGGAGTTGAAATACTGAATACCATATGACTTCGATACTTTAAAGTGGAACAGTATCGAAACAATCAATTTTGAGTTCCAGATATAATTAATACTCTAGTACCAATTAAAGATCAATGATTATTTCTCCCACTCATGATAATCAAAATGAAATATACTTAACCTAGTAAATTAGCGGCAACCAGAGAAAATTCATGTATATTCACTAAAGATTAACCAAATAATGTTAATGTGACCTTATACGAATATATATATAATATATACACATCTCTCAAGCAAACAATTTATCAACACGTTTCAACCACTCAACCAACCGCAACACCAATTATTATCATATTAGAAGAATGAATTTAACAAAAAAATTGTAATTACAGTATTTTCTTAGCTGTATATATACGTATACATACATACCTCTACATAATGTTAACTTCAAAGAATTAGTATGCTCCTGGGCTTTACTAATTGTCGATTGAAGTTGGTAGATTACCTCTCTTGGCTTCGCAAACAAAACAATATAAAACTTAATTTTGTGTGCAATTTAAAATTTAACACTTTTGATTTAAAATCTTACAATTTTTTTTGTTGCTGTACGTTTCGTCCTCCCTCTTGTATTTCAGTCTCCACATGTATCTACAACAATATAAATGTTTTTTAAAACGATTAATTTCATGAATAACAGATAAATTATCTTCTCTAGGCAATATTCTAATAATATGTATGTGTATACAGTATATACAGTGGATTAAGATGGAATAAAAAAAATGTGTATATACGAAACGCTTTCTAATAATAAAACAGAAATTATCAAGCCTTCGATAAATCAGGCAATGGTGCTGTGAGAAATAAATTTTCAGTACACTATACGCAACTACCTAGACCTCTATTAAATAAGTACAAGAGACATTACCATCATCAACCGTATTTATTTATTTCATACAACATACTTCAAATGTAATTTAAATTTGACTTCTTTACGTTTGCTTCGCACATCTATGTTTAGACAAAACGCCAACAAAATTACGAATTACGAAATCGAGATGTTTTTTATATATAAGCATTTTGTGTGCTGTGCTGTGTTGCCTACCGACAAAAGGTTAATTTTTTGTGCAAAATATGTTTCTTTTGTTCTTAATATTACTTACTGTAATTTGTGTTCTTTTATATTATTTCAATTGCAAAGTGTATACTATATTACCTCAGCATGAGAGTGGAAATATATATATATATATATATATATATATATATATATATATATATATATATATATATATATATATATATATATATATATATACATATCTAGATTTCACCCCAGTGTTTATTGCTAAACTATTCCTGTTCTTGGTATACCTGTATAGTATGGTCAAGATATATCGCTTTTCATAGTGATGATCTTGCAGTCAGATCAAAGAATCACGCGCTTGAAGTGCATCAATCGAGCTCAGAACAATTCGTATAATGAAACAAAAGGAACTAAAGGACTTATTTCATGGATACCGATTGCCACCTATAAAAGTTTCACAAATTTGATAAACCACAGAGGCAGACAAACTACAAAGGAAGATCATAACTTCGAAGGAGTTTCGAGCAATAAAAATGAATCATTCAGATCAACATTACGAGTAGCGGCCCAATATGGAGAATTTTACTAACCCACTAAATTCAGCTAATAAAGAAGAACGCAAACTGTATTAGTGATGTTGGGTGCCAGAACAATATGGATTCTGAATCTTTAAGGCAAGCGAAGGTCATCTCCATAAAAACTACAGTATTGCTGGCAGAATGCACATACAGCCAAGATGCACATAATTACGCTCGAATAGGAACATTACTCACGGAAGGAAATAATTATGCGTTTTCTATCATTAACACAATAAAATTATTTAATACTGAAATGTTATTTTATTGATAGAGAGAACGAGAAAAAGCTATCTCGGTTACGGAAAAGAAAGTCAACAACCATAAACAGGACACACTTCATCAGGAAATAATTCACGAACTCAGATGATAGGCTGATTGTACAACATAAAACAGTCAATCATTGATAAAGCAAAGGAACGAGCGAGAAAAGAGAAGTGATGGTATTTATTTGTAATAGCACTGAAGCCAACCCACTTCCAAGAACTGCTTAAATATTGGGCAAATAGTTGGCACGTAAAACACTCTTAACGCGTTTGTTATAAATTAAGGAAAAGTAACAAAAGACGACCAGACTATAGTTCGACTTGTTCAGTTATGGAAAACGAATCCATGAGAACATGACTACAATAGACACACGATAATGGGGAAACCACAAAAGGTGGTCGACCAATATCCAAATGTTCTTTAACGATTTATGTTAAATAAATTGGTTTCGATTTGTTAAGTCATTTATCTGATTTCATATGTTTTAGGATATTGGACTAGCTTTTTGCCTTTGCACCTTTGATTTCATAATCAAAGTCGAGTCGGATAGTATATATAATTGTCATCAAATTAATCACTAAATAAATTCTGTAGTAACTTTATTTCTAAATGTTGATGCTGTTTCAATCTTTGCCGAAAATTTTTTTCAAATTATTATGTTAAATGCGGATATATCCTCCTCTTTGTGGGAAACCACTTTAATAATTTAAATATTCAATTTCGATTTTTACAAAAATTGGAAATTCCTGAAATTTAGATGCATGAATATAATATACACTCGGGCGACTATGTGACTGAAATCTTCAGTACTCACAGAGGCGAGTATTTAAAATGGTTTAACCAATTTTTACAAGATGTTTTTTTTTAACTGACGTTATTTCCATGAAAATTAGTACATTTTTTTAATCAATTTTGAATGAAATCGCAACTAAAACGGATGATTATAGACATATTTAGATAATTACAAAATAAAATATAAACTTAATACTCAGTATTGGCATCCTTGTGTCTTCAACGGTTCGCATGCGATTCCACAATGGTTTTATTAAGGTTTTGACAACGACCTAGAGAATCGCAAATCGTACCTCACTCCTCATCCTAATGTTAGATGTCACTGATCTTATAAAGTATAATTATTTTGGCTCGAACATACCATTTTAGTTCGTCCTATAAATGCTCAATTGGATTCATGTCTGAACTCATGAATTTATGAGTTGTTCGAGCTGATGAGGGAAATAATATTAATGATATAAAAGTCGGAACAACCAACATTTTGAAATATTCTGGTGTTGATTGAAAACTCAAGACATAAGCGCGTCATGCTTCATTAGATTCTGATTGTGGATATTGTTGATGAGGTGATTTTGGGTGTAGACTTCATAAAAAAGAACAAAGTCGAATTAATTGTTGGGCGAAATTTATTAGGTTATGATCCTATGAAGCTGGCATTTAAATTTAATAGTGAAGAGTCAATCGTCAGACAAATTATATTGAATCACCCAAAATATGAACATCTTTCAGAAACAGAAGAAGGAGAGATTGAGGGCATCAGCAAAGAACAGCAGGCAAGGAAAGTAATAAAACAATCAAGCAAATACTTGAAAATATGAAATGACGTACGAACACATAATAGAAAACTTAAGAAAGATTTTAAGAACGTCAGTTAGTTTAATTGCATAACCAAAAGTAATCTACTCAACGAGAATGTCGAACTTGTGTTTTTGGAAAGATTAGTTTTCTACAGAAGAGTCGAATTGCATCTTCTTGGGATGAACAGGGTTGGGCGGTTGTTAATAATATTATAAATATTAACATTTAAGTCAGGATGAAAATAAAAATAGTATTAATATAAGGAGCACTCGAAGCCCTTTTCGTTTTCCTCATCATTGCTTTTCTCTGTTATATCTGGGTGAAAGTCGGGCATACTTCCACCACACAATTCATTATGAAAATAGCATCAATTAAACTCAACAAACTCATCAAATCGTTTTTCTTCGCGTTATTGATTTGTAATGGCCCTTTATAACAATTCGGTATGTCCGAATATGTAAGATTAAAATTTCCCCGTTTGCAAATACCAAATGTTTTGAATGGTGCATCGACATCAAGAGATGGTTTGTACTAAATTTTTTCAAATTCTTTTGTATAATGAAGTCACTTAATTTTATTACAGAGACCCGCTCTTACACTACGTTTATTTTTAAAAAGAGCATTTCGTTTAAGCGATTAGTCCACAATTTTTAAATGATATTGTTTCATTATATGAACTTGAAACTTGTTTTCACTAACAACTCGAATAAATTGATACCAATCCCGCGGGTGGTAAATCGGTATGCTGGTACTTTTTCCCCTCTTAATATTTAAGTAATTACAATATGGTTTCGTGGTGCTGTACTTTTTAAATTACATGTTCTTTTTTTGCCCTGAACGTCTATTAAGCCTTCTGCAGACGCCATTCTGAGATTAAATTCGTTTAAGCGATCAGTGTCAATGTCAGAATGAAGAAGTTCGATACCTCTAGCCTTTACAATTTTGCCAGTAGCTGTTGATATGATTTTCCGGAATTTCGTTTCGCTTTACGTAATTATTTGGTCATCTCCTTACATACTGCCGTTGATTGAACTACGCAATTTGGTCGTCTCGTTACATATTGGTGTTGATTTAGCTACATCTGGTAAAATTTGTATGATGGGTGAATTTATGTCTAAAATTGTTGATGGATCCTGATGTTTTCATTTCCACTATTTGAATTTGTTTCTGAATTCGATGATGAATCGCTAGATTTATAATTGTGATCAGCAAAACTATCATCATCACAAGATTCATCCATATCACTATCTGAGTTAATTACGCAAAATAATGAAACAAAGAAAATGAAGTTTCAAACATTTCAAGCATGATATTGTATCTTACCATATAAATGCTGTTTTTAAGTCCCACTTCTAGAATTACACTATTTGATAGGTGGTTAAAAGTTAAAGGACCACCGGTAAGATTTGACTTAGTTTCGTCGGTTTGCATAAAAATACTTTGTGCTTCGGTTGAATTATTCCTTTAGTCTTAGCTGCTGTATAGATTTTTCTATCAAATTGAAAAGGTTTGCAATTAATGGGGGTTCGTTTCTCGACTAAAAGTAGGAAGATCGTGTCTTTCTATCTGTGGTGAAAAATAAAAATTAAAAATAGGTTCAACCTGTTAAAAATTGTGAAAATAGGTGCAAACAGTGTCTTAGTGAAGTGCTTACATAAATTAATGTCAAAAATAAATTAAAAGTGAGTGATAATCACAAAAAAACAAAGAAAGTTTACGATACGCATTATTACGCAACACAAAGATAAAATACGCCGCTAATTGGAAATACGACAAACATGAATCGTTTTCCAATTGGATAAATCGGTTTGCAGTTGCAGCGGAATAGTAGTTTTTTTCTTTTAGGTTAAATTGGAAAACCAAAACAAAACAAACAGGAAAGACCACAAAAATAAAGATGACATGGGATAAAAGGAAAACTGTGATCGCAAATTCAAAAGATAAGTTTTGATTTATTGTGAGTGCAAGTCAAATGTCGTGTCGTATAAATGATTTCGGTGAGTAGATGTATATACAGTTGTTGGATGGTTAGTTGAACGTAGGCTTCAATTAAGATTTTAAACATATGTTCGGTGCTTCTGGTTTTGAGTGATGCGAAGTAAATCTAATTCGTGTATTGGATTTTGGATGGATTTTTGTAGAGTAGATCATTTTGACAAATTAATTTGTTTTGATAATAGTAGATAAAGTAGTCTTGTACTGAAACAGAAAATTCCATATTTATTTTTAGTGAAACAAACATAGTAATGGTTTAGCTATTATACGATAGATGGTTTCTGTTTTAGGGCTTAGATGATGTTAATTTAATTTAAACTATTAGATAACTTTGAAAGTGGAATAGGTATGTCTGAATATATGTATTTGTATGTGTGTATGTGAATATGTATGTGTATATGTATGTATTTATGTATATGTATGAGTATGTGTATATATGTGTATATGCGTGTAGATATGTATATATGCGTGTATATGTAGGTATAGAGTACTTAGTGTTGACTTCGAAGGGCTCCATTCATATCATTTGATAGGAAGTCGGATTTGAGTGCGAAATTGAATAGGTTGAGGAAGGTGTGTATAGCACAATGGTGTGTGTGTGACACATAGGTAATAAGGAAAGTGTACACATCCTCAGGGATTTTATACGACAGGAGTGGTTAGATTTGATGCAGAACATGGGTCTTTATCTTCCATTATCGGAGGTACATTTTGGGATTGTGCTTGAGGATTGTTTAGTCTGGAAGTTTGTGACGGGTTGGACGGTGATTTGATTTTAGTGGTGGGGAGTTGGAACTATTAGAATGTTTGAATGTTGGCGGGATTGTAGAAGTTTTGAAGTGGTGGTTTGGAAGCATTTAATTCTGTAGAGTGTCGGGAGGTTTTGATGTTGTCGCTGGATTTTTGGAGGATGTCGCCCGATTCTGGAGTGGGCTGGGATGGTGCAGGAGTGTCTTGGAGGAAGCGGTTTTTGTAGGTATTTGAAGCTGCATGCTGATGATTTGTTCCTTGCCTCATGGTACTGCTGTGGTTGGGGGGAGGGTGGTTTCGGGGCTGGATTTGATTGGGATGCCATCTAGTTGCGGTTGGAAGCCTCTGTTGGCATGTTGGGTTTTGGACGCGAGTGGGACTTGTTGGGAGCTGGAGGGTTAACCGGAATGTGGGGTGTTTGAATGGATTTCGGTTTGTTGGATGTCAGTTGAGATATATTCTGCACTTTTATTTTTGTGTAGGTTGGTGTTCCGATGTTGAGGGTGCTTTGAATGAGTTTGTAGTTTGGATGCTTACAATTGGGTTCTCGTGTTAGAGTTTGTTTACTACTAATAGATGTATGTTTGGTTGAATGTTGAGTTTGGATCGTGTTTGGTGTACCTGAATGAGGTTTGCTCCGGAGGGTGTCGATTTCCTCCACTTTTGGGGTGCTTCTGCTCCATACTTTCTACATGTATATGGCATCCCTGCCTGCGTTATTGTTTGTGTATCGTGCATACGTGTCTGTGGGCTATCCATGCGTTATTTCAATTTATTAAGTTACGTATTTTGATTAAATGGTGCTTTTTGAAATCAATATCAATTGTTCTTTTTTGATTTATGAACAGTGAAGGTCGGGCGGATCTACTACATTTGTAGTAAAGTGACATCCCTGATCACGACCATTATACGAGCATTGCATTACGATTACATTGTATTGCAGTAATATAAAAATAATAATAATAATTTATGGAAAAGGTTTGGTTTTAATTACTTAAATAAGTGTAAATATGATTATAGTTGGAGGGGGTTTACAAGGAAAGTTTATTTTATTTTAAAAAAGTAAAAAAAGAAAATGCATGATTTTGGAATGTAAAACGTTTCAGAGATTTATTTTGATTTTCTGATAAACATATTCTAATATTATGGTATCATCAGCGTAATGGTTGATGGGTAATTAATCTAGCATACCATATTAATTTAATTTTTTGTTACAGATTCAGGAGCCGTAATTTAATTAATTAAGAGTTTTGTATTTGTGTTTAACTATAATTAGTGTGAAGACTGGAGTTTAAATAAATAATAAAATTAATAATAATTAAGTTACAGATTCCTATCTAGTAAATTTATTTTTAGAATTTTGTGTAAACGAATTGACAGTTTATTAGGTCTTCATAATGTATGTATATGAAATGCTGTCGGGTCATAAAATAAATAAATACTGCCCCTCGCGTTAGATGGTGGTGGATCTGGAAATATAGGGACGCAACTATATGCAGCATATGAAGAGAAGACCCCAGGATAATAAACCTACATACTCCAGTTTTAACTGTTGAGCTAACACAAATACATATGATGCAATTACAAATGTCCTTCCTATCCAAATAAAAATAATAACCAATGTTAATGTGAAAATGATATAGATTTTACTAACAAATTACATTATTTTACTAATTATGTAACAGGAAAATGGTTCTGCTGAAGATTGTCGCCCCATTCTATTTTGATTCTCTGATGAGCATGCTACAGACTTATGGTAACATTATCGTATCGGCTTAAACGATCATACCAGATTAATTAAATTGTTTCAGATACCTGAGCTATAAGTTAATAAATTTTCTTTCAGAGTTCTGTGCTTATGTTTTAATTAGGTTAGTTGTGCGGATGGGAGTTGAAATAAATAATAAAATTAATTAATTAAGTTACAGATTCCTGAGCGACTAACTAATAATTTTTTTTTAGAATTTTAATTTAGTTTTAATCTTATTCAAACTACAGCAGAGCAGATAGGTGTTGCGGACTGGAGAATGCTGATTGGCGATTGCAGACTAGTAGATTAGAATTGTGATTGTCTTGTGATTGTTTAATAAAAGTAGTTTAGTACCGACTGTCATGGTGTCTGTAACCGGGTCGCTCTTTCCTAACTAACATACCTTCCTATCCTTACCTATCGTTTTATGTAAACGGCTGTAGGAATAGGCCCGGCGTTATCCGGGAATCTTGCCTAGCGCTTGGTCCTACAGTCCTATCAATCAATCAATCAATCAAATTGAAAAGGTTTGCAATTAATGATATGTTAATTAAATTTTATTTCATCTAGTAAGTTAATGTTACCTTTCCCCGGTTTAATTATTTTCGTTTGAATGTTCCGTTGACTGGTTTTAGCTTGTAATGCTAGTGCAACCACGTATCATCTCAATTAACACACAATGAATATCAAAGGCAAGCAAATTCCCTAAAATTAATTACAACACGCAATAAAATCTTATTGCAAATTCATATAAGTAAGCAAACAAAACAATAAAATATTCGTTCATACTGTATTTTTGCTTTGGTTGTACTGAATACGATTAAAATGGATCGCTTGGCATTAAGATGAATATGAATTGGGAAATAAAATATCATTAATTAATTTATTAATTATTAATTATCATTAATATTATAAATATATCATAGTTTAATATAATTTTAGAATTCGAAGTATTAAGAAGTGAGTGTGCTTTAGACCACACGACTGAAGGTAAACTTTGTTTGCTCCGTCATTCATTATTTTCATTATCAGATGCATTGGTAATTACTGTGATGGACAATAGGCTTATGGTCTATGAGAAATAAGATACATGTGCTTTCGAATGAAAATTAGAAAGATATCTATCGATTTTTGTTCCATATCTTGTGGTAGGCTCATTTCGGTTATTATTCATTTGTAGTTTTAATTTATCTTGTAGAAAGTTTACCAAGACTTGTTCCTCTTTGGACGCAAAATTGACATTGAAATCTGCTGCTAAAATTAGTGGCAATGTATAATAGTTTTTTCCTTATTCTTCAAAGCCTATTTGACCGTAAATCATAAGTCTTTTATATAAAAACTGTATAATATTGTTAATTGTGTTATTAGACAAAATATAAGCAACTACCATTATGACGTTTGTTCCATCGTCCAAAACACAGCAGCACACATATCACCAATTGATGATTGATCAATATCGATTTCACGAATATGTTGTTATAAAATGTCCATTTTAGAAGCTACTATATTCTAGACACCATTTGATTTCTGATTATTTGGCCTTCCTGCTTATCTAATACAATCAAAATTCGGGATGTTAATATTTTTACCTTCATTTGATCAGGTTTCTGATAGAATTATTGCTTAAATTAATTAGGGAACCGTTCAAGTCCGACTAGTGTTTTCTGAGACTTAATTAAAAGTAACCATGGAAAACTTTTCTGTCATTCATGAAATCAAGAATCGTTCTTTCTATTGTTGACAATGTACTCAACGATTATCGGCGAAATTCATCTTATACGAATTAAGCTATGATTGATGTATGATTTTTTCGACCATGATAAAATCTATTATCATTGTCTTTTGGAACTATGTACAGTCCTTGAATACTCGAGTCCTTGTAACTAGAGATAAAGCAACATAAAGTAATGGTAAAGAATGAGTCCTTTGATATTCATAAACAACTTCATTCAATGTTTCACTTTGGGATTTATGAAATGTCATGGCACATCCTGTTGCTTTAAAAAAATGATTTTGTTTTGCGTTTATATTATTGTTATTACTCATGGCTCTGGTAGATCGTTCGACTCGCCCGATCACACTTTTCGTTACACATTCACAAAAACGAAATATCATTGCCAATATTGATACTCGATAAATCGAATGATTTAAACAATCAGTGTAAGCAACCAGCTTTCGCAAATAAATTGGTAAGTACAAACTCTATTTATCCATATATAAATTATACTTTATCCATATAAAACTAATTGAATGTTGGTGAATATGAAAAGTGCTAGAACTTACACTTCTTCAATCATTTTCACTTGTGTATAAGTCTTTCAACTATCAAAGTTTTAAATGATTTTTTCTAAAAAAATATTACGAACATTTATTAAGATAACTAACATCGGGAAGAGTGTTATAGCTTTATGTTTGAAGTTGTCACGGGTGACTAAACGTTGAATTTTTCTTGAACTATTTGTGTGACAAATTTATGATAAAATAACTAATTCGTGTTTGCATAAAATCCGTTTATATAATATTGTCGCCTATAGTTATCTTTTTAACCCGGATTACATATCCTTATATTCATCACGCACATCAGTTGACACATACTGTTGCGATGTTTTACCCTTGAGTCAGTTACGACATTTATTTTATCGGACGGTCCGTATAATTTTTCTTGAATTGTATAATCGTTCCTATTACCTACTAACAATATATTTTCGACATTGTTAGTAAGTATCGTAAACTTAGTCGACAGGACGTATAGTTAAATAAGTCGATAGGACGTATAGTTAAATAATTTTTACTATTTTTTTTTATGACAGATAAAATAATTATCTTTTTACCACCTTTTCGAAGAAAAATCACCTTTAAGAAAACTTGCATGAAATTATTAGTGACATATGACAGTTTTTCTCAACATTTCGTGGAAGGGTTCCGTGGATAAACGTAGTTTTGTTAAGTTAACCGATACCGCCAGTGGTTAAATTTGCAGCAGTTCGAGCGGGAGGTACCGGATTCAAATCCCGATAGGGGCAAGTTGCAAAAAGGTATTTTTCACCATCGATCGTTTGGGCGGTGCGATCGGTGGTATGCATCAACACATCTGAATCCCCTGTTGAGTTTAGAATCCATGGGCCGTCCCATCGTCCATTTCAGTACTATAGGCTGACATGGAGCTATGCAATGCGCAGATGGTTCTACGTAAGTCGGACCTCAGAAATTCAAATTATTCATCGACCACTTTTGAAAGTTCAGCTAACGCATTCGACATATATATATATATATATATATATATATATATATATATATATATATATATAACATGTCCAGTCGTGTAATGCTCAAAACAAAATGTATCATAAAATATATGTACATTAAACATATTCGCCACAAACTGCGTGGGTTTCCCATAAAATTTCCATTGAATTATGATTTCACTTCAAATTTTCAATTATTTATTAATGTTTACGGTCTCAAGAGATTATTGTTACAGACAATATAGTAGCATCACTATTTTCTATTGTTACAACAACACGAATAGCGCATTTATAACGTTTTTGAAACGAGGTGAGGATTCATATTCTTAGCGCTACCAAAGACTTTCAACTTGTTGCACAGACGGTGAAATTTATTGAAAGATTTCATGTTATGTTTGTTAAACGTTTTTTATTTATATTTTCATGCTGTGGCTTTATAATTTGTTTAAACATTTTAATTTTTTTTACATATCGCATATTGTTGTTGTTCTTAGATGTTTTCAGGGCGAATATTATATAAATGGTTATGGGTTTCGCTTCATCAAATACAGAAGGTTTGCGTTGTATGTAAGTTATGTTTTGTCTTAGAGAATTTATGTTGAAGTTGGACAGTTATTGGTGTATATTACGGTTTAATATATTATTTGGTGTTTAACTCATCATTATTAATATTACTTGTTGTTGTTAGTGTTCACGTATCCATTGTTTGTATATAATTTGTGCAAAATGGAATTATTATTATTCAAACTACTAATACCGATTTAAGATGAGATTCCCATATCAATGTTATTTTATATTATAATAATATTTATTAACAATATTTACGATCAGTTAGTTAGTAAAATATGTACATGATCCTTGAGAACTTGACTATCGTGGCTGAAACGATCTTCATAACTTATCGTTCAGTAATTTTATTTAATCTTTCTTTAGGGTATTCTCTAACGATTATTTATTCAGAGTTTAGTGGAAAATAAATAACTGACTTTCAAGTGAAAATTGGATTTTGTTCTTCATTTTTTTAAACTACTTCTATTTCATAATCGTGATTAGTTCTCATTACGGAACTTATACCATTATTAAGTAAGACATTAACATTATCAACTTAACATAAACTGCGTATAATTATAATATTTAACGTAAAGCCTGTGGATGGAGACGTGTCTGTTTCCGACAGAACCCATATAATACCACCACAGTAACCAAAGCTTGTTGCAGGGAGCAAATAAATCTGATTTGATAGCTCACATTTACAACAAACCTCAATCCTCAGAAATGTCAAATATAAAAACGAACTCCCGCTTTAATAACTGGACCCAAGGAATTTACTAGTATAAAAAAATATGATCACTTCGGTAAAACAGTATCGGCTACAACTCGTTCCTCTTCAAGAAATCGATGGCCAAAAAATAGAGAATATATGGCCCACAATTGTACATTACTACACAGTGAAGATGAGCCCGGCAGTGTTGGAGTTGGATTTCCAGAGAGCCTAAGGTAAAAAAGACTGATTCCTAATCGGCCACTTTTTAAATAGGAGAGTTCTACTTGCGTAAAAGATTAGCCAAACTATATTACATTAGATTCGTGATATTTGAGTATTGTACCTTTAATTCTTCAGCTGACAACTAACCGAGCTATGTACGAAAATAAAGAAAGAATAATGTGATCGCTCAATATCTCAAAGTGGAAAGTACATCTTTACCCACAAAAACATTCAGTTTGAAATTGGATATATCTGTAAACTACAACGAAGTCAATAATGTATTTATATTTTAGTTTTAAGATAGCGAGCCAGCGTTTTCAAAGACGTAAGATCTTATCGATCCAAATATGTATTAAGAAATTACTAATTGATCATCGTAAATCTACGGTAGAATTTTTCGGTAGAAACAATCTATTTCTCTTCTATAGAGCTTATAAATAAATAAATGGACCGAAAATAGCAAGATATTGTCAGCAAAAGCATTCAGTTCCCTCGGATGAAGTGCACTAGATAAAATAAAAAAGACATTGTTCATGCTAGTAGGGTCGTTACACGAAAAAGTAGGAATGGTGGAAGGCTATTATTGCCTTATCAGCACAATTCAGAAATGAAAAATATTCGCATGGTTTCGTTAAAGGAGTTCTAAATTGGACAATGATTTAAAACATCGTTCAACTGATATACGGAATCTGGATCCTTTGTTATAACCCGACCCATAGAATAATTTTTTGATCTACTTAACGTTCCTCATGTATCATGACTTGTGATATAGCTCTCCTTTGCACGACATACAAGCTAGTGTATTACATTATTTTGAAAAAATCGATTCTATGGTGATGGAGGGACATATAGTTGGAATCAAGGAGGGTTCCGTACTATTCAGTCAGTCACTGATTGTATTTTTCGCTACGAATGATTCTTTCCAGAAACATACCAAAATATTTTTTATGACAAGTATGCTTAAATTTTAAAAACGTCTTGTGACTTGATTAATCAAGAGATCTGGGAATATCAAAATATGCGCGTACATCTGTATCCAAGTTGAGAACATGCTATCAAGAAATTTTTCTTGATAGCATGTTCTCAACTTGGCGCCTTTCCCGATAATTTCAAAGTTCATATTAGACTACAGTCTTCATAAAAGTGAAACATCTTTTTTAAGAATCCAATCATGTACCGGTATATAATATTTGTCCATATGCATATTATATCTGTGTTATTCGAAGTGGGAACTGGGTAAAAAATATAATTGGTTGGCCTTGATATAAAGGTAACCGAAACAAAACATCTGATCTTTAATTTAAGCGACCAAGACTCACTGTATTTCAGTAGTTGTAATCACACATTCAAGCTAGAGATTCATTGGTAATCTTTTATCTCTATTGAAAATCTATAGCCTTTAGATGAGTGGTAAACATAATCTGATTTTTAAATTTTTACAGTGTAAAGGTAATGATAATGACAAGTAAATGTTGGGTTCGGCCACTGTATAGAGAAAATATCGGGAGGCTTTAACTTTATATTTAGAAAGCATCGAATTATATTAACATCGAATTGTATATTTCTGAATAAATTTTATTAAGGTTTTGTATACATATATGGGGTTCAGGTTTTCATCCCCATGTATTGTGGCAGATAACGATTAATTTATCTGTGGATCCATCCAATTGATGAGTGAAATCCTGTCAGTATGGTTTCGGATAGTGATCCGGTACTGTAACGTTTAGTGCCCTATAATCTCCACATGGACGCCATTCACCGTTTTTCTTAGGAACGAGGTAAAGAGGGCTGGTCCAAAGACTATCGGAACGTCTACAGATGCCCTGCTTGATCATGTAGTCGAATTCTGTTTTTGCTATCGCCAGCTTTTCGGTACTCAATCGTCTAGGCTTGGCAAAAACTGGAGGACCACGGGTCACGATATGGTGAGTGACTTGGTGCCTAATAGGTTTTAAAGTCTAAATTTCGTGTGTGATATGCTGGAATTTGGATAAGAACGGAAGAATTTGACTATTTTGTTACAATTGATTACTCGAACGGTGGGTACATTGTTGTGAACTTTGTTGGTGACTGCGAATAATGAAGCTAGTGGATCTATTAATTTGCCGTGTTTAATGTCGACTAACAATCCAGATTGGTCCAAAAATCAGCTCCAATTATTGGCATTGGTACTTCCATCACCACAAATGTCCAGGTGAATTGTCGCCTTAGACCTAAATCAAAATTTATTCGCCTGTTTCCAAAGGTTTTTAATTTTGATCCGTTTGCCGCATATAGATAAAAATCAGGGTTGTGTTTCCGCTGATGGCTTGTTGATGCTGGTATGACAGATATGTCCACGCCGGTGTCAATTAGATAGGCTTGATTTGATGATTTGTCAAAAATTTTGAGACGAGAATTTTGAGAGATACTGGAGCAATTCGCCGGATGCGCCAGTAATTTTAGTTTTTTGATTTGAAACCCTCCCATCTCGGACAGCTTGGTCTGCAATTTTTGGCATCGTCTTTGAACCGGAAATGGAAATAACACATCCGTGGTGTAGCGTTATCTGTAGGAAAAGAATGTTGTTAGGTCGAAAAGTTGCTTTTTTTAGTGATGTTGTTTGATCTGGTAGCGCTCGGTGAGCGATTTCTCATTTGGAAAGACTTATCCAAATGATCAAGCCTTCGAATGATTTCGCAGATCTGCTGTTCTAAGGTGCAATCGTTACTCTTGCTAGGCGATGGATTGATCGACATTACTTGTGATTGGGTCATCATTTCTAATATGCGATCCGCTAATTCTGCCAGTTTCGCCGCCGATAATGTCAGTTGTGGACGCTAAAATTTCTTGCGCGCGAATTGGTAGTCGTTTGATCCAAATTGTTTTGATGACGCTTTCATTTACCTCAGATCCACCGCTCGCTTGTAATCGAAGTAACAATTGAGATGGTTTCATATCGCCCAACTCAATTCCTTGAAGGAGTCGATGGATCTGGGTCTGTTTTGATTCACAGGTCCTTTCCAGAATGGCTTTTTTTAGATCGAAGAATGGTGTGCTGGAGCGAGGTCCAATTATGATATCTTTTACATCGTTCATTATCCTTAACGTGATGAGAAACTTTCTTAACCATTAAGCTACAACTGGCGACAGATATTTTTAGATAGAGTGGATATATGTTCTATACAGAAACCAGTTAACTAGCTACTCATATCAACACATGTATCTTTAATTGGCACATCAGCCATTAGAGAAAGAACGTCTCCATGCTTAGCAATCGTGGTGGTATTTTGATAATTGAATAGACAGGTTGTATTTTTTGTAACTGTACGAGTAAAAGATTTCAAGGAGTTGTTTTATGTGATCAAAGTGTTTCTCATGTGTTAACAAATCGATGTAGAGTTTGCAGTTCAGACTAGAATCAGAATGGAAAGTAATCATAAGATTATGTTTTATGCCTGGAAATGGCACAATTCCGTCTCTCAAATCAATTATATAATGTTAAAATCTATATATAATAGAAAAATTGTCATCTCTATATTAAGGAGATTTCAAAGAAGTTTTTCCAAAAAAATTCTGCTAGAGTTAATCATAAAGATTATGTAAATTTTGAATCGACCCAATCGAGAATAGATTTATTTAAATGCAGATATACTGAAATATTATCAGTTCATTATGGTAGATTATTTAACTAAGTGTCGATTAGTTTTAGAAATAGGTTTGTGTTATGTTAAAACTAGATCTCTAGAAATAATTCGAAGAGGTTTAATCTATTTCATTAAAACTTCAATCTCCTTCAGTGTTAGTAGTAAGTAGGCAAATATTCATTAGTGAGAGTCAAAAAGAGGCAATGTTTTGATATTTTAATATTGAATGGTGTTGTTTCAATATTAGTTTATTGGATTGCTTACTATGGTTATTACACTCATTTCAGGTATTTGGCCTGGATATACGTTTTAAGATTAAACAATTGTAAGCTTTGTCAGTTTTTTCACGCTATGTCTTTTAACATCTCTATACCACGTGTGCTTTTGGTATCTACATAGCCGGTAGATCTCAATCCCTTAATGTAGCTAGTTCCAATGTGCCAAGTTTCTTACCTTAATCTTAGAAATCTGTCAAATAATCTATGGATCACCAGTCGACATTTCTCTCCGAAACCATTTTGTTTTTTTATATCTCAACTCTGGAAATGAAGGTTGTCATCTTGTTAAGAACCTATCTTGTTTATAGGCAAACACGTGACGTGTTAACCTGTAAACATTCCTTCCTATATCTTACGAATTTTGGTTTCCGATTAGGAAAACTTATTTGTTTGTGTTTTTGTTAATATGTGTAGATACATTTATTTGGGACTGTGTACAACCCACCTACAATGAAAACGAAGTGAATTATATAGCCTTGACTTACTTAAGATGTCTTTATGGAATTCTGTTCCTTTCAGAACTATAGGATGTGAATGAGCTTGAAAAATCTTTAAGAGCTTAATGAAAGTTTCTTTTTACTTTTTTTATCGGTTTTTACAGGCCATTATTGGCCGTACCATGTCAACAATCGGTCTCGATCTTGAGCCAGCTCTTCAAACCGTTGTAGACAGTGGATTCTTTGTGGGAGAGGCCAATGATTATTGGGCTGTCGGAGGTGTGGATTTATAATGAAGAATATCAGGACTATGAGGTAAATGGTTATAACCTTTTTCTTAATGGTAACAGTAATATACGGTCGGGTGGAGTTGCAATATACGCCAGCAATAAATTGAATTGCACTCAACTCGCTTTCAATTTCCGTACATTTGATGCTGTAGTTATTCAATTTGATTTGTATTCGAAAAAAATGACATTTGTTTGTATCTATCGTTTTGGGTTTACAAATATATCAGACTTTTTGAAGAATCTTCTGTACTCCTTAACGATTTGACGCATTCCAAATTTGTTTATTGTAGGCGATTTCAATTTTGATCTGTTGCTGAAAAATGCTTTGGTTGACCAATTCTTGATGCTGTTATCGAATAATGGCCTCGTCAATTCGGTATTTGAACCAACTCGTATTACTGATACGTGTGCGACTTGTATTGACAATGTCCTATTTAGAATTGACCATCGATATCATTTCGTGAAGTTTTAAGCACAGTTCAAAATTTAAAAATCTCTGATCATTGTTTGATTTCATTTGATGTCGTTTCAAAGGCAATAACTAGAGAATCAGCAGTGAATTCCAAATTATCGCATAATCGTACCGATTATGGCAAATTGAGAAATTTATTGCTTGCCGAAGAATGGGAGTTGGTTTATGCTTGTTCAGATGCATCTTATGCTTTTGATAAATTTATGAAAATCTTTGGGGACCATCTCAATAATTCAACTATTCCACAAAATTCGAATTGTTCTGTTAAACTAAAACCTTGGATGAATGATTATTTGCTTGGTTTGTTACGTAAAAGAAACAAGTTTTGCCGGCTTTCGAAAAAACATCCGTCTAATTTGAGACTGAATAGTTATAGTTTGAAACTTTGCGAGTTAGTTAATCAAAAAATCACAACTACCAAGAAACAATATTACACCATACGCTTTCAAGAAAATGCCAAAGATGCTCGTAAAAATTGAAGATTAGTCAATGGAATCATTTGTGGGCAAACAGATAAAGCGCGTATTAATGTAATCATAGACGAAACAGAAACAAATATTACTGACGCGTATGATATTTCAAACAAAGTCAACGAATTTTTTACTAGCGTTGGTGATAATGGTGGTCCTACTACTTTTTCGTCTTCTGCTGATTTTGAAAGTATCGTATTCGAAAATAACAATCCAATTAATAGTTTTTTCTTCTCACCAGTTACCCCTGGAGAGTTGTATGGTATAATTAATACGCTGAAAAACTCTTCGTCACCCGGTTTAGATGGTGTAACTAATATCGTCATCAAGAAAATAGCTTGCTATCTGGTATATGTTCTGGCGCATATTTTCAATTTAAGTGTGAAATCAGGTGTCTTCCCTGCTTCATTAAAACATGCAGTAGTTATACCAATCTACAAGAAAAATGATAAAACGTGCTTGAATAATTATCGCCCGATTTTACTTATGTCAGTTTTCTCTAAAATACTAGAAAAAACCATGAAAAGAAGAGTTATGGACTTCTTAAATGCAAACTTAATTCTCTCTGATTTACAATTTGGTTTTAGAGAAAGAAAAAGTACTGAAATGGCTCTCTTGGCATTCTTGGAGGTTGTCACAAATTCTATCGACCTGGGGCTTAAGGTCTCGGCCCTGTTCGTGGACATGACTAAGGCGTTTGATAGGGTCTGTTGTTAAGGAAACTATCTTCATATGGCATTCGGGGCGTTATTTGTAAATGGTTTCAATCGTATTTACATGGGCGCAGCCAGTGTGTGAGAGTTAACAGCCATCTGAGCAAAATTTTACCGAACAAGGTTGGGGTTCCCCAGGGCTCTGTCCTGGGACCTTTATTATTCCTAGTGTACATAAATGGAATCTTTAGACAACGTTTCTTCGGTTCTATTATTGCATTCGCTGGCGACCTCTCGTTAAGTTACGCTAATTTAAACTTTCAGCAAAATGTTATTTCAATCAATCACGACTTAGATCTATTATTCCACTGGTTGTCAGCTCATAACATGCGTCTTAGTGAAAAAACTAAACTGCTGCACTTTAGGAAGTACCAGTTTAAAATAGCCGGAGTGAACTATCACGTGTCTGAATGTAATAGAAACCTACTTTGTTTTTCTAATGGTTGTTTTCCGATCGAAAATGTTCATGTTTTTAGATACTTGGGTGTTAATATTGACGAAAACCTGAGCTGGA
The DNA here is from genome assembly GCA_963932295.1 of Tipula lateralis. Classification (NCBI taxonomy): domain Eukaryota; kingdom Metazoa; phylum Arthropoda; class Insecta; order Diptera; family Tipulidae; genus Tipula; species Tipula lateralis. Next base: position 116,550,512 of record OZ010738.1, read on the forward strand.
AGGAGCATATTGACAACCTAAAATCCAAATTGCTTTTGGTGGCACGCAAAATGTATGTTTTACGTATGTATACTCCTATCTATCTCCTGCGAACAGTGTATTTTGCATTAGTTGACTCTCTTCTACAATATGGTCTTGCTTGTGGGGGTTGTGCGTGCAACACTACTTTATATGCATTATATGTACGACAAAAACATATTATCAGAATTATATGTTTCAAAGATAGGCTTTCGCCTTCTTGGCCTATTTTCCAAGCTTTAAATATTTTACCTCTGCAACATATGTTTGTTTTCAAGGTTTTGAGAATTTTTTATAATATGAGTGGAAATGACTTTATAAATCATTTAAATTATAACCTGCGGTCTAACGGGTTATTTATAAAGTTGGTTCCAAAATTTAAACTGGATCTTTGCAAATATTTTTTTAGTGTCATCTCCTCGTCCTTGTTTAATAACCTTCCTCTTGATATCCGCTCCAGCATTAGTTTCTCGGCTTTCTCCAAAAAACTTCTTATCTGACTAAAACAAAACAGTACCATTCAACAGCTCTTCTCCTTTTCTGTTTAATACATAAATACAGCAATATTATTCTAAATTTGTATATATATATATGTATATATATTTTTTATTTTATTCTTTTTTTCTATTTGCATATATAACAACTTGATGTGTTAATAATATTTAAATTAATTTATAAATACATATTGTAAAAAAATTGTAATGAATCAGTGTATCTGACACTGGTTTTGCTAGAAAACCAAAAGATTAGTGATGTGCGGGTAGTAACTATTCGGTATTTAATACTCGTTACTTTCAACTACCCGAAGTAACGATTACTTAAAAAATAAAATATTCGTTACTTTATATACGTTTCGTCATTTCATGCATACGAGTATTCATTTCTCTTTAATGATATACTACTCCATCATATTAATTTTAGTTAGTTGTACTGTACAGTTTATATAGAAAGATATGCAAGATAAAAAGGGAAAGCATTAACTTATAAATTTGGTGACGACTTTATGAGTCAACTATACATTATCTTATATACGCTACTCAATTTTATATGCGGAAAAAACATAAATTTCTTTCTTTCTTTTTGTGTTTTTTAGACAAAGACAATATATTAAATTATATTTATAATTTTCAGATTGTTAAAAGAGCTACATTATATACGCAAATAAGAAAAACTAACCTAAAATTTTATTGTATTTTCGTTCATTTGAAGTTTAATATTTGACACCTGGATGTACACAAAACAAATAATTTATTATTTTATTTAGCGCTCAACAAAGATAGAATTTTAAAAGTGTAAATATATATGTTCATTTATGTTAGATAGAGTTTGGTTTTTTATACACGCAATTTAGGTAATTAGGTTGTACCTACGAGGACTCGTATAGTTTTAAACAATTTTTAATTTGAACGATGAACCGTAAACGCAGTGATATATGGTTATATTTTACGAAAACCGATGAAACACATGCCACTTGCGATTTATGCAAGAATTTGCTGTCATATAAAGGGGGTTCGACATCTAATTTTAAAAAGCATTTAAATGCGAAACATGTTGGTGTGCTTCTTGAACAAGCAGCTAAAAAATCAAGTGATACACAATTCAACACTTCTGTGTCTGATAATCTACCTTCGACTTCGACGGCTACTGCTGCATCAAATACACCTTCAGCTTCAACATCAGCTGCTGTACAATCCACTAGTTCTAATTATGATACAGCCGTTGCTGTTACTATGCCTCAAGTTCAAAAATCTGCAAGGCAGTTAGGCATCAACCAATTTATTACACGACCCCCAACAATTGCACGACAAAAAAAATTAAACGATTTAGTGCTTAAAATGATTTTGAAAGACATGCAGCCATTTTCGATTGTCGAAGATCGTGGGTTTAGAGAACTACTGGCTGGATTTGATCCCGCTTATACACTACCTAGCCGAACTACTCTGAGTAGACAGCTTTTACCATCGCTATATGATCACACCATCGAAAATCTAAAAGGATTTTTAAATACGGCGGACTTTCTCACAGTTACGACGGACATGTGGACTAGCTGTACGACAGAATCGTACATGTCGATTACTGGTCATTTTATTGAGTCTAATTGGAATCAGAAATCTGTACTGCTAGGATGTTTTCTATTTACAGAAAGACATACTGCAGAAAATATTAAAACAAAAATTGACGACATACTGCAGCAGTGGAATTTGCAAAAGAAAGTCCACACAATTGTGACCGATAATGGAGCAAACGTTGTTGCAGCAATCAAGCTAACAAAATTTAACCATTTAGCATGTTTTGCGCACACGTTAAATTTAGTGGTTCAAGACGCATTGAAGTTGATAAGACCAATGCAAAACAAAGCCAAGACTATAGTAGAGTTTTTTAGTCGAAGCACCCATGCAGCAGCAAAATTAAAGCATTTCCAAGAACAACTGAATGATGGTTCAGTACTAAAATTAAAAAATGATGTCGTCACGAGGTGGAATTCCACATTTCACATGTTTCAACGCATGCAACAGTTGAAAGAATTTATAAATGCTGCATTGGGTGTCCTCGACAGCTCAATCGAAAGGTTGAGTTCAGAAGAATGGGTAATTCTAAACGAACTATGCCGTTTACTTGAACCATTTGATTTGGTCACTGTGGAGCTGAGTGCAGACCAATATGTCACAGTATCCAAAGTGATTGCTCTCCTTGATGGTCTCACGAGGGCTCTCTATGCGATCAAAACTGATGTGCATAGTACATGTGGTGTAAATTTATTCGAAGCTTTGGTAACGAGGTTAAAAAAACGATTCGATAAACTCGATTTAAATTTAATTATTAGCAAGCCAACATTTTTGGATCCTCGTTTTAAAAAACGGGCGTTTTCAAATGTTGCTGCTTACAATAAAGCAAAAGAATCAATAATCGCCAACGTAACTGATATGATACGATTGCATGACAGAATTAATGTCTTGCCCCAAACAATTGATGTCGGTTTACCAAACTCCGATAGGAAAAATTTGATTTGGAACGATTTTGATAGTCGTAACCAAACAATAACCACACCTCAATCATCTGCTATAATTGAAGTACGCCAATATTGTGAAGAGCCAGATGTAGATCGCAAGGAAGACCCGTTAAAATGGTGGCAGTCGAGAGAGCTCATATATCCACGGCTTGCAAAATTAGCCAAAAAGCACTTATGTATAGTGGCAACTTCTGTTCCGTCAGAACGGATATTTTCAAAAGGCGGTCAAATTTTAACTGAAAAGCGAAATCGCCTTAAATCAAAAAATTTTGAAAAAATCATTTTTCTAAACGCTAATCAAAATTACATGTGATTTCATTGTGTATTGTAGTTTGAATTTCTGAGTTTTCCTTTTATATAATTCTAGTCTGAAATGTTCCTAATACGTAATTATTTAATTTAATTTATGATTTCTTGAAGAAATATACAGTATTATTTTCATTATTTATTTTATTTTACTATTCATTCTAAATAAATAAAATTATTCCTAAAAAAAATATAATACGCATTCTTATTTTAATACATAAAAAACCAATAAACTCGTAAAATGTCAAAATGAGAGAAGATAGAATCAAATCAGCATCAGTATTCATTTTGTAATCATTCATTTGTATTATGTATATAGTAAATATTCGATTGCGCTTTGTACCGATTACTTTGTAACGAATAAAAAGTAACGAGTATTTGCAACAAAAGTAACGAGTACCCGTGAGTACTCATAGTACCGAAACTGCACAACTCTACAAAAGATACACATATCTTATCATCTTCTTTTTATTGTAGTTTGTTTGTAAACCATTTTTTTTCTAACTAAATAAATGATGATAAAGATTAAAAAAAAAAAAAAAAAAAAAAAAAAAAAAAAGTTTGAAGATGCCAGATTGCTCTCTACACCGTGGAGCCATCGTCGCCGACAGCGACCTCCTCGCCTACCGAAAGGCGGTGCTGCCTTAAAGATCGCTGTATCATTCGGTTCGGATCAGCACGCAGAACGTGTTCGACCCAGCGTAATCGCTGTCCTTTAATTTCATGCATGATATCAGGAATTTGCATTCAATTCCTGATCTCGTGATTGAAAAGAACTCGGTATGTGCCATCGACGTCACGTTTTGGGCCATATATCACACGCATGATTCTTCTCTCGAATGTTAGAAGCCATCTTTCGTACTCATCCGTCAAGGTCCAACTCTCACATCCATACATGACAACGGGTCTGATCAACACTCTGTACAGCTTCAGCTTATCCGTATTTGAAAGATATTTTGATTTCAGCAGTGGACGTAGAGGATACAAAGCCCGATTGCCAGTGGCAAGATGGACCTTGATATCCTCGCCCACACTATTATCGTGAGTGATGAGAGATCCAAGATACTTGAATCTCATCACTCCTTCAAACGTGTGGTTTCCACTACTGAAATCACTTGCGCCTTGGTCTCTAAAACCAGAGATCATATATTTGGCTTTTGACTCGTTGGTTTTGAGACCAACGGAAGCTGAAAACTGTTCCAGTGGATCAAGTATCTCTTTCACTCCGTTGCCATTTAATCCAATCACACAGATATCATCTGCATAAGCAAGAAGTTGATTGGATTGACGGAATAAGATATTGTCCTGAGGTGTTGCACTTTTACGAAGGATGTATTCCAACATGAGATTAAAAAGTATCGGGGACAGCGCATCTCCTTGTCGAACACCAGTAGTGATTGCAAAAGTTCTCGATAGCCTGTTCCCAACTTTAACACAGCATTGTGACTGCGTTACTGTCATTTTACAGATATGTATTTACATATTCTTTCTGTATTCCTTAATATTCAAGCGCATACCATAGTCTCTCTCGATTGATCGAGTCATAGGCTTGCTTGAAATCTAGGAATACCTGGTGTACATCGCGAGATGTTTCGTAGTACTTGGAAAGAATCATCCGTAGCGAAAAAAACTTGATCAGTGACTGACCGATTTAAACGGAATCCTCCTTGGTAGTCACCGATAATTTCCTCCGCCAGGGGAGTAGTTCTTCCCAAGATAATCTATGATAGTTACTTGTATGCTGTGCAAAGGAGAGCTATACCACGGTAATACATTTCAAGCGATCACCCTTCTTAAAAATTGGGCATAACGCGGCCACTTTTAATTCTTCGGACATAACTTCATTTCGCCATACCAATCGAACAAGGTCGAAAAGACAGTTCCACAAAGTTAGCCCTCCGAATATCAAGAGCTCTGAATTAATGCAATCAACTCCTGGTGAACGATTCCTCATAGGATGTATCCTCAATTAACATCTCTGCGGTCTGTATTTGAGAGTATTCAAATACAGCTTGTGATACATGTGGAACATTAAGTAGATCAGAAAAATGTTCACGCCATGTATCGAGTGCCGCATCGACGTTAACACAGAGGTTTCCATCCTGGTCCCGAATGGCAGTTGACCGAGATCTTAAGGTATGGTGCAATTCCGTGATTCCTTTAAAGAAACCACGAGAATTGCGCTCATTGCTGAGTTGTTGTACTCTTAAGACCTTAGCCTTCCATCATTTTCACTTTTTCAGTCTACAAATTCGTTTAGCTGTCCTCCTAGCAAGAACTACCTTATTATTCCTTGCGATTGTAAATCGAGTCTGCGCTTCACGGCTATATTTCGTTGCTCAACAGCAAGACGACACTTCTCATCAAACCAATCATTTTTGGGCTTAGTTTTCACTATACCGAGAGTGTGCTGGGCAGCATCGACAACTGAGGTTCTCAAAACTTTCCAGACACTGTTCACATCATCAGATTGGTAATTGGATTGCATAATGCTATTGCTGACAAGATCTTGATATTTTCGTTGCGTTTCTTCATTTATCAGACCTTCACAGGAGAATCGCGTTGTATATTCTCCTGTCCTCCTTTACGTGGATGTATCCATGTTTCTAAATGGACATTTTTATGAGGAAAGAATGTACTTGATACTTTGAGATCATGAGCGATCGCAAAGTACATCATTCTTTCCCCATTCTCGGTCGCAGTTTCTGGTCGGGAGTACGGACCTATATTGCTACATAAGTCGGTCTGATTTTTGCCAGCTCTAGCATCAATGTCACTAATCACCAATTTGACATCGTGCTCCGGTATAGAACCCATCAGATTATCCAAATTATTGTAAAATGAGTCTTTATCCTGAGATTGGCTTAGATCAGTGGGTGCATGTACACAGACAATTGACAATTGCAAGCCAAGCTTACACATTCGATTATCGACTGCTTGAAAGTCCAAGACAGCCTTTTTTACCGGTGGCCCAATGAGAAATCCAACCCCAAGATTTCCGAGGTCATCTCCACTGTGTAGCAACGTATAGCCTTGGGACATATGGTCTCCACTTTTAGGCCATCGAGTTTCTTGGAGAGCTATGAGTTCCAGCCGATACTCTTTCATACATGTGATAAGGCCGTTCATCGCGCCAGGTTTTGTTAATGACTGCACGTTCCACGTGCCGATCCTTAATCTCGTTTCCGGGTACTTAAGCGGGGGTTTTTTGTGTTGCTTTGGTGGTATCCGATTTTTGTATTTTTGTTGACATTTGTAACATTTTCACTTTTTTTACGGATGCGGGTCGTCAGCCCAGCGATCCAACCAGATTTAGTCGCCTCCTACGACAATCTGAATACTGTGGTGATATTCTATGGGTCTCATGTTTCGTTTTACATATTTACGAAACATGGATCTGAAAGTTTATACGACTTCCAAATGCGTTTTTTCTTCGTTATATAAATTATAAGCTTTAAATAATTGTTCGAATTTTAATAATGAATAGTGGCATATATCAATTATTTCCGGTGTATATAATAGCAACCGAAAAATTGTACCTTCAAGCACAGTAATAATGTTTAACGACATTTTTATCTAGCGCACTCCACATAAACAATTAAAAAATAAATCAATTAATCCAGTTAAATCATGACAGCAATAAATTTTAACACGCTGATTTTGTATATGTTCACCAACATGCAAAAGGTGTTTGAATGCAAATAAATTAAAGTTGAAAAAAAATGTAATGATCATAAATTGTTTTGCCTTATAAGCAAAAGTACATGGTAATTACAGAAGTTCAGTTAATTTTATTATTAAATTTATGGTTTAATAATAATTTTATGTTTGTCTAAACATTTATGATGATAATCAAAGTAGATTTGAATTTGTACTTAATGATTTAGCTTCTCAAAAAAACTGAAGGAAGTCTTGAGGTACAAAATCTTTTAAACCGAAATTATTTGTTGCAGGTTGTAACTTAGTGATTTCGAGTTTGATTCTCACGGTTGATTTAAACCTTATATGCGTTGGTTAACTTAAAAAGCGATTTTGTAAAAGCATTCGTTTGGCAAACACCACCTACAATGTTTCTACTGCTATCCAATCAGTCTTTGGGCCGTATCACTACGTACTCTTTTGCGGTTTGCATTAATGGTCGTACCTTACGCCATTATTTATCAAATCGACGACTTATGTACTGACATGGCAGATGGGTTAGTCCAAGAATTCGGCACTCCAACATGATGTTACTTAAAAAATCGCTTTTGCCTTCAGTTCCTATTGGGATTTGCAATAATAAGAGAGGCCTAAGACAGATTATTTTGAGGTATGCTTAAAACTTTGAACTATGTATATGAATTACCCCATCGACATCCAATAATTTTTTTTAGTATTATTGGTGACATTTTGACAGTTTATATTTAAAGGTATAAATTATATTGTATATTATATTGATTGTTTCTCACCTGACAAGGTCTCAAATTGAATAGGCATAATTTAGCCAATTTCGGAAAAATTATCCCTAAAAATACATTATTGTGAATTTCAACATGATGCTGTACAAAATTACTACAATTTTACATATTGTGAATCTTCAATAAATTAAGGTAAATTCATTTATAATAAACAATGCAATTCAACAAAGATAGGTACTAGATCTAATTAAAATTAAACAATGTAAACAATTTTGACATTTCTTTTAAAGTTTTGTGTTCTTTTAGGAAGTCTAATTGGAAAGAAAGGTAAACAAATATGTATTAAATATTCTAATTTTTCAATTAATTAATTTTTTCTATTTCGATTTTTAGGTTATTCAACATAGTGCCCCCAAAAATTAATTAAATGAGATTTGAACTATATACTTAAACTAAAATAATAAAATCTGATGAGGAACAAATGATTACATGAATAAATAAATTAATTAATTTACAGGAAGTGGACAGATTTTGACAATCGGTCTTCTCAGTTCGCCTTTTATGGTTTTTATGGTTACAACTCTAGTTCGTCCGTCATTTCCCGGATGAAGTTGTATTATTCGACCGAGAGCCCACTTGGCCGGTGGTCAATTATCGTCCTTCACTACGACGAGTTGATTGATTTTTGGTTCTTCTTGTTTATCTTGCCATTTCGGACGTTGTTGTAATGACGTCAGATATTTAATGGACCAAGATTTCCAAAAGCCTTGTACGCGCTGCTGTATATTTTGCCACCTCCCTAATCGGGATTTATTGAGGTGACTTAGGTCAGGCTCCGGAATTGCCGAGTTCAAATCGGCTTCAATTTGAGTAAGAAGCGTACTCATTTCCTCAAATGTGAATGGTGTGGAGCCGGCTACTCTCGTTAAGTGATGTTTAATTGACTTAATATTGGCCTCCCAGAGATCACCAAAATGTGGAGCGCTAGCCGGGTTGAAATTATGTTTTATTTTATTCTGCGTGAAAAAGAAAGAAACGGAATTAATATGGTTTTGGCTTTGGTATAATTGAAATAGCTCGTCAAGGTGTCGTCTACTGCCAATCAGATTGCTTCCGTTATCACTTGTTATTTCTACAGGAGTTCCCCGCCTTGCAATAAACCTTCTTAGTGCTGCTATATATGCTTCGGTTGTCATGTCACTGACAAGTTCTATGTGCACTGCCTTAACCACAAACATATGAATAGTATGATGTAACCCTTTACTATTTTAATGCGTCCTCTACTGTGATTAGCCTTTAAATATATGGGTCCCGCAAGATCAACACCAGTTGATAAAAATGGTCTTCCAGAGGATACTCTTGATTTTGGAGAGTTCATCATGAGTTGCTTAGCAGTAGCTGATTTTTGACGGAAACAAACCATGCATTTGCCGATGTAGTTTCTAACCATGTTTCTAGGGCCTAGTATCCAAAACCTTTGGCGTAGTAAACTCAACAGCAAGGATGATCCTGGATGGAGGTACTTCCTGTGGTATTTTGCAATATAATGATTGGTCAAAATATGGTTTTTCGGTAGAATGATAGGGTGTTTGGTATCAAATGAGCATGATGATTCCGCTAGACGTCCACCGACACGAAGTAAACCGCGTTCATCTATTATTGGAGTTACAGAACGGAATGCGCCACTTTTGAATTGTTTTCCAGAGATTACTGCATTTATTTCTTCTTGAAATGTAGTTTGTTGTACACATTTAATACAGAACTCCTCTGCTGCTTGCAATTCCTCAAGTGTAGGAGTTTCAAGTGGATCGCTATATGATCCCAATAATGTACCGCTAGATTGAGATGCTTTTTTCAGCTTTGCAAGGTATCTGAAAATATAGCTTAAAATGCATACGAAGTTATTTTATCATACGAAGAGATTTTTACAAAAAGTTCATTCAGAATATTAGAATTTAAGTGTTCATAATGATTAATGATAGTTTTTTTTCGATATTCTAGATCGGTATTTTCATCATTTTCACTAAACTGGAAATTATGATTAGAGTCGAAAGGCCACAAGTTATGTGGAAGATTTAGCCAGTGTGGTCCATGTCACCACAATTCGTTTTCCAAAAGTTTGGAAGGTGAAATTCTCAGGGATGCAGGGTCAGCTGGATTATCTGCCGATGCAACATGGTTGAAACAGTTTCGTGGTAAATCTTCCAATATCATTGACGTCCTATTGGCTACGAAGGTCTGCCACTTTCGGGGGTGATCTGAACGCCATGCTAGGACGATTTTTGAGTCTGTCCATGCAAACGTTTTGTCGAAGATTATGCCGATTGATTCCTTCACCAATTTGACTAATTTGCAAAGGAGCTGTGCACTACACAATTTCAGCCTAGGTAGTGATATCTGTTTTAGTGGAGCTACCTTTGTTTTCGCTGCTATTAGTGTTGTGATGACTGCTCCAGAAGGCCACTCGATACGTAAGTAGATGCAACTAGCTTAGGCTAATTCGGAAACGTCACAGAATGTATGAAGTTCAATGGTTTTTGTTTGTTTGGTAATTCCCAGGTGTCTATGAATACGAATTTTTTCGATTTCAGGTAATTCATTTTGATGGTAGCGGTTCATCCCATTCTAGTTTATGAAGTCAGAGTTTTTGGAATAAAATTTTAATTTGAATTGTTGTCGGTGACAGCCATCCCAACGGATCGAACAGTCTAGCAGCTTCTGATAATACCATACGTTTGGATGACATTTATACTCTTCCAAGTGAACTTTAAATTGAAACGTGTCATCTGTTGGGTTCCAATTTAGTCCAAGAGTTTTTATTCCCAAAAGCTCTTCACCAAACTCCAGCGGTGAGGTTTCTTGAATGTCAATTGGAATATTCTTCAGAAGTTGTGGTGAGTTTGACATCCATTTCTTAAGATTAAATCCACCTCTTTTACATAAGACAATTGCTTGTTGGTAGAGTTTCAGAGCTTCATTGACACTATGCTCCAGATAACAAATCATCCATGCACAGATCGTTGTTGAGCGCAGTTGCAGCTAGTGGATAACTATTACCGTGATCGAGTATAGTTTGCTGTATAGCTCAAACTGCGAGATAAGTTGCTGGTCTTGTTCCGTAGGTAACCATGTTTAGGCGATAGTGTGTAATGGAATCAGATAGATGTGATCTCTGTAAAATCCTTTGATAATCTCTATCAGACTCGTGCACCCACACTTATCAAAACATTTTCTCCATATCAGCTGTAATCGCGATCGTATTTTTACGGAACCTGATAAGAATATTAATTAAATTTTGCTATTTTTGGAGTGTATGACCGATTAGCAAATTGTCGTACAGCGATTTTCCAGAACTGGACTTAGCAAAACCATCAAACATAACCCGAAATTTCGTCGTTGTTTTTCTTGTTTTCATGACGGCGTAGTGCGGAAGATAAAACTTATTGTTCCACGGAATGTTGATCTGTGCTTCCGGTATTCTTTCCATATGTCCTAGCTGGATGTTTTCGTCCATAAAATCGACGTATAACCTATGCAGTGATTTGTCACGTTGAATTCTCCTCTCCCTGGAAAATAATCTTTTCATTGCCAGGTTAAGTGAGTTGCCTAAATCCGGGTTGGCTTGAAATGGCAATCTAACGATATATCTTCCATCACTATCACATTTATGTTGCTGCGAAAAAATGGTTTCGCATAAAGTGTCGGCTGGAGTTAGTTTTGTTGATGGTTGTATTTCTTCTAACTGCCAAAATTTTTCTAGCGCATTGTAAATATCAGCATGGTAACATAACTGATTATTATTATGTATTTCTGGTTTTGTAGTTTCCTGTTTATCTTGAAATTTTCCAGACAAAATTCAGCCAAATATCGTGAGTTGGGAAATTGGATATATTTTCATAATATATTAAAAAATATATCAACACCAATAAGAATATCAATTGCGCTTGGATTATTGAAATGTGGATCAGCGAGTTCCAGGTCCTTGATGTGAGTCCATTGTGTGCTGTCTATTTTCCTGGTTGGTATATAAGACGTCACACATCCACGTAAAACATCCCGAAGCCAAATTGACCATGTGTTGATTTCCAAAGACCGAGCTCGGGTTGTTCAAGACGTGAGATCGTATCGGTCGTCAGCAAAATTCGTAGGCAGTGACCATTTTATGGTTGCTGCAAAGCTGCGATGGAAATTTTCGTACAAGTCAAGGAGGACAGGAGAATATAAAAAAAAAAATAGCGATTCTCCTGTGAAGGTCTGATAAATGAAGAAACGCAACGAAAATACCAAGATCTTGTCAGCAATAGCATCTTACGATCCAATTACCAATCTAATGATGTGAACAGTGTCTGGGAAGTATTGAAAACCTCGGTTGTCGATGCCGCCCAGCACACTCTCGGTATAGTGAAAACTAAGCCCAAAAATGATTGGTTTGATGAGGAGTGTCGTCTTGCTGTTGAGCAACGCAATATAGCCCACAATGAAGCGCAGACTCGGTTTACAATTGCAAGGAAAAACAAGGCAGTTCTTGCTAGGAGGACAGCTAAACGCATTTGTAGACAGAAGAAGCGCGAATGGTGGAAGGCCAAGGTCTTAAGAGTACAACAACTCAGCAATGAGCACAATTCGCGTGGTTTCTTTAAAGGAATCACCGAATTGCACCATACCTTAAGATCTCGGTCAACTGCCATTCGGGACCAGGATGGAAACCTCTGTGTTAACGTCGATGCGGTACTCGATACATGGCGTGAACATTTTTCTGATCTACTTAATGTTCCACATGTATCACAAGCTGTGTTTGAATACCCTCAAATACAGACCGCGGAGATGTTCATTGAGGATCCATCCTATGAGGAATTCACAATGGCCATGCAGAGATTAAAGAAAAATCGTTCACCAGGGAGTGATTGCATTAATTCAGAGCTCTTGATATTCGGAGGGCTAACTTTGTGGAACTGTCTTTTCGACCTTATTCGATTGGTATGGCGAAATGAAGTTATGCCTGATGAATGGAAAGTGGCCGCGCTATGCCCAATTTTCAAAAAGGATGATCGCATGAAATGCGAGAATTATCGCGGTATAGCTCTCCTTTGCACAGCATATAAGTTACTGTCTTACATAATCTTGGGAAGAATTACTCCTCTAGCGGAGGAAATTGTCGGTGACTACCAAGGAGGATTTCGTCCAAATCGGTCAGTCACTGATCAAGTTTATTCGCTACGGATGATTCTTTCCAAGTACTACGAAACATCTCGCGATGTACACCAGGTGTTCCTAGATTTCAAGCAAGCCTATGATTCGATCAATCGAGAGAGGCTATGGTATGCGCTTGAATATTTAGGAATACCACAAAAATATGTACATCTGTGTAAAATGAGAGTAACGCAGTCACAATGCTGTGTCAAAGTTGAGAACAGGCTATCGAGAATTTTTGCAATCAATTCCGGTGTTCGAGCGCATCTCGCTGTCCCCGATACTTTTTAATCTCATGTTGGAATACATCCTTCGTAAAAGTGCAACACCTCAGGACAATATCTTATTCCGACAATCCAATCAACTTCTTGCGTATGCAGATGATATCTGTGTGATTGGATTAAATGGCAACGGAGTGAAAGAGATACTTGATCCACTGGAACAGTTTTCAGCTTCCGTTGGTCTCAAAATCAATGAGTCCAAAACCAAATATCTGATCTCTGGTTTTCGAGACCAAGACGCAAGTGATTTCAGTAGTGGAAACCACACGTTTGAAGGAGTGATGAGATTCAAATATCTTGGATCTCTCATTACTCACGATAATAGTGTGGGAGAGGATATCAAGGTTCGGCTTGCCGCTGGCAATCGGGCTTTGTATCCTCTACGTCCACTGCTGAAATCAAAATATCTTGCAAATACGGATAAGCTGAAGCTGTACAGAGTGTTGATCAGACCCGTTGTCATGTATGGATGTGGGAGTTGGACCTTGACGGATGAATACGAAAGATGGCTTCTAACATTCGAGAGAAGAATCATGCGTGTGATATATGGCCCAAAACGCGACGTTGATGGCACATACCGAGTTCTTTTCAATCACGAGATCAGGAATTTAATGCAAATTCCTGATATCGTGCATGAAATCAAAGGACAGCGAATACGCTGGCTCGGTCACGTTCTGCGTGCTGATCCGAAACGAATGATACAGCGATCTTTGAAGGGAGAACCGAGAGGTCGCTGTCGGCGACGATGGCTCCACGGCGTAGAGAGCGATCTGGCATCTTCTGGTTGCTTGCAACAGTATGAAGAGCTGGCTCGTGATCGAAACTGTTGGAGCCAGATTGTTGACACGGTACGGGCCAATAATGGCCTGTAAAAACCGAAAAAAAAAAAAAAAAAAAAAAAATATTAGACGGTAGTCTGTTTAGAACTAGAGCAGTAACCGATATGGTGTTTTCTGCAGTGAACCGGGACACGAATTGAACTTGTACTGCCTCCTTAGTGTTACCAGCTTGTTATGCAGCTAGTCTTCTGACTGAAATGCAGATATGCGTTCTTTCTAGTCGAAGACGTTGTGTACAGCTGTCGGTAATAAAGGTGGATTGCGAGCCAGAATCCAGTAGCGACAGGTAACATCGTTTGCATTTTATTTATAATTAACGAATTTGATTTTTGAGAACCTTGTGATTTTTCTTTTAGGTGAGAAATTGGCACGGTTTTATTAGTTACATAAGAAATAAGCGCGTGGTTACTTTTGACTACTGTTTCTTGTTGATTGTAGCGGCTGCATAAGTAGTTGGCGAAACGGATGAAGCATGGTATGATGCGGCTGTTTGCAAATAATGCACATATAGCTGGAAGAACAATTAGAATTATTATGATCGCTGCGCAAGCAGTTTATGCAGAAATTATTCTTAGAAACAAATTCTGTTCTACCCTTGCAATCTAAAGCTTGACCCTATAACATCTATGAAGCATATGTTTTCATTTGCACATAGGACACGAAACCACGAATAACGCTGTTTGTGACGTTGTTGTGTGAACTCTAGGCTTAAAAGGCTTTGATGAAGGACCTGGTACAGATTGACAAGCTTCCAATATGTTACATCTTTCGTCAAGAACTTCAAAAATGTTTCTAAGGTCGGATAATCACCTTCTTCTGGTTCTTCAGCCCAATGCATTCTCGTTTCATTATCCAATTTATCTAATAGTATGTAAATTAACCAAACATCTCTGGTTTCTGCTTTCTTACCAATTGCACAGAGACCCCGAATTACCTCATCCGCTGTTTCACTGAGTTCTCTTAGCGTTTTACCTCCTTTACAAATTGAACGCTGCTCCATGAATCTTTTAACCAGAGCTTGAATTATAACTTTTGGCTTGTTATATCTCTCACTTAACTTTTCCCATGCACTAATGTAATTGGCATCAGTCACTGCAATGTTCATCAGCACTTTGTGAGCTGGTCCTTTCAAAAAATTCATTAAACATTTAAATTTCTTCACATTAGAGAGTTTTTCATTGTTGTGGATTGAGCTCAAGTAAAGATCTCTAAAGGTCATCCATTAATCATAGTTTCCATCAAAGGCATCAATTGTAATTCGCGGTGGTCGTAGATCTACTGTCTGTGTTCTACTGAAATCAGTGAAACCATCAAAAAATGAGCGCTGTTGCTGAGCTAATTCAGCAACAGCGCTCGATACTAGAAGGTCGATACTAGAATTTAGTCTTAATGTGGAATCATTTTGAGATCCGTCGCCATTTGTTTGTATTCTAGTTCGAATATGTCTAGATACCAAGGCCTTCGTTTCAAAAAATTTATCGTGAAATGCATCGGCATCATTCACCTCCTTGCATTGGCTTGTTGACATTTTGAACAGTTATGGTTTTTCACGGATACGAGTCATCAGCACAGAGATCCAACCAAATGTAGTCGCCTATTACGACAAGCTCTGAATACTGTGATGGTATTCTATAGGTTTCATGTTTCGTTCGAAATATTTACGAGACATGGATGCCCTCACCCACAGCGCTCGTCTTGGGCACGTAAACATTTCACAATGTATTTATATTGAACCGAGTTTACTTTCAAATTGCCCACAGTAAATGAAGACTAGTAGTATTTAAGCGAACAAACTATTTATTTGTATTTTATATTCTCCACAATCTACACAATTTACTTACAATACTCTTACATACAATTTTCTGCCATAATTACGACAAGTACATATAATTTATAACAACCAAATCTTATTCGAAAACTTCAATTACAAGTTTTAGATAAATGTACAGTTACATATAATATGTGTGGGTGGTCTCAAAAGCAAGTCCTAAATCGGTTTCTTTTTTATTTTTAAATCAATAAACATGAAACGATTGTAAATAATACATATATTTTTATGTTTATTCATATAACAGAATAATATGTATGGTAGATACGAGTACATGTATGAAAAATTAACCAAATCGAAAAGTGTTAAATTTACTTTAATTAAATCAATATTTTCTAATTGAATAATTTATTTCATAAAAAAGTTGTAAATTACAGGTTGATGGCTTCGATTTTGCTGTTGTATACAATATAAACGGAATACGAATCGATACATACGTTTTGATTGAAACAGGTAACTTTTGTACAATTCTTTTTCTTTTCACCTATTACTCTTTCAGATGTGTGAACAATGTACATACGTACATATACGAAGATTGACGGTATCATAAAACATAAAAAATTATATTTCGTATAATTAATCAGAAGAAATATATTATTATGCAAATTTATGTTATAAAATAGTACATTCATAACGTATTTAGATATGATAATAGTGTTTGGGTAATACGATTTTTTGGCTCAAATTATACACTTTCTGATTACGTACATAATAAAAATTAGCAACAATTATGAACGATCAATAATATGGTGTAATTTATGAATTAATAGATTACATCTGTTCAACATTCAAAATGATATATAATCTCGATTATCCATAATATAGTATGTATATTGGATTGGTACGGAAGCATTGAAAAATAGACTCGATTATCATTAATGGTGAGAGTTGGATCTATCCTTATGATGAGTACCAGAGCTATTTTGAATTGGTTGGGACTTTTTAGCTTCTTTGAATCTATTCTAAAAAGTACTTTTCACACTTTTGAACATGATATGAGCCCAATCATAATGGTTATTCTGTGTAATCATATCTTGGAATATCAAATATGTGCAGTGCAACCATTGTGTCTCTGTAGACGGTTAATAAAATTCTCAATAAAATAAAATTATTGACTTAAGGAGCTGAACAGATTTATTTTAGTTATATAGTATGTAGGCCGTAGGGTAGTGGGGAGAAATATCGATACCATTATCGATTACTTTCGATAGGTTTAACTGTCAGGGGCGGGATGTTGTAACATCACTTTCGATACTGTCGAAAGTGATGGTCGAATCGAAAATCATTAAAGTCAGTATGTTGACCATTTTCGACAGCTATCGACAATTTCATATGACAGCACTTTTTCGAACATTTGACAGCTTAAAATACATATTTATCTATTGTTAAATAATTTGTTGTATTAAAATTAAAGTTGGTTTTTTATAGTGAAACCATGTATCAAAGTTTTCCGACTAATTCGCTTGTTGGCCAGTTTAATTGAAAAGGGTTTTTTCTTGGAAACATAACGACGTGAGTCAGAAAATCCTATTTATTGCAAATCAGTATAGATAATCGATATTGATTTTTTTCCCCATGAAGGTATCCGGTTACATTTTTTTTGGTAAGAGAGTAGAGGGATTTTAGTCAGTGGATGTCGAAAATTAGTTGATAAATCAACAAGTCAATAAAACAAAAACAAAAAAAATAACAAAACAGTCATAAAACTTATGGATATTTCCAGATTTTTTATATAATTCTAAATCACGAATTGTATATAATCAAAAGTTTGTCGGCCATCCGTATTCTGTATAAATTAAGTCTGGATGTTAAAAATTTGTGCGTATTGACGAAATTATAGACATCTATACTACCAAAGTGCAGAATGGCGTGCTCATGTGTTGCCGAAATTTGCTTATGTTTAAGCTGAAGGTCGGGAAAACTCTAGGAAAGTACCTATGGTGCCAATTGATTACTTATAATGGAATTTTCGAATACTAATCACTCAGAGGACCATTAGAATTTCTAATGATGATGTTTTTCTAGTAGATAAGATCTAAAGTTTAATTATTTTAGTTTTATTTTATTATAATTAATATTTTAATTATTTTAGTTTGAATAGAAAATATAATAAATAAATAAAATTGATATTTTATAATTTATTTGTATATATTTAAATACAATTACAATCATCATATACTGTTTTATTTGGAAAGGATAATTTATTTCATTTATTCATTTATCCGTAGTTTTACTAATACATTCAAACACATCAATAGAATATTATTTGTAATAATGAAATTAGGAAATACTTCATTTTACACTACACACGTGTGAAGTTCTTCCTAAAAAAATCCTAGTTTATGTTGTTGTCTTTTTAGGATAGTTTAGGAAGTTCACGCAAATCTGTTTACCATTGTAACTTTACAATATGTGTCTCATAAATAAACAACTATCAAAATATTGCAGTAATTCGCGACTGCATTTAACTTGTTTTTAAAAAATTATGGAGTGGAAATAAAAATAACAACAAAATAATAAATGTATAAAAAAAATTCATTGTTTTAAATAAAATTATTTTTAATTCTTCAATTGCCCGTCCGTCTCCAGCCTTAGGCGCTCTTCTTCGACGTTCAGTCGTTTGGCATTGATTTCATTGGCCTCCTACATCACCGTGATCATATTATATTAGAATTCCTTCTGTCTCCTCCCTTGAGCTTTAAATTCATCATACAGTTTTGTGATTTACCCGATGTTGTTGGGTTCGTACGGGTATCAAGGTTGTGATTTGTGCGGGTATCGAGGTGTTGGCCGATTCGGTTGTTCCCTCGAGCTCTTCGCTTCCCGTTGAAGGCTCTGGAATATTGAAATTAAAACTGGCCTCTTCTCCAGTCACGCCAATATCCGCCTCTGTAGTTCCGGCGAGCTGAACTACCTGTTCTTAAAATGGAGTTAAAAAAACCGTCTAGTTTATATCCTTGTGCGTTTTCCGCACTTTTTATTTTTTTTTTAAATCTTTTCATACCTAAAAAACGGAAATATTAAACTGGGATAAAATTGTCTATCTCTTGGTTACTCTACCATTATCCACGATTCGTCTTCACGCACGACCGGCCCTTCGCTATTTCACCTATTAGCTCGCGCCAACCCTCTTATAGCGAATGTATTGTAGTGGTACTTTTAAAGCAATTTGTAATTAAATCTCGGTGCTCCTCGAGATAGCTCACCATCACCTCAAATTGTTTGGTGGTTGTTATTTTTGTAGTCCTGCAAATATACTTATTATAAAATATTTTATAGGTTATATCAGTTTGTCCTAAACTTACACAAACTATTTTAGGAAAAAACAGGAACAAACTTCTCGCGTTTGTCCAATTACAGAAAAATGTTCCTAATACTAAAACTAATTTGAATGTGTTAGTAAAAGTAATATAACAAATTCATAATAAAATTGAAAATATTACAATTCAACTAATTATTATGATGATGCCATATTTTTGATTAGATGGGGATCCCATACAACTAATCAATACCAGTTCGCTGAAATATTTAGGAGATACGACTCTTAGGACATCGATTTTTATTGTCAAGTACATTTCATATTAAACTTGAAATTCAAATAATAAATTGATAAAGATAATAAATTGCACACATGTATTTTAAACGGAATCAAAGCAAGTTTATTTATTTACCGGTCCTTTCCTGGACTTGACACAATCGTCGGTCATGGAAGAAGGCGAAGCTGCAGTTTTGTTGCTCCAAAATTGAACAACGAATCGCTGACAAGAATCACTAGCAATGCATATGACATCATTATAATGCACCACAACAACGTCTTGTTCCAATTTCAATCGGTATAAGTGCCATCGAACACCTCCAAAAAGTTGCGTTATTTGACCATCTACCACTTTGGCCTGATAGTTTGAACTTGGCTCATTCTTCTATTAGAATTTCTGCTAGAGATGAAATGAGTTTTGTAGTGGGGTTTTGTTCTCTCTGTTCACCCAATAAATAGTATACGCGTTCATGACCCTGGATTGAATGAGGGATTGAAAATTGCTTTCCATCATTTAGATCACTTGTGATCTGTAGTTTACCTAGCATAACTGATCTGTTAAACATTATTTGGCGATAAGACTAACCATTTCTGGACATGAGATTGGGAATTTTGATCCATCTTTCATAGTTTGTTATCGTTGTCATCACTATGACAATTACATACATATGTTATTTTTTTGTTTCTTACCATTAATTCCTCTGTAACTTCTCTGATAAATAAAATACATTTTGCCGATTTCCCATACAAGCAGGATAATTTATACTTTCGATTATGTGCACATAAGTAAAAAATCTGTCGAAGCCATTGTGAGAAGAGGTTCTAGAACAGTACTTACTAATTTATTAACTAATCTCTCGCCTAAAATACCGTCCATGGTTTGCAACTCTCCACCGGTGTAGATATTAAAATCGTACATGTTTCTTGTAATTGCGTCACATCGTAACCACTTATAATAAAATATAAAATTTATACACGACTATTTGGAATAATCTCTGGATCTCTGGTTTTCACATATTTCAAAGTCAGGTTAAAGTTTTTCGACCCTTAAAATTGTTCTCTTTTCGACTTAAATGCTAGAACAAATGAAAAATATATATTTTAGAGATAATAACTTGAAAATCCCATTAAAACTCCTTAACGCATACTGTAGCATATGTGCATCATCTCGTTCTAATTTAAACTGTATCTACATTTGAGCATATTTTTTCTGTTTTGTTTCATACATCTCATGTTGAGTTTTCCTAACTCGTTTCAAACTTTTTTTTGTTTGTTTTTGTGCGTTTATTAAATAAAATCGTCATTATGGATCAGCTACTCGGTGTTTCGCATAAAGTGATTAGTACGTGTGTTTGGATAATAAAAAAATACAATTATTACGGGTTTTCAATATGCAAGTATTTTTTATAAGTCTAAAATAATAATAATTTCTGAATCATAGAATTATAATTTTTTATGAAAAAGACACAAATTTTCCATTTTTAAAACATGATGCATATCTGCAACAGTATGCATTTACAACCCAAAATTGTACTCTAAAAATTATTTTTTTGTTTAAAGGCCTAGTAAATATTTATCACTCAAAGAAATCGAAGATATTATTGATAGCTGGACCGACAGTGAAGACGATTTTGAACAAAACGATATTAAGGATGATATTTTAGATTCTGAAGATCTTGCCACAGTAAGACCCGATGAAAAAGACGAAGTTGGCGAAGCAGCGGAATTTGATATTGAAAGCTTACCAGTTTTCATCGATGACACGGAAATTGGAGAAATACAGTGCAGAAATTTTAAAGATGAATTTAAAAATCTAAAAGAAAAATATAAAAATATTTGATGGAAAAAAAAATAATAAATTTGATGAAAATAAAACTAAGTTCCATGGAAAATCCGAATTGCCAGTGGCCCTATTCTGGTAATTCCCGGGGAATACGGTATTGGGAAATAATTTTATATGTAATTAGAGTTTAAATATTTTTTTTCTGGCATACTGAGGTAAAAAGCTAGAGTAAAATTGGGAATAATTTTTCCTTCCAATTTTGGAATGGAACAACTATTCCCAATTTATAAATATTTACATCGAACTTTTTTCGTCAGTAGGCCGGAAAAAATATATTTGAACCGAAATTTCATATAAAATGTTTCCCCAATTCCCTATTCCCCAATTTCTCGTGGAATTACCAGAATAGGGCCACAGAAAACGTTATGGGATTATCAACACCAACGAGTTATTTCAAATATTTTTTCTCAGATGATTTGATAGATAAAATAGTGACGGAATCCATTCAATACTCCACTGAAACAGTTCCCGAACGGCCCGTTGCAATTTATACACACCATATAAGGAAGTATATAGGGATATGCATTTTAATGTCTGTGGTTCATGTTCCAAATATACGTCGTTATTGGAACACGATTGTTGGCAATCAAACTATCATGAGTACAATGACAGTCAACGAATTTGAGAAGATTCGTAGATTTCTACACTTCAATATAAATAGCAGCATGCTTCCGAGAACTGACCCAAACCACGATAGGCTTCATAAAATTAGGCCAATATTAAACCACTTAGTGAATAAATTCCAATCGATCCCATCAGAAGAATGCCTTTCGTTAAATGAACAAATTTGTTCCACTAAAGCACGCAACTATATGAAGCAATACATGCCCGCTAAACCTCATAAATGGGGCTATAAATTATATGTTCTAAGGGGAGTTTCGGGGTTTACTTACAACTTCGAAATTTATTCTGGGAAAGAATCATCTGAATCTATTTTACCAGATGAGCCGTTTTTGGGAAGCAGCGCGATGTTGTAATTAGATTGACTCGACAAGTCGAACAAAATGTTGGCCATAAAATATACTTCGATAATTTTTACACAACGCTCCCCCTAGTTGTTGAATTGGCAAAAAAAGGAATATATTCTGTGGGTTCAGTTAGGCGTAACAGAATTAACAATTGCAAATTACCCATAGTGACAAGGATTTAAAACAGGAACCTCGTGGGAAATCTTTCGAATTTTTTATCAATATTGAAAACGTAGACGTTTGTATGTTAGGTTGGAAAGACAACAAATTAGTCATTTTATTGTCAACATTTGTCAGCGAGGAACCGGTTGGGACGACGAAGAGATTTGATAAACATAAGGGAGAATCTATACATATTGATTGTCCAAATATTATCAAGCAATACACAAACATATGGGCGGTGTGGACCTCATTGATAGCCCTATTGGAAGATACAGGATAAAAATGAAATCGCGTAAGTAGTATATATGCATTTTCTATCATTTAGTCGATATTACAATAGTAAATTCGTGAATCCTTTATCGACGGGTGTGTGCGCTCCGAAATGAATCTCCAATGAGTTTGTGTGACTTTCGCATTGAGGTTGGGGAGTCCCTTTGTACAAGTGGATTCCAACTTCAAACTCTCAGAGGCAGACCGAGTAATTCCAAATTGTAAGGGGTTTACATATGTTAAATGTGAAAAATGTTCCTCTGCTTTGTGCTTTAACAAAGCTAAAAATTGCTTTAAATCATTTCATAACTAAATTAAATCACCAAATTAAATACAAATTAGATTTTGTGATATGAAGTAAACATAAATGTGATACATTTTATTTTGAATTAATTTTGTATTAATATATAAAAATATTTATTTTTTATATATACATACAAAATATTTTAATTTAATTTTGAAGAATTGTCTTTATATTAAAAATTGTTACACGTAAAAAGAATTAGATAAAATATATTTTTTGGGTGTAAAACAAAAAGTTTATATCAAATAAATATGAAGAATTTTATACCACAAATGCATAATGATGCATATATGCATCATGCCTTAAAATCAGTTTTCCGGGAAAATTAGCTGATTCTGATCATTTTTATTTTGAAATTCGTTTCAATCATATACATTTTTGTAAGATAAAAAATATTTCAATAAAAAATAAAAAGTCATGCATTAGAGGGTTAATTTTAAATAGTATGAATTCTAGAATGACAAATGTGTTAAAATACCAGAATTTTATTCAGAGAATTTCTGGAAATTTTGGGTTTTATAAGGAATTTTTTAGTTCATGCTTTTTATAGCTGAAAAACATTACATGGTTACCACACTTTTAAAATGCCATGGTTTAGTGACACGTTTCTATCATGGAGAGTTTCTGCTGTCTTAGGTCTAGCGTAACTACTGGGAAAAGATAACTTTAAGATGGAGTTTAATCTTTCCTTTAGTTGTAACTTATGAAATTAAAAATTCTGATTATTTCATCTGGTTAACCTTACATAGCGGCAACAGATTTTACTGTCACCAGGTTGCTGATAACTTTTTAGAAAAATTGGGGATTATTCCATCCTGCTCTTGTCAAAAGTCAAGTAGTAGAAGGTTTTGTGAAATTGCAAGTTAACCTGGTAAAAATGTAATCAAGATATATATATATATATATATATATATATATATATATATATATATATATATATATATACATAACCATGCATAGATTTCCTGTAAATATCAAAAGATCGGTAAATTATAAGATCAAAGGTATCACAACTTCTCCCGAAGTCTTTGAGAAATTATTTACTCTGATTAATTACCGAAAATCGGAGAAATGGTAAAAATACATCTTCCAATATATGATTATTCTTTAATCTGACTGATATATCACCTGAGGAGAAATTATGAATGGAAACTTGTTTGAGAAACAGTAATAATCTATGTCTTAAAGGCCGTAACCAACCCTAACCGCGTACCAACCCATTGTTGTGTTGTTTGTATCGAAAGCAGATTTCACATTCCTGGTTAACGTAACGCACAGCGTCAACCATCTATAGATATCCAATATTAGATAGATAATCCAATATTTTCCAATAAGTGGACTAAAGTCAATTGTGTTTCTCTATGTAGCGACCTTGTGCATTTTCAATGAGTTTACACGAAATAAGGTTATTTTTTCCTAAAACTATTGGATGCTTAGTTGTCGCTGGAAGGTCCGAATTCAGCAGGCGTCTCTTCACACGTAGCAGACCATTTTCATCTAGAATACGATTAAGTGATAGGAGTTTACTAGGTTTGTCTAGTTTCTTCGACAACTTAATATGTTGAATATTGTTCTTAAAATCCTCTTCTTCACATAATTCAGAAGTTATTACTTCCGCTTGAACTCGTTGAAATGTTTCTCGCTGCATTATTGATGAATATTCATGCAGTTTGTAATATTATTCGCTTTAACTTATCGTAGTTGGAAACCGTTTGGAATAATTCTCTCCAAATTACGTGTTTATTTACCATGTTTACCAACACTTTCTTATTCTTCATGTTAATACTGCTGGTGTTTTACTTCGTTGTCTGTAAACATTTGATTCCCTTTTGATTCCCATCGAAGTGAGATGCTGTGAAGGAAGGATGGCCCATGCGACCATAAATGATATGGTTAACGAGCTCTGGGAGTTAGCAGGTCGTCTACGTTAAAATCCGTTTATATGATTTTAACAATTTTTGATAAGATTCACATACCTCTGCGGCTAGCTCTAGCAGGGCTCTCATACCTAGGAAACTGGCGGCTGTTGTACCACAGGTGACAGTGTTTCGTCTGTATAATTTTATTGGTTTCGTAGAATCATTTCTCTATAGTATTCGTTGATAATTTCTATCACCTCTGTAAAGACAGACTTGTCGATACATTTTTTCTATATAGGCGGTTATAACGTACTTGTGTTTGTACCATGGGACAGCTGATCCCCTTGTAATTTTGGGCTTATCAACATGATGTCATTTAACTATACTCTTATTGTTATTTTTGATGAGTCGTGAAACACTACTAGGAGCTTTGTTGTAGTGCTATCTTGCTTGGTTTCGCCGTGATATTCGTCATTTTCCTGAATTAATTCCATGTGGTACATTCCAACCTGTTTGAGTGATATAATGTTTTGGTGTCAATCTAACTAATTTTATGGAATGCAGCTAATTAGTGATGCGAAATGATGGTAAGGCCTAGAAAGACGCGTTCAATTAATTTAAAGATTTGATTTTTGTGCTCGTTTTTGTGCTCAAGTTGTGTCATATATGTTAACAATACAATCTTACCAGGTGGTCTTAATTCACAGTTAAAACTCATAATTTAACTCGTACACAACTTAACCTCCTTAAACGTTTAGTTGTATCTTTTAATCCATATTTGCAGCGATATCATAACCCAGAATTTGTTTAAAATTTATTGTTCCAAATTTTGGATTGTTTTGGTTTGTTGTACCGCACACAAGACAACAACAAAAAACGAATTCTCGAAACATGGAATAATTTTAATTGCCGTACGATAAGAATTGTATATGTCATTTAGCGGACAAAAGATGTTCGTGAGATTGTGCTACAACAAAACAAATATATAAGAACATAATTTATGATTTGTGTACTATATAGTGAGTTTGTAAGATGAAATGTAATGTACAGTTGAGAGTTGATGAGTAGTTTGCAAAAATTAAGCTTACATTAGTTTTATGTACCAGAATTTATTGTTTTTTCTCAAGGTTGATGTTCAACTTTTTCTTATGTACATGAATATGATTTATGAACTTTAATTTTTTTTCATGTACACTGAAACAATCAATAAACGAGTGTGCATACAATACATGTATTGCCTTGTAAGCTGAAGACAAGAAAACTAAACAACATTATTGTTGTAATTGTTCTAATTAAAAAAAAATCAACACAAGTAGTTCATTTGGTGGGCATGTATTTACGACTTACAAGTACCTGTGTAATACCGTTTAGATTGTTTTGTTAATTTTTTTACTGTACAGCAGCAACCGCACAATTCAATCTAAAACTAATAAAATATCCATTAATTTTCATCAAAATGTAATAAATCAAATGAAAATTTTGTTAAACATTAAGATTTTTTATGTAAGTGGAATGTGCATTAGCATAAAAAATTTAGATGTAGAGAGAATACCATCAGGCTGCCAAACTGATTACTGCAAATACAAAAATTAATAATAACAAAAAATATTATTAATTTTGTTTTTTTGTTAATTGTTAACTATTAACAAACTATTTATAAAACATTTTAATGAAGGTTAGGCTTAACTTTATTTAACAGGATTACCAAATTTTATTTGGGTGTAGGGTAGACATTTAAACTGTCCTAGCTCCTTGTAACTGTCAGAGCTCCTGCACCCAACGCGCGGTCCTTCAATTGTAGGTTGATAGATGCCTTAAACTTGTGCATTTTATAATCAAGCTAAAGACCGGATAACGAATTCACCTTCCTGGATGTTCGATCAATAAATACGCGATTTGCACCTTCAGTTCGCGGTTTTGGCTGCTTCACCGTAAATCTATGCGCATTAATCGTTCCTCATGTTACCCGTCCTATAGATGCGTGTTCTATAGATTAACATTTATTAATCTATAGAACACGCAGAGTTCTGCAACATCTCTACGGTGCAGTAGGCTGTCTAAATGTTTCATAAGTCTGGAGTTTCGTATTATTCGGATGGCACGCCACTGAACACTATCCAGCAGGAGATCAGTGCCATATGCTCCACCTCAAACCTGATAGCAATATTCTATACAAGGTCTAATAAATGTTTTATATATCTGGAAAACTCGGGGATGCGATCTAAAAAACCATCTGCATCTATTGAGGAACCCGAGTTTACGTGAAGCTGATTTGAACAATGAGATAATGTGTTCATTCCATTTTAAATTGTTGCAAATCTGAACACCAAGCAGACGAATTGAGTCACAACCCACGAGAGTGTGTCCTTTTACCACAAAAGGGTATTCGTTGTGACTTCTTTTACGCGAGAATGTGCATATTTGTGTTTTTTCTCGTTAAATTTGACCTGATTTTTAACTCCCCACTCAAATATTGTACTCAAATCGGAATTAAGCGAAGTGATAACTTCCAGCCGTTTACCGTTAAACTCTGCAGGAGTAGGCTCGACCTCGAATGAAATAGAAGAGTGCAATGTTGCATTATCGGCAAAACTGTGGGTAGCGTTCACAGTGCTATCCAACAAGTTATTAATGTACAACAAAAACAAAGTTGGTGACAAAACTGATCCCTGACGGACTCCAGCATTTGAGGAGTGTGTTTTTGATGATCTCCCATTTAGCACAACGTTGATCTTTCGGTGTTTGAGAAAGCTTTTTATCCACTTGATGGTCATCGAATCCAAGGCGTATGCCACAAGTTTACAAAAGAGATTCTCATGCCACATCTTGTCAAAAGCCATATCCAAAGTGATTGCACAGCTTGTCGGTGGTGCTCAAGGGTGAGATTCCATTTGTTTGTAACATACGTCAAAAGATCGGTTGTGGAGCGGCTTTCGCGCAAGCCACATTGCTTATCTGAAATTGTGTTATTAATCTCAAGATAATTTACCAGTTGTTAGTTAATGCATTTCTCAAAAACTTTAGCCACGGCTGACACAATTGATATTGGCTAGTAGTTTGAGAGGTCAGTTTTATCACAACCACGTTTAAGAACCGGTGCACCATCGCACTTCCAGGCGTTCGGGTATTTGCCTTGATAAACGATAATAAAGCAGTACAAAGTTAAGGGACCTCAACAACACTACTGGCAGGAATTGACAGTTGGCAGTTTAAGACATGATATTTGAAAAAATAATCCTGCTATACGGACTCTATCAACAATGCCGAACCTGAGTAGTACCCTTTGCTGTAACAAAAGGTTGCAAAGTGAAATGCCAGTTTATGCAAGTACAAGGTTGGTAGACCACAGGAACCGGAAATAACAGCAATCCAGTTTGGCTGACTTTCGCTAGTCGAAAAATTAATGATGGAGCGTAATAATATAAACTATTATATGGTACCACCAAATGATAATTTACAGGCTGAAAGTTTTGTCAAGTTATAGTAAAGTTAGGTTAGGTTATAGTAAAGTTAGGTCAGTGTTATTTGTCTCGGTATATTTTAATCGTTGAAAATCGCCCAGGTTGTACAGTGGGTAAAATGCTGCGGCTTG
The DNA here is from genome assembly GCA_963932295.1 of Tipula lateralis. Classification (NCBI taxonomy): domain Eukaryota; kingdom Metazoa; phylum Arthropoda; class Insecta; order Diptera; family Tipulidae; genus Tipula; species Tipula lateralis. The sequence goes on from OZ010738.1 coordinate 116,578,914, forward strand.
GAGCGGAAGTATTCCATATCAGTATTCTAGGCTGGCATGGAGCTATGCAATGTGCAGATGGTTTCTATACGTAAAATCGGATCTATAGCCAAAACGTCAAGTAAAAAATGGGATTTGACAATGGGCCAATTGAGCCTGAGTGACCGATAACACAAAAAATCGTTTAATTCGTTTCGGTATTTGTTAAAATCCAGGTTTTGAACGGGTCTGCACAATGTTCTAGAATGTGTTTAAATTCTGTCATATTAAAGTCACCTGAAATTATACAAAAAAGTTATACTTAAAGATTTCTAACAAAGAGTGATCCAATAGCATTTTCACAAAACTGCACAAGTGAATATCACCGGAGCACATGGTGACAATACATACCAATATCACGCCAATGCAACCGAAACGAGATAACCGAATTTAAATATTCCAATGTTCAATAGGGGATCAAAGATTGGCAGTTATTTTTACCTGTTGAATAGTTGTGTGAAAATGTATTATCCGCGGCTCAAAACCTATAGTATTTAAAGGGGTAACTTAAAAGTGAACCACTTCGTTTCATTCAGCATTTAGAGCTGACGGATGCAAACTACATTGAGGCACACCAAATTGTAATCTAACGGTACGTTTAGAAAAAATTCACTAGAAATAGTTATATCGACACTTTCTTCAAGAAGCCACCTATCACTCGTATCATTCGAAAACTATAGCCAATACTACAAAAGAAATTGTAATAGCACTCAAAGTAGTTCAACAACTAGGTGATTCACGAGATCAAATTTGCCGAAACCGTCATAATAGTTTGCTACACGTTCTAATTGTCACATCACAATTATCAACCATAGCGGCCAATACCATCCTCTCTCCACCCAACACATCCAACGTTCAATCAGCATCAATAAATTTACATCATCTATTGATTAATCTATTATTAAACCTGCTACTATGAACAACCAACCCAACGCCAACACCTCCAGTCAACATACATCGGCCTGATTGAGATTACCAAAGTACAACAACCATCATACTCGTTACTGATGTATCAGGAAATACCCAACTATGCCGAAACCTGCTTGATTCAGGTTTTTAAGCATTCTTTATCTCTGAAGACTCTGTTAAACGTTTGGCACATATAACAGTTAGAGGAGTTGATGCATCAACCGCGGAAACTACTCGAGGAGTGACTATTGTAGAATTTATACTTACCATAGAGCTGATTTCACCAAAGGTAACTGCGCCAATACCATCATCAATCGTTTAGCCAGAACTATGGATTCACCTAGATTCACTACCGTTAGCTGACCCTACCATTTAACATTTAGCTGAGTACTTCTTAGACATCTTAACAGATGAAAAATTTATGAGCTATTGAGGAAACCCAATTGCTCGCAATAGCATTTTCGGGAGGGTCATTGCCGAAAATACTGATACTGGCGATGTCAATTGTTTAGTATAAGTCAACTCATACACCGAAGTTGAAAAGAACTAGGTCATCCAGAGATTCTGCGAAGCTGAGGAAGTAGGAGTTAGGCTGCACTTATCATTAGAATACATATGCAGCCGTTGTGTTCTGTCGATCTGAAAGTAAAAAAGGTAACGTCCAAACTCGAATAGTTTACGCAAAACCAAGAGTCACTTTTATAATGCATGTCTACTCAATGGTTAGAGTCATTCGGAGCTGCATTTCTCACCCGAATAATGAAGGCAGTGATCGAGTCCTTACAACCTCAAACTTAAAGGTATTTTATTGAATAGATTCAATAATGTTTTATGGTAATTAGTAGTACTCCAAACACTGGAAGAGTAATTTGTGTAGTAAGCCGCACGGCCGAAATCATGCAAAAAATTCGGCAGATTGCAAATCAAGCGCGATCTCAGTCAATATTATATTTTATGGTACTGGAGTAAACCTTCTTTTTATGGTGGACGGGACCAGCATGGCTCAAACTAAGTCAAGAATATTGGCCTAGTCAGAAGACTCTACGCCCAACAGCGCCTCTGACGAGCGAAGCCAAACTCTTTCACTGACATAAAATGCGTTTGTGTGTAAAAACATTCGTTGGGTTGAACACCTACAATGTGCACCAATCATTAAAATTGGTTCGTAAGGTCTCAGTTGAGACGCGGTAAGGGCCGTTTACGACCTCTAAGCCATAGATTATTTAAACCAATATTTTAATCAGAGCCCAGTGACATAACAAGAATATCATTGGAGTGAAACCCGCAAGGGAAGACAAAAGTGAACAGGCCAGCAATGACCTGAAGAAGAACGGTACGAACTGAGGCCAACAAACTCGGCGAATCATTGGGGCGGACTAAAGCAATCGCCCCAAATAGAGTTAGATGTCTAGAGTTAGTATGGTCTAGTTAACGTCCTATAAATCGGAGATAGAGGGAAAAAATAAACGTTACTATGATGAGGTTTTGCTTCTGATGGTGCTTCTTCCTTTAATATTTTCTTGAAGTAAAAAGATTCGTATATGACTGCTCCATATAAATTCACACGTGCACCAGACAGGAGTTCAAACATTTCGTGTGAATTATAAAAATAAAATTATGAGACTGCAATAATTAATCTTTCCTGCAGAAGAATCAGTAACATTTACGCATGGA